>SMSO01000025.1:2687101-3287101 GCA_004764695.1 Schizochytrium sp. TIO01 | reverse complement strand
CGCTTGGAAACAACGCCGCAGCACCCACCACCGCCAAGGAGATCTTGCATGGATACGTGCATGCAGGCAACGCACGGGTTCCCTCGACCTTGCGTACCGCCGCCAAGACCGCCCTGGCAGAGCAGCCGCCTCCGAGGCACCAGAGACCCGTCAAGCCGCCTCGCAGCGGGGCGCTGGCGAACCTCCAGACACTCCGGGCAGAGTTCTTGCGAAAGAACCCCAAGGGATCTCGAGAGCGCCGCGAAGATCCACACGAGTGAGCCAGTTCCTATCTTTTGCGCAACGCAAAATCAGAGGAGCACCATCGCCGCCTTGAGGGAATTCAAATTGAGGGAGCAAAATGCATTTGGACTTCGGCGCGCTCGCGATGGGCGGCGCCAGGCAGCGCAGCCAGCTTGAGCTGCTCCGCGCAAAGAAAGAGAGAGAGAGAGAGAGAGAGAGAAGACTCGGCCCGCGCTGGTTCTGCCATCGCACACTTGGCTAGCTAGCTAGCTAGCTAGCTAGAAGAAGCTGGCTGTGGCGAACCAGCACAAGGTTGGAGGCACAGAATCCAGTTTCACGAGAATCCGCAGGTCTTCCTCGGCTCGGATCTCTTCAGGTTCGCGATCATGGTTCTCGGGCACACGAGGTGCTCGAGGTCGAAGAAACAGGACACAGACGGGGACTTTTCCACGCGCGCAGATGCTCGGCTGCCTTGTGTTCGCAGGTCAAGCAAGCTCCAGGTTGCTCGGAAGAGGCCTTCGAAGCTTGGTTGCCAACTCGAGGTCAGTAGGCTGCGAAGGGCTGGTCATGCCAAGCGACGGCTTCGACGGAGTTGCCCCCTCAAGGAGAAGGGGCCAAACAAACAAAGCCTGGCTCGAAACCTGCTCGGGTTCGCACGCCTAAACGCTCGAGTTGAACTTGAGCTTGGCGGGGCCTGCCTACGCGCATACAATTATACTCACGAATCCCCAGACTTTTCCCGAGTTCTCCGAGCAGCAGGTGCTTTGTTTGTAATCAATCTCAGATGGGGATGGGCAGAGCACCAAATGTTTTATCGTGGTACCCAGCCCAAGAGCGAAATGAAAGATGTGCTCGTCTTATTCTGGAGTAGTAGACATCGTGATGGGCGCGTGGACTATTGTCGCTCCTGGGAGGGAGACGATCGAGCGAGTCGTTCAGGTCGTATTATTTGAGACATTTAGGTCTTTTTCTTTTCTCAACAACAACGACGACAGCAACGAACAACTTTGAGAAATTGCTGTTTTCCGGCCTAGGCGAAGGTAGGTAACGCTAGTTTCTTCAGAGATGGTGTTGGTGGATGAGTGCAAATAACTCGCCATGGATATGTCAAATTAGTCATGCGTTACCTTTGAGCAGAACAAGACTTTAAGTAAGCATGGTCTATAACTTTGTTTGTTTGTTGCAGCGATTGCAGAGAATGATTCAAAGAGGGTGGCAAAGTAAAAAGAGTCGTTGCTCAGTTCGAGAAAATTAAGGCGTGTGGTTCTGCAAACTCTGAAAGAAACAAAAAACAAGCAAAAAAGATCGAGCGTGGTTGTAAAGAGGTCTCGCGCACTCAATCGAGCTGCGGTGCCATCTCAGGATCTGAGCATGGTCCAGCCTATCTGAGCCCGAACGATTATGTCGCTCGTAGCAAGTACTACTGGGCTTGCTCTCCTTCCTCTTCTTTTCTTCTTTTACAACTTGAAAACTTTGAGAATAGAATTGAAAGTTGAAAATTTAACAATACGTACTACTAGCAGGCAGGTATTTAAGTATCAGCACCCACCCACCTGGAAAGCTAAAACCATGGACAAAGATGCAAGATAAGTTTGAGACTGAGAAAAAAGAAAAGGGTACCTAGGTACATACTTGAAATGTGACGATCACGAGGCTCTTTCCGCTACTACCGTTTCCCTCTTGTAAGTTGGGAACAGCTATTTCTACCTATTCTGTTCAAGCTTCTTTTCTTTTTTGGTTCTTGTTAACAGAAACGCTTTGTATCTTCACAAAGTAGAAGAAGAGATGCGTCGTCATCAACTTCAAGTTGAACATTTCAAGCTCCATGTGTTCAAAAACATCTCAGCGACGACCTCATATGTCAAATTTCAAATCATTACACATAGAACTAACGATGTAGTTCCATCCTCTTTTTTTCTTCTTCTTTTTTTTTGAAATATAATTTCTTCTTATTACTCTTTAAACAATTCTTATTCTATTATTTTTTGAAATGTAATAGTCATTTTACTTTGTCTCTGACGAACAAGACGAGCAAGTCAACAACTCTGAACCCTAATCCCGAATTCCCCTCCCAAACTTTCGTTGCCTCTTTGCAGGTTGAAAAGGACAAAACTGACGAAGAAATATCAGTCACCCGTGCACACAATCCCCATATTGACAAACTCCTCCAAGTTATGATTAAACTTACCACTATCTAACTACCTATTCATAGTTTAGTTGGTTTTTCTGTAGTACATTGTCGTTCGTGAGGCCTAAAAATATTCAAGTGCACTCAAATCTCGCACACCCTCCGTTATTCGTAACTCGATCCTGATTGCTGGAAGGTCACTTGAGGCATTAATTACGCAGCGGATGATTCCGAAAAGGACCCCAAAGGTTCGCAATGAGGATGGTCTAAACTCCATTATCGAGGAACCTCGACTCTCAGATTACAAAGAGCGCGGTCATCATAAATTATGACAATTTCGCATCGAAATTAAAGCAACCTGAATGAGGAAGCGGTTCTCCATTGGACAGTTGTGGAAAAGTTGTAGGGGGGAATCAGTCTATCGGTAACCCGCGGCCAAGTTGTCCCGAATCCATTGCCCTTTGGCCGAGAGCGAGGGAGTGCTGGTGGCCACTTGGCCCACTCAGTACTTGCAATCAATCTGATTAGAATCGTCAGCTGGACAACCAAGGCCTGATTTGTCCTATCTATCATGCACACCCTCTTCGATTTTTTCTAAAGATTTATAGAAGATTTTGTCTCTTTGTTTCTTTCTTTGTTATGTTTTTGGAAAGAGCAAACGCTGTATTTCTCACTTTGAAGCTACTTGTTTGTATATTTATTCTGCTGCTTTGTAGACTCAGCTGCTGAGCTCTCTCAGCGTTCCTCAGTAAGCAAGTCGCGACAGAATATGTGCTCGGTCCAAGAGAGATTTGATTTCACGCCAGTGCTGCGACGACGGCGGTGGTGGATGCATGGTCCCTGCTGCTGTTTCCGAGATCAACAAAGTAGTAAAGTACCCTCGTGCAGCTTCCCGCAAAACCCATCTCGAAAACAAAACAAAACAAAACAAAAAACGAAGTAAAGCAAAGCAAAATGAAATGAAATGAAATAAACACGCCTGTCTACAGATAATCAACTTGAAATGAAGAACCAGAACACGCATAGTCTTCTTCTCGGTCACGACGGAATGTCTGTCTGCCTGTCTGTATGATAATAACAATGTGCCTCACGGCACGCGCCGCACAAGTTCCCTCACGGAAAACCGAAAGTGCTCGTAGCAGCGCCTGCGAAAGAGAGAGATCCTTTTCGAGTGATAGATAAAGACCGGTGAACGTGCTACAACTCAAAGTCCAGCCGGAATGGAAGGCGCTGAAGAAAGCTCACGGCCCGTGGCCAAATGGGAAACCTCCGGGTCCATGAGGATCGATCGTCGCGGTGGCGGCGGCAGTTGAGCGACGGCCCTTGGAATTCAATGCACAGCGCGATCTTGCATTGTAGAAGTTGAAAATGAAGGTGCTACAATTCACAACGCGTAATTCGCTGCTGATAGCGCCGTTGTGGCCATTACGGGAAAAGACTTTCGGGCTCTCGTTTTGTGAAGCTCGAGCTCGCGTGACCGTTGGAGTCGTTGTGCTGTTGCAATACCGCGCAAATCTTCGCTCCGTTGCGAGTTGTTTGTAAAATGGCAGCTCCTCAGTCAGTCAGTCAGTCAGTCAGTCTGTCAGCAGGAAATGAATGTCATTCATGTCCGTCTTGGCTGTCGATTGCGGCGAACTTACCCACCATTTGTGCTGATTGGCTTCGTAGCAGGATTTCCGAATCGGGGCCTCGATGAATCGAAGTTTGGGCCTCTTCAAGTTCTTGCAATTTCACGAAAGCATACCGAGCTGAAGGCGTTCTCGCACATCACGAAGATCTTGGCCGAAGAGACATTTGTTTCCACGCAACGAAGACGAGATGCCCGAGCTTGAGTTCGAGTTCGAGAGGTAGTTAGTTCGTAGCGGCGGGAAATCTTTGCTAAGCAAGGTAAAATTAAAACGAGTGCATGGTGCCAGCTCGCGGCGGCTTCGAATTTAATTAAGCACGTGCCGGTGGCACCCCTCGGAAATTATCATCACGTGAAAACAGGACTTCTTCGCGTGCGAGGTATGACTTTAATTTGAGGGTTCAATGAAGAACTGCCAGGGCTTGGAGAACCCGGCTCAGATGAAGCCCTGGGTCGCGTCATTTGGCGTTGAGCTAGCTAGCCCGCTGGCCACCTCAGGGCCTACGGGCAATCGAGCCACCAGCACCATCGTTGGCTTTGCTCGCTTTTTTTTCCTTTTCATGTGAAAGGGAAAAAGTACGTAGGAACTAAAAAATAAATGCCTATCGCTACTCAACACACTCTAGACTCTGAAAAGAAAGTAATCAAAATACACATATATTGTTTTCTTTTCTTTTCTTTTTCTTTTAAATTAAACAAACCCACACATTGCTCTAAAGAACATTTTCTGCTAATATTAAGCTTTCAATGAAGCTTTTGGATTTCACTCCAGAGATATGGGAAGTTGTGAAAGAATATTTTTCTTTTCATTGTTTTTAAATTTAAAATAAATGAAATGTTATACACAGAACAATAAAATAACAACATAATTGAAGAAGCGACAGTTTCTTTGCGCGGGGCTTTATTCTTCAGGTTTGCTGGGTGACGATTGAAACAAGCAACAAACAAACAGCTCAAGTTTTTATCGACACGCCCTATGAAATTTTTTATTTAAATGTTTAAATCAAAACACGTAGAATATCTGGTTTCGCTTTATTTTGCTATTTTGAGCTCGAGAATAGATCGGGTCGTGGCATCCACTCTTGCATTCATAATACTAGATGGCATTTGGATGAGTAGATGGATAGGCGTGACCTCCTTTCTGGTGCGAGCAAGAACCCGAGCACTGGGCTTTTATCGTTGGTAGCAGGAGCAATCGAGCTCGCTTGGCAAAAGGAATCACTGCAGATGGTTCAAGTTGGTTGGAACTTCTTTCTACGTGCTATTATGTATCATTTACAACAAATAACTGCAAACCAACTTTCTTTTCTTTTCTTTTCTTTTAGTAATTACTTTTGTACGAAGCGAAGATAAATCTGCAGGAAGAAGAAGGTCGCGTGAAACTAAAAAGGAACCAGGTTCGCCAGAACGATAGATATGTGATGCCGCAGACCCATCGAGAAGAGCCTCAGCAAGCAACCGCCTGCTCAACTGTAAGAGGCAGTAAGTAGTAGGTATCTCTCTCTGTCAGTGTATCAGAGGCACATCTCTTTTTAAAAGTTAAACTCAAACAGAAGACAGTAAAAACCTTTTCTTGGGAACACCAGGAAGGGAAAACTTCACGGTCGTTTGCAAGTGCCCGCCTGTACTAACTAACTAACGAACTAACTAACTAAGAAAGAAAGAAAGAAAGAACTACGAGTAGCTGGGTCGCTCGAAACGCCGGCAGAGAGAGGGTCATATTCGTCTTCTTCCGCAGCAAGAACCCAAGATTCTTGTGACGCCGTTTGCTCAACTTGCGTGTTGGTTTTGATCATTCAAGATAGCTTGCGCATGTTGTTGGCTGGCTCGCTGGCTTGCTTGCTTGTTGGCTGGCTCGCTTGATTCTTCGATTGATGTAGCGGCGAAGGGAGGACCACGGTGCCTCTACGATCGATCAGTTTTATTTACAGCGTCTTCTATGAGCTGGCGGCGCGTGGCCGTTGTGGCGAAGTAATGGAGAGAATGCCAGATTGATAGCTGGTCCTTCGAGTTCGCTCTCCTCGCTTGGAGTGGCTCACTGTCACCCTTCTCCGGGCTATCTATCGTCGCTGCTGCTGCTGCTACTGCTGCTGTTGCTGCGAAGATCGCTCTTCTGTACTAGCAACTTGAAGAATACATGCAGGATTTACAGCTGGATTGATTGATTGATAGATTTACATCACACGCCGAGGGAAATGATGCCGAAGGCGAATGCTAAAGCCCATCGTAGCCTGAAGTTCAGGATGGCTTGTTCGAAATCTTTGAGGCTCCTCGAAGTGAGCGCTTAACTGGCACTCGAAGTCCGAGTCGATCGCATGCACTCGATTACTCACTCATTACACTCAGCGCGGCTGGCACGCATACGAAGAAGTAGGTACGTAATGCAATGGTTGTTTATGGAATTGGATACATACCTAGGGTAGACTGATCGATGCGCCAAGATCAACTTTAGAGGAGCTATATCTCGGCATCTCATATTCTGATGATGTTTAGCTGAAGCAGAAACTCTTCTTCGAGTGTATTTGGCCAAGCTTTGGGCTGGGCAGAAGATGCGGAGGAATCTATCCTTCACGGCAGAAAGCTGTGCGATTGCTGTGCACTTGTGTGCCGTTTGATTTATTGTGCTGCAGAACTTTTTATTGTATTATTTGTTGTTACTTCGTTTCTTTCTTTGTAGGTACCTATCTCTTGGGAAGGCCCTGGAGGAACGATGATACCAGGGCAACTAATTCGGATGATGTTCAGATTGTTGTTGCTGTGCTATCACAGATTTCCTGCAGAGACGTTCGAGTAAGATCTTAACGGCTTCAGACAGGACAGACAAGCGAACGGACTTGCCTGGCTTGGTTATTGTAAAGTTTTGCTCTATTCTTTTAAAGCTAGCAAGTACCGAATGGCAGAAAGTATTACATTAGTTTTACTTTTGTACCCTTCTTAAAGATTGTTCTTTCCTTTTCAAACTATAAGCCTTCTTCCCACACCAATTTTTTCTACTTTGAAATTATTTTTAAAGAGGTTGTATTTTTCTTTTTTCTTTTTTCTTTTTTCTTCTTTTCTTTTGCTGAGAAACTTTTTTTTTTTTCTATATGATCTTCTTGATATGATCTTCTTTTTCAATTAAAAGCATACAATGAATGATGTATCATTACTTTAAAATGTACAAATTTACGTGCAAATAAATAAGACACAACTTGCTGTGCTGGCCAAAGGATCGCTCGTCACCGCCAGCACCACTATGAAACTGTCGCCTCATTTTTTACGAACATGTTCCCTTGTCAAAGAAAATTAAAAGTTGAATAGTTAATGCTTCGCTCCTGAATTGAAGAATCCTTTAGAAACCATTTTAGAATGATAAATAGCAAGTTGTGGCAGAGAGATCTCGACCAAAGTTTCGCGAAACAGGTATTGGCCGACGCCTTTGAAATGTACTATATTCTGATAGATTTGCAAAAGAAAAGTTCTTGTTCCTAAACTTGCATAACATTCATGTTCAAAGCCTCTATGACACGAGTATAGAAAAATTGGAATGGACATTGCACACCAGCAAAGAAGCCTTCTACCATTACAACAGAGGTGCATTGCCTGTAGCTGAAAAAATTGGGAAACGTTAGTAACCCAATGGGATAATTCACAACATCAATTCGTGCTCACGTGCGATTTGGAGACAGTCTTCTAGCCGATAACCCTACTACTATTTCTGAAAATGCAATTCGTTGCATCCTAATAGGAGGTCGCCCATTTACTTTGAGTGTGCAGTCCTATTCTATAAAACCTAGGGTTCAAATATGATAGTCAGAATAACCAAAGCCAAAATTCGAGAGAAGAATAGTTCATAATTCGAACTATGTAAATCTTTTATATTCATGTTCAGAGCTGAGATCTCCACCAAGCATCAAAACTCTACTCAAATCCATGAGAGGTAAAACAGAAGCAAACTTCACCTCTTTCGAAGAATACGCAAAGAATTCTCCCTTGAAATTCGAGATCAAAAATGAAGATTTGAAGTTTTTTACCATTCACAATACAGCTCAAAATTTTGCATATATCTTTTTGTAGTAAAATGAACATTTAAGGCCCTGAAATTTGTCTCTACTTTTACTACAAAAGGTCCTAAATCTTGTTTACATATCGCCGGAGCATACGGATAAATAATTCTGAACCTGCATCACACTAGCAGAATTTATTGATCAAATTTTCTTTACAATTGTTTAGTTCATCAATCGGATGATTTGATTGTATGAACAAAACACTGTATGCCATGTAAGGCTAAAATTGTGTCAAAAAGGATTTAAACGAAACGTTTTAAAGAAATTAAGGAATTTCTGATCGTTGGGCCACATGTTCAAACCTGTGGATAGAATAAAGCAGAATAGGTAATGAGAACAGTTACATATTCACTTCAAGTCTGTAGCCCGCAGATCTTACTTTCTTTTACCTTTGCCTGATAAATCTCGGTCATATGACTCTGCTAATATGTTCACGTAGAGAGGCCATTAATGTTGTAAAATAAGATAACTATAAACAAAGCTCGGCAAGAAATAGGAAGGCAAGAAACACTAGTAAATGCCCCAAAGTTGCATTTAATGGTCTTCAAGACATCAAAGGAGAGGATCTATGGAATATTGCTGAAGTCTCTAACAAAAGGAACCAATAAAGACGACATTGCCAGAGTTCTAAACGCTATATTGGAAGCCTTCGAGGATTTGAGACTTTCTTCGAGCTGTTTTTTGCTCATCAGCAATCAGTCGAGCGAACTCTGAGCCTGGGAATTTGATTTGCATCGCTGTGGAGTTAACATTCAAACGTGTACATACGCATTCGTTAGAATCAAGTATGATAGAATTTTAATATGAGAGACGGCCATACTTCCTCAGATTTGTCTAGCACACATCAAGAATATTTAAGAGTCCCAACTACCACATTAATTATACCAAAATAAGGACAACCCTATTGCAAAACAAGCTCATTCGTGGGCACAAATCAATATTCTTCGCATAAAGCGGAATACCCGTTAGCCTGCTTGTTAGGGACCCGGAACGTCATTGCAGAGATTTAATGGTTTCGTAAATCTGTCAATTAACTTCTTCAACCGGGGTACATAGAGAAAGAATTACAACAAGCATCTGTGTAAACCCTATCAGCAGAGACTTTAAGCCTGTTTCTTATTACTGGCAAGACTAAGTAAGAGCTACTCCCAAGTTCCCCCCATCGCAGAACATCAATGTTGAAGATTAATCTATTAGAATGAACTCGAGAAACACCACGAAGTAATGAAAATTTTAGCCATTTTCTAAGTTGTTTGTTCTTGTTGACAAGCTGCAATTGATCCATTATATTATAGCGTTTAGAACGTAATGCTTCACAAGCCTTGGCTTTAAAATATTGCATCGACTTGGTGATGATACTAGTACCAATTCTGGTTTAGCACAATTCCATTGCACATAATATTCTACGTATTGGCTTATGTCAATATGGTGTCTAATCATATTGTTCATTTAAATGCCTCCCGTCATATGCTGAAGTTCTAGCTGCGTGCTGGCTGTAGAGATCTGACTCGATAGTTGAGAAGACCGAAGATTCTAACCTCTCGGAATCTGCGAAAGCTATTCATATACGTAATTCTCGGATAATATATTAATAATCACAAAGTATTTTTACATGATGTAGGCGGCTTGAAGGATGAATCTTGCCAGTCTGAAGCTGTCAAAGCAAGGAACTTTAAAGAAGGCTTGACGAAGGCAAAGGGTTGCTTGATAAACTTTGGTTTAAAATTTATTGATCTGTTGTCCTTTTAATGGCAGGCTAATTCATGTTAGAATTAGGCGGTACGTCGAATTTGATCTAGGCTTGAGACGCCATTGAAATGTTTGAGTTAATCCTCTGCTTCAAAATTATATTTAAATAAATAAACTTTCACCCTGCTCATTCTATTGTATGTGCACGTGCAGTTCCAGTTTCTTACTTCCTTGATGCACATACGCATCTGGTTGTTGACTAATTCTGATTCTATGCCATTTCTAATCCCTTGAGGCCTTACAACAACCTGCTAAAAGCTCTAGTAATACAATGCCTCCTCCCGTTAAAGAAAATGCAGGACGGTTTTGGCCGGAACTCAAGAATTGCTTTAACATGCATGCATAAGAAAATGATGAACCCAAGTGCACTAAGAGTGAAACTAATGAATGGAAATTTGCATTTTTAAAAAACATGTATATCAAGAGTCGATTCCTTCATGTGCTTTTTGGAATGATACTTAATTTGAAGAATTCTTTGCAAGATGAACCGATCACAAAGTCATAAGAACAAACTCAAAAAAGTCTTTTGTTCATACTCTCAAGACTTACGAGCATCTTTTTATCAGTCAAAGGTCGCGGTTTAAAAGTTCAACTTTGAATAGAAAAACAACCAGATCGAAACCCAAGATCCTGATGTACTGGTTTCATCGTCCCATGTCCAAAAATTCAACCATTTACTTAAATCGAAAACACCAGAAGAGAGCGAAGAAGACGAAGGTTTCAAATGAGAAAAATTGGCATGAATAAGATTGTAACTCCCAACGAACTCAATGTATCTTTATAATGAATTTATAGATAAGTTTTGATTCAATGGTATTAGAAAAGAGAGGCACGAACTAGTCAGCCACAGCATCAAGGAAATCAAATTTATTGGGGAATTCATTTGGTAGCTCACACTAACAATCTAAGACGTAGAGTATTAGTAGGTGTGGTTCCCCAAATTGAGGAGACCTCAGGCCTTTATCATTTCCATCTCACGTTACAACAGCCCCAAGTCATCAATCCATGTGGCATTTTTCCAAGATTGAGGTAATTTGCAGGAACTCACGAAGGCATATACGTATTTCGAGTACTCAATTATTTTTATTTTTATTTTTATCGATATTTGCTATCTTCAGTGAACCGTGCGTCGAATCGTTACTCCTATGCATTAGTTGGCGTTTTGCAGCAACCTAGGCTTGCCACCTGCTTTCTCCCTCTGACTAAATTTGATGTTGCGCAACTACTCAGCTGTTTGAATTACATTGTTGGTGCTCGAGGTCTTGAAATTAAAGGAAAAAAATGAAAAAGAAAAAAAGTTCATCTCTCGAACCTACCTATTTCGTTGTTGATCCCAATTGGTCAGCAACGCAAAGTGATTGGCCACTCGAGGCAGTCCGTGACATTGTGGAGAGAGACAAAGACACAACCTTAAAAGAGACTAAGCGCCGCTGAGGAGTGGTGAACGGCTTCTGTATTTATTGCTGGGATAGCAAAACTCTTGACGTGTTTCTTGGAAAATCTTGGTGAGGCAGAGGGAGAGCTTGGAACCGACATCCAGCAGAGCCCATGGCAGAGCTTTTCAACGCAGGGTTGGCGCTTGCCGACGTTCACTTGGCAACCAAATGGCGCGAGGAGGAGATCAAGTATAGAAAGCTCGAGATCCTGCGGCGGCAAATTGATGAGAAATGTGAGCAGCTTAGATCAACGGCCAGTCTTGCGGCGCTGCTCGCAGGCTTTAGCATGAGCATTCTTGTAGAGATCAATATCCCTGATGACGTGTCCACAGTAGTACTGGCACTTTGGGGATTTTGCACAGCCTTAACAGTTTGCATCATGAGTATGTCATTTGTGATATGTACGCTTATGCTCGTTGGTGTGCTCAAGGCATTTGACCTTGAGCGCGTAAAAATGCCATTCCAGCAGTTTTGGGTCTTGAGATGCGAAGAAGATTGGATGCGCGCTTTTTGGTTCTTTACAATGGGAGTGCCACTTTTTCTTACAAATCTGGCACTGGCTAGCTGGGTCTTGTTTTTTGACCACATGTTTATTGCAGCTGTGAACACTGTTATTTGTGCTACTGCCATCTGCTACTGGCTTTCTGTGCATCTGAAATGGGGAAGTTATCTTACTGAGCAAGTCACATTTCACATTGAGCATGTACGCAATAACAATTCTTCCCAGCATGGGCTTGGACGCTCGCATCACTCTAGCCAAAGCAATGGTTTCGGAGCTGAGTTTGAGCTTGGTGACAATGCACGTATTAGCGAGATGCAGGATGATGATCCCACGCGCGACCCTCGCCTTGCAACCAATGTCTAAGGGCCCATCTACGCATTTTCTTGTAGGCTCCGTTTTTTCTTTTCTCTTTTCGTATTTATGCTGCTTCAAATCTGGTCTTTGTGACGTTCACTTTCTTATCTGTTTCTCAAGAATACTGACACAATTTCAGAATGGACCAATAAGGAAAAGCATCCGCCATTATTGCATGGACCGTTCTTTTCTACTTTTCTACAAACTTTAACGATAGAACAATTATATAGAACAATCATATAAAGTCCTTCTATTACTGTCCGTGTTTGGCTTTCTAATTAGTTCGCCCTTCCCTGTGTTGAAGTGGAAAGAATATTTCAGCCGTTGTATTATTAATAGCAAGCAAGAATGAAAGGTGGGCCCTAATGGATGAAACTCCAAACGCACAGCAAACCTTTTAGTATAATCAAGATGTTACTTGTGTTGAAGGACGCGAATTTCACTTTTAAAATATAATACGCTAACTCCGACAATTCCTGAAACGCCGTTTAACCCAGCGCTTATCTAATTATGAAAGGCATTCACTCATAGCTAAAAGCATGAAAACATCAAGAGGATTAAAATTCCACAGGCTAGCCTAGGCTAGCAGCAAGACTCATCAAGATTAGCAGTAGATATTATAATTTGTTTAGCTTAAACCTGTGACCCTAAGTCCATGGAAAGATGATTCCACTTCGAATACCATTGGCAATTAAATTGAATATAGCAGGCAACATGAAGCAGGCAAAATCAAGTTGGCAAAGTTAAGCGATCCAAGTCAAGCAAGTCAATTCATGACCGATTTACAACTTCTAGTGACAGGGATGCATGTAGAGAAAAATATAAAAGCGACGGTTAGGCATAGATAGATATAAAGTTGAGGATATAAAGCTGCAGATTGAACTAATTATACGGAGCGAGAGCGCGAAACGCCGCTCTCTTTGCCAAGGAGCGCCATCTCGACAGCGGTGGTGGCCCATTCCGGTCCGTGGTTGTGGCCGCCGTCCTCGGTGAGACCTGCGCGGTAGAGAGCCTGCTCATCGTTGAGGCAGGTGAGCACACCAAAGATGACAGGGATTCCGGTGTCGAGGCCCACGCGCATGATGCCCTGGGAGGTGGCTTCACAGATGTACTCAAAGTGCATAGTGGATCCCTTAATGAGGCAGCCAATACAGACAACTGCATCCACATCGGAGCTAGCGATCATGCACTTGGCGGCGTACGGGAGCTCGTAGGCACCAGGCACCTGCTTCTCCTTGATCTCCTCTACGCCGAGCTTCTTGAGCTCCTCAACGCAGCCCTGGCGAAGGCCCTCGATGACCTCGTCATTCCAACGCGTGTACACGATGCCCACGCGGAGACCAGCGCCGTTCACGGGGGCAGCAGCGGCCTTGAGGCCCTTCACCACAGAGTGCGACATGTTTTTCTGTGAAATTAAAGTCAAGGATCGACGAAGGCTGCAAAGAGTTTGCGATTTGACCGCACAATTTCACGAAGCTTTTGGAGCTCTTGATCTTCTTGTAAACGCGACTTTCTTTTCTCATTTTATTTCATAAAAATACATATATAAATTAACAGGGGATTAATGCTTTTTCACTAACCCCCTCCTAGCAGCTCATAGGATTTGGGAAGACCATTGTTCACGATCAATTGGCAAAGACTACTACTGCCTACTTATAGAATTCGATAAGAGTAGAGTTCAATGATTTCATTGAAGACATCGATCGGTGAGGACACAAAGTCCTTCTTGAAGATCGGAGAAGGCCCATCGGAAAGCGAGACTCAAATGGCGTAACGATGGAACCTTTGTTGATGCATAGAACTAGGTGTTTAGACAGTCTCCAGCATCCAGCGCCCATTAAAAGATATGAATGAAGAGAACTGCAAGGCCCTTTCCTTTCTGTGGGAATGCGCAAATAATGAAGAATTGGCAAAAGAAAAGGAAGTCATTTACAACTCTTGTGAGGATGATCATCATCTCACGAGACCTGCATGACCTCAAGTTTGACGAAACTGCCATCGTGCAAGTTGCTTCCCAACTTGAGCTGCTGCCTACTGAGTTTCTCATTAGCCTTCAGAGAGGAGGTCCCGGAAGAAAGCAAGCTGACTTCGCGACGTCATAAACAATGCTCACAGTCTTTATTTCTTTGGGTTTTAGGCAGACACGAAGAAGGCGCGTCGCCTTAAAGTGGAAGCAAAAGTCGGCAGGAAGTCTCTTCCTGCCGCCCTTTGTCCGAGCGATTTGCTCTACTTTAGTGCTTGAATACTCCACTTTCCTGAGCTGCCATTCTCTACTTGCACAAGGGCTATAACCTACTTGCCTTCGCCCGCAGCTCCCCCACAGTGGTCATATAGTTCACTTGAGCCGTCACTATAACTCACTTGATTCCTTTGGATAACCTACTTGCCGCGGAGCGCATAACACACTTGTGCGGCTCGAAACGTGCAAGGGCCAGGGACGCGCGCGCATATACAGTAGGTTATAGGGGTGTAAAGTGAATTATTTACGTATAAGTCACTTGTTACTTGTGAATCCTAATAAGAAACAAGTGGAGGATACAGAATCGAGCCGATTGCTGCCAAGATCCGCGAGATTGATTAGTCTAACCGATTGGGCGGTTTAGAGGAGCGCGACCGGATTTGACAGCTGCCTCGAAAGCACGCAAGCCGACCACGTAAAGACAGTAAATCTTGAATATTTGAGTGTATCTCCGAGGATATTCTCTCGGGTTTGATTATTTGTTGCTTCAGTATCGTTCGAGGTCCAAGGCTGAGGACAGCTTGGCGCTCAAGATCTGCCTGCCTTCGTTCAACTGCAAACACATAAAAAACAAAACCAAAACCAAAACCCGAATCTCCAGGTCTTGAGACCTGCACGAGGACCGAGGCGTGCCGATAGCACAAACAAGCCCTACCATGACTGACGTTGTAGAGGAGAACGTTGAGGTCGTTTCTAACGAAGTACCTGCCCCCGTCGCAGAGCCTGTGGCCTCCATCGCCAGCCCTCAAAAGCCTCCTGTAGTGACCCACGACGAGCAAGATGCGCTTCCCCCGCTCTCAAGCCTCACCTGTTTTGTGTGCAACACCTACTTCACCGAGCCTGTGACCCTGCCGTGCTTGCACACCTTTTGCAAGAAGTGTCTCGAGACTTACAACGGTCGTACTTTTGGACAGCAGGTTTTCGAGGAAGAGGAGGATGAAGACGAAGAGACCCCGGAGTCCAACGGAACAGAATCTGCTCCTCGCCCGAAGAAAAAGAAGGTGAAGCCTGTGCAGTGCCCTATTTGCAAGGACGAACTTCACCTTGCTCATGCTGAGCACTACTCTGAGCCCTTCCCGAACGATCGCATGGCGCGGATTGTTCGACTTCTGCACGAGTCCAAGATCCTGTGCCAAAACTGCGAACAATCCTCGAGTGAGTTTAGATGCACTGTATGCGATGCATACACATGCAAAGCCTGCTGGGATATCACTCATGCAGCGCCAATCTTCAGAGGTCACAAGCCGGAGCCGCTCACGCACAGCGAGATGACAGCACCGCCCAAGTGTGAAAGCCATCCCATTAATGATATCGAATACTTCTGCACAGAAGAAGAGCTCGGATGCTGTCAGGTATGCCTTCTCAAGGGTGAGTTCAAAGGAAAGGACTACGCCCTCGTGACGGACGTTCGTTCAGAGCGTCAGAAGGAGGTCGAGCGTGGCATCAGTGAGGCTCTTATCCAAAGAGCATCCCTCATTGAAGGTCGCAAGGAAAACGAAGCAGTCCTCAAGGAACTCCACGAAATGCTTGCTGAGCAGAAGGAGGCTGTATCAAACAACTTCGCTGAGATCAGAAAGGCGCTTAACCAGAGAGAGCAGGAAACACTCGAGGCGCTCCAGGCCCTTCACGACTCCAAGGAGAAGGTCTTGAACAACCAGATCCATGCTATTGACACTGAGAAGGGTCGCATTGAGGACGGTGTCGCTAACGTGAACCTTGTTCTCAAGCACAGCAATGACCTTGAGGTTATCTATTTGACCTATGTACTCCAGGAGCAGGTCAACGCTATCTGCGCAGTGCCGTCTACAAACCCGTCTGCAGCGGATAGCAATGATGACCCTGACCACGGACCTGCTGTAGATGCACAGCTCCCGGTCATCCTTTCTGACCGCATTCCTCAGTTGGTTGCTGCATATGCCTCTGTCGCAGACGCGTCCCTTGTGGAGGAAATTGCTCTTGGCCAGGTTGACGCCGATGTTCTTACCACTTATAATGCCAATGATGAGCAGCGCAAGATTCTCCAGAACGTTACTGGTAACAAGAAGGGCGATGGAGAAGAGTACGGATGCATCCTCCAGTAGATCTGGACCGTCTATGCGTATATTTTGCGAACCGTCCCATGCCGCACATACTTATACACCAAAAGAAGTAGTTGTAGAGAAAAGGAT
Source organism: Schizochytrium sp. TIO01 (assembly GCA_004764695.1). Lineage (NCBI taxonomy): Eukaryota > Bigyra > Thraustochytrida > Thraustochytriidae > Schizochytrium > Schizochytrium sp. TIO01. The sequence continues at coordinate 3,270,630 of SMSO01000025.1, read as the reverse complement.
TATATAGCTGACATCATCAGAACACGGTCGGACCCTGGCAGAAGAGTTTTCGCACGAGATTCGTGCATTTATTGACCGGTAAACTGCCAGTCAAAAAAAGAAAAAAAGAACAGCCCTTCGTTATCCACTCATCACACACACAAGTGTATCGTCATCAGCAAAGACAATAACACATCTATAAAACCACATTACACACACCAAAAAAATGAGATCGAAGACTTATCCGCTCAACATTATTGGATAGAAGTACTTCTCTCATTCCCTATTTTGCGTTCATCGCCGTACATGTTTATTTGTTCTCACGAATCATTGTGGTCAGCGATCTCTTTGGCCCAGTGTTTCTGGTGTTAGCAGCACGTCCCAACATTATTCATTCACCTTTAAAACTTTTCCAAACTCGTTTTACTCGCCGTTCCCCTTATGATTCTAATCCTCTTTGCTTCTGCTCTTGTCTAACATTTCCAAAAGCCATTTGGCTATCAGCACAAAATATACAGAAGGCAGCCTTTGCTTTGTTGTCGCTTGGTTTGTTTTAAAAGCTCTTGTTCGTTGCTTAAATAGGAATGTGCTACCCACAAGTGAATTATCACCAGATAACTCACTGTAATGACAACTTTAGAACCCACATACCATCTAGTACTAAAGAATAAACAGCAAAAACCATAAAAGAAGCAAACAAAGAACGAGTGAAGAGCAGAGTCCAAGCACCATGGACTTCGACTCACTCCTCAACCTTCACACAACCAAGGACGAAGGAAACACGGATGGCGGAGGAGAAAAGTCGTCTCGCGGTGAGAAGCGTCCGGCCTCGCCTTCCGATAATGGTGCTGGAAAACGGCGGCGGCGAAGAGGCGGTCGCGGTAGGAATCGGCATGAGCGTGAAAACGGCGCGGAAACGCGCTCCCACGGTGGCGATGATAGACGCAGAAACAATGGTTCTGATCGTGACTTGAATAGAAGAGATGACAGAGACAGGAGACGTGATGACAGAAGATATGGTGCACAAAATTCACACTCGCACCGAGGCGGTCCGGAGAACAGGTCTCATGTACGCCGGAAGGAGTCGTGGACATGGTCACGAGGAAGACTCGAAGATGTGGCCGGAAGATATTTGGTTATCATCGCTGCAGGCGACAACTCTTTGCACGATGAAGAAGGGCTGGAGTGGTACAAAGATCGAAGGTTTGATCTTGCTGTTGTTTACTATGGCAGTAATGAGGAGAAGGCGGCAAGATTTAAGGCACAGGCTAAGTTCTTCATGCAAAAAGAGGGTCCTAAATGGCAACTTATGCGGTGCGCGCTTCAAGAACTCCCGTGGAGGGAGTACTCTGTTATCTGGATGCCAGACGATGACCTTCGAGTAAGCACTGCCAACATTGTTCGCATGTTTCAGATTGCTGAGGAGCAAGATCTTAATATGGGCCAGCCAGCATTGCTTGATGTGAATATCCAACCTCAATACAGAAATATTATACGCGAGCGTCCTGGTGTCCTGCTTCATTATTCAAACTTTGTGGAAATCATGTGTCCGTTTTTCCGCGTGGACACCTTGAGCTTTCTGGCGCATACCTTCGACTCAAACGACGCCAAATCAGGATGGGGCCTAGACATGCTTTGGCCAAATGAGCTACGATTTCAAGGAATCGCGGTTATTGACGCCACGCCTGTTGAACACACCAGACCCCAGCAAGCCTTTGCAGGGCAATCATCATTCTATCAGCGATTTAAGATTGACCCGCGGCGAGAGTATTATGACCTTCAACGCCGATTTCGCTTCAAAGACTTTAAACGTCGCACATTCGAAGAAGTCTTGCCGCAACCGCCTCAAACGCCACCAGGGTACCCTCCACAATCTCCTGTCTCTGCTGATGTATCCACGGGTTCTGCCGAAGTCACTGTGGAGTGAAGTGGATCTCTGTATCTTCTTTGACCGGCCCCCATTCTTGTTTTGCGCCGTTTCTTGTAGTTAGAGACCTCACTAAAAGGGAAAATAAGAAGGAATCTTGAGATTCTTTTGCCCAGTAATTGAATATGTTGCTACCAAAATCTGCATGGCCGGTCATCAGGATAGAAGGAGGCGCTATGAGATGCTTGGAAATAGGGTATGCTTAGGATGGATACTGCAATGATAGTCAACAAGACGATTAGTGGAACCTAGTAGAAACACGAAGAGGAGAACATGATAGTGGAATGAATGAAGGCTATCTACTAGTAGAATAATTACGAAATGCAAATAAGCATCTGCTATAGAGCAGATACTTACGCATGTGCGTGACTTCGCGTCCGTGGAATCGTGAGAAAACGAGGTATGCGCGACTAAGCAAGACGTGATAGAAAATCCAGCAATTTGTGTGAGAATAGCATTCCCCCCTTTCAAAAAAAACAAAAAAACTTCCATGTGCGACCCGAACAATACTCTATCTGACAAAGCTGAAGCTCTCTGATCAACAGTTCTTTAAAGGTCTAAAGTGACCTAGGTCGCGACAGTTAGTAAAGAAGCAAAGGGCCAAGTATCAACAATTATTTGTTTCATATATATCTCTTACAAAGTATTCAAAAGAAGAAGACGTAAAATACGCAAACAAAAAAGTAGATTTCGATGAAGCTGGTATGTTCTCATGATGGCAAGCTGTAAGGAGCTAAGAAGAATCATGTAGAAAGCGCACGTGCACCTGATGTTTGTGCAAGGTTTAGAATCTTAGCAAGAAGGATATAGATAACAAATACTCCCTTGTCGCCACGAAATGTTGCTCGTTTAATTTTTGCACATACGAAAAGAAAAAAAAATGACTTAAATTAGAGGGTGCTCGGGATTACGGAGAGCTTGGAGTTGTGGGCCTTAATAAGCTTGCTGACCTGGCGGAACTGAGGGTGGGTGGAGTCCTTCATGATGTCAAAGAGCACGGTCTCAGAGGTAGTCAGGTAGGCACCCTCTTGCTTGAGGCGCTGAAGAGCGGTGTCGCGGAAGAGGGCACGGGAGCTGGAGACACCGTCAGTGACAATGTGCACGTCGAACTCCTTCTCGGCAAGGAGATCCATGGCAGTCTGAAAAACGCACACATGAGACTCAATTCCGAAGAGAACACAAGCACGGTTGGGGCCAGGAACGTCGGCCATCACCTTGCGAACCTCAGGGGTGAGCATAGAGAATTGAGTCTTCGGGTAGACGGGAATATCCTTCAGATCGATCTCTGAGCAGGTAGCACCAAGCTTGTCCGGGTTCTGCTCAGTCGCGACGCACTTGATGTCAAGGATCTTGGCAGCATCAACCAAGAAAGAAGAGGTGGCAATGATGTGGTCCATGTTGTAGATAGCCTTGCGGAAAACATCTGTAACATCCAGCCAATACCCGTAGTCAACATGAGAAACAACACAATCACAAGGTTTCCATTATAAAGCAATGATTGTTTTCACATAAATCACAACATCAAGCAAGATGGTTAGTTGGAGTTCTATCCCATACATGACTTGAGTCAAACCTGGGATCAAGCATTCTGCTGCCGGCATGCCAATGCCTAGCAATAGCACTCTCAAGTCTAGCGCCACGCTCGACAAAACAGCGCCTGTGCTTGGCAAAGGACCACGGCGTCTAAAACGCGGTGCTGTAAAGCACTAGTACCTCTTAGCAGAAAGTCTAAGAAACTCTGCAGGTTTGTTTTACTCAACTCATGACCCCACCCCGCGAATGCGAGCATCGAGCTTGAGCTTTAGGCTGGGCGCGTGAAGGTACTTACCTTGGACATCACAGACCATGAACAGAGTGTTCTTGCCGAGGCGGCCGGCGGCGGATTGGATGCTCATTTTGTCGTTAGGAGAGCTTGTGGAGGTGGTCGTCTTCTGGCGCTTCGGATCTGCTGTCATGGAGCGATGAGAAAAGAGGAAACAACTTGTTTTGGAAACAAAAGGATACCGGGTAACAAATCCAAGAATCCCGCACGATAAAGGTTTGCGTATAACGCTGCGAGCGATGCCTGCGCTGTAAGGACAACACAGTCAAAGGATGATGTAATAGAGTGTGCTCAGTAGAAGGTCTGCAAGATCTTGCTGTGAGATGCCTTGAGGAAAGTTGTCGAGTGCGTTTCCGATCTTTGAGTGCAGTTCTGTTTTTTAATTAGTTCTTAGTCCAACACCAAAAATGAATATTTTTTTCATAGTCATTCATTATAGATTAGGTTACGAAGAGACTAGTAGAAACGAATAAAAAAAGGTGCTTTTGTTGTTGTTTTTGCATTATCATGCTTATGTCGCAAGACAACCAAAGATACCTTGTCGCGGAATATTTGCGTCAATCCGATGCTGCATTGCCTACTCCAAGGCCACTGAAATGTATGACTGACAAAGAAAACGAGCACGTACAGTGTGGTATATCCTATCCTGCTGGTGTTGAAAGAGTGTTTTTAGATTTGGGGAGAACTAGTGTTGTTTTGTCACATGTCCGAATCAAGTGACTATTAGTTCTTGCAGGTGTGTAAGGAGCAAGACATAGAATGCGATCCCCAAAATATACAAAAGATACCGCCACGCAAATTACTTCTCCCTTCTTCTTCTTCTTCTTCTTCTTCTTCTTCTTTACAAATTAAGGAAAGTACTCCGAGCAGCGCCAAAAATTCCAACTGAAATGCAATGCAAACTCCGGTACTAGCACTGCGATTACTTCACTATCTCCGGATGACCTTCTTCACGGTCCCTGGCAACCCAGTGCCAATGCGCCTTACGCAGCTTCCTGAGGCATTACCTTGCTTCTCTAAACCTCAATCTCAATATCCGCTCACTTCGTTTGGCCTCATCGTTCTGCCACTTGGATTCGACCTATTGTGCATCCATTTAATGCGATTAGCAACTGCGCTAGCTACTTCTACGCCTACTCCTGCCAGTAACAACTGCGTAGTAACTTCTAGTCCATAGCGTGCTTCGTAAGACTTGTGTAGCTAGGCGCTAGTAGGCACTACTACGATCCCGTGTAAACTTCGCATAATAGTATACAAAGAAGAGTAGTGAGGCACGCAACGCACAAAGCAATTAAACTGTGATAGAATTGAAATTAGAAGCGCCTGGATCCTCGACGCGAATACTTGCAGCAACAATACGATGCTTTCTCGTAGCCTTGGGAAGAGCCGCGTGCTTTCGTCCCTTCGTAGCAGCAGCGGCAGCCTCAGCAGCAGATCCCTGGGCTCTACGTCTAACGATGCTCCGATGGGACCTCTTGAGGAGTCTGTGACCAAGCTCGCGAACGGCGACGACCGCGAAGCCGCCGCAGTGGCCAAGATGCTCGCACAGGCTCGCATTGACGATACCCGCACCGGAAGGCCTTTCCTTTGGGGCGGGGATGCTCTTCTCACAGACCTTGGGGTTGAAAAGGGCTACTGGCTGCAGCCTAAAGTCACGGAGGCCCTGAAGAAGCTTGACCCCGACTTTGAGCTTGCAGGCGCCAAAGTTGGCGCTACTAATGCCGCAGGGCAAAAACGACTTGGCCTCACAGAGCCTTTTTTCGGCCCACTGTATAGAAAGACCGTCTTGCTTGCAGACTCTGACAAACCCATTTCCCACAGCGCTCTCTGTACTCGTGGAATTGAGGCAGAGTGGGCATTTATCTTATCTAAAGACATCCCTGTGCGGAAGGAGGGTGAGAAGCTTTTCACACGTGAGGACGTAAGCAAGTTTGTTCACGCAGTTGCGCCCAGTATTGAGGTCACGGGGACTCGATTTAAGTCACCTGCGGCGAAGTGGCTGTTTCTGGCAGATGGAGCTGGTAATGGGTCGGTTATCCTTGGGGCAAAGTCGCTGTGGAGAGATGTGAACGATCCGGAGGTGCTGCGCGCTGACTCACTTCCTGTGAAGACTTACTTAGGCAATGAGTTGAAGTGTGAGGGAGATGGCTCGCAGGTGCTTGGCCACCCCCTTGAGGGACTATTGTGGCTTGCAAACAAAACTAACCGTTCTGTTCTTCATGCAGGGGACGTTATTCTTAGTGGAGCAGCTAATGGTAACTTGTCATTTCCACCTACGAGCCTGCCAAGCTCAGTCACTGTCGAATTCTTTCAATGGGGACGACTTGAGCTCACCATTGATGCCCCCGTTTCCGAGAAGGGCGCCCCCTTTTCGGCTGTCGGTGCACGCCCGTTCAAGCTTTCCCTCAAATAAACTGTATCTCGTGCATATGTCTGCGTCTATGTAACTAATTTAAATACATACTCTTTATCATACTCCTCTATATTGGACTTTAAATTAACATGGCATTTAGATACTGTGTCTTTATTCTTAGTTGCACTAGGTCATTTGACCTGTTTTTGAAAAAGGGGGTGCAACACCTCTTGGAGACTTCAACTTCGTCATATACTGTTTGAATAAGTATTGCTATTTTAGTTTATATGTGTTCCCTGCTAGTAGACAAGGCACAAGCAGGAATCCGGATCAACTGAAGCGAAACCTACTTTAGGGAGGAACTTTTAGGAGGCTTCAATTTTTGTGAGCAGTCGTTTTGTCACTTTGATTCGCGCACGTGCCTGATTTGCATCAATGTTCAGATTCATCTCGAAGATGTAGTTGTTTCTGCAAACTTTTTTAAAGCATCCCTCCACAATTAAGTTGTCATGGATCGCTTCATCAGCCCTTCACTCGAATCACACGCGACTTTAGACGAGTTGGCAAGCTTAGTTGAATACATCGATACGATCGAAGACCAGGCCCCTATGATCAACTACGCATTTGAATATGTGGTTTGGGATATGACTAGATCATTGTTAAATGCCCTCGAGCTTCGTTTAGAAAAGGTTTTCGAAAAAAATGTCAATCCACAGTACTTTGGATTTCCAATCATCAAGGGTCCAAGTGGATGTGGTAAGACACGCTTAGGATTTGAAATCGCATGGGCCATGTGCAAACAAACCCGTGCAAAATATAATAACAATGCGTCTTATTTTTGTCTACGTATGGGTAAAGTTGGCAAGTTGCGCTCTGCTCTATATTTTGCCAACATTGACAATGATGGTGACAACTCCAAGAATATGACAGCATATCTTATTGCTGTTCTGCTTTACGCCGCCAGTAATCGTAAAGGGTTAGATGGTCGAGAGGCACAGTGCTTAATGCAACACGCATACAACCTCAGTCTAGTAGATTTTCTCATCATGTTGATCTTGTTTCTTCATATAGACGATTACAGAGAAGATATGTTGGGCTCAAGGATGCTTATTGAGGCATGCACTGAGACACTTTTGTTGAAAAGAAATGATGCTCTGCGCGTCTACCCCATCGTCACAGGTATGACAAGCTATATCGAAGCTAGTGAAGGTGATCACGGTCGTGCACATACCGTGAGTAGTCTAAATAGCACGGCTGTCATTACCCTGGGGAGCCTTATCGGTTATAAAGAAGCACTTGAGGACCTTGAACTCCAATTCATGAAGGGGGTTCTGTTTCAGGCCATTCGACAATCAAATCACAATAATAGCTCGGTCGGTGATCCTAGATTGGACTATTGGCATTATCTAATGTACAATGAATACTTCTCAGGGCTTATGTCTGAATTGGGTGGCCATCTACGATTTTATACGATCGCCATGAGAGCAATTTTCCCCATGTCATACAATGAAAAGCTGCTTGACTTTTGTTGCAAGGCGCATGATGTCGATGTTTACACTGATATTCTGCGTAATAACCCTAACGACAAAAAGGCAAAGGCTGCAATGGAGGCTTTGGGCGATCCACCCAATATACTCGAGGATACTTTCAGGGTTAGATGTACTCTGATTGATTTTCTCGGGGGTGTTTTTTCTCTCGCCACGTGGGAATCGCAAGTAGCATAGTCCGTTGACTTTGGAGGGTGCGCAACCATCTGGACGTGAACGTAAACATAGCATTAGAAGTTACTCGGTCAGGGCACTAAAGGTTCTTTTGATCTTAACAATCACTGAGATGCCTTTCCAAGCGAACTGGAATTTCAATTCAGCACTTGGTTCTACCAATAACCAGAATTGTCACTTTGACCTAACGATTGAATCAGCTGAGCATTCCGGCATATTCAGTGTTGTCAAGGCAGGCCCCACAAGTCGCGGTCAATGTATCATGCTCAAATGGCTCCTATTCTAATTGCAACATTGAACGAAAGTTGTGGGTTGATGAGCAGCTCGGTTTTAACATGCATTCCAAACTTTGGCGCAAACCGTGACCTAATTGACACTCTTTACATTCGATTGTGCGCTTTTGTTATCTCGAAAGCGGTAGATCAGAACTTTGCTTACTCTGATTTTGACAAACTTCGAAGAGATTTCACACCTCTCGATAGTGACGACTTGAAATTGCTTACAGAGCGTAATCGATTGGTCATAATCAATGATGTACTTGACTATGGACTTCTCGAAATTCGTAGGTATAGAGACCTTTCAAAGGGTGATCCTTCTTCTTATACTGTCTAGGTGGATCGTAGAAACTCAAAACCTCTTTTCGACCATAACAATACCCCCATGGTATGCAGCATTTCATCCGACATTACAGTTTTTGAAGGTATATCAGTATTTAGTGTTGTTCGCACCGATATTCGAGCCCAAATCGATGATTATGATCTTGACTTTTCGAAGTTGTCCTTTCTCGTGTGTCTTTCATTTCATCTACCCGAGAATCGTAGTATCCAAGAGCTCATAGAAGATATTAACTATTCTTTGGACAAGAACATGTTCAAGAAGCTTATCGATTTAAGGACGTGGTTTATCTTTGATGTGGCATACTTCTATAGGCACCGCACCAATGAAGTTCTCGCGGAGTTCAATGAAAAATTGACAAACAACTTCGCAAGTCATTGGTTACTACCTAACACCCATTGGCGACACTTCGCAGTTCCAAAGTACGTACAAACACCAACCCCGCTCGTCGCACTGAGTTTGTGTAATCAATCACTGAATCGCAATCTCTCGTTACCTTTCCTGTCTTTTCCTTTCTCTATTTTTATTGATTTAAATGTTTTTGTTGTTTCTATCTCTGTCATAGACACATGACTTTATGTATGATCTCTTCCACATTGTGCCTTGAATTCATTCATACTGCAGCAAATCATCAATATAAAGCTTTCAAGATAATGTCTGGCTACACTGGCTACATTGAACTGGGGCTTGAAAGTGATATAGATGACCTACTGTTCTGCGGCAAGCACTCATATCAAAGATGTAGGAGTATGATTCCATTTCAACAGACGATGACCATGACGATGACCGTGACTCTGTGATGCAAAGTATACCTTTGTCATTAAGTCAAAGTGACATGATTGATAGGAATTTAGCCGCTATTTTAGATTTACATAGAGTGACCATTGACACAGGACGTAACCACAAGCCCTTTGGTTATGGGATCACTCACCCACCAGACTGCCCAATCACCTGAACTATTTCTCGATATTTAAAACCCTTGGCGCTTACGTATATATTGTTTTATGGAAAAGAAAAACGAATCTCAGCGCTACATTAATTTCAAGGTGCTTTGAATTTACTTCGCCACGGCCTGTATACATATTGCATTCATCCGAATTTCTCTTTTCAAACGATCATCGTCAAACTTGATCATGACTCTATCAGCTATCTGAAACATCACTAACCCAGCGATTCTCTATCATACGGGGATGGTAGGAGAACATCAACATCACTTACACGTTGTAAAACATTGACAGCAAATCTATAAACATAGGAGTTAGCTGTTGTTGGCTCCGCGAATGTCATTAGAACCTGGAACATGTGACGCGAATACACTTTTCAACGATCGCGCTTCTGTCTACTTTATTCATAAAGAATGACAATCGCAGGTTCCGACTTATGTACGTGTAAGTTTAATCTATCAATGAACCAGTGAATCCCTCGAGATTGTCACAGCGTAGCATTGCAAAACCAACAATAGCTTTACTTTGGCTGCAAATTTCTGATGGTTTGAGGAATCTAATGGAGCCGCTTCTGCTGGATGGGAAATGTGCAGCCTGCATGTTTGTTACGAATGCCAAAGCTGCGAACATGAGCCACGTTTCAGGAATAGGGAAACGCTGAAAAGAACTGTGTAATGTAAGTCATCGACAAACTCCAAGGTTACTCTTCGAAATACTATTGTTACGATTACTATTGCCACTACTATCTACTATCTACCCCGTCTAAACCCACAACAAATGCACTCTGCCACTCTCACAACTCATGTCAATTATTATTATTCTAATCTCCAGGCAACCCCATTGCTATCTGCAAGACTTCCGATATAAAACCTTTACCATCCTTGGAACAACACAGGCCACGATGCACGATGGCACGATGAGAACATGTGTGAGGATTCCCAGGTAAGAGCGCAGGAGAGGAGTGCAGTGACAGCTCGAAGAAAACGCAGCAATGACGACATCGCGATCGGTACCAAGAACTCTTCAATGCGTGCGCAGAGAGGAACCGATGCGAACAAAGCTGAAACCGTTCTGTAGCTAGCTTTTGTCTTTTATACTTCAGAAGACCGCAGCGCTTGGAACAATTTGTCTACGTCTTGGGAGATCTTCATCATTGATTGATTGATTGATTGATTGATTGATTGATTGATTGATTGATTGATTGATTGATTGATTGATTGATTGGTTGGTTGGTTGGTTGATTGGTTGGTGAAAGTTCTTCTTTTGATGACTCGGATACTAAGGAGCCCAAGCTCCGAACCATTTCATAGGCAGGACAGACAGACACACAATCAAGCAAGCGGAAGAAGTATAGGTGGGTGTACCTCCATAGATCGTCGTAGCACGATCGAATAATTATTTGCCTAGGTATCTAGCTAGGTATTTGAGTTCAGAATTCAGAATAGAATTCTGAATTCTGAATTCTGATCGTCATACTTTCTTCTTCTCTCAAGAAAATACAAAGTGACAATTTTTTGCCTTAATTTTTATTTTTTAATTACGCTGATGTTTCTCGAGGCCTACCTGGCTAGCTATATGAGCACTAGTCTTGCTTGCTTGCTGATAGTGCTTGCTTGCTGATAGTGCTTGCTTGCTGATAGTGCTTGGGCCACGTACCTGCAACCCTGCGTGAGTGGTGTAATTTGGCCGGAGAAGATTCTCTTCAGGTAATTTGACAGGGCGGGCAATAAGCGATTCCAAAGCCATCGAAGTGGCATTCTCCACGGATAAACAACAAGCGCCGACGTCATTTCACTCGATCAAGTCTCAGGCTTTCTTTCGTCGCCTTTCTCCTCTCGTTCATTTTTTTCCCTTGCCTAATTTCTAGCTAGCTAGCTAGCTGCTACCGTACCTGTGTACCTACCTCAGCTACTAAACTACGTGAGAGTGATCTTTTGTTGAGGATTCTTTTTTAATTGAAAAGTTAAAATCAAATCACATTATTTCCGAATAGAGTGGATCGCACGGAGATCTAATCTTCTTCTGAAAACTTTCCTAAATAGCTATCTATGTACTTGCTAGCTATAGCTAGCTCTTTACTCTTTTCGTAGTTTGAATCTATCTAGCTAGCTAGCTATGGTAGTAAGTACTGCCTATGTACTTCCAAAGCCTCCATAAATTACAACACCTGCAATGGCGAATCCATCAATGAGACAATCAATCAAAAATAACAAATGAATCATGAATGAATCAATGATTCATTTAGTGAATAAATCGATCAATCAATCGATCAATCAATAAATCGATGAGTGAACGAATCGATGATTGAATGAATGAATGAAAGAACATGGAGTGAGATCAACTTGTGACTTTAACCAAGAATAGTGAGGTACAAAGGACCATCTATCTGTCTATCTGTCTATCTGTCTATCTGTCTATCTGTCTATCTGTCTATCTCCTATCTGTCTATCTCTCTGTCTCTCTATCTGTCTATATGTCTATCTCTCTGTCTCTCTATCTGTCTATATGTCTATCTCTCTATCTGTCTATATGTCTATATGTCTAGCTGGCTGGTGAAGAGGCGACCGTGCTGGATGGGCGCGAGCAGAATGAGAGAGAGCCTCGTCGCAGAATCTGTCTGTCTGTCTGTCTGTCTGTTTGTCTGCTGCCAGTCTATCTCTCCGTCTGTCTATCTGCCTTGCTGGCTGGCAAGGGTCCGCGTAGGGGTGTCCATGGATCGACTTGTCAGTCCAAAAGGGAGTGATAAAAAGCAAAATGAACTTTGAATTTTGAACTTGAACTTTGAATGAGTGAGAGAGCTCCAACAATAAATAATCCGTGAAAACCGAAGAGAAATCATTGTGAATCAATCAATGAATCAAAGCACTTTTCCTCTGCTGCTACCACCACCACTAGCTACCACTACTACTCCTTCTGTACATCACAAGATGATACCTGACTGACAGGCAAAGCAAACAAAGGGACCGAAAGAAGAAAGAGGCAAAGAAGGCAGACTGCTACGGGCCTGGTAATAATAGGTGCCTAGCAGGTAGTAGGCACTCCTAGTTATCACAGCTAGCTAGGCAGCTTCTAGCGGCCGCCTACCTGGCACTAGCTGAGTTGTAGGAAACAGACACGGAGAGAAAGTGCAAAGGAAGAACTTGAACTTAACTACTCGTGCAGAGACACTAGCTAGGCCCTACCTAGCACTAGGTATCTATCTATCTATCTGTCTATCTATCTATCTACTCAGGAAAGAAAGCGGTCGTTCCTTCTTCCTGGGATTGAGCTCTCTTTGTGGCTCTCTGTCTCTGTCTGTCTGCCTGTCTGTCTGTCTGTATGTCTCTGTGTTTGTCTCTCTGTCTCTTTGTGGCTCTCTGCCGCTCTGTGTCTGTCGGTCTGTGAATGAATGGCCAAAGGCAATAACAATGCATGCACAAGGGGCTTTGTTTCCATTCGAGTCCTTCCGCACATTTCAAGAAAGAGAAGAAACAAAGAAACAAAGAAACAAAGAAACAAAGAAACAAAGAAACAAAGAAACAAACAAGGAAGCAATCTCCTTACACACGCTACCTACGTACCTAGTTAGTTAGTTAGTTAGTTAGCTAGTTGGTTAGTTAGCTTGCACTTTCTTTCACTCTGTCCTTTTCTTCTCTTTCTCTTGCTTTTCTACTATTGGTGACCAACTCTCTCTCTCTCGTTCTCTCTCTCTTTCGCTTCCTCCTTCTGTAGGCCTAAGGAGCACTAGTGCCTCTCTACTGCTGGTTTGCCTCTTAGCACAAGGTCCCTACATACCCCCCATTGGCCAAGATCAAGCTGTGTTGCAGAGGATAAAAGGGGGTAGGGAGGAACGTTTATCGAAGTTGGACTGCGAAATGAGTTGGGGCTTTCTTTTAGGTACGTCCAGATAGGGTAAACGGTAGAAGGGCGAGGCGGATCAGGAAGAAAGCGATTCACGCATCGTCGTTATTATGATCGATTCGAAATTCAAGCTTCAGGAAATCAACGCCGTCATTCGAAGTGGCCTGAGCGGAGGGCGAGGCCGAATTCGAAGGATAAAAAGGGAGCTCTAATGGTGGTGCTTGTACTGCCTCTTCGCGAAGCCAGTGCGAGCGGCCACTGGAAACAGCCACGCTTACTTCTTGATCTGGAGACGACCGTGCCCTTTTCCTCATTTTGTTTTGATCAATTTCTTTCTTTCTTTCTTTCTTTCTTTCTTTGTTTATTTGTTTCTTTCTTTCTTTCTTTCTTTCTTTCTTTCTTTCTTGTTTTGAAAGTAAATGTTTCTTTCATTACTCTCTCTTTCCACATTTTCCCTCCTTTTTAAACTCTTAGTGACGGATATCCAGCTCTTAGCGACTCTGCTCCCTACTTGGCTTCCTGTAGGAGTGCACTAAGAGTAATTCGGAAGGCAGGAGCGCAGTAGTCGCCCTTCTTGACCTCGCTCAGGCCCTGCGCGCCGCGAAGGCTGGCACGGGCTCGCTGGATAGAGGAAAACTTCCTCGCGGAGAGTGAACCTTTCACTGAGGCGAAGGACTCCGCCAAGGTCTACCCACGCGCGATACCTTGGGGATCAGAGTGCTCCATTGCGATCGATCGCTGGTGACCCTCTTTTTTTTTTCTTTCATTTATATACATACATACTCCCTCTCTCTTAGTCTCGTTCCTCGATCGACTCGAGCTCAACTCCGCTCGCCTCTACAAGCGGGGAAACATCGCTCGTGTTGGAGGGTACGTGGACTAAGGTCGGCGTGGAGAAAGCTATACAACGTATCTTGAAAGAACGTATCTCTGAGCTGACTGATCTGAACGGAGCAGATTTCATCCATCGAGGGGAAAGAGCAAAACGATAGACAAAACAAAGCAAAAGCAAACTTACGTAGACCACTTCGAAGTGGCTTCGACATCTGAAGACTTCACTGCCTAGTCTAGTCTGATTGAAGATAGAAAGCAATCTATCTGAATTCGCGCAGGCGAGTTATTTGTTCTAATTCTGGCTTCAGGTTCAAAAGATTTTGGACATTGGCAAACAATCTAGACGATACTTTGTACTTAAGTCGCAAACTTATTGAATCTTAATTGCACAGTGAGACAGGCTTGTCACACAGGTCTCAGGGAGCACACAAGATCGATTCACATAACTAACAAAAAAGAACTACACTTGAAGTGGGTTTGAGAGCATTGGCATTAAAATGTATGGCATTGGCTATCCCGCAACATCGCCCTCGGGGGGTGTTTTTATGCAACAGAGATCCCCGTCGAACGACTTGCGCAAAGGTCGAGCGGCTAAGCGGGACTTCAAAGATCGCCTTGAACGAGCTTGCCAAAGACACGGCACTACCTTGGAAAAGGCTCGTGTTCCCGTTCGTGGTTGCCGCAAAGTAACCTATGTTCTCGATTGGGGCCGCGTCACCGGCATGCACAACTTTCAAAACGAAAAGGGCGCTGTTAAACTCGTGCCAAATGGATTCAAAGTTGTCTTTGAAGCAAGCAACTATGTGTGGATCGCAGAGGTGCAGTTCTCTACTCCTGGTATGCAAGCAACTGATGTTCCTATGTTTCAAGTTTATCCTGTTCGTCCGGACGGCAACCTGCAGCACCCTGGCAGTGGATGGCTCGACAATATTTCTGCTGCATTCCGCCGCGCTCTCGGCATGCTCAATGGTGACTTGCAAAAGGAGCAGCACCGACCAAATGGCCGCCTCTACCTTGGAATTTTTTACCCAGCGGTGCAGAACGCACTCATGGAAATATTGCGCGACGAACCTCATCGCGTTGATACAAACATGCGTGGTAGTGTTCGCGAATGGCTTGGTGGAGGTAACGCTGCTTCCATTGCTGCAGCCTCGCCAAGAAACAGCGGTCCAGGTCAAACCATCAATCCACTTTCTGCGAAACCCCTGGCAGCACCGCCCGCTGCTATGCGAGCTCCATCATCAGACTCTAATACTAACAATGTAGTTATCCCTGGCTCAGCACAAAACCATGCAACACATTCTCCTCCGGGGCCTGCACAGTCGCAATTTAATAGGGTAGCTTCTCAGGTTAATCAAAATGGTTCAATCTCAGGAAGACCGGGCCTTGGAGCACCGCCTCCTGCAAGCAATAATTCTAATGCCAATTCTACATCAAACTCTGCTAAGACTATTGGTGGAACATCTGCAGCTCACACGAATAGCGGTCATCTTTGGCCTAATGATCCAATTGTTGATGCTCTTACGTCAGGATCGGCCGTAAGACCACATTCTGGCTTTAGCTCCCTCAAGAGCTCGGGTATCAAAGCAGAGCCCCCCTCTGGCATGCCAAATAAGGCTGCTATGCATCCGTCGTCGTCATCATCGTCCCTCTCTTCGTCAGCTGCCTCTGCATCTGTTTCCTCACTCTCCTCGGCGTCCGCAACCGGTTCCATGCCACCACCGAAGCTCATGGGAAACCGTAATCGAGCTCTTGGCGTGCCTGGTGCTGGGATGGAAGCTCAAAAAGCCGAAGAGAACCGGAAGCGTGCAATGGCTGATGGTGGACACAAGTTGCTTCACATTGCCAACTCGGGGAACATGAATTCAACTGGTGGTTTGCAGAGTATTGAAGATGTCTTGCAGTCTGTTCTCTCACAGCTCAAGTCAAGTAATATCACAGAGGAAGAGCATGCTGCTGCTTCCATTATGCAAGGAATGGAGGATGTAGATCCACAAACAACACGCCGCGTGCTTAGTATGCTGAAAGAAATCAAGCGAGAGTTGATGGTGCGCAGCGCATCCAAACGACGTCGTACAAGCACTGATGATGGTTCCGAGGTGAGCGCTGCATCATCTGGACCATTACAGAAACGAATCTACACCACGTCTGCTCATGAAACAAACCTTGGAGGCCACCATCACGCAAACCAATACGATACTTCATCAACGTCGAGTAATAATACCAACACCACACCGTACCACACATCAACAAACAACTTTTACGCAGGTTCTCATGGGAATACGCACCGGACACAAGGTCAGCATAACGTTGGCTCATTACACGCTCATTCTGGCAATGAAGCGTCAACCCATCCAAACAGTATTGGACCAGGTGTGTCAAATATTGATAGGGGCACCAATCTTGGTGGTCTTCCGGGCAAAACATCTCATCCTCAACAACAAACGTCTCATTCTCATTTGTTTGGATCTACTTTGCGAAACCAAAACAGCACTCAAATTCCGCTCAATTCTCATCCGCTACGCTCAGGCTTGCCTCCTGACAGCAATGCGTCCCATCATGCCTCTGCAAACGGAATACAGAACCACCATCAAGCACTGCATAGCACCGGCCCAGACGCTGGTGCAGGTGGCTTTGGTCTGAATGGTGTATTTGGTCTTGGCAAACATCTAGGGAAGAGTGCTGTGCCTTCGTCAGCTGCATCGAACGCTGCTGCCTCAGACTCTGACCATTATCAGGCATTCGATTCGTATTCAATTGGTAGCTTTAGTGATTCAGGTATCGCCATGGGTAATCTCTTTGACTTGGAAGACTTTGACACCAATGAAACAGGGGGTAAAATGCCAATCATTGTAGGTTGTCATCTGAGCCATGAGGGTCTCTTCTTGCGTCTTGCTCCCCCTAATACAGATGGGTTTAGTGAGGAGGAACTTGCAAATGCCATGACCTCGCTGCGTATTCCGGCAGCAAGCAGTATTGTCCGTGCTACCCTTCAGGCTGCTGATGTGAACAACAATGGCCGTGTGTCAATGCCAGAGTTTCTCAACTTTCTCAAACGACGCGAGGAGGAGCTCAAACAAATGTTTGATTCTATTGACCGTGATCGCGACGGTGTGATTTCTCTGCGTGATCTCAAGTGGGCTCGAGATGAGGGCAAATTAGAACAGACTGCTTCAGATGAGGAGCTCCAAGCGCTCCTCGAATGGATGGATACCCTCGAAGACGCTTATATGGACGGCAAAATCCACTTTGAAGAATTCCGGACTGGTCTTATTCTTTTACCCCCAGCAACCACCTTGACAGATCTTATTCGCCATTTCCGTGAACAAGGTACTCCGGAGGCACGCTACGGCGGAAGTCCTTACTATCAGTAAGAGAGAAGACCCTATTCGCACTCTTTTTTCAGTTCAGCAAAATAGAATCATGATGCAGGCTCCTTCGCTTTTCTTCCTGCTTCTTTAGGGCCATAGAAACGACGATGACGATAATAGTGGTGCTGTTGTCGATGATGATGAATAAGAAACATAAGTGGATGTCAAAGAGATTTCTCTGTGTTATTTACCCTCTTATTACGTAAAACTCTCTTTCTTCTATATATATTTTAAAGATTTAAAAGCCTCGCTGGGCACTTGCGTCTTCATTACAATATCAAATTATACTGATTTTAATCATTTATAAAAGGAAAAAAAAGTGGTATTCAGCTTCTTTCCAGCGGTCATTTGACAAATACGATGACGCTCTAACAATTGTTTTCTGGCCCTTCTAAAGTAAAGGTCTTTCTTTTGTTTTGCGGAATCCTCAAGTATCGTAACTCACGCTGTTTAGAAATAAAATTATGCTGAGAATTTCGTTTTTGGCATTTTCAATGATTTCTTCCTGACTTGGGTCAGGAAGATTATTCAACTTTAGAGAAAAGAAATAAAAAGAATAAATTGATGTTGTTTTAGTGAAGTTCCTTCAAGAATGAATTTCAAAACGCTTGCTTTTAAAACTACTATAAGAAAAACTGGAAAAGACAGCTAGGCTTTAAGCCCTCAAAAGAAACATACATGAAAGCTTCAAATCAAGAAAGAAAAACAGTGCCAGAGTCATATTTTTCGTAAATCTGCTATCGCTTTTCTTATAATAAGTTCGAATTAACCAAGCTACCATCCAAATATTTGCTTCATTCTTCAAATAAGAGCAAACCAATCGAGAGCGAAAAATCTACTTTTTCACCGCCACAGACTGCACAATATGATAGACGGACTGCGACATGCTCGAGGCGTTGGTGTTGTAACCAATAACTTGTCTGAGTTCATCGCGGAATTCGAAGCCAACTCGTTCTGCAACAGCCTTAACTTCCTCCCACGAAAGTTCAATTGAGGTCTCGTAACGCTCATCTTGACCTTCAGAAGCACCCTCGCTGGCAGAACGTGGACCACTGTTTTGCCAGTGCCACAGAAGAGGTCCACCATTGATCCAAACACCACCAGGTTTCAAGCAGCGGTGAATAACCTTGAGATATTCAAGAACATTTGGGGCAGTGTCAATGAAGAAACACGTGACAACAGAGTCCCATTTTTCTACATCCTTGCCATACACAAGCAAGAACTCACCGGCACACATGCTCATCTCTGCCTTGTTGTTTGGGTTGCGGTAGAGAATTTCTGTTGCTGCGATATCAGGTATGCTAACTGTTCTGCATGCATCCTCGTTCTTCACCACATTCGAAGGGTTATGAATCCCTATATTTATGAGAAACAGCCCGTTAAAAAAAATAGCGTGCAATCGGCAGAAGCATTTGGGTATGTTGAAGGTTAGAGGACATGATTTCGCGCAATAGAAACATTTAATTGAACATCAACCATTAACTAACATAATGGGATATTGATATCAACATTTATGAACTTACAAGGATGAATTTGGAGCTGCCGTGAAGGGTCGGAGCTCTGCATCACATTTAAAATATACTCACTCGTTACGAGCATCTGATAGGAGAACTCATTGCCCTCGCAGCTGTACCCAAGACCGACTACCTCTGCAAGAAGTCTGCCAAGGCCAGCGCCTGGCACGAGAACGCGTTTATTGCCTTCAGTACCAGCCTCAACGTACTCCTGAAGCCACTTTAGAAGCGGTGCGAAACACTTATCGCGCTCCTCTTGGCCTTCGGCAGACCACTCCCGGGCGCATTGGTGAAGCGTGCTCCGGACCTTGGTGAGATTTCTAATTTGTGTCGAGAGACTGGGCAAGCGGGCTAGTTTCGCACGCCCCTTGCAGTTCTCAACGACCTCGTTGAAAAAGTTTTGGTTTTTACGAACAGCCGTCCGGAGATCGTTGTATTTCTGTTCAAGGCCATCTTTACCACCAGGCAACATCTGCACTAGCTCGGGGACACGCTTCACGTTGCGCTCACGACGGCCCAGCACCTCCAGCATGTCCATTTCATATGTCATGAACCCGTGCAAAACTTCGTTGAAGTGCGCATCTTCCTCTTCAATGGCCTCGGCTCTTGCAAGGTCCATGTCGTCCCCATGAGAATGCCCGTGTTCACTCTGATCCGCCATGACTACCACGCGTGCGCTGAGATGTTGAGATTGTATTTCAAGATTAGTGTCCTTTGTATCTAAAACAAAATAAAACAACTTGATATTTTGTTTTTCGTGATTTTACCACCAGTGTACCATTTGCATAGACCTGCGATTTACGCTTTGGCCCTTTTCATTCAAGGAAATCAGCTATGGCAGAATTGGTAACGAAGTCTCTATTGATCTACTTGGAGACTGTGACGCGAAGATTCACTACCCAGAAAAGAATATCGTACACCCAATGAATACTTTTAGTTTGATTCTTTTACAGGGCTTTGAATTCCGAAATCCCATCTTTTAATTCGCCATTTCATAAGCATGCGCGATTTTTCGGGACTGATTTTTAAGAACATCAGGCACATTGTAACCCCTGGTGTTTTGTGTGTGATTGCTGCAATGATATCAACATTTTACTGGTCTCTACATTGTACAAGTGTGTGCAATGCGTACCAGGGGTTGCCAGTGATAACGAAAGTGATGAAGATGAAGGTCGCGATCCTTCCTCTGTGTTGCCTCACAACAGTCCTGCTGCTGATGCAAACCTAGAGGAACTTCACCAAAAGATCATTGATGTGATGATCGAAAAGAACCGAGCCAATAAAGTCTTTATACATCTGGATTTTAAGAATATGAATCCTCGTCCGTTTCATTATCGCTCGACAAATCGTCGCGACAAAAACAAGGAACAGCGCTTGGCCTTCTTGAGAGCGTACTTTAATCCGACGCGTAATTCATTCGAAATCGAAAAATGCTTCAAGATTACGTGAGTTTCAAGGTCCCTGGGGGTATTCCGAATGACTTCGACTTCGCTTCTAGTGAGTCTATTGTTTCGGGGGTATTCAATGTTTACACTCTCTTTAAGAATAACCTGAAAAATTCAATTCGGGACACAGTCGTCAAGAAACATGTTGGTTCACTGCAGAAAGAATGGGAAGATATGATCGAGATTGTTTCTAAGGAAAAGAGGGCACCACGGGAAGATGCCTTAGAAAGCAGTTCCAGCGTAGTGGATTCACCACAAGAAAGACAAGCAGAAGATGCCACGTTAGTAAGTGATAACGAACGGCCCGGCGACAAAGCGTCTAGCAACGAAGCGTCTGACGAAGAGGGGGGTGAAAGGAGTGGTGATGAGCTTGTCTTGAATGCTCCTAAGACCCCGGCTTCTAAGAACCCAAAATGAAAGGTTTTTTAGACTTCCTAAGTAAGCAAGTAAAACATAAAGATGTCAATTGATCAAAATAATAGCGAATCAAAGTCACCCTCAAACTTGTTGGAGTATTTTTCGCGGTCTCGCAGGGGTACTGCGCATCAAAGCAGACCTTCATTTATCTTGTCTGATCGTGTCAATCAATTTATGCTTGGTTCCTTGTTGATTATAGCTGGTTTCGTTGCTGTGGGGGTTGTACAGGTTAACCGAGACTATCTTTCTTTTTGGTCTGTCGTTTTCCCGATTCAATTAAGCATTTCCCTAGACGCAAGCATACTATTTTTTGCGTTGCTGTGGGGAGATGTGCATGTTCGTTTGCTTTTATCCATCCTAGCTGGACTTTTACTTATGGACAATTTAGATGGTTTCTTCCGGCATTACAAGCTCGTAAGTAATCGCACAACGCTCAGTGCTTGTGAGACGTTTGGATTTGAAAAGGGTATGAAACGTACAGATGCTTACAAGCAGTATCTTGTTGCGTGCAAGGCGGAAGATGTTGGAGCCGCTGCCCGCCTCCGCGGAGAATTGTATCGATCTTTTGATCCGGTCCAAGCGTGTATGGCAAATCGGTCCCCGGCAGAGATCTGCAGTGAGGCCCTGGAGCGGCTGGAGTCCGTGTCTTGCCCTCGCCCGCTAGCACTGCCTCAATGAAGTTTTTTTCAGATGCACCTCATAAGAACAAGTTTGTTTTATACTTGCGAAAGAAAGAACTCTAATCATGATCATTTATTTGTTCTTCGTATGACCTTCGTTGCGTATTCAATGTTATTGGTGCTTATGAGTACGCTTGTGTTTACACATTTGCTTCAAGGAGAAGAAGTCAAGTCTGCAATTCAGTTGATGGTAGGAATTCAAGCAATTTTTGTGATGTTTGAAGGAGCCATTGCAATTGCACGTCTAGTCAAACATGCAATCAAAGGAGACCAGGACAAGTATAAGCAGTCCCCGCTGTCTTCTCAGACCGCTGCAGCATTGTTTCACCTTGTTACTCTGAATTCGAGTCTTACGCTTCTGCGTAGTGCCGATGACGCCAAATTCCCTTGGTCTCAGTTTACCGATTCGTCGACTACTTCTGCTGCTGTGTCGTCGTCTGAAGCAACCCATTAAGAGCCTGGGGGAAGGTGTCCCTCATTTTGGTTTTGCGCCGGGCGTTGGTAATGTTGGGGTCCCAGGTAAGGAATAGTGTTTGTGTGTCTCCCAGGCAAGGCGGCGCGATAATAAGAAGCATAAGGGCGTGCATCATTCCATTTTTATGTCCTTTAAATGGAGCATGTCCGTAAAGTGATACAATAGCACGTAGCATGCCACTTTGAGAAAGGTGTCTAACCCAAAAGGTACCGGTGCGAGCAGGTGCTAGCATGAATGTAACTGTACCCTCTTCTTTGGCTAGGTTGGCTGCTCGAGAGGCGAAACCCGCTGCATAGTTGAAGGGTGCGTTTAAATAAGCCCGTTTCCCCCAGGAGCTTGTCATTGCGTCTTGCTTAGGGAATACAGGACAGGGGTCTGAATCAAATTGAAAAAGCTCGTGCAATTTGCTATAAAGCACTGGATGCGTTTCGATAACTTGGTCGCCGCTTCCTGTCATGCAAGACGAGTAAGAGCTGGAAGCTCCTCCGTCTGTGATTGGTATATCTTCTCTATCATTCTCTGTGGTGGGTGCCATTTCGCGCATAATCAGGTATGCGAACGATGCCGCCCCTCCCCAGTTTTTAATCATAACTTCAGAGGCTTCGCTGGTGCTAAAAAAGTGTGCTTTAGGGGCTTCCTCGCGTGGTGCACCTAGACGAACTACACATGCTGGCAGGGGGCTTTTCCTACTGCGTGTGTTCTCTGCGTCCATCCGAATTGAGCCTCGAATGAATATAACGTCGTGCAACATACGGGCCGTTGGTTCTGCGTGAAAGAAAGCAATGTTTAGGCGCACGGAATCAGCGCTACGGCAGATTGTTGGCTAATCACAATGTATTTCAGGAAGTCTGAGAGATTAGACATAGACACAAGCATTTTTTCATGATTTTTAATCAAACCTGCTGTACGCAGGCGTTCTTCAATTTCCGAAGCACTGAAAGACATTTTACACTCACTAAAAAACCTCGTACTTGGAGTTTAGAAAGTCTTTCTGTTTAAAAAATATCATTTGGGTTAGTGTAACTAAAAAAACAATTCATGATTCGCGGAGCTTTAGAAAATGAAGATTCCGAGTTGTCTGCTTCGATGGCTCGTGCCATGGTCCCGGAGAACCGGTCGGGAGTCGACATTAATTACACCCTTACCATGCGACGAGTTTACCGACTCATCCGATCTCTTGCGAGACAAGGTTATAATGAACTAAGCTTTACTGCTCCAAGCCTGGTCTTGGATGGATCTTGCACAGACCCAATTGTGCTTGCAAAGGCTATCAAGCGCACACTTGTAGCAAAGGGCTTTGTGGTCATGCGCAATGAAGACAAATTGCACGTAAGCTGGAAATCTTGAAAGATAGAAATTGATTATGTGTTATTAGGTGAGGGGTTGCAGTCGAGAACTTCAATTCCTGATTTTTTAAAAGAATCGACTTGCATTTCCAATACCTTGAATTGTACGTCCTTTTCCTTGTTGTAGAGCTCCCTGTATTTTTCTAATGCTTCTTGCTTTTTTTCAAAGAAAAGTTGCGCTACATCATCTTTGTTGACTTCTTTGCCTGCCAATTTCTTCAAGTCGTATACGGGTTGTAGATGGACATGAATACTTCGTTGGTCCATGAATTTTCTACCCTCGGAAGTGGTAACCCAATCTTTATCTGGTCTTTCCATAAAATTGCGGATGGTATCAGGGGTCTGACGTGTTTTCTGACTAATGTCTAGCGCAAATCTGTTATCCACCTCGTCTGCGCGCTGGTTTGAGAAATCTCTAAACACAGAAGTAATGTCTTTGTCCCTCCCTGTTTGCTTCATGTATTCTCCTTGCAAAGAGTGTCGAATAATCGTATATGATTCACGAATTGTGTCGTTCCATCTTTCAAAAAACTCGTACCTCAGGTTCTTCTGCTTAAGTTCTTCATTTTCCTTCATGAGTTCAACTTGGGGTTTGAAAAAGGCTTCTAAAAAACTTTTGTGAGGCATACTTTCGTTGTCTGTCTTTATAAGTTTTTCCAAACGAGATCTTGCTTCTTGGATGTGATGAGGGAGTTCTATGCCCCTCCTCTTTCTCTTTGGTCCTTGCAAGGTTTCGGTAGAAAACTTTCCTTTGGAGTAAGTCGATACATACGCACTCTCGTCAGCTCAATCGTCGGCGCAATACGAAGAGCTCTCTCCCATTGTTTTGATTTCACTACAGGCGACGCTATTGCCCGACGAAGCGGCCACGATATGCTTTTGAGCCATAGCCGGCTACAGCGAGTTTTAACCATCCATCTTGTGGAGCAGCGCACGCTTCTCTTCTCGCGACAAATACGTGGTCGAGAAAGGTATTTGTCTGCTTTCACTCCTTGGCCAGCTCTTCTTTTGTCCACTCCAGGGTAGGTGCAGCGAACCGATTAAAAAAAACTATATCTCTGCACTCAACCATGCCCTTTTCAGTTCGGGGTCAACCTCTTACCAAGGTGAAGAAGCTTGTTACTGATTTCAAGGTTGCGCGCGAAAATTCGAAGCTTCGCGGCTACCTAAGCCCCTTTGAAACCAATGTCTGGAGTCATATCTCTCCCCGTTTTGAAGGTTGTTGCCTGCGCCTTGCTGAGCTTTGTAAGAACAAGCCTAGCGACAGAGAGATGAATGAGATTGAAATGATCGTTGCTGATCTTCAAGATCTCTGTTCTGTTGGAATTAATCTGGAGAGGTTTACTCTTTTGATGGATGAGATGCAAAAGGCTATATACGTGTATAACCTGGTCGAATCATCTACACTTGGTGTTCTCTATATCTATGAATCGCGTGGTCTCGAGAGATTTCAGGCTCGGGCGGACCTGTTCAAAGAGATTCTTCACCAGTTTGAGCAGAAGATGAAGAAAAATTCAGCTTGGTTCCCTTTACACTTGATAATAAACCCGTCGATTTAGATCATGTCATACATCGTCTAGGAGATTATGACGAAATGATGGCACTTTTCATTAACTTGGCCGGGAACTATGACACAATGCCAGATACTCCTTTCAGTGAGAAGACCTTCTTTGCTGAATTTTGAGTGTAAGAAATTTGAAGTCTTTTTTTTCAAATTTATTTGTTTACTCGTTCAGAAGGTCATTTAAAGGAGTCTCGGATTCGCTTGCGATTACTAGAAAACCCCAGTAGTGTGTTCAGTTCTTTCATTTCTTTGTCCTTGTTTATCTTGGTGGTTTTGTCTTGTGAGGAGCGGCCAAAATCGATCAAGTGGGCGGTCTTGGTATTGGTGTCGATGGCGATATTACGCAGCGCGATGTCGCCATGGAGCACACCGGCTCGGTGCAGCGCGGAAAGTGATGCTCGAATGGCTGTAATTGCCCAGCTACTGTTAGCAAGAATAAGTTCTTTTGTTGCGGTCTCCCCAGAGGAGGTTGTGGCAATGATGATTCGTTTATGATATGTGCCGCCGTACACCAAAAAGGGAACGTGTTTACCCTGGAGCGGGCGCAGGGGGCCAAGGTACAGCTTAACTTCGTTGAGAAAAACTGATTTTTTGAACTCATATGTCTCTCTCGTCCAGTCTTTAGAGACTGGCATGGTCTTCACAAAGATATCCCAGTTGAAGTCTTTGTCTGAAACCCAGGGAATCCGAACCACATAACTTGTAACAACTCGGTAGTCTTTGGACCACGGCAGCGGCATGAAAAGGTATGCTTCCTCCTTGAAAGGTAAAAGCTCAATGAGATTGCTGCGTAGCTCCTCTATATTTCCTGCGGGTAATCTTAGACCTAACATGAATTGTAAGGCTGTTTCGCTCACCTTATCTTTGAACTTCTCTGCAGCTCTATCGGTTAAGTTAGCCCCAAAACTTGTCTTAATATGTTCATAATAAGCCCTGACTCCCGGGCTCGAGCTATTTGATCTTGGTAGAAACTTTCCATTCTTAGGATTCCTGGACGCAGTATATATAAAAGCAGCCATTGCCTCGTTGGTGCTTAATACTCTTGGGCGCCCAGTTTCAGCACCATAGAAACCACGGGTGACCCACATGTTACCCTTGTCGTCCCGCTTAACAAAAAAGGCGAGCTCTCCTGACGTGAGAATTGAGTATTTGACCCCGTGGACAACCATATAACCATGTAATTGTCGAAGAGCTTGTTGCGCTTGGACTTTATCAAAAATCTCCATTCCCGCAGCTGCAGCGGCGTCTCGCCTTTCGGTCCAATTGAGGTCCTGGGGCAAGCTCAAAAACTGATTAGGACGTTTAGTTTCAACAACACAGAAGACAGTCTCATTTCTTTCATCATCAATTTTGACCAAGGTGAGATCAGGCTTGGCTGAAAGGCCGATATCGTCTTCTATGCGTACGATGACTTTAGGAAAATTTGCAACCTCAGTGTGAAGTCCAGCAAATGGCCTGCAGCACCAATTATTAAACAAACTAGCCATTGCATTGGTGTTTCCGCTAATGTTTAGTGGATAGAGCGAGGTTCGAAACGTAGTATTGCGTATTTGCATGTTGAGTAAATTTGCCCTGATAAACGGGCTTATCATTTCCCTTCTGAAACCACACCATAGTGTAAGGCTTTTGTACTCAATACCCCATGCCGAAGGTGTTGCAGCAGTTGATGGATAAAGACCGCGCGTAAGTGCGCGAAACAGGGGCTTTCTAAGCCCCTCGGAGAGGGTTTCAACGTACTCGGCACGGATCGCAGCAACGCCTTGGACGACACCTTCGGCGCGACCTTTGGCGCGACCTTCGGCCAGATCACTTAGGCGTAGTTCAATCATTTCTTGTGTTGGCTCATCAAACCAAGACTTCTTTCCAGATTCGTCGAGACTTGGAGTGGTGCCGAAATGATGCGGGTAGGATTTATCTCGCTAGCTGCATCTTCGTCGGGTAAGTTATGTGCTTCCTCGAGGGATAGCGGCGGGACCCTGGGCATGATGGAATCCCCCAAAGGTAGTAAGCTGTCACCCACCTACTTGCAGTTTTGGTTTTGCTGCGCAACCAAGTTCTGGATGACGAAGAATCAAGCCCGGTTAATCTCGCCACTGGCACTGATGGTCACGGCGATACAGACAACGACACAGACAGCGATGAAGAAAGTGGCGGCGAAGACAGTGACGAGGAAACATTCGATGGTTTTACAACCAGCGAACTTGAAGAGCTGGGTACTTTGATGGGTCGTCTGGAGCTAATTGGAGAAAACGTTGCCATTTTCGTAGTTGTACTTCCTATCTTCCTATAGCATAATTATAAAAGCGTATAAGATATATATATATTATTATTTTTTAACGCGAGAGCACACAATGCTTGAATGTACGATGTTGTGGTCGTTAATGAATTTGAGGGTATTAATGCACATGACCTCATCCACATTTGCTTCATATCGCCGACACCATAAACCGAAGTGATAATCTGCGCTAAGTCGTATTTCGCATGCCTTGGAATATTAATGCTTGCTTTTCGTCAGTGAGGATCAGGCTGCGTCTGCGTGCATAGATATTTGTGCGATAACTCTCGAGGAAAGTTGTGAGATCCCAGTCAGTCGGAAACTCAATTATTTCATTCTTTGCAAACGCACCAATGTGTTGCATGATTGACTTATTCTCCGGACCCTTTATCGTCAGTATTTGTGCGCCGACTTCACAAATGACTTTGGCAAAATCCACATCGATGACGGCATTGCCAATTGAAATAGTCAACTTAAACAAACATCGAGGCGAGAAGTCAACCATAGACCTTTAAAATGAAGGTACAAGCCCAAGAGGTAAGTTGTCAGATTCACCAATGCTGAGCAAGATGAAGCCGTGCATTACCAAACTTGGAATGAAAATGACAAACTGCTTCACCGTCTCTGGATTTATAGATGATAAATGAAGGCTGCTCACCTCCAAGAACGGTGTGCCATAGAACTCACAGGACTCAACGTGTAGACCTGTGGTGAACCTCACCATCGTGAGGACTTGTAGGAAACCCAGCATGTCCAAAATTTGATGCTGAAAATTAAGGACTGCCCCGAGACCAAGCTTTCCATTGGCTTCGATAAAACCGCCCGTGTCAGTCCACGTGAACCCTCCATACTTTATGAGGATGTCCGCTGCATTGTTACGAGTATCTTTTTCCAGCGGCGCGAGTTCGCCAAAGGACGAAGCGTATTTATGTTTTGTTTTTTTTCACTCTCTTTATAGGAATCGAGGGCGTTAGGTTGACCCATCAGGAAATGCTTCCTTACATCATCATCTCCTGGCAAATAAGATATCAGCAACGCCCCAGCTTGGGATCCTCAAATGCGTGACATTACAAAATCAATCAGCGTCATTCGTATCTATTTCTTCCCTTTCCTTCACCAGCTTCTGTACAAGTGTTGGTGTAGTAGTACTCATGATGGCGAAGAAGGCAAGCAACTGAGGATTTGCCTTCGATTTATAGGCCTCTATATAGTTCACAGTACTTTGTGGTTGTATGAGCGTCACACTCACGTCAAATTGATGAACGTAGGTAGGCACCTTCAAGATTCTCCGATCCCACGCATAATTTACCATCGAGCAGTAGTATTTTTAGTGAGAAAACTTGAGTGATGAAGCAAACTAGCTGCCTATAGGAATTGCCATTCAGGTACCTCCATCATGATGAAGTTTACAGGCAAGCCATGGCTTTCAGGGGGGGGGCAATCGCTAGTACCTAGAAATGCCGCTCAGGATAAACGATTTGATCCACGCCCTGACCAAAAGAAGAAACTCCGTTAATTGTTATCATACTATTATTATTGTTGTAGACTATATTTCATATCATCTTTGAATATAAAAGTAAAACCCTCTTGATCTTCAAACGCATATAAGTATTACCTAGGGTAGGTAGGGATAAAAAATAACAGAACGCCCTGAAAAGGTACACATTGCTATGGTTAAAGCTAGGTGTAATGTAGTAGTCAGAATTTCGAAGTCAACTTAAATTGCAAAGAAAAGAAAAAGGATCAACCAGATTTTGGAACGATGGTAGAGAGAGAAATGGCTGAGATGATGGGTTTCCCCGACGTTCCTTTCCGAGTTCTGTCTAGCTCGAAAGGCTCTGCGTGAAATGCAGGCAGAGGCCCGAGCCACCTTCGGGATTGAGGTGCTTCTCTCTCCTCCGTGGCAGCTCAGCTCTTCTTGTTGAAGCGTTTGCGCAATTAAAGGCTATTTCCTAAGGCTCCACCGTGGACCTGCGATGGCGAAGAACCATGAGAGGCTCCACTCTCGGATAAATACCCTCCAGCTAACTCGCCGGGGAGATAGCGACTCTATTTGTACATATGGTAAATCAGTACCAGTGACATGATAGACGATAGGTAAGTTCTCCCGAGCGCTCTTTGATCCGTGAAATCAGAAAGAAAGAAAGAAAGAAAGAAAGAAAGAAAGAAAGAAAGAAAGAAAGAAAGAAAGAAGATCTCCTTTGCTGTCAATTGCTCTTTCGTCGTGGGAGTGCGCAGTTGCTCGAAATCGAAGAGCTCGCGGAAACCCTACGTCGTTGCGACCAGCTCGACTCAGGTCCGCTATATTTGCGCCTGAGTTCTGTGCCCTGGCATCCGCACTGATGCATTCTTTCCTTACGATGGGCATCTTCTTCCATCCCTCTCCTTTTCCTCTCAGGCTAGCTAGAAAACGAAAGAAAAAGAGAAGAATGGGCACTATAACTAATAACAACTACAACAATCAATCATTTCATTCATTCGTGTACTGAGTCATTCGTGTATTAAGTCATTCGTGTATTGAGTCATTCTTCTAGTAACTCGTTTAGTCAGTCATTAACTCAATCAAAGCCTGATTGATTGAGACGGCAGACCCTGAGAACAAGCGCACGCTTCGAGTCGCGCTCAAGGGCACCGCGAGGAAAGGGCGTCGCGGGCAACC
The DNA here is from genome assembly GCA_004764695.1 of Schizochytrium sp. TIO01. Taxonomy (NCBI): domain Eukaryota; class Bigyra; order Thraustochytrida; family Thraustochytriidae; genus Schizochytrium; species Schizochytrium sp. TIO01. The sequence goes on along the minus strand of SMSO01000025.1, from coordinate 3,240,849 downwards.
CCGCTGTCCACGTCTGACCTACAGAAGACGGCTTCAACAACGCCGCTTTAGGGGAGTGCAAGGGAAGTAGCAGCGAGAAAGATCTTTGCTGCTTTGCTCTCGAAGAAGCTCCGTAGTCGTCATTTGCGCTTACTAGGCTTGCTGTGGTTTGCTTGCGTGTGGAAAGCAGGCACCAGCTCATTGATCTCGTCTGGATTTACGAGAAGTAGGCGAAAAGAAGAGAACGTACAAGGAGTTGTCGAAGAAGCGGAAGTTACGGGCGGAAGTTTCGTTGGTTTATTACGACGAGAATCAATTGATTTATTGACGGATCATACATTTCGTAAATCTCTACAACTCACCCTCTATTGAAACAGGGGTATATCGGTCTCTTTTGCTGTAGGTGTTGGTCTGCTGCTAAATTGTCGTGGGAAATTCGAGCTAGGACACATCAACAAAGGAGTCAATAGTGGCAGAGGGCGAATTTAAATTGATTTTCAAGAAAGCTTAGAGAAAAGGCAGAATGTCGCACCAACAACCGCATCAATTTTCAAATGGCATGGGGGCTATGCCCAATATGGGGGGAAACAGCTCTTACATGGGCCCACCTTCGATGGGTACCGGACTTACGGGCCCGCTAGATGATCTCTTTGACCTGAAGGGCGAATCATATGACCCCTTTCTAAACGATGATGACGATGATGATGGCCTTGATGATATTGACGACGATAACACGCTTACAGACGCAGAAAAACAAAAGAAGCGCGAGGAGCGCCTTGAGAGGAACCGCGAAATTGCTCGCAACTGTCGTAAGCGGAAGCGCGAGCGCGTGGAGGCACTTGCAGAGGAGGTGACCATGCTTCGTGAGACAAATCGCCGTCTCGAGCTGAAGCTGAAAATGTGCATGAATAAGCTTGGCAAGGCTACAAGCGGACGAGGAAACCGTGGTAAAGACGAGGAAGAACGCCGTCTGCACGAAGTCAAGTCTATGAACCAGATGCTCGAGCAGAAGTGCAGTGATGAGGATATCGTGCAGCGCCTACAAAATTACACAGAGGTTTACTCCGATTTTGGAGAGGAGCGTAAGAAGCTCGTCAAGGTCCATATCAACCAACTCGAGCAACTGCTACTGCCAACACAGATTAGTAAGATGCTTCTATGGGTTCTCAAGCAAGACGATGACTTTTACTCGGATGACAACCCGGATAGCATGTGGAGTGTCTTGTGTAAAGAACTTCAGCTTGATGAGAAGCAAAAGGCTGAGTTAAAGTCCCAGCGTGGTCAACTTGGTATGCAAAGCTCATCAATGAAGCGTTGTCTGATTTCACTCAATAAGTTTGAGAAAGACATTGAGAAGAATATGATCAATCGTCAGAGCCATATGGACAAGATCTTGAAGATCATCTCCCCAAAGCAAATCGTCAAATTCTTGCAGTGGGTAGAAAACAATCAAGCATGCGTACATATGCTTGATGGTCTTTGGACGTTCAACAAAAAACGCCAGGATGAGATCATGCAGGAAATCAACAAGCCTCCTGCTGTCGAAAATTAACTCCAGCAATAGCCTCGCCTTGGTGGCTGTATTCAATATAGTCAACTCAATTTGCCCACCAATCGCCCGCTTGCCAAGAAAAACAGATTCACTCGCTTTCTTTTATAATAATAAAAAACACTTTACCAAAACCCAAGATTAAAACACTCTCACGCAATTCAAAAGAAACAGACCAAAACATTTAACTTATCTACTACTCTTCTTTCCGTTCTTCTTTGTTTTTCAATTCATCCACTAAGATCACCTCTGGTATTTGAGTGGGTCTTGAGCAAATTTGACAAGTAGCGATAATGCTCATTCACTTACGAATTTCCCATTCATATAAGAAACATTTAGGAACATTGGAATCAAATCAAGAAAAGTACCAGACCAAAGTTTATGAATTTAATATTTCGAATTGCTTCTTTTAAGCTCAAGAAGATTCAGAAGATGAAAATATTATCTACTTTTAGTGTCGTAATCAAATATAGCAACACTTCAGGAGCTCTTGTTATTCTGACCATTTCCACGGCCACGGTAGCTGCTACCACGTTTCTTACTTCCTCCGCGGTTGCCATGGCCATTGTCATTGCTATTATTATTGCCATTACCATTACCACGGCCACGGTAGCTGCCACCCCGGCCACCACCACGACCTCCTCGCGGATGTTGCTGTTGCTGTTGATGCTCTTGATTTTGCGCTTGTTGCTGCCTTTGGTGTTGATGGCCGTTGTGGTTGTCGCCCCGACCGCGTCCACCGCGACCGCCCCGACCTCCGCGACCACGGCCGCGGATGTTGCCTCGGACGCTTGCTGCGCCAAATTGAGACTCTTCAAGCCTCTTCCCTGTCCTTTCAGTAGATATAAGCCGTAGCAAGGCGCTTGCTGTAGCCTCCTCCTCTTGCGAAAACTCTTTGCCATCCACAAGACTGCGCGCAAAGAGTGCTTCTAGGCGGTCTCGCAAAACAGCTACTTGAAGCGCAATTCGCGAATGATTTGTACGAAATTCAATCCACTCATTAAGGTGGATTTGCGTCGACGAGTCCTCTTCTTCGTGCACAATCGTGTAGACCCCACGGAAAAGAGTTATCAAGAGAGGTAGAACCTCCATACATCCACGAATATTGCAGTGTACTCGGGAGCGGGTCATCTCGTCGAACACTACCCATAAGTGATGATCCAAAGATTCATTTGCCCCGACCCTAAGCACGGAGCTCTTATGAGGCAAGATTTTCCGTTCTGCACCAGAACGTAATGATTTAGTTTGAGGAAGTTGCACTGCGACGTTGGGAAACGTCCCAATCGCGGCAAGAACTTCTATCACAGTAACTAGAGAGAGAGAGCGTTGTTTGAACTCAATCACAGGCATGTTTGGTAAGAGTCGCAGAATTTGCTTCCGAGTCTGCACAACAGTGTTCATGATAGACGGGGATAGAAAATACTGCGTACAAGCAGAGCGTCCAATGCGTGCATACTCCTCGTAAGCACGAAAGCACGCTACAAAGTCACTTTCCACCCCACCAGTAAGCTGCCTACGCGATATTTCAAAGCGCTTGCGATCTACTGCAGTCATTGGGATCACAAACGGATCTCGTCCTGTTGCAAAAAAAGCGCTCAAGGTCACTGCTTCCTCCTTTAGGCCTAGCATTGTACCAATAAGTACCATTTTTCCGAGGCGTGGGTCTAAGGGAAGGCGCGCTAAAGCATGTCCTAGTGGAGTCAATTTCTCGTCCACATTGATGGCGCCCAGCTCAAAGAGTAGGTTCAGAGCATTCCGAACGGATATGTCTTGCGGAGGATCTGGCGCACGGGCAAGAAAATTGCGCACAAATACCCGTTTAGATCCTTTCGATGTTACCGTAAAAGTGCGTTTTTCTAAAAGTACACAACTTTGTAGGCACACCTCCTCAAGAGCAGTTCGCTGCATCTCAGGGGCTTCTTCATCAAGCATAGCCTCATATCGGGTTCTAGAATAAAGACGAAAGCAAATTCCAGAGCGCACACGTCCAGCACGTCCGCTTCGCTGAATAGCATTCGCCTTTGCAATAATCCCATTGGTCAAACTGGAGACCTTTGTATGAGGATCATATCTCTTTGTTTTGGATGTTCCTGCATCGATCACATAAACAACATCATCAATTGTCACAGAGGTTTCTGCGATGTTGGTGGAGCAGATAACCTTGCGCACACCGCGCGGAGCACGTTTGAACACTTGTCGCTGACTTGACGGTGAGACTCCTGAGTGAAGAGGAAGCACTTGGTAACGAGACTCGTCACCAAAGAGAGGATGCTCTTGCAGAGCATCACATAACTTTGCAATTTCGTCCCAACCAGAAAGAAAAATCAGAACAGAGCCTTTATCAGCAAGACGGCCAAACCCCTCCTCACTAGCTTTGCGCTTACGACCTGCAAAACTGGTCAAATCGTCATGAGATTGTTCAATTTGCTGAAGAACTTCAACGACCAAGTCAATGTCGAGCTGGGTATCGTCATCAAGTCCAGTCAGTTGGCGTGCGTACTGGTACTGATCAAGCAAGGTCTGGACCGCTTGAGCAGACATTTTGGGTCCTTCATCTTCCACAGTGTCTATCTCATCTGAGTGGCTAGAAGATCCAGGCAAGTTAGCGATTCCTTTTGCAGCACCTGAGCCGATTCCGTACCCTAAAAGCAATCCGTCATCATCGTTTTCCTCCTCACTATCATGATCAGCAGACGACTCACTACCTACATCTACATGATTTGTGGTTGCATCATCATCAGCATCGGCCTGGTCCCATTCAGAATGCCAGGTTGTCACAAAGCCCAAGCCGTCCTGTCCGTTTGCTTGATCTCCAGAGCCACCGTTGTCAACTCCGTCCTCTTCTCCCCAGGCGTTTTCAAATTGCGCGTTTCCGCCTGTGCAGAACGCTGCATGAGCTCCAAATTCACCCGGGGACGTAAACTTAGCACGGCAAAGCTGACAAACAAATTCTTCCTGGGCTTCTTTCAAATCCTCCAAGTCAACACCTGGCTCGCCTTCAGCTTGTGTGCCTACTTGGCTTTCTCCGCGGTCAGCTATAGAAGCAAGTGCATTTGCAATTCGTTTGTTTCTTTCCATAAGCTGGTCAACATAACTTGTGCGCGAAAGAATGTCCTCGAGGAAAAGTTTGTGAACACTAAAGAGTTTACCAGGAACCTTCACATACTGACAAGCCAGAGGGTAGTGCGTGTTACTAAAATACTCTAAGAAAGAGTTCACCTGCATAGTCGCACTCATGAGAATCAACTTCAGCTTACGCTCAGCGGACGATTTCTTTTGCTGTAGCAGGAGCTCACGAACAATAACGAGGAGAAAATCCGAGTTGATATCACGCTCATGCACCTCATCAATCACTAGATGAGTTACATCACCCAGGGCCTTGGGGCTATGAGCCAATTCACGAAGTAAGACACCAGTCGTGCAGTACATAAGGCGCGTGCGGTCAGACCTTTTCCGCTCCAGTCTAACGCTGTAACCCACTTCATCACCTACCTCGCCTTGCCCATTTTCTGACGCAACGCGGTCTGCAAGTGCTACTGCAGAAAGACGACGCGGCTGAGTGCAAACGATATTGAATTTAAGACTCTCCATCTCCAAAAGATACTGCGGGATTTGCGTACTCTTACCACATCCTGTCTCACCAGTGATCACTGTTACGTCACAAGCGTTAATTGCGCTAAGAATCTCGTCTCGCTTGTCCCAAACTGGTAGCTGTCTTCGCGATTGAGGAACATGCGAAAGATGTTCATCCCAACGTTCAATCTTCTGCATTGGACTTGGTTCAATATAGCGAGCGGGGCCAGTTCCTTGCACGTTGCCGTCAACACCTTCACTACTTAAATCATCGGTGGGAAAGAGAGTATCCTCATCTTGCCAGGAACGAGTGGCGGCAAGCTTGGACTCTGCATCGGAGATAGCAAATCTTGTAAAGTAGTCCTGAAGAAGACGTTCGCTTGGCAATCCCAAGCCGAGCCGTGGCACTATCGCATCTGCATTCTTAGAGGCAACCTTACGGCTCACGGTAAGGTATCTGTCATCGCCTTTACCTCTAGATTTGGATGCAAGGCCCTCTTTGCGGCACAGCTCGTGCACATATCGGCGCTCGGTGTTGTTAAGGTTGCTGGGAAATCTAAACTCTGCTTCACCAGATTTCTTGAAGTCATCCACCAGCCTGTCAATTCGGATCTTGTACGACTCGTCAACAAAGTTAATTGGAGCATTGCCACGTTTTGGCGCGTTGCTACCGCTCTTAGCCTTGCCCATAGCGGTCTAGATCAATTTATAAGAGACCAACGAAGATCAAACAACACCAGTAATGCTTGAACGAGATATGTCGATCAAATTTCTTGGCCTCGGAACGTAGGTCTATGCAGAGCAGCTAGAGTTGCAATGTGGCGACTTCGCAATGAGCTTGGCTATCTTCCGATGGAAAACGCAGTTAGACACAGCTTTTCTAGCTCAAGTGCAAGCGCCCCCACACAACGTAGTTGTTGTGGGCCTGCGCAGCTTGCAGGGCAAGGTGCGAGGAGTGCAATGAGGCCTCAGCGAGTTGCAGCAAACGCAGAAATTGCGAGTTTGCTGAGCCTCCCTATGATAATGTATCATTCATCTTTACTAGTAAATAATAGTCCTTCTTGCAATCGCAAAAATAAATTGAGTTATGGAACAACTCACCATCTCCTGGCAAAACCTCGAGTTGTCGTATGGCCACAAGTCTTTTAGAAAGATGAAACCTAAACTGTGAGAATGCTTTGGTAATCGATTTATAATGGGAGAGTTGCTAAAGCTTGGGTTGCAATTAATTGTGTCGTGGTAAATTATTCTTCATTTTGGTTTGTAAGAAATGATACACCCAACACACATAACCAAGCATGATCAAACTTGAGCAGATAAAACAAATATTGTAGTAACACGAAACTTGAGAGAATGAAATCGTGAGTATTCTACGCTGAGGCAAGTTAGTTTTTAAAAAAAGCGCTGTTGAGCAAAAGTAGAGCATGAAATGTTTCCTAAACTTTACTTTTTTCTTTTTCTTTTTTTTCTTCTAGTTTAGTAAACTAGTTTTTATTAAGATAGTAGGTACCTACCTAGTAATAACAAAGCAAGCAGATCAGACGCAGACCCAGTGCAACAACAACGAGGTCGCCTGCAACAACACCAGCAACATTCTGAACTATTTGATTGCCAAAGACACCCCGCTTGGCTGACGTTTTCGCTTCAATTTTTTCAACAAAGGTGCTCTTCACAACGCAGCCAGACCTGTCCGGATCCACAAGACCCAGGGGTGCCTCAGTTAATTGGTCATTTCACGATGAATGGGGCTTCGGCTTCTGCAGGGCGCCCAACTTCGACGAGATCTGTTGACTCACAGGCAGCTCGTGATGCTGTAATCGACAGCATCCTTGAGGCCGAGACTCTGTACGAGGTTTTGCAAGTGAAAAAAACTGATGACCTCTCAGCAGCCGTCCTGCGCAAGGCGTACCTGAAACGTAGTATGCAGTGTCACCCTGATAAAAGTTCGCACCCAAGGGCTACGGAAGCATTCCAGGTAAGTCCACACTCATGCGATAGCAATGCAGTAACGTCGTATGATCATTATGAAACCTCAGGTGATGAAGCTGGATATCGACACTAATTCGGGTGTTATGCTTCTATATCTCAGCTAAATGCTCTGTTGCTGTTGCTGATTTCCCGAAACGGAGAAGACTGACATGGAATTAATTCAAAATTTACCAAATACAGCGGGTTGCCGAGGCTTACGATACGTTGAGCGACGGACTCAAGCGAGCCCAGTACGATACACGAAGACAGTATGAGCGCCAGCCATACAATATGTCCCAGCATGGAGATACAGTCGTGATGGAAATGACTGCTGAGCAAGCATTTGACATGTTCGCTCAAGCAATGGACCAGGTATGTGATCAAAACGTCTTCCTGGCAAAGCCTAGAAGATCAAACATATAACTGAGATGACTAACCCATATCATATAATTGACATTTGTGCAAACAGTATGCTGAGGAACATGGAATTGAACACGAACGACAGACAACTATTTTTGACCACTTGGCTTCGGCATTTCTTTTCGTGGATGGTTGGATTAATCCTCAAGTGAATCGAAGCGCGCAGCGGGGCAATGATTCCCAAGGTTCGGATTCGCAAGGTAATCCAGCGACATCACAATCTGCAAGCGATTCTACTGGGGCTGGCCAAAATGCAGCAACTGAAGAGGAGTCAAATCCACCCTCACGGCTACAAACATGGGCTCGGCACCTGGCAACAATGGGATCTATTGTCTCAACAGCTAGTCAAATCATACGCGTCCAGCGAGAACGTGAACGTCAAGAAGAAGAAGCCATGCGTAACGGAGGAAACTCTACCCAGGATTGGTCAACTTATGGATCTGCTAGAGAATAGAAGATTCATCAGTTGTTCATTTTCCCTTCCGAACATGGGGCTTACGTCTAGCACTACTTTTCTTTATTCTGCTCACAACCTAATTTGTATTCACATCGTCTGCTCGCAAATAGGACACTACCATTTACTTAAGCAAAAGCTTATCTATGCCTTTGGTAATGTTGCCAAATATATTATTATCACTTACATATGTTGACCTATAGATACCAAAATTTCGATAATGATTCCGTGTTTTCTTTTTAGCAGTTTGCAAGCAGTTTGCTGTACATTGGGCTTTTCCATGTTTTCTCTTTTTCTTCTCTCTCTCTTTTTCAATTCTTTTACCATTGAAGCTAATTTGAAGAAAACCGTTATTGCCCAAATCTCTCTCTATATTCGAAAATGAAAGTGACAGAAATTCTCCAGACCAAATCTCTCATTGATGGCAAAATAATGTATCTTTGAGTGTTTATGCCGAACTTAATATGTCATATATTCTATGCATGCCTATTTGGAACGTATTTACCTTCTTCGCCTATAACATTCTTTGGGGCACTTTCTTGCTTTCTCGAAAAGAAGTAATGGAAGACATGTCATTCTTACGTACTGTTGACGATAAAGATTGACTAGGAATCAAATTGTGTATGAATTTACTTATGGTCAGAACGGACCATGCAGTACACACCTTGGCTTTTCATTTGGTACTTGAACTTTAATATCCGCGCGGGTTCGTATAGACTATTGTATACTAGGTTCTTTAACACTTTGTAATTTGTGAATCTCGAGACAATCCAGGATGGATGAGCTCATGAAGGTGGTCCGCGCTAACTGCTGTGCAGGAGTGGAGATATCAGTCTTGAAGAGCACCGCTCGTTTCAGAGAAAAGTAAAGTCTCTTGCTTGCGCTTGAAAGGGTACAAGCGCGAAAAGGTTTTCGAACCTCTGGCGGTGCTAGAATGTTGATCTCTAAGACAAGTCCGCACAGGCCATCTCAAGGAAGCACGCGGTCTTATAAACCCAAGCGCTCGATAAAAGGTAGAGCAGACAATGTACGAGGAACAGGTGTCCGTAACCGGTTTCGATTTGAGGTGCTTCATCGTGACATTACGGACGAAGAATTTGCTATGCTACGAAAGTTGCTTGATGAAGATGTCCCTCTTGGAACGATTGCTTTGATAAGAAATGAACTTGATGACAATAAATTTGCGAAACTTCCGCTCGAAGAACTCAGCCTCAAGGTAGACAAACTTGTAGTACGCTCTCAAAACATTAGCGATAACTCTATCGAGTTATTGTTGCAAGCAATGCGAAAAGCTGGGAATGCCTGCACAATAACTTCACTCGACTTCTCTGGAAATGAAGAACTCTCAGCACGAAGTGGCACTGCATTGGGTACGTGGGTAACACAGCAACCTCGGAGGATCTTTGTATCTTTCCATGGTGGAAAAGAACTCACCCTAAAACGCAATTTAGCTCGTCAGAATATCAAAGGCGCTTCTGTAGGCTACATTGCTCAGCTTATCGCTAGCGACACAAGAATTACATCACTGAGCTTGCAAGGAAACAAACTCGGTAAAGACGGTTTCCGCATGCTTGCACGAGCGCTTTACTATAACGAAACGATCGAGCAGCTTGATCTCCAAGATTGCAATGCCGGCCTTCGCGCGTGGCAAGCGTTGTATGATGCACTATGCCGCAATCATACAGTTCGAAGAGTCGATCTTAGACGAAATCGCAAACTTTACCTTGCCGGGGCATGTGTGACGAAATTAATGCAGGATGCAAAACGTCTGTGGCCTGCATTTTCAAATCTTGCATTACTTTTAGATCAAGGTAGTTGGCTTGATAATGAGTGGCATGAAAAAATGCGCCCAAAAGACACACAAAGGAGATCACGACGTGCAACTCCATCTGTTGTTGAAACAGTGATTCCTCTCTCACATCGAGTGAGAGTAGCATCGGTGGTATATACAACGGATGGCCGTAAATCACCACCCTCTCGCAGAACTTCTATCAAGTTGCACAAAAGAGGAAACTCGGCGCAACGAAAGTCCAAGATCACCTTGACGAAGTATAGAATGACAAGATCTACCGAGCTACAGTTTGCTAAAAAATCAGAGACAAATCTGATCAACATCACCACCTTCGAAGGTGAAGACGAAACACTCGAACCTGTCAATGAGACCAAAACTCCGGAGGCCACGACCGAGTTTTATTACGATACCCAAGAGGATAGAAATGACCATCTATCAGGTGAGGACGACGCTAATGAAGAAGCGCAACCAAATAATGAAGAAGAAAATTGTGATTCTGCATCTCTGGATGATGTTTTGCCTGCAACTGAAGCAAGAGAACAAAACCAAAATGGAGAAAATGAAGTAGTTGGAGTAATGGAGGAGGACGAAGAGATAGAAAATATCGATCGTTATGGAAGGGAGAATATTCAATTAAGAGTGGGCGATCTAGAACATGAAGCTGCTCTGAAAATTCAATTAATGTTTCGCTGTTATCAGGCTCGAAAGCTTCGCAATGGCTTGATGCGCGTTGAACGGATCAAACAAAATTATACATTTATTCGCTCTGCTGCTATTCTACAAAAGTTCTACCGCCGCATGTGCGCATTAAGACAAGCTAAGCTTGAAGAATGTTGTATTATGGTTCAAAAACATTTCAGACGCTACATGGCACAGAAACGTTTTGCAGCACTCGGCATCGCACTGGTTCGTAGTGCTTCAGTAAAAAATTTCCATACACTTCGTCTTACACGCCTTCGCGTCGTAGAGTGCGGACTAACAAGCTGTTGTGGTGCGTATGTTCTCATGGGCTCTGGAACCGATGTTGGAACGGCGAAGTATGTGTTAGAACAGCCGCCAAAAGATGTAGACTACATGATTGAGCGTCAGGATCGTGTTTGGCACCTTTTTAGAATTCAACATGCTACAGGATCCGTGGAGACGCTATATGCTAATCGAACGATATCCCTCTTTCCGCCCAAAGAAGGATGGAAAACCCTGCAAACCTTTGGACCACCATTGCCTGCGCCTGTTCTCTCATTGAAAAAGACTTTAGAGGATGGTTCTGAAGCACCTGACGATGATGATGAAGAGCTTGCTTTGCTTGAAAGACAATGTCGAGATAGTGAAAGTATTCGAGTAGCTGATGCAGGCTCTCCAGAAGTGAACGGTCTTTACATTGTTGTTGGCAGTGCCAATGGGGCACCCTTGTACATGAAGCGGGAGTCAACAGGACGATACAACTATACGATCAGAAGGGTTTCCTATCTGAATAATCAAAATCTATGGGTTGTCTGCAGGCAAGTTACTGATCAGCGGAGTAGCACGACAAATTTGCTTAAACCTTCTACTGTGGAGGACACAAAGATTTTTTACGTCAATAAAGCAAATACTGAACAACCACCTGATACCTTTTCTGCACACAGCTGGGTTCAAGGTATAAATGGAAAAGTTCCTGTTCCTATTATGGTTTGGCAGAATGAGTCAGCACGTCGGTTGCAGCAGCAAGGTTCAACTAGTCCCTCTACTTCTAATCCAGAACTTACTTCATTCAAAAAACGAATGCAGGCTACAACATTTGATGATGAAAAGCATAAAGCAGCATGTATCATTCAACGAGCCTACCGAGCCCATATGCTCGTACATATTGCTTCAGCAAGCTACACACTGAAAGAACTAAGCAGCATTGTGGCTGTTAAGTTATCAGATTGTGGCATGCCTCAAGCCAAGGGTATCTACAAGTGTTCTACAATCTCTCAAACCTCCAAGAGCACTGGGTCTTCAACAATGACTTATGTTCTGGAGTCAGCTTCCTCGGAAGAATGGTTTGTTATTGAGCGAATCCGAGATGGAACGATGTGGGCTGTCATGCGCATTCAAGGCCAGACTGGTGTTCCAGACATCATTTACTTTAATAAGGCAAATGGGCATGCGCTTATTCCGCCAAGACTTGGGTGGAAGGCGTCAAATACAAAGTATGTTGCGAGCCCTCGATTAGACTGGTTTACACAAGATCAAGCGAGTGAACTCGATTATGAGGATGAGGACGACGAAATAATTCAAGTGAGTCAAGATGGGAAGACAAAGTCTGGCAAAGCTTTAGGTCATTCGGTCTCGAAGCGTGAACTACGCCAAGCACACCGAATAAAAGATAAGTACAAAAATGCAGTGGTAGTAGCAGACGCTGGTTCACTAATAGTGCACGGGCGCTTCGAAGAACATGGCGTCGCTGATGGAGTGCCAGCGTATCGTTCAAATCGTGATCCCAATATTCACCTTCGACGCGTCGTTCATGGTTCTGCACAGCTCTGGGTCATTGTTCGCATTACTCCATCTTCCACAGAACCTAACATAGTCTATTACTTCAACTCTCTGCACGGAAAGGAAACTATGCCACCTACTGAGGACTGGGCAGTGCATAAAGGGTATGCACCCCCACCATTGGTAGTAATTCAATATGGTTGCAGTAGGCGTATACTCACATCTGCGCAGTAGAAAGTTCTTCTCGAATGCAGTTTTCCGCAAAGTTAGATACTTAAATGAAACAATTGAGAATGAACATGAAAACAGTTAAATCTTATTTTTTGTATTTTTGTTTCGAACGAATCGATTGGCGTGTGTTTAAATGTTTGATTTTTCTAAATCACTTAAAGGTCAAGGCCAGTTTCCTTGGCCGTCCATGCCCAGAGCTTCTCAGCAAGAACATCGTCCTTAGCCATATCAGACATTGGACCGCTCAGAGCCAAGGGATGAGAGTCATGCTTGCGAGCAGTCGGCACGTAATACTCGCCAGTGATATTCCGCTTTGCAATCTCAGGCATGCATAGATAGAGCTGAGTGGTTGCACCTTCTGTCGGTGTCATCGCAACCATATTGGTGAGAGTCTGCATGAAGTACTCGATATTGTCCTTGCTGAGAAATTGGAACATGGAGTCTTTAACATGCCGAGCAAGTTCGGTCGCAACAAACCCAGGATGCGCAGCGTTCACATAGATCTGCTTATCATTCACGCGCCGAGCAAGAGCACGAGCAAACAAAATGTTTGCAAGCTTGCTACGCCCATAAGCCGCTGTAGGGCTGTAAGATGCTTCGTCGTTCAACTTGTCAAAATCGAGGGCATCCGAAGACGCAAAACGGTGACCAAGACTTGTCACAGCAACGACCCGAGATGGCGCACCAGCCTCCAACAAAGGCATCAGACGAAGAGTCAATGCGTAGTGACCAACGTGGTTTACGCCAAACTGCTGCTCATACCCATCCTTGGTCAGACCATACGGAGTCATCATGATGCCAGCGTTGTTAAGAAGAATGTTTAGGCTCTTGTGGTCCTCAAGGATGCTGTCAGCAAACTTCTCAACAGATGCTAAGGAGTTGAGCTCGAGACCAACCTTGGGGGCAACCACATTGCTGCGGTACTTTTCAGGGAGGCTGGCCTCTGCCTGGAGCTTTTTGGCGGTGTCAACGTTCTTGGCAGGGGATCGAGTTGCAACGATAACGACACAGCCCTTCTTAAGGAGCTCCAGAGAGCTGGCGTATCCGAGACCCACATTGGCGCCTGTAACTAGAGCAGTTTGGCCCTCGAGGGATGGGATATCCTCGATTGACCATTGCGGAGGTGGCCAGTACATGCGTGACTTGCCGTCACTGACCACGTTAAAGAGGCCCATGGCGAGAATGGCCAGGACCACAACAAAGATGGAGCACGAAGCACAACTCGGCATGTTGATTACTTTAGTATCAACACAGCTTCGCTATTGTTGAGTCTATTTTCTAAGGTTGTCCTCGTATATAGTCACCCTGTGACACAGGGTGTCCTATTCGTTAAGGTTCTGAATCTTAGAAAGTCTGCAAGCTCAGAGCTAGAGGCCCCTGAAAGATATACTACTACCTCTCTCTTCTTTGTTCTGATCATGTGTTAGGTACCCGTACAGATCGTTAGGCACGAACAGACGTATATTATGGTTTGTCAATTCTAATTGATTAAATGAAAGTCTAAAAGGAGGGTAATGTTTTGGGTAGCCAAGAGCAAAGAAGAATGTCTTGGCCACTCGAGGAAGCCGTGACTTGATACGCAAGAATACATAGAAAGATCTGGATATGTCGTTAGAATGTCGGTAGTTAGGGGTACAAGGTACCTTCTTAACAGAAAAAAGAAAATACCAAGTCCATAATATCCTGCATTAGCTTTTTCCGCCTGGGTGTTTAAGAGCGTAGATACAAAACAGATTCACTCTTCGGAACCAAAACAAATGCGAAGCCACAACCTGAAGGAATGCCATCATGAAGCTCTTACCAAAGTTCAATTAATATAACAAAAACGGAAGGTGATATCATGATGATGACCGCCTAAACGCTTATCCGAGTGAGGTTTTACATTGGCACCATTCAGATTATTTTAGTTTGTTGTATCCTTTCGAACAATCCTACTCTCGAAAATGAATCATACAGAGAATGAGGGATGGCTATAGTCTTCCCGGGTTTGTGTAAAATGAAGGCATATGATTAAACAATGTATGTTGAGAGTTAAAAAGTAAGGGCCTAGAAAAGGCTTAGGAAACTTGAACAGGAAATCCAATAGCTTGTGGATAGTTTTAGAAGTTTTAAACTGTAGATTTGTAGTACCTGGTAATGAAGAGAGCGGCGTGCCAACTATGATTGCTACATTCCAACTCAAGATCCATTGCTCTAAATCGCTCAAAGGTCAAGGCCACTTTCCTTGGCCGTCCATGCCCAGAGCTTCTCAGCAAGAACATCGTCCTTAGCCATATCAGACATTGGACCGCTCAGAGCCAAGGGATGAGAGTCATGCTTGCGAGCAGTCGGCACGTAATACTCGCCAGTGATATTCCGCTTTGCAATCTCAGGCATGCATAGATAGAGCTGAGTGGTTGCACCTTCTGTCGGTGTCATCGCAACCATATTGGTGAGAGTCTGCATGAAGTACTCGATATTGTCCTTGCTGAGAAATTGGAACATGGAGTCTTTAACATGCCGAGCAAGTTCGGTCGCAACAAACCCAGGATGCGCAGCGTTCACATAGATCTGCTTATCATTCACGCGCCGAGCAAGAGCACGAGCAAACAAAATGTTTGCAAGCTTGCTACGCCCATAAGCCGCTGTAGGGCTGTAAGATGCTTCGTCGTTCAACTTGTCAAAATCGAGGGCATCCGAAGACGCAAAACGGTGACCAAGACTTGTCACAGCAACAACCCGAGATGGCGCACCAGCCTCCAACAAAGGCATCAGACGAAGAGTCAATGCGTAGTGACCAACGTGGTTTACGCCAAACTGCTGCTCATACCCATCCTTGGTCAGACCATACGGAGTCATCATGATGCCAGCGTTGTTAAGAAGAACGTTTAGGCTCTTGTGGTCCTCAAGGATGCTGTCAGCAAACTTCTCAACAGATGCTAAAGAGTTGAGCTCGAGACCAACCTTGGGGGCAACCACATTGCTGCGGTACTTTTCAGGGAGGCTGGCCTCTGCCTGGAGCTTTTTGGCGGTGTCAACGTTCTTGGCAGGGGATCGAGTTGCAACGATAACGACACAGCCCTTCTTAAGGAGCTCCAGAGAGCTGGCGTATCCGAGACCCACATTGGCGCCTGTAACTAGAGCAGTTTGGCCCTCGAGGGATGGGATATCCTCGATTGACCATTGCGGAGGTGGCCAGTACATGCGTGACTTGCCGTCACTGACCACGTTAAAGAGGCCCATGGCGAGAATGGCCAGGACCACAACAAAGATGGAGCACGAAGCACAACTCGGCATCTTTTAGTTGAGATATACTAAAACCTTAAATGTCAATATTAGGAGTTTGAAGACATTATTCGAATCGTCGATAAGCTAAGGACTAAAAACATTTGTCATCCTACCCAGAAGCAACAAATATTGTCATTCATCTTGTAGCGCTGTCGTTGTCTATGTGACATTTAATATATTTTGTCACTAACGATCGCTCTATGTGATGTATGAGAGATGGAAAGATGAGAGAAATATTAGAACAGGGAACTTCTTTCGAATAGGAAGCACGAGGAATTTCGGCACATGCTGATACTAGTGATTCGAATTTAGTAGTCCTTTTGTACTCGCAACGCATACAAGGTAGAGAAATAGAAGAATTTTGGCTTGCAGACAATTTCGAGTCAGTGAGATAAAAATCATTTTCTATCGAGGCGGAATCTCGTTGTAGTGAAGATAAAAGCCAAGAGTCAAAGCCGAAATGTAGTAACAAGCTAGTCTCGCAGTCCATTAGTAGAGAAGCGTTCGCCATCTAAATGTCGAGACCTGTTTCTCTGGCTGTCCAGGACCAAAGCTTTTCAGCAAGAGCATCATCCTGTCCCATCGCAGACAATGGGATACTAAGAGCGAGTGGATTGGAGTCATGTCTACGTGCAGTTGGGACGTAATATTCGCCAGTAATGTTGCGATCAGAAATGAAAGGCATGGCCAAGAATAACTGAGTAGTTGCGCCATCCTTTGGTGACATGGCTAAGCTGTTGAAGAATGTGTTTAGCATGTATTCAATGGTCTCCTTGCTAAAGAAACCCGTCAGATCATCCTTCACGTAACGAGTAAGCTCAGTAGTAACCAAACCAGGGTGCGCACTATTCACGTAGATCTGCTTCTTATATACGCGGCGAGCAAGGGAGCGAGCAAAGAGAATGTTTGCCAGCTTGCTGCGGCCGTATGCGGCATTCGGATCGTACGATTGTTTGTCATTGAGTTTGTCGAAGTCGAAAGAGTCTGCTGGGGCAAAACTGTGACCCATACTTGCTACCGCAACAACACGGGAAGGTGCGCCAGACTCTAGCAGTGGCATCAAACGCAAGGTCAAAGCGTAGTGACCCACGTGATTTACGCCAAATTGCTGCTCGTAGCCATCCTGGGTCAAACCGAATGGAGTTGCCATGATACCGGCATTGTTGATCAGGATGTTCAAGCTCTGGTGTTCCTCAAGAAGGTGGTTCGAAAATTCTTCAACAGATGCCAGTGAATTGAGCTCAAGACCAACCTTGGGAGCTAGCACGTTGTTGTGGTATTTAGCAGGCAGGTCGGCTTCGGCCTGAAGCCTCTTGGCCGTATCAGCATTCTTGGCAGCTGAGCGCGTGGCAATGATGACCACGCACCCCTTTTTCAAGAGCTCAAGAGATGTTGCATATCCGAGACCAGCGTTGGCACCAGTAACCAATGCAGTTTGACCTTCAAGAGATGGTATGTCGTCAACTGTCCATTGCGGAGGAGGCCAGTACATGCGCGACTTGCCATCACAAATGATAAAGAAGATGACAGAAAAAAGCGCCACAATCACAGCAAATATGGAGCACGCCTTCGTGCTCGGCATCTTGCTAACGAGTGCTTTGTCGTTGCGATCTCCAGCTTCTTGCCACTGATACCTACCCAAGTCCTATTTCGGGTTTACATAGATGATTTTCTTCGACACCCTTTCTTCATTTGGTCCCTATCGTCCTTAGAAGTTTGCTACCAGTATCGTTCGAAGTAATGCAGGGTTTCTCATCCATATCCAAGTTCTCTGGAAACCTCGGCATAGTTTCGCAAGTCTCCGTGCCCGCAGGAAGATCGTGTTTCTTTCATCCGTCGCAATTACCCTCAGTCAGCCCAATAGTGATGTCTGTTTACGACACTTGAATCCCCCACTTAGTTTTCTTCTCAAGGTGATGACGCAAATCACTTCCAGTGCCTACGTACCTATCTAGCTAACTACTACCATTTACTGCTGGACCCTGGAGGCTGAATCGAAGTCTGTCAACAGCTGCGAATACATCTGAGCCGTGCTTACATTGCACACATGTCCTTTAGACAGTGGGTCGGTAGTCCCTCCAAATAAGAAAACCACTCTTTGGCAGGTAGGACACTTGGATTCTGAGTTCCTCGTAATACATCGTTTCACGATTTCAGAGCTGTTTGCAAACTTCCCACACTACAAAAGTAAAGAAAAAAGAAGCAAACAAATTCTCTATTTCCCAAGCATAGATAACCACACGTTTGAAGCTGCAGTGAAACCCGGGCAGTGCAGTAGGGATATTAGCTCAGCCGCAGTTTTTAAAAACAAACAAGAAAAATAGGCCTTGGCACCTAGAACACAGCCATGCACGGCCAATTTACATTCGTGGGTAGCTGGTTTCATATGTTAAATGATTATCTTGCTATACCAAAAAAAATGGTTACATGCCCGCGTTTCTCCGCAGGCTCATCTTCGTGCCTCATTGAAATGGCGACAGATGTCTAAGGGCAGATATTGAAGGTACCCTCAGATTCGGCAACTAGCCAAATAACTGTTCTGCCTCCGATGCAGTGATTCTACTTACTTTGCAAAGTTATTTCTAATCTTGGCAAAACTCTATCCAATTCGGATTTGAATCACCCGCTTTCGATGCTTAATACTAAACGGCTACAACATTACATTCGGGCTAGATACCGTCATCCTAATGTTCAATAGCCAAGTAAAATATAAAATGAAGGAAAGACTGACACCAGAATTCGAAAAATGTGGAAAGATGCTTCAATTGTATTTGATTATTAGGTGGTTTCTGTACAGCTACATACTGCGATGTTATTTAATATCTTTCCAAAAATCATATATACAATTAAAATGTGACGTCTAACTGCAACTGACTTTCTGCTGATAGTCTGTTGATTTGCAATTGCACTAATGTAGACTAATTTTAATCTTATATTAACACGATACTCAGACCTTATATCGGCTATCAAAGCTCAGTATCTGCGAAATGGGTTTCCAGATTTGAGATGCCCAAAATATAAAATAGTTATTGTTGAGCAGTCCGCATCGCCGTAGTTTTCAAGAAAATCGCGTGTTTCATCCTCGCTTTGATTGCAAGAGGCTTGAATAGGCAGGAGAAACGTGCACGCTTTCCTACGACTATTGGCCTGCCTGATGAAGTCGAAAACCACAACTTCATAGAATTAGTTCTTTTGAAAACAATATTGTAGGCGTGCATGGCACCGTGGCACAATGACCATAGTATAGAACAAAGATAAAAAGCTGTCCATACTTGATTCTTTCATGTTCTTCTGTTTGAAGGGTTTGAAGGGAGAAACTGAAGTTAGAACAACGTTTGGGATCCAAAAGAGAATTGACTGCGCGTCGATACGTTCAAGTTATCTCAAGCACATAAAATGAGTAGGTATAGGGGCACGAGGGCGTGCAACCTATCAGAGCTATTATTTTGGCTACATTTTAAGAAAAAGAAAAAAGCACTCAGGCCACCCTACTTGGTAAGCAGTAGGTAGGCATCTACTTACCTTCCTAAGACCCTCTTCTTTGTTCTGTTTCGATTTTTCTTTGTTCGTTGCAATCGAACAATTCAGAGAATGCAAGGTAAATTAAAGCTTGATTTTCGTGATCTAGCGAGCAAATTTTGTAATGAACAGGCCCTGAATTCATCTTTGGAATGAATTTTAATCTGATTCGATGTTTTCTACCCTACCAGTCACAAAGTTTGGTGTTATATATATATAGATATATATATATGCACTATATATGTTTAGTTTTTATTTAGGAATTTTTTAGAAACCTAGGATCCGTATAATTCCATTGCAATAATGCTACTAGTAAGTAGTAGTAGCAATAAATACTCCCTCCCATTATTAGGACAACAGGCAAATTGAAGACTTGCAACATCATTTTTTTTCCGCAAAACCCTATTCACCTCACTCAGCCTAACGCTGACTGTTTCAGAAAACGTGGAAAAGGGTGCTAAGCATTCTGCTGGGATCCGACGAGTTACAACAACTGCTTAACCATGGGGTTTTTCTACAAGGCCACGGTCGTGGCAAGTATTGTAGTGGTGTTGAGCATCATGTTCCAGCTCCACATAGACGGAAAAATTAGAACTGTGTACCCAACACCTGAGTGGTCCTTGGATGACATTCCAAACCTTGAAGGCCAGATTGCTGTTATCACTGGCGCTAACTCTGGCCTTGGATACGCGACAGCTTTAGAGCTTCTGAAAAAGGGTGCTACGGTAGTTTTAGGCACACGTGCACACGCCAAAGCCATAGCTACGCAAAAGCGACTCCAACAGGAGCCAGGGGTTCCCGCGAAGTACTTTGACAACATTGTTGTTCCAGAGAATGCCTTAGACCTTTCGTCCCTACAGCAAGTTCAAAAGTTTAGCGAAGAATATCTCAGCACGTACAACAAGCTGGATATGCTTTTTCTCAATGCTGCTTCAATTCCGATGAAATTTGAGACAACCGAAGACGGTTATGAAATGCAATTGGGCGTTGACCATATCGCACACTATTCATTGACTTTACGGCTGCTACCTGCGTTGGAGGCCTCTGGCGCCGCTCGTGTTGTGGTGGTGAGCTCTACAGGACACAAGTTTGCCCAGGGCCTCCATCTCGAAAACCATAACGACCCCACTAACTACGATTACATGGTCTGGTATGGACGTGCAAAGCTCGCCAACATGCTTTTTGCGCGTTCCTTGTCCCGTCGCGTTCTTGATAAAGGAATCTATGTGAATTCGTGCCACCCAGGTCTCGTTGCGACCGAAATTTTCCAGGCTCTTGGAGATGTATTGTCCAATTATCTAAGTGAAAATGTTGTATCTGCGATCGGTAGCTTAGTTGCGAACACTCTTTGCCTATCACCTGCTGAAGGAGCCACAACCCAACTTCATCTCGGTATGCCTCTAATTGCCCAGCAAAATATCACAAACAAATACTACATGCCGACAGCTAGGGTACATGATGCTAACCCCTACGCTTTGAATGGAGGTCCTAGCAAAGAAAGTATGGACGACGAATTGGCGGAGGAACTTTGGGCTTGGACTGCAAAGGAAACTGGTCTCGATATCCCGCTTCATTAAACTGCTAATACAATAGATCTAGGTTTGAAGGTCAATTTTATATTAATTTTGTTGGAGAAAGGTTAATCTACAAACGTCTCTGTTATACTGAGCATTCCATTGGATGATTTATGCTAACTTGCAACCTCTTTGTTGGACAATAGGGTAGATTTTTTAAATAAAAGAATAAAAATGGGTGGATAATGCTTCGCAAAACACTCCTTTCTAAAGGTTATTGTTTATTTGTTTCCATCCTGCAAGTCATTAGGTTCTCATTTCTATCCTCGTCTGGGCCTCATGGTGATATTGAGGAAAACGTCATGGGAAAAACCTTGCATCCTCAAAAATGTATTTCTTTGGTACCAACAATCTTCTTCTCCTCCAATACAATATACGCTTATAGCAATAATAAATATAACTCTTTGGTGTATTTTACCGAAATATTCACTATTCATTCACCTACCCTGTCTCTTCAAAACTATGCCCAGCCTCAGCGGCTTCTAGGATCGCCCTAACTGCCTTTGCTCTCGAGCGAACTGTGAGCGCGCAGTGAACTGTCCTCGATACTAATAGTTAATAGAAAGATTTCAGAGACTCTCTTAATTTCTATATTCTATAGTCTGTATAATTTATTGTATAGTAGAATAAATACAGAAATGAAATGCAAAATAAAATAAAAAACTTGTCACTTAATATCATATCCCAAACTCTTCTGTTTCCGCCGGTGCCGCGCCATGGCTCCCCATGGCGACGACGACGACGGTGACTCCCGCATGGGAGGTCTAGAGGACGACAACTACCGCCATGACCGACGTCGCGACCGTCGGCGCGACTCAGCCCGTCGTGACGGACAATATGACGATGGTCATGACGACTTCGACCACGACCACGACCACGACCACGACGGCTACGAGGATATGGACGACGACCAGCACCATCACCAGGACGATGACGAGAATATGCTTGTTGAGCCCCAGATGCGCTCGGATCGTGCATACCTTGATATTGGTTGTGGCATCACACAAATGCTCACAGAAGATCGCGTCTTCAAGCGCCAAAACGATTGGCGCGATCGATGGTATCTCCAGCCAAGTCCCGCCTACAAGCGCTTTGTTCTACCACCCAGCGAGCATTTAGACCAACCCGAAATGGGACTCACCTCCCGTTACTGTCATACGAGTCTAGCCAGAACTCGGTACCCAATCTTTGCTGTCAAGTGGAGTCCAGATGGCAGAAGGCTCATCACAGCCTCCCAAAAGGGTGAATTTATGCTCTGGAGTAGCTTCGGCTTCATCGCAGATAGTACCATTGGAGGTCAGAGTGTCGTGCGGACGATGACTTGGACACACAACGGAGAATATTTGCTTACAGGAGACATGGACGGTGGAATTAAGTACTGGAACCCGCAGATGAGGCTTCAACAGGAAATCGCAGGCCACGACGGAGCTGTCCGCGAAGTGAGCTTTAGTCCTACAGACCTCAAGTTTGTTAGCTGCTCGGACGACGTACAGGTGAAATTGTGGGACTTTGAGACTGCCAGGGAGGAACTCGTACTACGGGGACATGGTTTTGAGGTAAAGACGGCTCAGTGGCATCCCTTTAAGTCGCTGGTTGTAACTGGATCGCGTGATAAGCAAATCAAACTATGGAATCCGAGATCAGGAAAAGAGCTTTGCACGCTGCTAGGACATAACAATGCTGTCAGTGCTGCAAGGTGGAACCCGATCAATGGAAACTGGTTTGCAACCGCAAGCAGAGATAAGACGGTCCGTGTGTATGATATTCGTATGTTGCGCAAGGCGGACCCGTGCCTGTACACGCTCCCAGGTCATAACACAGAAGTATACTCGCTTGCATGGCACCCGCAGCATGAGCAAGTGCTAGTCTCTGGAGGCTATGACGGATGTATGCTCTTTTGGCTGGTGCACGGACCTGATAAGGAGGTTAAAGTCCAAGCAACAGTTCCTGCGGCACACGAAGGATCTATTTGGACCATGGACTGGAGCCCTGCTGGAAACCTGCTTTGCACAGGTAGCCAAGATCGTACGGCCAAGTTTTGGAGCCGGATGCGCCCTGGAATGGGCGAACTTTTGTTGTACAAAGGATACCTTCGTTGTGTTGATGAGCTCGATGTTTTACGTGAAATGAACGATGCGCCTCCTACCTTTCAGGAATATGAGAGTTTCATTGAACAAAAAGAATCGGAAGCGGCAAGTAGGGATGAGGTTGGGGAACTTAAACGTGCCAGCAATCCCTCCGAACTTCAATTCGACCAGGTCCTAAACTATGGTAAGAAATTCTTTGATGAAACCTTGTCTCCCTTGCAACTTCGCAGGGACTGTGCTACCAAAGAAATCCCGGGACTCGATGGTGCAATCGGCTTGGACGCAGCTGCTCAGCAGGCAGTGCCACCAAGCGTACCTCCAAAGATTTTTTACACATTCAACGATGGAGCAAACTATACGGCAGACTTTGATATGGATTCATATGTCCGTGTTATGAGCAGCGGTCTACTCGAGAAACGTGATCCTGCTATGGCTGGTCAACGTGAGAATATGGGTGCAGACGGGCCTATGGCTGGCGTAAGTATGCGCATCGGTACCACTACTGCAACAGGAGCTGCCCCAGCTCCCAGTGCAACCGGGGCAGGCGCAGCAGCAAGCGCAACGCCGACAAACAATGCTTCCACCGCCGGACCTTCAACTAATGGCGATGGCCAAGTCGACCTCGCCACCTTGCCAGGCCCTCGTATCACAGGTGTAGTGAAGATGTTTGATGAAAGCAAGGGCTATGGTTTTATCAAGCCTTATGATCCTTCTTACCCAGATTTGTTCGTGCAGCGCTACGACATTCTGCAAGGTTATGGAAAGAACGGAAAGCAATTGTTGGAACGGGGTGACCTTGTTGTTTTTCGTGTGGAGGTTGGTGAAAATAGGAAAACCGGAACATCCCAGCAAAAGGCTAAACAGATCGTTCATGGAGATTATGATCAGGAACGTGCACTTTTGGTGAAGGATCTACCGAATCCACTTCAGCAAAACAACAATAATAACAACAACAACAACAACAACAACAACAATAATAATAATAATAATAACAACAACCACAACAACAACCACAACAACAACCACAACAACAACAATAGACGTGCTGGCTATGATCGTGACCAGCCACAACAGCAGCAGCAACAGCACCAACATCGCAATCAGTACGGCAACAACGGTGGGCCAGACCATCGTTATGATCAGCGCCGCGATTACAATCAGCAAGGAGGTGGCCAACACCAAGGGTACCAGGGCGGAAACAGAATGTCTCCTGGAGGCCCACCTAGTCGTCAACAGCAAGCTGGTGGATACCACAATCCTCCCCAACAGCAACAGCAACAGCATCACCAAGCATACCCTCCTTCACGCGGAAGCCAACCTCCTATTGTTAGTCGCTTGAGTATTTCACCCGAGCAATTCCTTTGGGAGCTCCAGCAACATGAAAATGACCCGGAGCAGCTCAATCGCATTCTTGCGCATCATCGGGTATCCCATGAAGAGGTTGAACAACTTATTCACTATGTTACGCAGAATCAAGGCAGATAAATCGAAGGCGCTCTAAGCTTGAATGCGACACAGAGTGGCCCCTTATTAGCTTTCAGTGACTTTGCGTGTTTTCTTTTCCCTCTCCTATCTAAAATTTCATATCGTATAACTAGCTGTCAAGAAGTATCATCACGATCTACTTTATACTTTATCTCAGTTCCCAATCTCTGCGTTAACTTTTTTAAACTAACGTCTCCACTAGCACGGGCTTTAAAAAAAAAAATCAAGCAAGACTAATGATTTATTCTTGAATAGAAATTATACTCTCTTAAAAAGGTAATTAAAATGAAAACAAAATTTCGACTACTTTCACGTTGTTTCAATTGAATTGAAACGGCATTACATATCAAACTTCTGGAAAAAAAAAATAAAAAATCATTATGTAATTGTCAAATCTTCGTCCACCAAATAATCACGGTTAACTCCTCGAGAGACTGAAGGCCTTGTTGGAATTTCGATGCTATCAAAGTCTGCATTCCGCTGATCAGCGTCTTCACCAGGCTCAATCTTACCCATGTGAGCATCAACATCGCGGGTTGTATCTGCCAAAGAAACACCCTTGGTTTCCACAGGGAGCAAGAAAGTCACAAGCATAGCACATCCTGTAAATACAACAAAAATCGTCAGCGCAGTCGTACGCTGTCCACGTTCAATAAGATCTTCACCAACAAAGGGTGCGACCATTCCACCCACGCGGCCCATAGAATTTGACAGTCCAAATGCAGTTGTACGGATCGTTGTAGGGTAGACCTCTGGCGTATACACATAGGCAATCACAAATGCTGCCTCGATAAACCCACGACCAAAGAACAAGCACATTGTATCAGAAAGTTGCGACGATGGCAAAACTAGCATCAAGAGTAACGCAATACACGTCCCGCCAAAACACAAACTCTGAGAAGGTTTTCGACCAAGAGCATCAATAGCAACTGCAGCAAATAGAACCCCTGGCAGTTCTGCAATGGTTGCAACAAAGACCGATATAAATGCTGATGATGAAGAATTCGTCTCAAAAGGAGACAACGTTACTGGATTGCAATATAGACCATCTTCAGTTTCACTGTGCTTATTATTTACCTCCAAGGACGTAGTCATGAGAACTAGTCCGTAATACGCAAAGGCGTTTGTGAACCACATGAACCAAAGAAAAATAGTAACGACCCTGAATGTGGGTGAAAAAAGGCTTTGTAGAACTTTCCAAATCATGAGAGGGTTGCCCATACTACCATGAGAGTTATCATCCTCTGCGTGCACATTAGCAAGGGAACCATTTGCAGGGAGGCTATTGCCGTTAGATTTGGCCGCATCCCGAAGAATTCGATATGCGGCATCCATTTGACCTCTCGTAACAAGAAATCTGGGTGATTCAGGAACAACATTGCACAAAAAGCACAAGGCAGCAATAAATACAGGAACCGATGAGACAGCCAAGAGAGTTCTCCATGCTCCTGTACTCTGTTGATTGGAATAAATAATCCATGCAATGCTAGCTTCGAAGATCGTACCCAATGTCCAGAATAGCTCAATCAGAATACCCCACCGTCCGCGATGTTCGGTTGGTAGAATCTCCATTAAGTACGAGAAACCTATACTCGAGCCTCCTAAGCAAATCCCCATTGCCCCTCGAATTGCCAAAAGAGTCCAGAATTCGGGTGCAAATGCGGAAAGTAAGCCTAATACTGCTGTGAGGGTCGAGAGCCATTTCAGGCAATAACGGCGACCAAATTTGTCTGCTAAAACACCACACATATACGCGCCAATTGTGGCGCCGATAAAAACAACTGTTGTGAGGAGTGCCTCTTCTTCCCCAGAAATACCAAACTCGCAACGAATACTTGGTCCTAAAAAAGACAATAGCATCATCTCCATGGCATCGACAGTGAGAAGTAGACCTGCAACGCAAATCGCTCTATACTGAAACTTTCCAAACCCCACTATGGACATCGCATCCTCCATAGTCAGGGCATCTTCGTCTTCTGAGTTAATTGAGACGAATGAGCCTCCATTCAATTCATGTCGTTGTGGGTGTCTGTGATCCCGTTGAGAGTGTTCGTGTTCATCACCATCACGAGAGGTCCCGTCATTCACCGGTCCATATTCTCTATCTCGACCATGCAGCATCCTAGTTTATCAGAACGAACTCTTGATCAAAATAGCTTCGCGAAGCGCGATGGCCTATCTCACACACAGTAGAAACTTGACTAAACTTCTATGAGACTTCGCGCTTTTCCTTCGTAAACGCGTTTCCGTGTAGAGATAACCAATTGCTTATGCAGGAGGCTCTTTTTGCGGTTCTGTCCACGGAAACAAAACTCTATTTTCCGCAGTGGGCCCTCACTGCCCTCCAAGGGCCCGTGCCACCCTTACTCTCTCCAAAGTTAGGTTGCCTCAGTTTATTTTCTTCTCGAGCTCTGGTTACTGATTTAGTCTGCACTCCTCCCACGCTCGTTTTGATCGAACTGTCTTTCTCTTTCGTCTCTACCTCTAGAGTACAAGATATTAATTTTTAATATATATATTTTTAATGCCTTCAAACTCGAAGCTTGTGTTTTCTACCTTTGATTGTGGTCACCGGGATTCCAGTTGCCAAGGTGGAAATTGAGATGAGGAATGCAATCTATATCCCTGGCCCGGTTGACGAAGAATGCGGTCTCATGTCATGGTTCAGAACCTTTTTTTAATGTGGTCGCCATTGTTTTTTAACAATGGCCCAGGATCGTCTCGTAGCGGATTTCTCAGAATTTAAGAAACGCTGGAAACGGCGTTAACCTTCTCCTTCAATAATCATTAGGAATGATTGGAGAAATACCATTGGTGAGGAAGTCGCTTGCCCCCAAGCTTGTCGAATAGTTGAGTCAGCATTTAACTGATAAGCACTATTTTAAAAAAGAATCAAGAGCAGAGTCTGACCAATCATAAAACACGACATTGGACTCTTAACTTTTTCTATCATTCAAGTTGTTTCTTTGTTCGTCTCATTGTTTAATACACCTAGAGTATTCCTAATCAGATATATTACTTTGAAAAGGACGAACGAAACTATAAAGAAGAAACAGAGCGAACTTAGACAAACCATTCCTCAGACATTTTCCAGAGGCCACTATGCATGGCACAAAACGGCCGCGCGTGGTCGTTTGTGTTGATCTGGACTGTTTTTATGCTCAGGTGCTGGAGCGTTTGCACCCGGAACTACGCGGAAAGCCTCTGGCCGTGAGGCAAAAGTACATCACTGTGACGTGCAATTATGAGGCTCGCAAGTTTGGTATTACAAAGCTCATGGCGCTAGACGAAGCGCAAAAAGTATGCCCAGCCCTCAAAATTGTCGATGGGAGCGATTTGCGACCTTTCCGAGAAGCTAGTGAGGCTATCGGGGAGGTCTTGCAATCCTATGGCTGTCCCGTGGAACGCAAAGGCATGGATGAGTCCTTCATTGACATCTCGGACCTCGTTGATATGCGGATGCCATCTATGGCCACCTATGGAGCTGAGTTTACGGGACATGTGCTAGGTGATTCTTCTACGATTGATGAGGATTTGAAAAGAAGATTGGTACAAGGCTCTCTTATTGCACAGGAAATGCGGGATGCTCTTGTGAGACAACTAGGCTTCAAAACTTGTGCTGGAATTGGCATTTGCAAAACAAGTGCTAAACTTGCAGCAGAACTTCACAAACCAAATCAACAGTCTACGATTATTCCAAGTGCCCTCTATGACTATATGACAAACCTTGAAGTGACCAAAGTGCAAGGTTTTGGTCGAGCCATGGTTCGGGATGTCTTTCGCGCCTTGACAGAGCAGTCGGATGAGTCCTTAAAAGAACTCGAGAATCCATACAATCTTAAATGTGCACATGTTCGTCAGTTGTCCCTTGCAGTATTGACCCGAGCTCTCGCATCTAATTCTGGACTGGCGCAATTTGTCTACCATGTCGTACGCGGAACCGACGAGCGGCCTGTGAAAGCCAGTACTCTATTAAAAACCATTTCACAAGAAGAAACTTCCTTGCCTCACCCAGACACATGGGATTCCGCAAATGATAGATTGAGAACTTTGTGTGAGCGGATAATGGAGTTTGTAAGAGCTCGTCGCAAGAAGCATGGACATGTAGCACACACCCTTCGCGTCTCAATTTCCGACAAAGCAGATGCCGTAGAGACAAGAAATAGCCAATCCTTCTCAAACCGTTCAGATCACGAAGCATATCGTCGAAGAAATAGGCGACATGCATCCAAACAATGTAAAGTGGATGCTGCCGTGTTCCGTGATGTAGAAACCTTACACAGGTGCGCGCAAACTCTCTTGCGCGGATGTTTGCCATCAAGTGTATCTACATCGCCCTCTTCAGCCTCTGGTGCTACATCTACCCCATCTACCCCTCCATTCATATTATGCCGTATCAATCTTGCAATATCTGATTTTCAATCAGATCACGGCACTAGTACACAGCGTGCTCTACGTGACTTTTTTGAAGCACATTCTAAACCAGAAAGTTCAAAACCTAGTGTTGATTCAAAGGATATTGCAAAAAAATCAATTGCAAATAGCCTTGACCTTCAAGCAGTAGCAGGTCAATTGCATGATCAGTCGGTCACTGAAACCCTCACCGGCTTAGAAAATCGTTTACCTATAAACGAGTTAGACCCAGATGATGCTATAGAGGTTGTATCAATTCACTCCCCTGAAGCCGCTAGCTCTGGGAAACCTGAAGTTTTAAGAAACGGCGCTGACAATGTCGTAATTGATTTATCCATAGATGATGATGCCTCCCTGCCTCAAGTGAAACGCAGCTTCCCACTTTACAGTAGCAATTCTGGCCATAGGGATCGCAAAGCAAACAAACGTGCGAAAATAACATCTTACTTTTCAAAATCATCCTCGTAGACAGCTCCTCCTGTACCATGTTTATTTCTTTTCTATTTTTTTTTGGAAAGAAAAATATAAGTTACCTTTAAATGCTCATAACACTAACTGAATTCGAGAAAATGAAGAAAATAAAGGGTCTGATACCGACAGCCTTAAAAAGATTAACAAGCCCGAAAAAGGCTGTATAGATGAGACAAGAGTAAAATAAAGAGTTCTTTACGCTAACTCCCGAATACGTTGGTCATGTAGAATCCAATAAACAAAAATAGCCTGAATAATAATATATTATTTATCAAGTTTCAACTTCTCATTCACCATTGTGGAAACATCTTCTTCCTCATCAGCAAAAGTTACACTGTTAGATTTTTTGGCGTTGCTACCTCCACTGCTTGCACTATTGTCTTCCTGGCCAGTAATTTCATCATCCTGGTCAAGATCATCGTCATCAAGACCCTCTCCATCGTCAAAGTCTGCACCGGAGTCGGCCTCATCAAAGTCCTCATCATCCTCTTCGTCGAAAGAGATGTCCTCCTCATCATCCCCTTCCTCGAAGTCAACATCTTCACCTTCCTCAGCAGCGTCATCAGCCTCAACTTCACCGTCCTCGTCCTCAAGATCAGCCTCTCGAGCATCACCTTCAGCAGCAGCCTTTTTGCCCTTCTTCTTCTTGAGTTTACGAGGCTTGCGCACCTTCTCCAATACTTTTTGGACGAGAATGACAGGCTCAAGTTCACGACCCTTCAGGGGAGCTAAAAGTTCATCGCTAATATTATGGTTCGCAAAATCGTAACCAAGCACTGTATCGCCTGCTTCAAGGCGGTGACCAATGTGGGAAAACACCGTGAATCGTTCATCGTTGAGACCGAGGTCTGCGAGGCGCGCCACATCGACCTCGGATACTGGGGCATTCTCCGACTCACTATCGCCATAGCTGAGTGGCTGACAATCTAAGACTGTAAATTCAGTGAACTGACGAGCGGTACCAACAGCGCGGAATGCGTTGGCCCAGTATTTAGCATCTTGCAGTTTTGCGCGGGCTCCGGTGAAGGGGTCAACAAGATTAATAGTTCGTGTAACACTTTCAACAATCACAGAAGATGACTTGCCACCAAAGAGCTGCTGCTGAAGTCTCACAGGTAAGATAATAAAGTCATGCTTGCAGAGCGGCACAACCTCAATATGAATACTATGACGGTAGTTATACTTGTTGCTCTTCAGATCAGCGCCCTGCAAAGACTTGCTTTCCTTGCGACGGGCGGGTACACAAGACATTACAAAATCAGTGAATTTGTTCGCCTGTGTTTTGTTCGCAAAATAAAAATCGAGGCCATGGTTGACAGGGATTACGTCGAGCGCAGATTTGGCTGCTCCTCCGCGCAAGAGCTTGTTCTCTAAATTTAACAGCGTTCGTTTATGCGAGACCTGCTGGCGCACCTGAATCACAGTGGTCCACTGTTGATCCGTAGTCTCTTTCACACATTCTGGACAAAGTCTTGACTTCACAATGAACTCCACCTCAAGTCTCTGGCGCACAATTGCGCTATTAAAGACCTCCTTCTCCACTGTGATCTTGATCTTGAGTCTTCGAGAATGCGGCTCTGTCCAGATCCAAGCAGCATCCACGAATCGCGCTCCACTTTTCTGGCCTTTGCCTTTGCCTTTACCAAGACCATGCACCGCTTTCAAGCAAAGCGCTAAAAGTTCTGCAGACTCAGGTTCGCACATAAGCCACCGACCTTCTTCTGCGCGGGTTTTGCCACAGCCGCTACACGTCCAGATGACTTCCTGCCGTGAGATGCCTTCAGTCACATCCACACGGTCCTTTAGGCACTGCAGGCACATGTTCACATCGTTCGGTTGAATCGCAACTCCGCACATGCAGCATGCAATGTCTGGCATCGTGCTCACGGGCGCTGTAAAAGACGCCATGACTGCGGTTGGCAGCACTCGATCCTAAAGAATGAGTTGGCTTCTTTCCTAGCTTCGCTTCTTCTGTTTCTTCTTTCAGACTTCCTCTATCTCACCAGTGGGCAGTGGCGCAGCGAGCCTGCAGTGCACAATTGCAGGTTTGCCAGCTCTAAGAGCCAAGATGGAGTGGACTCGGAGGAGATCAGACTTCGATCCGAGACCTTTCCTGATTTGAGACTGATTTTTGAGCAAGTGAGTGATTGATTTCTCTAATCTGGTCCTATATAGTAGGATCTGAGGATTAAAAAAAGGTAAACAAAAAAAAGTAGAAGTGAATGAATTTAAGGGCATGAATGTAACAGGGAATGCGAGGAATACCTGCCAGGCCTACTCTGAAAGAAGGCCTGCTGCGAAGCCGTAAGGCATTGGTAATGGGTCTTAATAATACCTGTGACAAGGTTCTGTCTTTCTGTATTTTATTCCTTGTCTAGCTTAGAGATAGAACGCACTCGTGATGGCTTTTTTTCTTTTTCTTTTTTCTTTTTTCTTTTTAATCTTTCACTTCTCTACTTCACTGGTAGAGAGGGTGTTGTTTTCTCGTGTGGGCGCGACGAACGCAAAGGTCATTAGTTACGCCTGCAGACTTGGAGACTGATTGATGTCTTGATGAAGTACTAGTTCCGCATGCGTGCTGTCGGGGTTTCGACGTCATTTATCAAGGCCAACTTGCTCAAGGCCTCCGTTACTTTCCGACTCCCGAAGACTCACTCTCCGAGGCGCTTCCAAGCAGCGTTCCAGGTGATGAAAGAATCATTTTTGTAAAATTGTTGTAGCCAGCTTCCGGTTGGCTACAAGGATTTGGATGAGGATCATAGCTTGCTAGAAATAATTGAGATTTAACAATATAGTGAGATATAAATGATTAGGTATTCTTCAGTATTCGTAGTAGTAGAGTAGAAGAAAGAATCGCATTAGTAGTACAAGTAGTAGTAGTAGGGTAAACAATTTGATATCTTGTTATCAAAATTTGAGCACTCTCTTATTTAGTATGGGTAAACCTGGTCCCACGCGCAACTTGTCGGCAATAAAGTACCAACCGATACACTAAAGAATAAGAAAATGATTAGTACATAAAGTCTTGGTTTCGGGGCAACATAATTAAATTGACATGAAAAATGCAAAGACTTGAGGAATGGAAAACAAAACAAAATAGTTATCAACAACATAACGAAAGATTGGCAACATTTACGGAGAAGCATCATCAAATGTAGATGTCTTACCTGCTACTTTGGATGCGGAGGAGTATGCAGGTGGATTGAAGGTGTAGAGAAGCATAGGTAGGACGATGAGTCCATTGAGGGTTGCAGCACTGACGATGACAGCAAAGTCTCGAAACATCACACGGAAAACGTAGCTTTCCGAAAAGGCTTGCATCAAAACCGCCAGGAAGGTAGACATAGCACCGTGTAATACTGGCACTGCAACATCCGCAAGCATACCTCGAAGGCGTTCCTCAGGAGTACCAGAAAAGGTCATGTAAGCATAGCCGATGTGAGCAGAATAGTCTACAGCAACACCGACTGAGAGAACAAAAAGTACTACCGAGGTAGTGTCGATACTCAGTCCCATTACGGTCTGAAAGCCAAGTAGCTCAACAATTGAAATTCCAACACAAACAAACACAAGCGTTGATGCAAGCGGGTGGCCAATGAATAAAAAGATCATCACAAATACCGCCAAAAGAGCAAGCAATACATTTTGCTTCAGTTGCTGGGCCACGACCTCATAACTTGCCCAATCTCCCGAGTACTCTGAGCTGTATGGGTAAGTTTCGAACGAAGCATCATCGCAGATTTCGTACATTTTGTTCATTGCTTTGACACATTCAGTTGCATCTTCCTTGAACACACCGTCCGAGTTGTAGTTTCCAATTGGCACATGATCCATGGAGATCCGTGCACGCTCAATTTGAGTGCGATCGTCATCGGTGAATACAATCTGACTCTCGTAAGTCGGCCCAGTGCCATAGTCATCGTCAAGCCAAAGACGCAGATATTTGTAAAAGAGCGTCGAATTTGCCGGAAAGGCAACTCCATCCAGTTCAGAATCCGCTACAATTTCGCCAGCTGTGACTGTTAACGTGCTCGGCGGGTCGGCCATTGCTGCCATAAATTCTTCAATCCATGACGTAAACGTTGGGCGGATATAAGGTGGAGCTGTCAGATATGTTGTAGGAAAGCGGAACTCATCTGGGAAAGCAGCAACGGCTGCACGGTTTTCATAATAGTCAAACTCTTTCGTAATGACATAAACATCTGTGTCTTCGCCACCAAAGTATCTGTCCTGAGCATTCACATATTTTTTCAGGTAAGAATCATCTGGGATAAAGCTCTCTGTGGTTGCGGCAACAGTAAGATTTGTAATATTCCATCCCGCCAAAGCTGCGCAAACAATGGTAAGTAGGAAGACTGGATAACGTACAAATTTGTTCATCAGTACATCCGCGAATTTAGTACCCATGATTCTGGAGAGAAAACTTGGTTTGAACTCTGTGCCCTTAACCTCGTCATCAGAAGCTTTACTACAGCAGTCGTGAAAGCAGCAAAATACATCGAGGCGACCAGCCAAGACACGCCTCTCATTGAGGACCAGGATGGCGGTGAAAAACGTGGGTAAAAAGATCCACAAGAAGAAAAATGTCAATGCGGCATATTTGCAGAAGGAGCTGAGGTCAGGAATAACCGTGGTGGAGCCAAGAGCGAAGGCAACCACATTTGTAAGACTACTAACTGTTACACTCACTCCAGCATGCTGCAGGGCGTCTGCTGCACGCTCTGCAGATGTAGCCTCTGGATTTGTGCGGCGAAAAGCATTGGTGACAATGAAAACACCATCTGCTCCAATACCAAGGATGATGAAAACCAGCACTGTATGTGTATACCCGTAGGTGAATCCAAGGAGCTGTGAAAAGCCAAAGCCGCAAATGATGGCGTAACCAATCGTTAGCACGCCCAATAGTGCGAGGGCAACGCTGCTCTTGACTCGGCTGCAGCTATTTTGCATCACGAAAACGACATAAAAGATAATAATGAAGTAGCTGATACCCTGGTATTTCACATCTCCGACAATTTGAGATCCAACAACGTCTGTGAAAGCCCAGGCGTTAAATGGATAAACTGTAATGAGCTCGGTATCTGAGTATGCAAGAGAGTAATCCACGTCTTCTTCTTCCCAAGCTTCGGCCGCCGGGTCCTCAGTGGAATCATCGCTATCATTAGGGGTAGTATCAAATTCGTTGTCATTCAGGAACAAACTACCACGTAAGACTTTAGCACTCACCGGCAACGCAGTTGTATCGTCATATTCAACCCCACCAACATAGAGCTCTAAGCTTGAATGCGTGAACGTATCATTCAATGTCTGAGAAATATCATCGTCTTCTTCGAGAGCAGTCAAGTTGTTACTGTATGCTATGCTGAAAACTGAGGCAAACAGACAAATTGTGGTGTTAGGGGCAGTTTGGACTCTTTCGCAGAGATCACTCAAAGAATACGATTGATACGCTAATGATTCATTCAGTGCGCTCACGGAGAAATTGTACAATCCAAGGTAAAACTTAAGTGCAGAGACCATGTTTTCTTTGTCGAGGATGTTGCCTCCGTCAGAGGGAAACTGAATGTATCCTTCATATCGAGATGACTCCCCGTAGTATTCGACCATGTCAGCTTCGTCTGTGAGGCCGCGCGTGCCCTGCGGAACAAAAGAACTCTCTGAAGCTCCTTCTGAGTCAAAATTTGCGAACCCATAGCTCAAGACAGCCATGAGGATGGTGGAGAGCAGGACCGTCAGCCAAGGCCAGGAGCCTACTGCGTATCCAATCTTGCGAAAAACTCCACTCATAACATGGTTGATCGCTCCGCTCAACCGTACAAGGCAGTTTTCCTTCTTATTTTGCATCTCCAGCTTCTCTTCACCATGGCTCGCATCAAATTCTACCATTGATGCATTGCTTCTGTTGCTGCCCATCGTTCTCTGCACGTATGCGTGACCTGAATTTGCCTCACCTGTTCTGGTACTACAACCCAGCTCAAACTAGCCTTGCTCAGCTAACCTTGCAAAAGACAAAGTCAAAGTCCACACAGAGCAAGATCAGCACGTGACTTACGGATGGCACGTTCACGGCCTTACCAAGCTTTGCCCTTTCGAGCAACTTGCGGCTTTCCTGCTCAGCAACAAAAGACAGAGCCAAAGTTCACACAGAGCAAGATCAGCACGTGCTGTACAGATGGCACGTTCACAACCTTACCAAGATTTGCCCTTTTGAGCAACTTGCGGCTTTGCTGATCAGCCAACAACGTTAGCGGCACTGTTTAGTCTTTGAGGTTCATCTGAAAGGGGTTTACTTCCTCCTCATTTCTTGCCAAGGACGGAGTTGCTTGATGAGCCTTTTGTGAGACAACCTGCTTGTCAACGAGTTGAATGCGCCAGGTTCGGGCACCTTAGGTGTTTTAGCTAGCGGCGACTAAGCCAGTCAGGGACTACCTGGAACTTGGCAAATTAGCGAACTGCTCCTTCCACTAAGCAGCCCGAATCATCTTCAAGCCACGCACTGTTTTTGCCGCGGAAGAACCTAGAACTTCAAATTTAGTCAAGAGCAAAGCTAACTCCAAGTCTGTGCAGGGCGGAGTTGTGCACCACTGCATGCAGCATCAGCTGATTCGTGAGCAGCCTGTTGATGGCACGGTCGATCCGCTCCGTGAAACGATGGCAGCACGTGTGCAGTACCTACAGTAAACTAGCTGCAGCGCTGGAGGAGTTCTCAAAACTCAGCAATCCAAGGTTGCCGAGAGCAGCGGTGAAAGTAGTTAGGTATTCCGGCGCTCGTGCTACCACATCGACCGACCACGAGCTGCCAGCACGCGAGGGAGCACGCTCGCTACTGTGCTCATGATGAGGTAGGTAGATGTTTGCTACTTCTTCTGCGGAGGTAAGTGAAGAATCATGATGTGAAACTCGTCACAGTCACCATTCTTAGTCCGGGCTGCTCTAGTTGTGGGATGAGGAAATTCACTGCCACGAAGAAGTTGTGTTTGCCAGGTAGTATCGACGTCATGTCGATAAAATCCAAAGTCGCTAATCTAGCTCAGTAGGTAGTCGAATACAAGAGAAGCGAATAAGATTCTTGGGCAGCATCCTGATTAGCGCACACTGTGTTATGAAAATCAGAAAAAAAGAGTGAAATTATTGCGCTATCAACTTGAACGTATTGCGATTGCTGCGCTACATGCCGAACTTGGCATGATCTGCGCATGTAAGATTGTACTGACCGAGGTCCTGCTTCCCAGTCAGAGTTTATGCAAGATCACCTTCAAATTAATAAATTAATATTTATTTTCGTGAAAAGCGGCAATCGCGAAGCCCAGAAACGAGTCTTTTAAGCCTAGTTTAGATACACCTGATATGGAGGTATTAGATAGATTGAGATAGCCAGGAGAATTAATACTGGTTCTTGAGTGGGTAACGCCAGCGGAGGAATTGGAGAAGGCGAGCGGGGGTTCTATGTTCCCATGGGAGGCGTCGCGAAAGTTGCGAGTGAGAGTTGAAGACTCATTCAACCGCTTCTTGCTTACTAAGTCCGCACGTTCTGCGCTTTGAGTGAGAAAGCTGGAAGTATTGCACTGCGACCTGGCCTGAAACAAGTCATCATCGGGGAACCAACTAACCTGAGCCATTTTTCAATAAAAATGAAAGGGCAGTGCTCGGTCTAAAGGCACCCTCACTCGAGAGGCCAGACGATGCCTAGGGAGGGCCTATATTGTTGATTTTGGTTTGGAAACTATCTGCAAGGTTCATTAGATGTAAAGATCATGAAAAGTTGTCTCGATGGCACGAGGTACTACTACTACTAGTAATATTATTACTATTGTACTACTATTCCTGTTACTAATACTTCGTATGAGAGAAAGTCACCTACCATCAATGGTACTGAGGTGGGTGCAATAGCTTGTTCCAATTTTATCTCCACTGTGGAAAGCTGTGTTATAGGAAAGAAGAAAGGGCAGTGGCAGCTCAGGGAGCTCTCCTCTTATAGCGCTGGTCGTAGGTACGTACCTAAGCACCTACTGTGACAGTGATTCTGGAAGACTGGTGGGAAAGTAGACCAGTCTTACAGAGTCTTTTTCTGATCATTGAGCTATTCAAAAAGTACTGACGTTCATGCACTCTTTGTTACTTTAAAAAAGAAAGAAAGGATAGCCTTGACAGAAGGTATTTTCATGAGTGAGAATACCTTTATATGATAAGATGGACTTGGCAGTTTGAGCAGCTGTTCTCAATACTGTGTGATCTACAATGTGATTCTGCAAAATCAAAGATCAAGAACTCTTTTATCATAACTATGACACTTATGATGTCCAAATAGAATACCACATAATTCGGGTTAATGGCTCGTCCTGAATCAAGACGCGACATGTAATGCAAATTAATAGAGGTAAAGTCTTTATTTTAGTAGATTAGGTATAGAAAATGAATGATGATTTGGCAAAACACAAGAATGCAGATGAACATGTGGTCTTGCCCACGCTTGGCATGCTATTCAAATTGAAGCAACGCAATGCGTAGCGTTGGGTAAATATAAGTGTTAGGAAATATGTGCCTTGATAAATTGAAAGGGAGAGCGCTCATATTATACTTAGTTTGTCAGGCATACATAGCCATCAGAAATCTGAAGAAGGGGAAGGTTCGTTTCAGGCAGAAAGAGATCGAGAGTCGAAGACATTGAGGTAAAAAAATAGCAGACTAGTCAGCTGGTCTGGCAAAGAACCCCACTGTCTGTTTAAAGTGCGAAGGAGAAACTAGGAAATCCTGAAACTACCTTCGAAAAGGAGCGTACGCTCGACCAGCGTTGTTACTTGGTGCTGGTGTGCTTACAGGTGGAGGTGAAGGGGATGTAGGTGGAGGCGAAGGTCTAGCCATGGCCGCCTGAGACGTATGCAACGTATTGGACAGCGCTTTGTGCACCTCTTTCATAACCGGGCGATCCTCAGGTCCATGGCGCTGGCAATGCTCAACTAGATCACGCAAAGCTTGTTGACATTCGATTTCAGCTGGCACAAGCTGACGCTCGCCATCACAGATGCGATACACCACATCCATACTTTCGATTCCCTCCCATGGCTTTTTGCCGACTAAGACTTCAAACAAAGTTACACCAAAAGAAAACACATCCGTCTGTTCCGAAAAACGGCGGTAACGCATGGCCTCAGGAGCCATCCACTTAATGGGACCAACATGCTGAGATGTGTAGCCCTTGGAACGATTGATCTCCTTAATTCTAGCGAAACCGAAATCTGCGACTTTGACGCGTAGATTCTCGTCCACTAAAAGGTTCCGTGAAGCAATATCTCGATGAATCACACCTTCAGAATGCAAATGCAGAACGCCGGCAGCGGCGTCGACTAGCATTTGCAAGATCCGCACCTCTGGCATCGTTTTTCGTTTGTACAGAGGTCCAGGCACCACGAGCATGTCTTCTACAGATCCTCCGCGCATAAGTTTGGTAACAACACACGGGCGAGGGGTGAGGAGTACACCCACAAACGGTACAATATTCTCGTGGTTGCTTACGCGAGACATCATTGCAGCTTCGTGTTTCAAATCCCATTCCTCTGATGAAGATGAGGATACACATCGAGTTAGACCGGGAGGGCCCTCCGGATTTTTCGGACCTACCATGAGTGTTTCATCCACTTCTACTCCCGCTGGGTTCGAACCAGCCAAAAGGAGCTTTTCATTACCGCGAAGTTCCTTGACAGCAACAAGCATACCACGCCATTCAGCAGCACGTACAACGCCAAAGGAACCCTCGCCAATGATTTGGCCAAAAGTTAATTCCTCATAGGCAAGTATTTGGTGTGATGGCACGCCCACAGAGTCTTGAAAACTAGATTCCCGTGATTGTGACGCCAACATATTGCGTTCCGACTGGGACCGCATCGCTGTTGATCTCGACATATCTGCCGAAGTGCTCGAGAAAGATGATCCAGTAGAACTTGAGGACGTTGAAGAAGAAGAAACACGTGAATTCTCTTGCCTTTTCTTACGGATACGTTCCCGGAATTCGTCATGAAGTGACTGCATGTTGTAAGCACGCGTACGCTGCAGGTCAATGCGACGGAGCTCGGCTTGCTCACCACGAAACTCCTTGAGATGTTCACAGGTTCTTGCCTCACGAGGCTCCTTGTTTAGTTTCCACTCTGGGCAGGTGCATTCATACACATGACCTGATCTGCGCAAAATGTAGCGACGTGGCTGTCCTTGCGAATACTTGTTCCCGGCTGTGAAAGCATCAATAGTAACCTCGTCTCCTTCTTGCAAGTCATTAAGCATGTCATCAAAGACATGCGGACGTTCCGTGTATGGTTTGTTATGTCCACCGCTGTTCCCGCGTCGAGCAGATCCTATGGCAGCGCCAGCCGGGCTCGAAGGCTCAGATGCAAGATCTGCAGCATCAGGTTCGTGATCGTCAATACGGAGCGATTCAAGAGCTCGAAGGAAAGAGCGACGATAACCCTTTTTCATACCCCAATCAGCAAGGTCATCCTCGTTGATGAGCTGCGCCCGCTCCAGAGAATCAAAACCCTCCTCACACATCTTATCGAGCCAATTTTCCATATCTAATTCCACGAGCCATTCCTTGAGTTGTGAAAGTTTCTCCTCTAGACGGGACTGCATCGAAGTCGTTGTCGATGCCGATTTAGATCGCCGCACGCCATTGATGGCTGGCGATGTCGCACGACCTTCTCCGGCTTCTTGACTAGCGATACTACTACTTCGAGCAGGAGCTTGTATTTCAGCGGCAGCAGCAGCAGCTGCTGCTTCGGCTTCAGCTGCTTCGGCGGCAGCTTCAGCGGCAGCTTTATTTGCGATGCGCTCCTCCTCGGCTTTAAGGAGGTCCACAACCTTTGTATAATGTGAAGGTGTAACTTGAAGAACGGTTTCCCCTTTGGCATTCTTCGCATCTACATCAAAACCACGCTCTATAAGAAGTCTGACGAGATCGTCACTTCCTGAAAGTGCAGCCTTGTGCAGCAAGGTCTCACCCGTGCGAATATGTTTTTCGTCCACATACGAGTGCCCATCGCGACTTGAGCGTTCCAAAATCCAACGTACGACTTCTACGCTACCAGTGGCAGCGGCCTCAAAGGCTGCACAATTACCAGAGCGAGCATTTCGTGCTGTAAGAATATCAAAGTATCGTGAATGTTTCTTGGTAAGGTGTTGTACACTCTTAAGATTGTCCCGCCGTGCAGCATCGAGCATACGTTTCAGAGTTTGTTTGCGGAACTTACGATCCCGAATCTTTGTTTTACGATACTCGTCGATAAGCTCAGCACACATGTAGTGCCCTTCACTGCGTGCCAAGGCACACGGATCCTTGCCTTGGTTATTCACGGGTAGAGCTACCAGCACATCAAACTCAGGATTATCTTTTTCGAGCGAATCAAGGTGGTCGAGCACCCACTGAACGCCAGTGCGGATTCCATTACGCGCGGCGTAATGGAGACAAGACTGATTTTGCTTATCAGCCTGTACAAAGAATTCTGGAGTACAAAAGGGCTCGCGGATAGCCCATTCTAGGAAGCTTATACGACACTCCCGACTGGCACAATGAATCACCGTTTCTCCTCGATCTGTCGTGGTTGTTGGATCTAAGTGGTGAGATCGGATCATCCAAGTAAGCTCCTCGGCCATGTCCATGTAAGCGCAAATATGCGCCGCTGACTCGCCATCTTTACCGCGAGATTTGATGTCAGCACCAGCACGCGCAAGCTCACGCGCAGCTAGGGCCTGACCATTACGCAGGGCAACATGAAAGGCCCGATCGCCGCTGGATGTACGAGATTCCAAAAGACTTTCTTTTTTAAAACTGACACTTCGATCTTCTGCTCCTAAGAAAGGTCGCCTTCGAGTTCTGTCGTCACTGGGTTCATTTTTCTGCTCTGCAACTACGTTGAGCAGATTCAAGAGTGCTTTGAAGTTTCCCGTCGCAGCAGCTAGGTGCAGATGGTTCCACCCGGCAGCCCCCTTCGGCTCCAGGTTGATTGTGTCCTCTGCAAGATCCATGCTGTTATTATGGTAGAAACGACTCCCGGAAAAAGTTGCTGCAGGTTTGACAATAATAAAGGTATTGATGCGAATAAAAGTGAAGGCTCGATCTCAAGCCAGAAAGCAAGAGCTTCTTGCTTGAGGAAATTCCCTTGACCTTCAAAAAGGATTACCAGGGAGAATAGAAAAATGAAAAATGAAAAACAAGGATCCACGCACAGGGGGAGAAGGAGAAGTAAGTAGGAAGGTAGGCAGGCAGACGCGATTCGCAAGCTCGCGTTCCACAGGTTCAGTCAAACAACTCTAGAAATGAGATGAAGGCAGTAATGATAATTCAGATCTTAGGACCTTGCCTTGTCAGTACCACGCTTCTCTAGCTCCTACTTTTATCTTCCAGGGATTGGCAACGCAAGGTTTTAAGCTCCTCTTCTCAAAAATGTAGGACGGTCAACTCCAAAGGATGCAACCAGACCTCAATTAGGGACTCCCGCGTCCTCTACAGGCTTTAAAACGCAACCCGGGATACTGATAAGAGCGGTCTGTGCGGATAAAATCGACGCAATTTGCACAAGTTCACTTGAGCTTTAAGTTAAGCACCGCAAAAGTCTAGTGGTATTTGGATTTCGAGTACAGTATTTGTCTGGAATTCAAATCCGGCGCTCGTGAAGATGACTAACTTGTATCAGTGCCTGGCCGCCTCCTCGTGTTTATTATACAATCGTTACAACGCGAATCAGATGAGATTGGCGGTTTCTTGCACCGACCCTGGCTCAAAGATTGCCGCTGCGCCGCCTCAGACTGGTCCCGCCGCCACCAAGCAAGCGCTGGCTGGCTGGCTGATGCTACCGCCGCCGATCCGGATCACAGCCGCGGAAGCTGCAGGCAGCCTCACGGAGGGGTGGCGAGATATTCCTCCACCACCACGCAGCACGACGGCCCCTCGACGCCGCCGCGCCCGCCGCCGCAGGCTCAAGGTCTGCGGCGCGCAAAAGCAAGGAGCCTCGAAGAAGACGAGAAAAAGGCAAGAAACAGAGCATCAATCACTACAAAGTGCTACACGGTCAAACAAACCGGAACCACAGTAGACAATCAACTGCCACAAGTGAGGTATATGAATACTTCACTTATGCATTCTTCACTATATGTTTCTTTGCATGTTTGCTCGTATGTGTTTATTTGTTCATTCATACCTTGGCGGCTGCCTTTATTGTATTCAGTAACTTAGAGCTGTGATAAGTAGAATAAATATTCTCACAAGCCCACTAAGGAAGCTATAAACTACTTCTCGGAAGGCGGAATGTAGACTATGAAGGCGCGGCACTGGGCTTTGGCAAAGATAGGTTATTCAAGTAAAGAGGCCGGCGAGAAACTCTGGACGAATCGAGGGTAATTCCGGCGCTCAATAGCGCCGTAGTAAGGATGTCCGGTCCCAGGTACGAAAAGCATGTTCCTTATTTCCTTCGTCAATTCATTGTTTTCGTCAAAGCAACCAAGCGATCATTCATGGGAAGAAGATTGAGGATTAGGTTAGATGAAGAAGCCCATGGTTGCCTGAGAATGGAAGGGGCGCAGCGTTTCACTACGAGACAAGGGGAGGTCTGCTGGAGCATTTCCCTGAAGGTGTGCGTGAAAAAGTCTACACTGTTGGGAAGTTGTGTTTTCAAGGTTATACAAAGAAAGGGGCGGCGCCCATGGAAACTCGCGAGAGTCGACGAGCTGAGATTGTTTATAAGCAGGGGTTGATATCTCTTTATGTGCTATTTCACGATACTCGAAGGGGGATGGGAGAACTTGGCCGAGGTAAGATGGTATTCATGCAGCAGATTAGTTTGTTCTTCAAGGCAGAGGAAAATTGAGGATGAGTCGAGCCACAACTTCGAAATCAAAGGTCACAATTAAAGAAAGAAAGTAGTGGCGCACCACAGAAAAGAGTCTTGGCTCTGTGCCTTTTTATTTAGGCAATAGAAGCATGGCATCTGAAGTTTGCGCTAGGACACGATGAGGGATGCCCTTCTACAGTTTAGTACCACTACTCACAAGGGCTTAGCTTCTTCTTATAGCATACCGGCTTGGGAATATACGAGATCCAAGCACTCGCAAAAGAAAAGTTAGAATATAAAGTTCGGAAATCTCACATCGACAAGGCATTGTCTTTGCGTTCGAGTTGCAAAGGCACGTTGTTTGTAGAACTCGAACATCGTTTTGATTTGGGCAATTAAGATGCATTAAAATCTGAGAGACAAGGAAAAGGCGCGATTAAAAATATTTTGATTATGCGTAAAGCTAAAGAAGAAGGCTAGGTAAATAGAAACCCCCGGGCAAATTTATGATTGTCCTAAAGGGCTTGCAAAAATTCTAGCCACCTAGGTTGCTTGGGCAACTAGGCCATTCAAGCCATACTAGTTATTCTCTCGGAAATCCAACCACTGTATGATCTTATGGGGAAGAACGCGCTCGTAAGCATTGATTTTGGGAATCCCACA
The DNA here is from genome assembly GCA_004764695.1 of Schizochytrium sp. TIO01. NCBI lineage: Eukaryota > Bigyra > Thraustochytrida > Thraustochytriidae > Schizochytrium > Schizochytrium sp. TIO01. The sequence goes on along the minus strand of SMSO01000025.1, from coordinate 3,197,130 downwards.
AAACGAGTGTTTCGCCAATTTGTAAACAAAACGAATACACAAACCATCAAGTGCATTAGTCTCAGCGTTTAAATCGGGATCAAATCTGAAGTTTTCTTTTCTTTTAAAATAAGGATTACCGCCTGGGGACTTGCCATTCTGAAAAGGCTTTGAAGGGTCTAAGTTGTATCTCACACATCTCCATAAACCAAAAGAAGCCCAAAGTTATCTCAGAACTCTCAACTCCATACGTGTTGCTCAAAATCAGCAATGCGGCCAATATGGTAAGTTCGAGTTAATCTCCATTACACTTCACATTCACTCACGCAGAATATCACAAACAGAAAGGGTTGCTTTTCCTTCCAAGATTGGGTAACTATCTAGGTACTAAGTGGGGCCTATCTACTTTTCTTCCATGGTTTTAAACCTCATTTGTACAGTCTCACTGCCCAGAGGCTACTTCTACCAATCCTTTGACTTGGGTCAAAACAACCGCCATGACTCAGGACAAGTTTCTTTGATGTGAGACTATTTGATAGTTGGTTCTTTCCGACAAGCGAGATTGCTTTTTATTGTTTTGTATTTTTACCAACATTATCTTTTTAGAAAAAAAAATTAAAAATTAAAAAAATTCAACATTTACTTTAAAAAAAAAAATCAATATATATTTGATCAAACTCGAATTTTCATACAACCTGCGGTCGATGGTCAAGATCGTTCTTATTCGGATGATCATTTCAGAGTTGTAAATGCTACTAAGGCAGCACGAGCCCACCGAGTTCGGCCAGTGCAATCAAATATAGATCGCCATAGCGATCTTATTGGGTCTTTCATGGGCGTCCTCACGGCACATTTCGCAAACAAGGAACTTGGGAGGTCATTGTTTCGATCTGTTCTCCCTTCAAAATAATTTCATCATCGTGATGACCCATTTGGGTCCAGCCTCAATGACATCGATCTTCACTAGAACGAACGAGACACCCGTTTCTACAGCTCGAGCTCTTACCCAGCTTCAGCAAGTGCAAGAGTGCCAGAAATAGCCTCTGCTCTGACTGATGAGAGTGCTCCTCATTGCTTCTTCTTCTGGTTTTGCCTCTTCCCTATGCTTGCCTTTGTGAATAAGTAACGCAGTAGCAGAGTCTCTTGCAAATTCTTGGAGCTTGGGACGCTTTGGCTGATCTGCGCACCTCCTAGGCACCTACTGTCTCATCATCACCACGAGGAAACCCGCCCTCTGTTTAGACTATGGAAATCGGGCTTCAACGTCCCCTGATCAGACTACTCACCGCGTAAGACCTCAAGCTGTCGGCACTGCTCTACGCTCCCGGCGAGTTCCTTCGGAACGCCCCTCGCAACAGCAGCAGCGTTTCCATTGATTCATTCGTTCATGCCCAGCAAGCAACAAATGCAAATGGACCTATTATTAAGCAAGCAAAACTCGCGAGTTCCGGCCGTCATGATCTTGAAGTTTTTAGTGGCCCCAGCACGCACGCAGTGGTGCCAAACTCTGCCGAAAGCTGGCTTATCTGAGGCCGATAATGAAGGCCCAGAACGCCCACGCAGGCAGGTTATCTGCGGCCCTCCATGAGGCGCCGCAGCAACGCCCATTGCCCGCATTTCCATCGCTTGCGGCTCTTCGATCTCTGAGAAAGCAAGCACTGTCTTCTGCAAGCGCTTCTTCGGTTTTGCGAGTTAGTTCTACCTCGAGTAGTTAAGGGTTACTAGCCAGAGAGTGACTGTCTTCGTCCCTCGAGGAGGCGGCGGCGGCGGCGGCGGTGGTGCGTCTACTAGCGGACTGGTCCGTCCTTTCCATTCGACGCTCCATTTCTTCTTTCCATCTTTTTTTGGTTTTCATGAACTCGGTTAGCCAGCTCAGTCGCTCTTTCTGTAGCGTTTCTTCTCTCTCTTCCCGTTTCGCAGTTTCTTCTCAGGTTGACTTTTCGCTGCTCGACCGTGCCATTTCCAGCGATTCTTTCGATGCATCAGGGACTCGGGACTCGACGCACATGACCGTCACCGTGACGGTCTGTGCCAAGGAAATAAACAAATACCTTGGAATGAAAACGCGGATGGCACCACTCAGAGAGAGGAATTGAGTTAAAAAACTAAACCTTTCAGCTTGCATAAAAATTCACGCCAAAACTTTCACTCATTACCTCCAACTTTTATTTACGATGCATGCGTTACGGTACTAGTATATACCTTTTTGAAGGAGTAAAAATTAAATTCGTATGAAAAGTTTGTTTTTCTGTTGTTTTTTAAGACGAGAAAATTACGCTCTTACTAATTATTCTGTCCGAAGGGCTAACAGGGCGAGGAAGGACCGGCGCGTGGTTGAAAACCCCTCTCTTTGTTTAGAAAAAAGCACTTTTATGCATAACCTGGCACTATCGAATCCTGCAAAATGCAATGCATTTGCTTGCTACTTATAGCTGTGCTCTCCCCAGCCAACCCGCTTGCTGAGGGTTATCAGAGATCACAACATTAGACAGGAGACGTCCGCCTACGCTTTCTGGCAAGTTCACGAAGAAAGGGATGATCATTTGTATACATACATACATACATACATACATACATACCTATATATTCCGCTTTTACGCAAATAAGAAAATACAGGCTATAGCAATAGTAAAATAGAATAAGAAATGGTTGCCTCGGACCTGGACTGACAAGAATGCAATGGATAAAGGTTCTCGCGTCTACAACTCATGGTTGGGGAATCCACAATGTCTCGCTCGGGCTTGATCGTGCGACGAGCACGGAATCTACCTAGATACGAGCAGCCGCCAAAGAACAACGCAATTGCGAATAATAAGCCTTTCCAGCAGCCAGTACCTAAGATTTTAAAGTTGAAAGTTGATTCTGGCTTCGAGGTGTCTCAGTTCTTCTGCTTTTTCTCTTGTTTGGGCCTGGCTTCTTTCAGCTGCGTGCTCAGGGACCATCATGGGCTTGATGAGTTTTTTTAAAGTATTCCTCTAACTTTGAAAGTCAAGCTTTCTCCCTATTCGCCCGTGTCTCCGTCCACTACAGACCAAGATTTTCATCCTCGCTCTTTCTCACACTTCCATACTAGCGGTCATGTATAATATTAAAGGTTGTTTTCTTCCTCATCTCCCCCTGTCCTCTAAGATAGTGGTATGTGAAAAAACATGCTATCATAGTCTTCAATTTTATTTTTTTCTTATTCTTTTGCAGCGTCCTTCTTCAAGTTTGTTTTCTGACTTGTTTAGTGTTTAATTTATTTAAAACAAAAATAATTAAATCGAATAGTTCTTACTCTTTTATCGGAACCAGCGTGTGACCTTCTTTTTCTATAACAAAAAATGAATTATGAAACGGACTTTTAAAAGGCATAAAGTATATGGTCAGACTACTACGGTAAGAGTTTCAATATGTGTGGTAATCTTTATTATAAATATATTTGTTTTAATTATTTACATTTTTAAAAAAAGTTTTAAATAACGTTGTTTATAGTTGCAGTTTTTTATTTTAAATACTCAATAGAACGAAACTTAAAAATTACTGAGCGCTTGGAGGCAGCGAGGCAAGACAAAAACTTGAAGCAAGCAAACAAACCCAATAGACGTCACGAACAAAGGTTTGTGACGATAAAGTGGCTTCGTGGAGCTAGAAGCTTCGCGCAAGAAGCCTCTGCAAACAATTTCTGCCTAGGTCTCACCTGGTGAGCACAACAGGCCTCCCGCCAAAATGCTCCGGTCCAACGCAAAGGCTGAGATCGGCTCGTCCAAGGGTAGCTCAGCGGCCCTATTAGACGACCACGACAACAAAACCAAGCGCAAAGCTGGCTGGTCTGTAGGTGCTAAAGATGTTGTGATTATCGTTCTTGCTGTGCTCTTGGTGATCTCAATGATCGGCAAACAGGGTACCTCTGAGAGTAAACCATTCGAGGCAGAGACGGTCGAACCTAAGAATGATTTCGTTTCGCTCTCAGCCAAATCTATGAGCTTGGGATCCCTTCGGAATTCCCTTGCCAGCAATGACGATAGTTCTGATGAATTGCTCAACATCAGCGACAACTTTGAAAACAACGGGGATTCTGAGGAAGAGCAGGCTCAGGCTGCAGCGGAGGCGCAGCTTGCTGCAGATGAGGCTTTGAACGGCGCCTATCCGATTCAGGATGATGAGATCCCTATGAACACAGACTCTGATGACGAGCCTATTGAGAGATCTCCTGAGGAGCTTCGTCTTGAGGCTATGGCCTCTGAGGAAATCGAGCGTCTTCAGAGCAATGACAACCGTGACGATTGGGAAGGTATCCCAATTGAGAGTCTTGGCGGACTTTACATTCAGGACGGAGACAAGTACCTCGAGGCGCCTGAGATTACTCCTCCCGAAGGCCCGATCAACCCGCCCAGTCTCTATAAAAAGATGTGGCCGCAGCTTGAGATGCATGAGGAGTTCTTTCGCCAAGTCCCGCATAAGCGTTACATCCCGCGCCTTGGTCAGCCCATTACCCGTCAACAGTTCCACGAGATCTTCCGTAAGACAAGTACCCCGGTGATCATCCCGTTCAAGTACATGCGTCACCTTGGTGTGCTCACTAAGGGCTGGACCCTCAAGGATCTTCGCAAGGAGTTTCCCTATGAGCCCAAGATTGCCAAGAAAACTGCTCTGATGCGCCAAGATTACAACCAGAACGGTTTCTACCGAGGCAAGCGTGATGTTGATTTTGGCCCTGCACTCTGGAAGCTTGAGCAGGATACTCACATCGTTTATGGTGCAAGTGGTACTGGCAACCGCAATATTCCCCGTAACATGAAGCTTCCGCCTAGTGAGTTGGCGAAGTTCAACATTAGCTTTCCTCCCTTCTTGCCCTCTTCTGAATTCCAGCCCCCTACAATGTGGATGGGCACCACCTCTGCGGATACAGTAAGTTCCCATTTGAGACATCTGATTTCCTTCTTACGATCAACTGCTAACACTTCTGACTTCTTGACTTCTGCGAATTGTTTATCTTGACTTTCTCGGTTTTTGCTTTATTGTATGAAACAGAAAATGCACCACGATTGTTGCGATAACTGGGTGAGCCACATTCAGGGTACCAAGCGCTGGTTCATTGCCCCCCCTACGGACAGTCGCAAATTGTGGCCGAACGCTTGTGTGGGTAAGCATACCGCTCTTTGCTGGTCCCCTCTCAAATTCCCCTTTCGCAAGAACCTTACACCTAAGGAACGCGCAATGAAGGAGAAGCTTGACTATATCGATGTCGATGTCAACGCTGGTGAGATGCTCTATTTGCCAGCTGGTTGGTGGCACATGATCAGCAACCGGGGCCCGACCATTATGTAAGTTGTTCATTCCTATTGATATAATAATTCAATTCCTCTGTGGATCCACAAATTCAAGAGAGAGATAAGCACTGGTTGTTCTAACATCACGAGTCTTGTTGTACATGCGAAATATTCCTCGTTATTTTTTTATTGCTTTTGTGTACCTTTTCTTTTGGTTTACACAGGATCAACTTCTGGGCAATTGGATGTGCTAATAGCCAAATCGCACTCGACCTCGACCCGCAGCGCACAGACCGTCCTGACTTCACCCAGTGTGAGAACCGTGCCAAGGATTACGATGCGTTCATCTACAGCTAAACAAAGCTTACTCAAGCTTGCTTCTTTTATTCTTGACTACCAGTATTGTCATACATTACTCTCCCCCTTTTACAATCTCCTTATGATAATCAATGAATCCCTGCATATCGTGTATTTCATTCAAAGACTTGGAGTTCTTCTGTTCATTTTTTGTTGTTGTTGTGTACACATATGTCTACCCCAGTATATTGAAAATGCATTCCCCCAGGTATTCGTAGTCCTCTGCAACTTGTAACATTCTGATTAGAGGATTGCCAAGGTAGTTGATAATTGATTTGGGGAAAACAAAATAACTGAGTTGGTGAGAAGGTGTCACACAAGCATACCATTTTCAAATTAGTAATTTAAAGCATGCGACTTTCATAATAGCTCTAAGATCGCATAAGGAGTATGTAGATTCATCTGATTAATTAAACTTCTGCTGTGGTTTGACCGTAAATGAACTTCTCAATCTCCTCAGTCTCCTTGGCACAGTTCTGACCTTTAAAATCCGGTCGGTCGGGACGCGAGGCATCAAAGTCAACAGCCAACTGGTTATTCGGACAACCCCAAGACCAGAAGTTAATCATGATGGTTGGACCATCGTTACGAATGTGGTGGTACCATCCTCCTGGCTGCGCACAAAAATCAAAGACAAGAACATATAATATAAGAATCCTCGTTAGCATGAAACCATCTCATCTCGTTAAACATTTTCTCAAACGTAGAAAACTTACCAAATAGAACATCTCGCCAGCTTTCACAGCAATTTCAATTGATTCCAGGCTGTCACGAATAGGCTGAAGCTTGGGCAGCACATCGCGAAGAGGCATACGCAAAGACGACCAGCACAAGCCCTTGTTCTTGCCAGAACAGTGCACTGGCAAGAGCTTTGGTGTGTCCGAGGGCGGCGCAATAAACCAGCGTTTCGTGCCCATGAGCTGGCTGACCCAGTTATCGCAGCAATCAGCATGCAATTTCTATGAGTAGAATCATTTGGGGAGGATTGGGAATAGAAACAACAGTGTTAGTCATCCAATGACACATGTATTGCAAGTTAGTGCTGCGCCAGCTGTATTTTTCAGCTAAGCACGATTCATTCCTCTAGCTAGGTTGGTAATCAAAATTTAACTTACTGTGTCTGAACTCGAGGTTCCAAACCACATTGTCGGGGGTTGAAAGTCCTTGTGACGTAAGAACGGCGGGTAGGAAATATTCCACTGAGCGAGCTGATCAGGCTGGAGCTTCATGTTTCGGGGAACATTGCGGTAGCTCAAGTTAGGGCCATTCATGAGCACTGGCGCATCCTGCTCAAGTTTCCAGATAGCACGCTCCCAGGGGATGCTCTTATCTTTGCCCTTAATGCCCCATGCACCATCAACGTGAAACTCCTTGCGCTTGATAGCTGCCTCAGTTGATTCTGTAGGCTCCCAAGGAAACATCTCCCGGAGCTGTTCGAGCGTGTATCCTTGTGTAGCAAACCCAAGGTGGCGCATATATTCGAATGGGATAATAACAGGGATACTGCGCTTGCGAAAAATCTCGTGAAACTGCTGGCGAGTAATTGGCTGGCCAAGACGCGGGATGTAACGACGATGGGCGTTGGTTTTGAAGTACTCATCATGCATGCGCTGAAGGGGCCAAAGACGTTTATACACGGTTTTATCCGCAGGTGCCGGTGGAACTTCCATGTATGGTGCATTCATGTACTCTTCGCCGTCCTGGATAATGAGGTTTCCGAGCTCCGGGACGCGAACACCGATCGTATTTGCGCGTTCACTTTTTCCTTCAATGGACTGTTCCTTCTCCATAAGCCTAATTTCTGCAGGAGACAAGGGTCCATCGTTGCCCAAAGAACGAGGAACATCGTCTTGGTCAGGGTATTCTCCTTCGCTAGGGAGTAGACTAGATTTGCTCTCTACATCATCGCTGAAGGCTACGCGCTCCAGCCAGTCAGATTGGGCTTGCAGTCCAATCATTACTACATAGCAAATTGATATGGCAGCGATGGCAACTTTGACCAGCTTGAAGCGGTCTTTCATGAGCGTAGTTGCCGATAGCGGTGCTTTGGTCTTTGGGGTTGGCGCCATTTTTCAGGGTTGTTAAAACTTTCAATAAACAGCAACGCTCTTATTTCTAGAAGAGGGGTCGATTTGTACTAATATCACGATGAAAACGTCGAGGTCCACGCGCGCCTCTTCCGAAATAAACGCGACCCGAAGGCAAATATGTTGAAAGCACCACGAACCTTTTGGAGTTTGATCTTAGGATCGCTGTTGCTGTTGAGGCTAGCTATATCGTCGCGATAACCCTGTTAACGCGAGCCAAACGAAATCCGTGTGTTGCTGCCGTGGCTGGGCACACTCTGCGTGCCGTTTACGGTGGCGGATGCAGCAGAGCTGCCTGCAGGGTTTGAGGTATAATGTGCGTCCCGATCAAGCGGGATTGGAGATCAACAAACTCCGCTCTTTGTACTACGATCGATGTATGGATGATGACTCTATTTTCTTTTTCTTTTCCTTATTTACTTTTTGATTTAGCTAGGCACTACTAGATATTTGTTTTATAATAACTACTTTCATTCATTTTTATTTTATTTAACAATCGCGTTGATTCATCTGCTTTCGTTATAGTAGATTTTGGCATTCAGCCTTTTATAATTTCAGATTATTCTTTCGAATAATGAACAGGTTTTCTCTCTCTTCGTCGTAACACTTTATTAACGTTTGTATAGTGTCTTTCTTTCTTTCTTTCTTTCTTTCTTTCACTCAGCCTGACAGCTCGAAATCGCGCACAACACCTTTGCTCCACTCGCCTCATGATGTGAATAAATTCCCAGAGATCTGTAAGATCTGGGCAGTACGCAGAGGCAACTCATTTTGATTATGCTCCATGCTACCAGTTTGACTATGCCTCATGCTACCTGTTGTTGTCGGAGATAGCGGAGCTAGGCTTGAGGACCACATGCCATAAGATATTAACTTTTCCTTTCTTTTTCAGATAAAATGTTTTTATTCGAAAAACAATAAAAAATAATAATAACCAGCATGATAAGTGCTACCCACTAGTAGTGTGTAATCTTTAACCAAGTTTTAAAGCTTTCGACCTTCTTTTCTCTTCTGCTACTTTGTCCGATTTGGAGACAGCTCAGGTGGTCGGCCATTCATACTGATTGCTTCTTTAAATCACTCCTGCCGTCCCGGAGGTTGGGGACGCAGTCGTACTCTGCCCAAAAGTTTCGTCTCAATCAGCTAGAGAGGTGCATTCAGACCCAGGCAATGCTAGTTCCTCTGTCGTCTATCCTCTGCAGCCGCCGAAGCTTTCCCGTACTACCACTCGGGTTAAAATGAAACTAGTCAGCAATTCCTTCCTCAGGCCTGAATTTATTTTTACTATTTTTATTTTAATAAAATAAACAGGAAGGAGCAGGGAACATGAGGAGCAGCTTAAACCAAACACGGTGTATTGCCTTTGTCTCTTTCTCTTCTACTTTTTTTTTTTTTTTCTCCCTCTGTTTTCCTCAGCAAGGGCCAAATGGCTGCTTGATTTACTTTGCTTTTTAACATTTTATTTTCTGGTATATATATAATTTGTTTTTAACATTGCAGAAATGAGCAATAATAAATACAAAGTTCGAATCGTTTTCTATCTGCGGGACCTGACATGCGTCGTGATGGCGATCTAATTGGACATGCGATCGGTTCAACAAATTGAAATAAATGCGCTCGTGTCAGCTCATACATGTCTCGGCACCGAAACATGGCAGGAAAGGCACAGGACTGCGATGGGCGTTGCGTGAAAGCATACAAGCAAGCAGGAGCCAGACAGCTTCGAAAGTAGCGATTGATTGGCTTCGGTAAGGTTTTGTAAAAAAGCTCAAGTTTCCAAGTTCTCTTACGCTCTTTTTCAAGAGCATCACGATCATAGTATGGCAGGAACTCAAGTTCACGAGATACCGAACGGATGAGAACTTGAACAAGGCTGACGATTGAACAGTTCAAGTTGAGCTATCACTTGAAGCAAGAATGCAAAGTCTCCACCTCAAGGTAAATGCGCAATACCTTTAATTACCTGATAGGCTACCTTTCCGCCAATAAGTGGGTCGTGGGTGCTTGGATACCCTGACTTTGTAGATGCTTCAAAGAGATCAGTGATTTGATTGTCTGTCTGAGTTGCATTCCAGGGGCTTTTGCTGTCTGTCTCCAAGTCTCAACTTGCAGCTTGAAGATTTCAACTTGAAGGCTGCTGTCCGAGGGAGCGGAGATTTCATGTGGAAATGAGTTTGTCTCTGCTACCTAATTCGTTGGGGTACGCAATCTGAAACTCGTAGCTGTAGATAGTCTGGTATCCTTTGGAACAGCTTCACGTTTTCGTTGTTGTTGTTATTGTTGTTATTCTCCTTCTTCGTTTTGTACAATAACTCTCCCAATATACCCTATCTACTCACACATATGCTCCTCCAATTGGCTATGGAATACAACTTCTTCTAGGTGTATGATACACCTCATGGGAAACTTAGAAGCGGTATAACTCCCTATATACCCCCCTCTGAGTATTCGACCACGTTCAGTTTTACTGCTAGATAGAAAGAAGGGCATCCACTTTCAATTTCGCCTCTCCATTATGAGGGGCAAAAAATCTTGGGAAAACGAGCTCTACGCTTCTCGAGGGGTGCGTTGTCCTGCACAAAATAACATAAACGCATAACGTGAATACACGACACACGCATACGCAGGCAGGCACGTGTTCTTCCGTTGTCCTCTCTCAGCTTCTGCGATTCCAGTGATTGATAAGGTAGCGAAACTCCTTTTTCCCTCAAGCACGTGCGACGGCAAGTACTATCATTATAATAGGCAATATGCCGATCGAGAGGAACTCGTTCTCAGAGCCAGAAAGAAACCCAATCGAGATGCCTGTAAAGGCTTGCAAGTAATTCATCAAAGCAAATAAAACAGCCATGTGCAGAGGATCGCATGCTCGGGCTCAGACTTGGCCGTAATTGAGGGCCCAAAGCACTCAGAATGTATGTAGTACGGTCTGTGGAGGGAAAGTAACGCGAGACGTTTTGTTGCTTGGCTACTAAAAACGTTACTCAAATGTGGTGTTCGACACCACATTTGTTGAAAAAAAAAAAAAAAAACCAACAATTTACAGTCTTTGCGCAGATGTGAACTGTGCCTTCTTTGCTGCGGAGGGCTATATCTACTCTATCCAAATTATTAAAATGCGCGTATATATTGAGCGAGGAAGACGAACTACGTTGAAATGTTGTATACTTCGTACTTCTATCGTTCTCAGTATTTCGCAATGTTCCAGTCTTGAGATAGGACTCCTATGCGAGCTAATGTATAAGAGCTGGAGAAGATGCCTTATCAGAAAGGGCAGAAAATAAAAAGAAATTGAAATGAAAGACATTTTAAAAGAAATCAAATGAGCATGGTAAAGCATCAATTTCGTCCATTCACGCAAGCTGGGACCAGCAGACCAGTGCCGCGTGCTCACCGGCGGCTGATTTGGGGGCGGCTGATCTGGGAGCGGCAGCTAGACTACGGCAGTGCCCCGCTTCCTTGCAATCTACTGCACGGACATCTTGTTCCGTGCTAGTGAAGGGCTCAAGCGCTCGTGGGGTTGGTGGAGAGAGCGAGACCTGCTCCATCACATTCCGATTTTATTGCACTCCATTCCTTTCCACAGAAGCAAGGCATACTCGCAAGACTGAGCGAGCTTGTGCCGTGAAAGACCCAAACCAACACCCGAGGTCACTGCTTATTTCTTCTTGTCGTGCTTGATCTGTTTGAAGTCTGTAGGTTGCTGTAACTATTTCAAAGTCTGAGGAAGGCACTCGTCAATTATCACATTCGGTATACGTAAGACCCTGTGGCAAAGACAGTTCTACAGATCATGACACTTCGCCCCTCTCCCAAGCATGGAAGCTCACCTTCCTGGCTTGCTCAGATGAGGTCCAAAATCCCTAAACAAGTTTTCTTTGTCGTCGCTTTTTGGGGAGTGCTCTTGCTTACCCAGTATGCACAGTACACTAAACTGGAGCAAGATATCACTTTAGATAACGAGGATTTTTCAGGAGAGCCCACAAAGAGGAAGTCTAGGTTTAACTCTGGTTCTGATTTGAGCTTAAGTTCTGACTCTGACTCCGACACCGGCTTGGATGGTGATTCAAGTGACGATGACAGTGATAATGAGGGCGACGACATCATTTCCATCGATCCGGAAGATCGCACAGTAGATTATTCAGACGTTTTTGCTGCTGCTCTAGCAGCCTCCCGTAATGGCGAGGAGTCCACCGAGTGGGACAGCGTCCATAAGCTTATCTCCACCAAACCATTGATGTTTCGTGCTCGTCTGCCGCGGTCAACTACTCGCCCGTACAACAACATCCCCGATGGTATGAAGGCTTTCAGCTACTCACCTAGCGGCGGCTACAATAACCAGTTGCGTTGCCTCATCGCTGCAATCGTATTGTGTAAAATGTCAGACCGTGCTCTACTGGTGCCAATGGCCGGTCCTCACACTAACTTTGCTCGTAACTACCTCAAAAATACGCTCAACTCCCTTGTGCCCATGGACCAGTTGGTTGATTTTGAGTATCTTGAGAAAATGACCGGCGTCCCACTCATCCCTCTCAACATGACGCTCACTGACTACCGCAAGAAGCGTGTTGGAGGTCTGCGTGTCGGAGGTCGCACCCCCCGCGCCTGGATTTTCCAGATCGGTACACCACTCAGTTGGATTGAGGAGCGTGGTGTTAGAGAACACGAAAATCGTATCAAGAACTACAATGGCCGAATTCTAATTTACATTGGACCCTTTTACACTCGCCACTGGCAGGAGGATTGGGTCATCAACGCAATTCGCTACACGGCTTACCTACGTGGATTATCAAAACATATTTCTAATGAGGCTCTTGATGGTGGTAGATATAATGCGGTCCATCTTCGTTTAGGTGACTACATTAAAGCAGCCCTAAGTAAAAGCAAGGATTCCCGAAACTTTGTGCGTCGTGGCCAGGATGCCGGCTTCAAACAGTCAGAAGTTGTGTACGTTGCTACCGATCAGCCGTCCCACCGCGCGGACGGATCATTGAACAATTACTTTCGCCCATTTGGTCACTTCCAACGCCTTATTTTCGCGCGAGATCTGGCTAGCCACCCTGGCACTGCTGCTGCATTGCTGGACTTTAAGAACCGCCTACCCAACAATAAGAAGGTGGTTAGTGACATGTTTGGTCTTGTTGAGCAGCTTATTTGCGCTCGCGCCCAGAACTTTGTGGGTACTTCCGTTTCCACCTTTTCCAAGACCATCAATGTCCAGCGCTCTAACCTTCTAACTACCATCCCAGAGATTGAGACTGGCCTTATCGAAGGAGGACATACTTTGCTCATTCGCTGGAGTGGCTATATTGATGAGCAATCCACGGTCAGTTTCCTCGAAGGCGGCTCAAAGAACGCAAAAACCTTTGAAAACACCGCTGCGGATGAGGAGGATGCCGATGATGCCGCAGCAAGGATGCAAGTGGATGAGAACTCTGCAGATGTTGGTTTAGATGCCGATGCCTTGGAAGACGATGACAGTAGCGCAATGTCTGATGGCGACAGCGAAGCTGAAAATGAAAACGAGTCTGACGATTCTGTAAATGGTCTCGAGGACCAGGAAGCAGATCAAACCAAAACCTCTCTGCGCAGTACCAGTGTATACGATGAGTCTGAATCTTTTGATGATGAGAACAACAACCGGCTTTGAGGCTAAATCATTTTATTCGTCAGTATTTCTTTAGTCTGTTTTGCTGCAAGGTTAATCACCTAAACACTGATCGATGTAAGCAAGCCAGCCAGACCCAACACTTTAAAAAAAAATAGAAAAAATTATTTTGATACCTTTTATACATCCGCATTCAATATCTATATGTGCACATCTATTTGAAAAGTGGTGCAATAGAGTTTTAAACTATTTCCAGGATTCTAAGACAAATACACAGACAAAATGAAAACAACAACATATTTAGCATTAGCGGTACAAATCAAAGATGTCGCGCATGTTCGCGCGCACTGAAAAGTGAATCGCAAGAGTTTCTTCAGCGTGCAGCCGAAGTCGTAAAGTATCCATATTTCGACGTCCGTCATGAACTTTCAGAACAACTGCATGGATATTTTGTACATCGCAGCGCAAATCATTCGTATCATCCAAAATAAAGTACGGGAGAAACCCCTCATGAACAGAATCCGGAATACTACTGTCATTGGGGTCCTCTGAGTCCCCTTCCTCTTCATTATCAAAAGCTCGCGAGACACCAAGGACAGCCTCCGCGTGTTCAATCAACTCTCTTGTTTCGGGAAACACATAAGTCGTATGAATATTGGGGCTTTGTTCATCTTCATGAGGGTCAGAGGTAGCAGATTCACCGTTAAATTGTTGTTGTTGTTGCTGCTGCTGCTGCTCTTGCTCGCTCTGCTCCACTCGGTGACTGATTTCACCAAGAAGCTGATCAATCATATTCAGCAGCATGGAAGCTCGCACCTCCTTTGCTTGCAAAGTGATACCTCCGGGATCTGCGCTGGATCGAAACATGTCCAGGCGAACATCACGAAGTGAGATGGATGCCTCGCCATCGAGAGAATCCATACGCACAATAACTGTATACTCATCTTCACGAGGCCCCAAATTACCTTCAATTTCAACAATGCGATCGTTCTTCTTCATCTTCTGCCGTAATGTTGGCCTAAAGAGGAAATGAGGTGGCAATTTTAGATTAGCAATCACACGGTGAATTGCACCAAGGCCAAAGCCTGTGTGCAGCCCCCCGATGAATAGGCCAGTCAAGTCAAGCTCTATGCTGGGATTAATGATAGGCACAATAAATGTGCGCATAAGCTTGGTTATAGTTGCTACTCGAAGTTGGGCTTCCTCATAACGTGCACGTGCTACAACTCGAGCCTTTTGCGCATGGGTCATGTTCATGGCTTGCCGGAATGAAGACAAATACATGTCAAGTCCCGCTTCTACTGCTTGAGACAGATTCAAGTCTGTTTGTATACTTGATACTGACAGACGGATATTAAATGGCTTTTTCGCCAGTTGCGAGACAAAACGTAATATTTGTGTAAGCCAACCTGGAGGTAGAACTACGCTAGCATCGCGTTGGACAAGGTCTAGCATTTCTTCCAATTCTGAAAGTCTATACGTGGCATACCGAAGCCTCCAGCGAAACAGTCGAGCAAGCGAGATTGCTTTGTTTTTGAAGCCTGCTGCCGCAGCGCGTGGTCCGCGACAGAGGAAATCAAGCATATATGCCTCCTTCTGAGAAATCCCTAGCGTTGCACGGGCATGACTGCCTGCAGCAGTAGGAGCAATGAGAGGTTCACGCCATGTCTTCGGGGACATATCTCCTTTGATATCAACATTGCCCTGAATAGATACTGTATTGTCAGTTTCCAAGAGGAGTAGACCAAGCTGCACTGGCAAAATATTCCTCAATGCACCACTAATAATTTTTGGGAGAAGCATCTTTGTTATGGATTGCAGGAAGCTCTGAGGTAAACGAATTGGAGTCAAGCCTGTTACCTTTCGAGAAAGGGTTAGCTGAAAGGTGGAGTTTTCCTTTACTTCCTCCCAATGTGCTTGTTGTTTATTTGCTTCAAACTTCAACTCAAGAACCCAGGAACCCCGGACATCAAGATCTAAACGATTGATGGTCGGCGTCAGTAAGCCACCAAGAATCCTTGCTTTAGTATTTGCTCCTCGAATAGATAATTCGAGGAGCCCCAGATTAGCGATTATATCCTTCACTTCAATGCGAATTCTTCCAGGCTTGGAAGGCAATGTAGAGGCGTGAAATTTGGCTTGAATAGCACCGACTTCCATATCCCTAATACCAATAAATGTACCATCGCCTGCGTCCACCTTGAGTTTCCAACGCATGCATCTTGGAAAATGCTGTTCAATTCGAATTTGCGACAGGTGCCGGTGAAGGAGAGCAAGCTCCTTTTTCAGTTTCCCTACAGCAGCCTCAAACGAAGCCTTCTCAGCTCGACCAGCTGGTGTGAGATCAACACGGCTTTTGTGTCTCGATAGGTGCGAAGAAAGGTGACGAGGGACATAGTTGTTGTGATCAAAGTCCTCACTTAGCTTTTGATCAAGTTCTTTCGAAACTTTTCGAATATGCTCTCGAAGTTGCGGCACAAGATGCTTGCATTCTCGTCGGGCTGTCCGTAACATGTCTGACTGTTCATTTGTGAGACGTTTATTTATGACATTAATCGCGTCTCGATCATGCTCAAGCGCTTGGCCTTTTGGACCTGCTCGCATGCCAGTGCGGTCTGCAAGATCTCTTAAGCTTGCTTCAATAGATTGCTCAAGAAGTGCATGATTAAATTCCTCGGCATCATCAGCATCTATCTGTCCCTCTTGCTGCCGATTCTGACTCAAAGTGAAGCGATGATGATCATCTACACTTAGTTGTGTGCCTTGATTGAGCGTTTTGGCCGCATCTTTGTCACCTTCCTGGGCCAGAAAGAAAAGATCTTGTAGAGTTTGTGCGTCCTGAACCCGGCGGTTTTGGGCTTCCTCGCTTCTGCTGGAGTCAGCCACAGGAGAGTGTTCACTTCTATTAGAAAAGCCTTGAGCAAACTCTTCGCCTTCATGCTCCCCTTGTAGTACAGTCTTTGCATATTTGCTCATGGTTTCTTGACGCAGGGTTGCTTGCTGTTGAGTTTCTTCAGTAACAACAGCTTGTGGTGCGTATTTCTGCCAGAGTGCATCATCGTCGTCGTCATCATCAGCATTCAATGCTGTGTCTGGTTGCCATGACGAGAGGTCCTCATCATCTTCATCCTCGCTTGTGCCATGGTCTTGAGGTCCGTTTTTGCTATTTTTGCGGGCTCCTTTGGCGCCTTCAGTGACACTCTTGCTTGGTGTCTCCGCTAGCTCGCCTGCAACCCTCCTGTGTTTTGGAGCACAGAAAAGCGCAGCGCAAAACCTAGACGAATGCGACATATCGTGCGAAAAGCTGCAGCACGCTACACGAGCCGAGCCAAACACCTTTCAATGAATGCTGAGCGAATGATTGTGAACTGGGTTTTGACGAGGGAAGGTAAGTACTTCAGTACTTCGATACGCGCTGGAAAACAGCGTAGACTTAAGAGTAGGTATTACTAGATACTAATATAATGAATTTTTTTTAATATATAGGTTCCCTTTTCCTCTCTTTGGTCTCTTCTTCTTTTCGTTTTCTTTTTTGAGAGATTAAACACCACGGTTCTAGGCGTTTAGGAGCAAAGACACGATAGACGTGATATTTGAAAGAGAGAGAGGGATCTGTAAAACGATGCAGACACATGTTTATGAACAGAATCTAGTTGATGAACCTATTCTTATTGATTATTGATTGATAGCATTGCACTTAACCTGCAAAATCACTGTCCGTAGTCTTGAAATGCGAATATTGATTACAGACAAGGTAGGCTGATAGAATTACTGAATCAATCATCAAGTCCAAAGAAACTAGAGAAAAAGTACACGCATATCATTAAATTGCGTGAAATGATGAGCATCACAGTACTGTACCAAGGGCATCTGTTGCAAAGTCCAAAGTTGGCATCCTCGCAGCCAGAGGCTACTCTTGTAAATACTAAATTTGGGTATGGAAGTTAAACAATATACTACTGGACACATTAGATAGGTATGCCCTGTTAAATTGCATAGATCGAACACCTTAGCAAGAGATAAACAATAGTGGATTGCCCAGCACAACGTAAGAAGAAAACTATAACACAGAAAAGGTTTTGATATGGTCATTATCATTATTGTAGTGGTACTTGTTATTTATCATCACTCGACTTAAGAAGGAAGAGAAAGTGAATGAGATAATTCAAATTGCCGTTGTTCAACAATATAGCTCGAAGGAGCCATAAACTTTGTTGTACTATAGTGTGACAAATGAAAAAAGCATTGTCAGCAGCAGCAATCTTTTTGGTGATCTTATCATCGAAGTGCATTCATTCATTGAAACATGGCACGATGTGCAGGAAGGCCACTGCACGATCGCGAACTAAAGATAAAGAAAGAAAAGAAAACGGGAGAGAATATTCACAAAGGGGCATCTGCATGGATCGGGGCCTAAATAAAATTGGAAGCGTCAGATGCTTTAGTGGAACCTGAAAGGTTGTACACCACGTGCATCAACAAGGTACTCGATCAGCGGAGCAGGTTGCACCAAATTTTCTGGCTTGTTGGGCGCCACCGAGACAGCTCGGCAGGCGAGATCAAAGCCACGGCTCAGACGAGTACGAAACTCACGCTCGCCGCCAAGGAAGAGGTGATCAGTATCGGGAATGCCAGCAGGACCAGAGTCCACAGTTGGGTTGCGAACCACAGCTGTAAGAATAGGCTCACCCTTCCGTACTACTTCACCTACCTTGGCATGAATGCAAATTCCGGCGTAAACATCGATTGAGTCGTCAGCATAGGAGCGGCCAGCGCCAAGGAGAGTGGCAGCGTTGCCAACATCACGAGCATCAACATCTTGGATGACAACATCTTCCTCAGCGTGAAGCGTCTGCGAGTAGAGCTCAGGGGTGGCATCGGAAAGATTAAAGAGTACACGGGGGTTGCCACCCTGCGCATCAACAATTTCGGCCAGCTTTTCCAAAGCAGCGCCAGAGTCAAGCTTTGCACGTGCCATCTCAAAGCCCTCATGGTAGGAACCGGCCTTACCAGCCAGACCCAACATCACTGCAGCTTCACTCAAAGCAAGATCGCGCAGATCTCCGAGTGCTTCTCGAGAAGTAGCAAATCGGGGGTCTGCACCAACGTCATGCTTTGATCCAGCCAGAATACGGACAGCTTCCTGAACCTCAATCCAGTTACCAACAGAGCCGCCAAGGACATGGTCCATGCATGTAATAAGCGCCATTGTGTGGATTCCAGCATCCTCACCGATGGCGCACATCATCGATGCAAGTGATGCTGTGTCATTGAGATTATTGAAGAAAGCACCGCGGCCGCGCTTTACATCCAAAAGGAGAGCGTCTGGGTTAGCGGCAAGCTTTTTTGCCATAACACTTGAGGCAACAAGCGCAATGGAGTCTACACTGCCGGAAACATCACGCAGGGCATAGATGGAGCTGTCCACCGGAGCAAAACCGGTAGCCTCAGGACTGGCAAAGGCAGCCCCGGTCTTGTCCAGGATGCTCATGAACTCCTCTTTGTTCAAGGTAGTATGGCATCCGGGAATCGAATCAACCTTATCGAGCGTACCACCAGTATGTCCGAGCGTGCGTCCGCTAAGAATTGGAACGACAATACCAAGAGAGGCCATGAGAGGAGCGAGGATAAGAGAAGTTGAGTCACCGACACCTCCAGTAGAATGCTTGTCGATTTTTGGCATATCAGGTCGAATGCTTGCAAGGTTTGCAGTTGGGCCGGTTCGAACCATACTGAGGGTTAAGTCAGATGCCTCTTGATTTGACATGCCCTTGATGGCGATTGCCATGAGGAGAGCACTCATTTGGTAGTCCTCCACATCACCACGATGAAAACCTTGGATAAACCAGTCAATCTCTTCGCGAGAGAGGCGGCGTCCATTCCGCTTTTTGACAATTACTTCGGCAGGGGAGAATCCAGGAAGACTCGTGTTCCTTCGCAAGAGGCGCTGAGACCGACCTTTTGTACGCGGTTGGTCTTGGCCGGTGCCACTGACAACATGTACATCCTGTTCCTCTTTAGCCTGCTGAAATTGTTGTTGCTGCTGCTGCTGCTGCTTCTGTTGCTGCTTAAGGTTCTTGCTGCGATTACTATTGTGAAGATGCGTGCGGCTGTCATCCATTTGCGGAGGAGGAACTGTCTCTGGATGTGCTTGCATCTGTGCGTGTGCCGCTGTTGCTTTTCCTTGTTGCTGAGTCCACGCCCATAGTGCACGGCGGGAGCGTGTTGTGAGCCCACTGAGGATCGACATGGTCGTCTCTTTCAAGCTTGAGTGCCTGGATCTGTGAAGCTGTTTTCGTCCGAGCCCTCTGCTGCTGCACGCGCTTTGGGGTTATGAAGCCCTATAGTAAGGACAGAAGTATCTCTGCACGTGCAATAGCCCAGGTGTGCGTGAGAAAGGGAGGTACCGGTGCCACCGTTCGGGTTTGCTTCGTCTGGCAGACGAGAATCGTTTACACCTGATATTTATATCGCAGGTTTTTCTCTGCTATAATAATGTTGCTTTAGGCAGAGACTTTGCACACGACTTGCAAGGTTCGAGCGCGTGGCGTTTGCTTGTTTGTTTGTTTGCTTGTTTGCTGCTTCTTCCGCCTTGCGTGGCGGTGTGACCAACCTCGAAGTGCAATTACTCCTATAGTTTAATGTAAGGTACCCTATTCCTTTCAAAATTTTCAATTACTAACTTGAACCGAAGAGAGAAGAAAAGAATAAGAGGGAGGCCGAAAAGGGAATTAAAGCTAAGCCAGAAGATGCCCGTCTTGGATCAGAAATAAAGCTTTGAAGGTAACTCAATGCTAGTAGTCGTAGGCGTTTTCAGTTGACTTGGACGGGTGCTGGGACAGAGAGAAGATTAAGTAGCACACCCGACTTGATTTGCAAGCCTCTAATACTAACCTGATTCTTTCTTCTTCTTTTTTTTTTCCTTGTTTTTTTTTTTTGGATTGCCAGAGAAGGGTTCACTATGATCCTATTAGAGGTTTTGGTAAGGGTGCCTTTGCGAGTTCTGCCCTGGGTCGAGCTGCTCTTGGCGAGCGAGTGAACGAACGAGTGCGTGAATGGGGAACTGGAGAGCTTACTCTGTGCTATTTGGGCACTAAAAATGCTACGTATACTCAATGTCAGAGAATCGGTGATGACGATGATGCTGATGCGAGTAGTAGCCTTGCTCCTTGGGTCTGCGAGAGACACAGACACAAGTTCTACGAGTAATTCCTAGTTTCACTCCTTCCAGGCTCAGCAACAAATTATTGTCGACCCTCCGAGATCTGGCGCTGTCTGTTTGAGGAGCTGAGAATCCTGAAAGGCAGTTAGCTGAGGAGTTCGAGTTTGGCTTCTCAACTGCAAATATCTGAACAAATCAAGGCTGCTTGTGCCACTTTTGGAAATACTTCTTGTCTCCACGGTAGTGCACTACAACTTCGAGCTGCTAGCTCAGAATACTATGAATACACTATCTACCTACCTGGCAGGAGGTTGAACAAACTCTTTCGTTCACGATCCAATACAATGGATCACCGTGACACGCCTTGGAAAACCAGTAGCTTCTGCCTTCGGCCTACTCCGGCTGGGCGTTTCTTTCTCTCGAGTTCGAATAACTTTTACAAAATGTTATTCAAGCGAATAAACGAACTATTGATCTCCTGCTGCTGTTGGTAGGAAATAGGGTAGCAGGGAATAGATACCTGAGCGTGCGTGTGCGTGTACGTGTGTTCTGTCTGGGCGTAGGCCACCCTGCCGCCGGCCTGCGCCTACTAAGTCTTAGAGCTGGTAGCAGCTCTTTGTCCGAAACCTCTATGACTAAAGTTTCTCCGCTTCCTGTGTTAGATGTTAGTTAGATGGGCAGCCCACAAATGACGAAACCTATATTGATAAAAAAACAAAATAAACCAAAAGAGGAAACAAGTTAATTAGTCAAAACCCAAGCCGAAATTGGCCAGTTCCTTATCAACTGCTGTCAGTCTTCAAGTTCTCCGCTCGAATCTTGGCAAACTCGCCTCCGCGAGGGACGCTAGACGGAATCCTCATCACAGCTCAGCGCTAAATGCACCTGCTCACAAAGGTCCTCCCCCGCCCAACACGAGGTCTTTCGCTCGCCAAAAATCGCTGTTTCACTCTGATTGCACTCGCAAACAAGCTAGCAAACTCAAATGAAAACTCTTCAAACTCGCCCCTTTTTCTCAATTCACGCGCCAGCGCACACCGTCTCTAAGGCTATAGGGGTTATATAATACCATATAGCATATCACTACCTCCTCTTCCGGTAATACTTGCTCCTCCTTTCTTTTCAAACGTCACATATGTATTCCTTACTGGAAAGTCACGATGGCTTAGCAAAACTTGAAGGGTGCGCACAAAAGAGGACCAAATGGGATGTGGAAAGCGAGGTAGCGCGTGCAAGTAGGTAGGGAGGGTCTCAGAGTTGGCAGCAGAGGCAGGGCGGATGGGTGATAATAGAAGAATTCCTTCGTGTTGGCTTGTTTGCTGTGCTGCCTGCACGATGGACTTACCTATGGTTTGGATGGATGTCGAAAAGAAGAGAAAGGCTCGCAAATTGACAAATTGAGCTTTTGGCCTTGGGCTGGCTTGCTTTCTTGTTTGCTGAAGGGGTTACGATAACTGTAATTTCTTTCTTCAGATCACACTATTGTACCTACTTACTCCGTGTATTACCTGTCCGCT
This sequence comes from Schizochytrium sp. TIO01, assembly GCA_004764695.1. Taxonomy (NCBI): domain Eukaryota; class Bigyra; order Thraustochytrida; family Thraustochytriidae; genus Schizochytrium; species Schizochytrium sp. TIO01. Next base: position 3,175,168 of record SMSO01000025.1, on the reverse strand, counting down.
ACTAAATAATAGTAGACAAGAACAATTTGTTGCGATGGTCGGTCACAATGTAATGAACTCGAAACGGCAGCGCGGTTCTGACAGCGGAACGGTAGACCTCAAGGATAGCGGTGCTCGTAGATTGACAATTGTTATGCTTGTTTCCCTGGACTCTTGGGTGTGCTCAAGTGCACGACGACCACTGCGGATCCCAATATCTACCAGCACTAATTGGAGAGCAGCCTTCTTCAAGAATTAGTGAATTAGCCAATGTTGATATCAGAATACACGGGGAAAGTCCTATAGAACAGTAAGCTGCAGTCAAAATATTTTCTTTGGCACCAGGCCAGTTGGCTGATATCTGTCGCTTGCAGATTTACCCTCTCAAACTCCTGAGGTAATGCGCGGATGACAATTGAACAGGTTTTTCGCGGTGATTTTTTGCAGACTGCTCCAAATATCTCCGTTCGCTGCCGCTACCTCAAGCTGACCACCGTGGCGATACTGGGCGTAGCCTCGATTTCTACGAACAGGATCGTGCACAGTCAAAAGATCTCCAGCCAAGCAAGGCCGCTTGTTGTGAGGAGCTGCTTACTAGATCCTACCGCTTACTACTAGCACTCGCACTGACTCAATTCGGACTATCGCCACGCCTGAAAGCTGGGCCTCCTTCCCACGTGGCTGCTATGAAGACAAGCGACCGTCACGCGACGGTAAGGCTAGCTTGTCAGGCTGAATAGTACTATTCTCAAAACCCTCTCTGAGGTGTCTCTCGCCAGTCGAGCTTTCCTTTTGGGGTTTGGTGACAGCTTGTTTCGAAGCTGTTTGGACTTCAACAGAATGGGTGGATCTTCGAACAACGATTGATTGAACAAAAAGAAAAAAAAGTGAATGAACGAGCAAACCAAAGAGCCAAGGACCTGGAAACTCTAGCTAGAGCAACGAAACCAATGAATCCGCTCCTTTCAGACAGCCTGGCTGGACCGCCCCGACTCGAGAACTAAGAGCCTCGAGGTTCTTTTCTTCTGATACTGTCACTGCCGGGCAGAGTTCTCCTGTAGTGCGTGAAAGAAGCCAAAGGGGTTGAGTCAGAAACAGAGAAAAACCCTACGTGTAATGCGATTCGAATGATCGAACCTGTCTTCAAGGAAGAACTCCTTCGCTCCACTCCAGCAGAGAGAACGCAAGAACCAAAGCCGACTAATAAGCGACTTCAAACGTTATCGACTTGAAATCTGCCCCACTTCGTTGAGCCTATCAAGTTCGCTCCTTGCCAGTCGTCTCTTCGTATCGTGGTCACCTCAGCTTGCTTCACAGACAGAGCAGCCGAGTTATCAGTTTTTTGTGTTTTGGACGAACGAATAGTATCCGCCTTACTCCTACTAGGTACCTGCTATTCGCTGCTAATCTACCATTTTAAACCCAAACTCCTAGCCCTACCTACTACCACCTAGTACATAATCGTGAGATATAAAACAAACAACTTTCAATTTCATTTTTAAACAACAAACAACTGGGTAGGATAGAACCTACCTACTCTCGAGCTATCCTAAGGTCTGCTACACCAAAGCTAGGCGAAGAACAACTCTGGGGTTGGTTCTTGCGCTCCTGTGGCGCCGACGATCTCAGGATCCAAGACGATTTGATACTACGATTTGATCTCATGGTGCTCAGGAGCGTCAGTGGCGGAGGACCGAGCTTGAGACCGTCTGAAAGCCGGCCGACTGACTGACTGACTGACCGGCTGGCTGGCTGACAGCAGTCTCTGGGCTGCCGTGGGAGCGATGGCTTGGCTTCATGAGGGCTGTCTCAAAGTGCGCCAACCAGAAGTGGGGACACCTTTCTGTTCTTTCTGTCTTTCGCCGCCTTTCCTCGCACTGCTAGCACTTCCTACGGCCGTACTAGCAATATATCGCTCGCTAATCAATTTGCAAACTTTCTTGAGCGGAAACCCACGGTGCTAAGCAGCGGCTACCTGTAACTGTAGGAGGAGGAGCCTTTCATTGTTTTGCTCGCAGAGCGGCGCTACTTATGGAGGAGTTTCGAGCTCTCCTTCTTCTTCTTCTTCTTCTCCTTCTTCTTCTTCTTCTTCTTCTTGCGGGATGCTCTGTTTCTGAGGCCGTTGCAGACAGACGGCAAAGGAGTCGGATAAGAACCAAAGCTCACAACGCAGAGCGAAGGGGAGCGCCAGAGAAGAAAGACTCGACAAGAAGCACTCTTCAGGAGCGCCGCTTGAAGCATTCCTCGTAGCTTAGTAACTTAATGTAGTACCAGGAAGGAAGGGGCGCTGCAGAAAACAGTCCTCCTGGTTTGGGAGTCCCTAGGTACACCCCCAAGTAACACCGATACTACAATAAACAGAGGAATAACCTCTCGAGTGTATAGGCCGACAGGAGGTATTAGGCAAACAATTCACAGTGCTCTTTTCCTCCGTGGGAAGACTTTCTCAGTGTTATGAGACTCACCCTCCACTAGAATTTTCTACCTGATCCTCCTCCCAGCAGTGCAGATCAGCATGCATAAGCTACCCTGAATGTGTCCCCACAGAGTGTGAGGATCTCCCACTGTGCAAGAGTGTTTCTCATGGACGCAGTATGATTTACTACTACAAGTCTTTTGAGCGCCTGCTCGCCAAAGAATAGTAAGAGTTCTGTGTCTCGAAGCGCCGCTTGTTTGCAGAAAGAAAGCCCGTCGCGCGGCTTGAAAGCCGGGCCAAGGCAGCCCAGCTCTGGGTCAAGCAGGGCTTCTGGCATTCTGCACGGCTGTTGTCTGTTCGGGCTCGCTTGCTTGCTTGCTTGCTTGCTTGCTGCAGATGCCGCTCCGCGCCGCCGCCGCACCGGCTAAATAGAGCACTTGAGGCTTCTTTCTATCTACATCATGACATGGAATCTCTCTTTCCTCTTTACCTTTAAAAGGGGATGGATATACATACATACATGCATACATGCATGCATACTTAGGTGCATATTATGTTGTGATTACTTATTATTTTTCAGAAAATTAAAAAATGGCGCATCAGGTAATAATTAACGTGACTTTGACAAAGTCTTTGAAAAGTGATTATAGAATTATTTTCAGGTAATAATGTCTAACAGGGTCCTAGGTATTCTTGCGCGGTTCCTTCGATTCCTGGAGTTCTTCCTTCAACTTAAAACTGCTATCCGGGCACTACTACAGTAAACCGCTAAGAAGAGGCTAGTGGCTCTGATGACGCTCGCAGAAGCGTTCTAAGAGTGGCTGCAGCAGGAACGGAACGAGTAGAATAACTTGTATGAAATAAGCAGGAGCAATAATCTTCACGGCAGTTGAGGATCTCCGAGCAGTGCGTTGCGCAGTCTGCAATGTGGGTGAAGCCTAGTAGGTACTAGTTTTCACCTAACTAGAAGTAGCAGAAATAGCAGCAGCATGAAGTGGCGGAGCGGCGACAGCTTTTGACCAGAGAGAATGACGATTGGATGAAATCCGGCTCATGAGGCTAATTAATGCGATAGCCCTTCAGCTTTGAGACTGTGTTGGAGATGAAGTACGATCCAATTCGTCGGCTGTTGTGATCTCTTGCGGGTTTCTTGCTTGAATCTGTTTCCATGATTGAGGGAAGAAATATCGTTGACACCCTGGTACAGTTTTGATCCATGGAAAATCTGCGAACTCATAATAGATAGATAGATGGTGACACCTTCATTGCAAATGTTGATCTTGAAAGGGCACCAGGCATGGCAATCGATAACGTGCCGTGCAGTGCAGTGCAGTGCAGTGCATGGCACGCAGAAGAGCCTTAGGCAGGCTTGCTGCGTGCGCCGTTACCGCACCAGGATCTGCAGCTTCAGCTTCGAGTAAGAGCACCCTGACTTTCACAAATAGCTTCAGGTGAACGCATAGTGCCAAAAGAGGCATATCCTATGATGGATGGCTGGCTACCCAGGGTGCTGGACCAGATCCCCTCGATTCGCTGAAGTACAACGGGGTGAGCAGCAGAAGACGGGACGAAGTGCGCAATACATGATTTGCAAGTGTCAGGCGCAATCGATTAGAAAACACAGAACTGACGAACTCCTGCAGACCTGAATTCATGAATGCTGTTGCTTCAAGGGTCCAAATTTGAGAGGCTTCCTCATTTTGGGCTTTTCATTCGTGGTCTCATTTTGCTTTCATCAATGTGTCTGCCGCAGCCGCACGTCTGGGCTCAGGTCGGACGGTTGAACTGTCAGAAGATGCCCTGACGAAGCGCTGGGCCACCCGCCGAGGTGTTCATCGCGAGGCCAGGAATCACCCAAGCAGCAGATGCAAATGACTGTCCCGCCCAGAACGCTTGTTTCCCGCAAATGTTTCTCTAGTCCCGACAAGGAAGGAGGACGACCCTACTGCTCTTGCTAATCAACAGTACACGAGGCCTGGGAACTCACTTCAGATCATGAAATGAAGATCCTATCATAGCATTGTGTTAAACTAACTAGCTAGGTAGGTACTTGAAAACGGATAAACCCGCACATGTCATGAATTTAAGCAACGGGAACCTGGCTTAATATGGCATAATCTCTACACGAGGGCATCCTTTCAATCAAGATAACTCAAATAAAGACGCAGTGAAGGCGTGTCTTGCTTTTCGGGCATTCAAGTTGTTACAAGACAGACAGCACAGAAATGCATTCAAGGCAAACTTGCGTCTCATTACTCGATATTTCTAATTAGAATGTATAAATTATATTGATGTGACGTGATTTTCCTGAACTTAAGATGTTCTCGTATAAGCGCTTCGATCGATTTATTCTGAAGGTATCTGTTCTACATAAAAAGCACTTCTAAGAGATGAAGTTTTCAACTGAGCCTACTATAAAGAACTTTCAAGTGAATACTACGGGAGACTAGTAAAGGTTTTCAAATTAGGAGGTTGTTCAAGGACTTTGGAGGGAAACTTCAAATCTAAAATTCTTTCATGTGAAACCAGGTAGTGTCTCACTTTGCCTGATTCTATATTTATTGCAAATAATGAATATTAAGTCTGACTATTTTGCAAGTCGACTGAATATTTCCCTCGCTCTGCCAAGCTCAGAGCCATTCGTGCACTTCTCATTTAGTTTAACATCGCCTTCTCTTTTTTTATCATTTCTTTGAATAGAGTGGAAGCTCCCAGAAAATAACTTGAACTCGATAGAGCTTAGACAAGAGTTATATAAGATCGAGCAGTAATACACCTTTCATATTCATAGATGCTTTGAGATTAATTTCTGCATGCCTACAATAACCCAATAATCAAGGCTGCCGCTGCCACAAGTTCTTTCATAGAAAGTGGTAATCAGTACTACCCTATCTATCTTAAGTTTATGAGCATAGTCTGCTCCTGTAAACGTTTCATAACAAGGAAATCACCTCGGTAATAGATTCAAAAGATGGAAAGTTTTGTCTTTCCTGTGTTGAGAGCTTTTCTATGAAGCTACGTGACTATTGCTAAGCACATACATAATTAAAGCGTATTATATGAGCATATTCTGTTTTTCCATGAAGCTTCGTGACTATTGCTAGTCACATCCATAAAGCGTGTTAGTGCTTGATACTCTTGCTGATTTAACCTACGAAATAGTTGACTGCATTTGAGAGCGCCCTTTCAAATATATTAGGAAGTGTATGCAATAATATTACGTAGGCCCTGCTAGTAAGCGACCGTGGAGGCACATACGCCTTCAAGTTGTCAAGAAAGTCCCAGCGACGCAAGCAAAATATTACTTATAACTTAATTGAGCATTTGAGCCCAGAGTTTCGCCTAGCTTTATCAAGTCTTGGCTTCCCTGCACAGTTTTCTTGTGCCTCTGAAAGGATCGGGGTTCCGCAACACAATGAAGACTCCGGCATTCAGTTAGGCCGATGAACTTGTATGGATTTAATATAAATGGACACTAATCTAGCAGTAGCTATGAACTAAATAGTGTCCTTTATTAATCACGAAGGCCTTCGGAGAAACAGTCTTGTATGCTGTACAAGTGCGTGGAAGCACCGCTGCTCAATCTGGGGCCTTGCGCGGAGGTCTCTTCGCTTGCCCACATCTACTCTCGGATCCGTGAGACTCTCCTTTGTCTTCTCGTGTAGTACAGGAACACAGCGTTCGCTTGCGAGTGGCTGTGCGGAGCATTGCGGCAAAGAAAGGGTGCATCACTTTGTTTGCGCTCTCAATATACATATAAGGGTGCGGAAGACTCTCCAAAGGCACTTCGAGGGTACCTGAAACACGTTTGAACAGCCGGGGCCTTAGTGCGGTAGTAAACATCTTTTTACCTGCTATCGTACACTCTATTGTGGAGACCAGAAGCTTGAGGTTCGATTGGAGCGTATTGCAGCTTGAACGATTCACGGTCAAGCTTGCTAGTTGCAAAGTGCTCAGAGGTGCTCAGAGGACATTGGAAGTCTTTTGCTGTGCTGTGCATAGGCGTTTATATTTGAACACTATTTATTGAAGATAGAAGTGCCGTTTACAAAAGACAAGTCGAGCTGCTTACCGTAATGTCCTCCTCCTCCAACGCAGATCATGTGGATCTAGTCCTTGACGATGATGATGATGATGATGGCGTGGAAGAGGTGGTGGCAATCGAATCAGACGACGAGGATGTCGAGAGCATCAACGATAACGGCTTTTACTCTGCAGAGCTCCAGCAACTTAAAGACGAAGTTGATTATCTCAGGAAGCACTCCACAAGGGCGTATGACGAGCGTGACCTTCCAAGCTCACCTTCAACCGAGGTCTCAATACTATTTAGTGAAGTACTTGCATTGTATGCACGAACCCGGGAAAGTCGAACTCGAGTTACGCAGCAAGGACCTTTTCCTGAGGACTGTAAAGTTACAGCACAATTATGGCAGGCATGTGAGGACCATCTTCAAAAGCTCACATCATTAAAGGAAGAAGCTGAGACAGCTGAGTCACTCCAACGTAGCTTGAATGGAGTGACTGGGGGCATGGCCACCTATGTCTCATTACAGGATCAGATCAGAAAATTCTCTAATCCTGATGAAGCGGATCCAAAAGGTGTGTTTGGCTTGTCTTCTCTGACAAGCACTGAGGATTCTACCGATGCAGTTGACTTGGATCAAGAGAATGACTCAGATTCAAGTTCAGACCTGGCAGGCAAGACAGGTTCCTTGCGTGTAGCAACGCCCGTGATGGATCCGTCGCGCAGCAATACACCATCAGATCTCAGTGCTAACAAGGCTCGTGATATCACTGTAAAACGTCTCTTAATGCAACGGAAGAAGGCCCGCCGAGAAGTCCTGGACAGTATGCGCCAGGTTATGGTAACTAGCCAAAATAAGTTTGATATAGTAGACAGCATGGCTAAAAGGCTTAGTGTCAGTATCAATGAATTACAAAGTTTGGAAAACGCTTTGGATAGCGCATCGCAAACAGTTGAGGGTAAAGATGCTCGAATCCCTTCCGGCACCGACACAACGACGTTCAAAGGCTGTATACGGCTCCGTGACTGGGTCTTGAAGCAAAAACGGATGTGGGATAGTGAAAATGACTTTACTGCCTTGCAGGAACGCTCAGACAAAAGTTTTGCACGCATTCAAGCTCACAACCAAATTGGAAGTATGATTTTCTCAATGACAGATGACTTTGCATGCAAAATACAGGCAGATGCGATGCAAGCGAAGGATGACCTTTCGATAGAGCTATCGACGCTGAAAAAAAGTTTCCTAGGTTCTGGTCTGTTGGAAAACCTACCTCTTAAGAGCATGCAAGAAGCGATCTCACGCATTCGAATATACTGCAAAGGTTTGTTGCAACGGGCCTCCCAGCTACGGTCAGCATGGTCTGCAAAGAAGAAGGAAGTGACGTCGTTTGAAGAAGCCTCGAAAGACTGCCGGAGCCGAGCCGTCATTAAGGACCTTTATAAGAAATTGCAATCCTTGGATCGTTTAATTTGTGAGAAACAGCGCAAAGTAGATGACCTCACCTTTGCCATTCGTACGTCTGAAGCTAGTGGTACAACGCAAGGTCAGACTGACGAACAATTAGAGGATGAGGAAGATGATGAGGACGGAAATCACCGAGCTGGCACCAGTGGATGCTCACCCAATGAGACTGCACTTGTTGTAAAACAGAAGCAGAGCAATGAGCAAGCTCTGCAAGAAGAACTTGATGCTGCTGAAGCAGACTTAAAAACAACCAAAGATAGTAGCCAGAACGAACTTAAGAGTCTGCTGGAAAAAATCATTGATGAACGAGGAGATCTTATTGAACAAGCGCGGAAGCATTTCCCTGAACTATTGTTTGATCATGCATGGATTCGTGAGGTTGATGAAGTTTGTCATCCTGAAACATTCCGTTATCTGAACTGGGTCCCAGTGAGGGACATGATTCCATTGTCTTTATTAATTCCTGCAAAGGAATGCAACATATGTGGAGACACTACTGCATTGTCCGATGGTGTTCAATGCAATTCCGGTCACTTCATGTGTAAATCCTGTCTTGAAGGGCATGTAAGGAGTATATCTCAGGTAGGCAATGACATTCGCCTGCGCGAAGCAAATGGAGAGATCCCTTGCTACGATCCGCAGTGCAAGGCTCCACCAATTCCCTCTGTTGACGTCCTAAAGCTCGTATCAAAAGAAGCATTTTCGAACTTTATGGCTGCCGTTAAACGTTCTGTGGAGGAGGACACAGTGACAACCATGCATTCTGAACTGGAGAGAAAACGAAAAATAATGGAGGAGGAGATTCAACGATCAGGCTCACTTTCTGCTAGAGTTGATAAGCACTTTCAAACCATAACAGATGACATTCTCACGTTGAAGTGTCCGCAAGGAAAGCACGCGTTCAGTGAGTTCACGGGCTGTTTCGCACTGACGTGTACCCGGTGTCGTCCAAAAAGTACATTCTGTGGCTGGTGTCTCTCGGACACAGGTGCTGATGCTCATGCTCATGTTGCGTACTGTCCCATGAATCTTAACAATAAGAATAACCGTCGCAATGCAGCACAGTACGCTGCTGGTCGTAATGGCCAGCCTGATCCGAATGGATACTATGGGACAAAAGATATGTTTGAAGAGGCTCAACGAAAGCGGCGGAAACGCTTACTAGAAGCGTACTGGAAAGACCATGTTCGCAATGATTCTCCTGAGGTACAAGTAGAGCTCAAGAAGAAACTAACTCCTGAGCTGATTGGTGACCTCAATATTAAGTTGCCTGTGACAAAAATTTCAGGCGCTAGCAAACGAGCAAAGAAATCATCATCGTCGTCATCGTCGTCATCAGGGATAGAATCAGCGCCATTTGGAAGCCTCCCCATATCTGATCATGAGCCTATCTGTTTAGACTAAGTTAAATAGATTAGTCAAACTTCCAGCAGGTATGGGTATCATAGAGGGATAAGACACGCTACATTGCTACTTAAGCAAACACAAGTTTTGTAAATTTGAAGGAAAACTTTTAAAAAGAATATATAGAGTGAAAATAAAAAAAGGAACGCTTCGATGCATAGCAGTTCCTTGGAAAAGCTACCTCATTAGCCAGAATCTACCCCTATCAAACCTTTTACTCAAGTATAAACCCAGACCAAAAATCAGTATCAATTGTGTCGAGATATCGTACGTTAATTTACAGGGAATTTCTTTGTATAAGATTTGGCAACAACTTTTAAGGGATATCATACTTATTTTAGACATTGAACGATTGTATTACATGAGCTGTAGATGGCTAGCGTTTGCCTTACTATGACAGTTGAAAGCAACGCAGCAATATTATTCTTGCAATTCTATGCGGTTGTAGTTTTGTTTGGCAAAGAGCCTGGCCTAGTATCAATTACAGAGTCGACATCCATTACTTGAACAACTCTTTTGTCAGCACTACCACGGTTTGCGCTTACCCCCTCATAATAATTGAACCCATCTTGTGCATCCTTATAGTCAGTGTACTCGTCATCATCTTCAAAATCGTCTTCATACTCATCGTCGCTTAATACTTGAGTATCTATTTTATGACGCGGATTCGATTTCGAATAGGCAGTCTTGCTTTCGTGACCCTGATAGCGTCTCGGCACTTGACCATGTTTGCCAAATCCATCACCGCCATCATCAGATGCTAGTGAGCGAATTGTGCGGTCAGAGGCCATTCGCACGATACCACCGCTTCTGGTAGGATCCGAAACGCTGCTTCCATCCTCTTCTTCTTCCACAGCACTGAGCTCCCCTTCGAGTTGCTCATCGTCCTCGTCGGAAGCTGTGGCACAATTCTCAGAGATCGGCAAAGGAATATCTTCGTTGTAATTTTCTCGGTGAGATTGACACAAGCTAGTTTGTGCGTGGTAACCTTGCTGGTTATTGACCTCCTGCTTTTGATCGCCCTCGGGCGATGGAAGAGAGGACTGGGATCCAGAGCTTACAGGCTTTGGGTCATCTTCATGAGGGTTTCCACTGAACGCTTCGCGTTTTTCACTCAGGTGAATCGGTGCATCTTGCTCCTCCAATGGTATGTTGGTCTTATAAGAGACCATACTAATGTCGCTTACATCTTCAGAGTTAGGCAAGACGAAGCCAGTGCCTATGGGCTTTTGATTATGTTTGCGGTCGAGGGTAAGTTGCTTGCCAATGTTTTTGAGAAACACTTGCTTACCTCGTGGCGCGTTTCGTGCGTAATGACGAGCACTGTTGGAACGCATAATTCCGCCTTTGTGCATCTTCGTGGAGCCTGGAACGCTAACTTCGCCCCCTTTTGTTGTATACCCAGAGGCGAGTTGTGTCTGCTCACCACCTTGAACTGCCCACTTATTCATTCTTCGATCAAAACCTTCCATATCTTCTGGTAGAAACTCGGCCAGCTGGTCTTGAAAGGTTTCCTTGGTGACGCGATGCATCGATTTAGTAAACTCGTTTTGAAACTGAACAGCAAGTGCAAGTTCATGAATGATCACTAAGGAGCGTTCTTCACGCATTCGCTTGAATTGTTCTTGAAGAAAGGCATTGTGCTCCTCAAAACGTGTTTGTGTTGCAGAGAGTTTGACAAAATTTTTATGGGCTTCTCTCATCTTTGCACCCTTGCTACTATCCGGAGTGGCAAGGGACTTGGCACGACGACGATAAACATCAAAATCGATTTTGTCCTTTGCTCTATCATGAACCATATCTTTGATGTTATGATTGAAGGTTAGCGCCACATCTCGTAGCGGACCTAAGATTTGTAAGCTCCACTGGTCGACAAGATTGCTACATACAGAGCTCATTTCTTCTTGTGTTGCACTAAATCTTTCACTAAGGATTTCAAGACCTTTCCGCGCCTCACATGAATGATCTTGTCCAGTCTCTACAAAGTGTGCAACTTCTCTGGCTAATGACTCGCCACATTTTTGCCATTTCTCGATTGATTCCACATAGAGTTGGAATTTGCTGAGCAAAAGGAGCAACTGTTTCTGTGAATCAGCAAACTCAGCTTGTAGATCATTGAACTCTTTGTCATCTGGTGTCTGCTCACTAGCTCCGAGCTTTTGAAGGATTTTCTCGGTAGTCCGGCGTTTAGTCTTCTTCAAGACTGTGACCATACCGTGGTGATGACTATGACTAGGAGCTGCAATGGCTCCACCGCCCCCTCCTAATGGAGCCCCAAGCAAATGGGTGCTCCCGCCTGAACCTGAAACCATGATGTTAATCCACTCACTCGAACTGTATATGTCGTATGGTTTAGAGCAATCTTCGTTTTCACTTTGCGTGGTTTTGCTTGCGCGATGCGATGGATCGGTGTTTGAATTTAAATAACGAAACGAAGCTAGTCTAGTTGAATAACACTCAAGCAAATAAGTCTAGCCCTCAGGAAGCAGACATACTGTGTTTGTTATGTCAACACTCATGTATGAAATATTAATTTTCGTCGCAACGTTCTTGTTCTTCATCTAAACTCCGCTTATTGCAGTTCGGCCACCTATCAATAGTTGAATACAGCCATCTCACCTATGGCAGAGAGGTGGGACTTGGCGAATGAAGTCCCTTATCGAATGGTGCACTCGTCAATTGCCCACCTTTCCTATTAGGCGTTAGAGGGTATTTTACTTTGTAGGAACGGCCTACGCCAGATTGCCGTGCTCCAAGAGTCTTGCAGCTCTACCGAACAGGCTGGTTGGAGAGAACGACCGGATAGATGGTATTCAGGCCGCTGTGCTGGAGTGACGACACTAAATCTTGCTCACATCAGTGTCAGGAGATGATACTTATTTAATAGAGAGGTCGGTCAACTCACACAAAAGGTTAGTAAGCGCATTTAAACTAAACCCAAAAGGACTTTCCTTTGTAGTATTGTCGTATTGCTCTGAGATTGAACATGGCGACTGAAGCTTCCTTTGGATTGTCATTTTCATGACGCATAAAAGTTCCTTTACCAATAAGCCTAAAAAGCCTAGACATACGAAGTATGATGATCGTTCTCTTGGGAAGTTGGAAATCAGGGCCTTTTTGTTTTAAGGTCCACCTAAGGCGGGCGATAGGGTGTACAAGGAAAATAATCCTTTTCCATATTTATGATGAAATCATAAAAGTAGACTAGCACATAAAGTGGCGATCTTTTTGCAACCAGAACCTTTTATGCGAAGCTGATTAATGAAATAGTACATAACCATTGTCAAACCAGATTGTTGGCACACTAAACTAGTAGGAATATATATATATATATATATATATATATAGATGTATCAATCTGAACTTGAATATATGTTCTTGTATTAGCATACAAGCACGGTTTAGAGGATCTTATTGAGTACTCGATCTGTAGAAGCCCTCCTAAAACGAACTCTCTGCATGTCCTTGGACGGTTGGGACAGCAGCGTGCAAAAATTATTTAACTACATTAAATTCTTTTAATTTTGTTTTTTTTAATGTTATATATATATATATATATATGTACTGAACATCATTCATTGATTACAGTAGGAGTAGCACGGGTACGAAATACAAATAATTTGCGAGAAGTTTTCAAGAAGAAGTATTCTATGATGCATATGTGCGAATGGTCTTCACTTCATTGGTCATTGAATAAGGAATTTGAAGTAGGCCTAAAAGATTTGGTTCGTCATCCCTTAGTCGGTTAATTGGACTAGATATAAATGTCCCGGGACTGTGTAGTAGTGTCCTTATCTCTGTTCATTTATCCATATTTATTTCTACGCACCAACATCGATCCGCACCATTCCATTCCATACTAACATGTTACCGTCTCTGTCACCTAGAATTTATTCTAAATACAACTTGTGCTGCCTATCCTCGCACATTAGACAGTTTCTGTTGAGGACCAGTGTGTGGTACGTCGTTTTTTCTCATGGTGATTCCAAAGCAAAGTCGTGGACGGAGCAAATTTTGAGGCCCAAACATACGGAGAAGAGCAATCATTTGATTGTAGTTTGTCGCGAGATTATTCAGAAGGCCGTTCTCTCTCCCCGGTGCAGTGTAAAAACAATGTCACTCTTTTTTCTGGAACAGCCAGCAGAATGGTATAACGAAAATGGCTGGAGAGCTAGCTGTCTAATATGTGTAGTGCGTCCCGAGTACAATTAGGTTAACGAACATTATGGAAAGGCAATCATGCAAACATTTATTATAGCTGAGACGTATCCTTGTTAGGTTATAAAAACGTGACTGCTGGATCGGATAGATTAGAATTGTAAAGTAAAGTTAAACAACATAAATTAGAGGAATTTGGCCTCATTAGGGAGAACAATATTAATGCAAATAACCACAAACGCTGGAAGCAAGATCAAGAAGGAAAATGCTACGAAGGAGACAATGAACATGGCGAGGGGAAGAGGGTAGAGGTGTGTTTGCAGCAAGGGCTCGATATCCTTATCGGATAATTTCGCTATCTTACTTTTGCTAATATTGCCCTCCATTTTCTTTTGAAACTGTGCTGCTTGCTCAATCAAAAACGCATTAAGTACTAGAGTCCGTTTAGAGGACGGCGGGTCGGATTTTGTAGCATCTTCTCTAACTACTTTCCTGTATTGGTCAATGACTGCGCCATTTACAAAGCTCGCAGCGCGGATAGCTTTGTCGTCTCCATAATGAACACCCTCAACGTTTTTGATAAAGCCGGTAAATGTAAGGCAAGTGGCAAGCCTTGCCAAAGGCATAAATAAGGGGTCTGGCATCTGCAGGAGACGCTTGGTGTTACGTAGGCTTAGCCCAAATGGCGACCCGCAGAAATCAATAAGGTTGTGCTCGTCCTGTGAGAAAATCTGTTGCGCCTCCTCCATCAGAGTGAGCAAGACTCTTCGGTGAAGGCCCTTATCAGATGCAAGCTGTTGATAAAAAGAGAGAGGTTGGCTGGGATCGAATCGCAGAGCTGCGTAAACATCATAAAGGCGCCACATGAGTGCTCCAATCAGCCAGTTACTCTTGTACTTTTCATCCCGATACCACAATCGGAGACCCGATGCCTCAAAGGCTTGCAGTTGCACAGAGAGATGATTATACGCACGTGGAATGCGCGCTAATAACAATGCCCCTAGGCTCGCAGCACAGACTGCGCCGTCTCCTTCGCGAAAGCTAACTGCGTAGGTGGGGGCTCCGAAGAGCAGTACCTTGCCAGAATCTTTAAAGGCTTGCTCTGCCTCCGCAATATGGCGCATCCCAGCCAGCATACACATTGCGACGCTTCCTGCGTGTGCATTTTGCTTGGTCCATGAAATCCATGCCTCTGCCTCCCACGGGCAGGTCATGATGACAATTGGATGGCAATTCTTGATCCATGCAAAGTTCTCATCCGTTTTTATTTTCTTTGCATCTTTGTCGAGGATGTCTTCTGCATAATGTATGTGAAGGAGATTCTCTCGCGAGACATTGTACCCCTCAATGCTCGGGAGCTCACCTTTTGAGCTGAGATTCCGTATTCTGCGTGAAATATCGCCTGCTACAACCACGTGGACGCTCTTGACAATTTGCACTCCGCCTTTCGACTCAGGTACAAGCCTTTTTTCAGTCGCACGGCACACGGCCAAGGCATAGTGCAAGCCCGCAGGCTCCTCACCGGCCACCACGAGGAACTCCATGTAGCAGACGACGACTAGCGCCGGCGATTACTATGAAAAGTCCACCTCGTTGGGTTGGATGAAGTTTAAAGCCAAGATCACTATGCGAGACTCAGTAATAGTCTAGACAACTAGCCAACGAGCAGCACCGTGTAATGGAAAGACAACAGCTAGATTGAGGACGAAGACGACGCGTTTCCTTATTTGGAGAGATTTGGTTTGCGTTAAGCTATAGACTCGAATGGAAGAAAAAAGAAGACGGCTTCATCTGGAGTCTTGATTTCCAATCCACAAATTGAAAAAAATAAGTGGAATCTAAGTGTATCATGGTATGCAAGAAATAAATTTACATGGTGCTATCTTTACTGAGAGTGTTGTTTTTGACGTTCTTAGTTGACTACTTTTCATTTTAAAGGCTAACTCCCCCACGAACCCGGGGATGAATGCGCCAAAGCCCGCGAGCAGTAATAGTTAATTCAGGAAAGTTAGGGAGTTTCTTCTTCGCTTACTTTTTCCATATATTTTTCTACTACGGTTTTCAGAAGTGAAACCTTGAGATGGGATGGAATCTTCTTAGTCTTGATTGGTACATCCCAGTCTTTATAATTGTTCAGAGTTCGTCAGTGAATTGTGCAAAGTTCATTGCGAGCGCAGACTACCTATCTCTACCATGATCCCTCTCGCACCCCTGGAACAGGTTTATTCGCTCGCGAGTACACCTGTTACTACTACGTAGTACCTATCTAGTATTTTCCTTGGTCTTTCCAAAAAGTGAAAAGGAAAAGGAAAGAGAAAGAGAAAGAAATCGCTTTGTCCAGGAAAGCAGCGAGGGATCCACTGCGTTCGGACTCTATATAGACTCCGTTTGGAGGGACCCCGTGCCTCAGCCGAGGTGCTTTAGAGTCGCCGGGGCCATTTGCGCAACTATCTCTTGGGTTTTACGAGTTTGAGTCTGGTTCGAAGTTGAATAAAGGAATTTCCATAGTTCTGGGCGAGCGAGCAGTTAGGCACCCAAGAAGGCTACACAACAATGGCCACTTCAGCGACACCATCTCCAGCGAATGGGACCACGACGGCTGCATCACCTTCCACAGAGGACCATTCCTCACGAAGAAACCGATCTGCGTCTGCGGATCGTGGCTTTGTGCACGTTGTCAAACGTATGCAGTTCCTGAATCGTGAAGTGAGCGTGGTCATGCAAAATGAGAACGGTCCTTGTCCGCTCGTTGCACTTGTCAATGCACTCGTCCTCAGAGGCACGCTGCGAATGCACCCGGATCGCACGACCATCGGAAGCGAAAATTTGATTGCGATGATCGCAGACTGCCTCTTGGAGAAAAACGCGATTGGCAATGATGAGAATGTGCGTCAGAGCATCGAGGACATTATTGAAATGTTGCCTTCGCTGCAGTATGGGCTCGATGTGAACGTGCGTTTTCAAGATGTCACGTCTTTCGAGTATGATAGCCACATTGCAGTTTTCGACCTGCTGGGTGTAAATCTCTTTCATGGATGGGTTGTAGACAAAGACGACACGGAGGCTTATGGTGTTCTTGGGCAACTTTCGTATAACCAGGCCATGGACCGCATCATTCATGCAAGGGAGGCTGAAGAAGGTGGTACCATGGAGTCCGGGGAGCTCGTTCGTGTAGTTCATGATGCGGATGTCATTCAGAAGTTCCTTGCCGACTCAGCTTCACAGTTCACCTTCACAGGTCTCATGCAGCTTCACCACAAGATCAAGGAGCGGGAACTGTGCACATTTTTTCGTAACAACCATTTCTCAACATTGTTCAAGCTTAATGATGATTTGTTTTTGCTAGTGACTGACCAAGGATACAGTGAAAATAGCATGATTGGTTGGGAGTTACTAAATGCAGTAAATGGTGACACCGAATTGGTGTCTCCCTCGTTTGGACGTCCTGATGAGTACGTGCACCCGAATGACCTTGGTCAGGTTCTTGAGGATCAACGGGGTCTTCCTAGTCGGCCTGGTGCCACTTTTGATGCAGACGCCGAGCTTGCACAGCAAATTGCGGCGGAAGAGGAGCAACAAGCTGGACATGGTGGGCATCACCTGGTCGGTGGCCGTCATCACCGTGGCAATCGCCAGGAGCAGGAGATGCAAAACATTCAAAGGGCTAGGAGCCGTCCAACAAGTCCAAATAATAGAAACAAAGGTGGTTGTGTAATCGCATGAACAGTGTGCGACAATTTATGTGTGAGAGAGAACATATGTTCAAACCATGCAGATGAAGAAAGTAGCTGTGTGAATACCGATTCAGCGTGAAATCGAGCAAGACAGAAACAAGGTTAGCCATGTGCTTCAATTTACAAAATGTTGGTATGGCTTTCTCTACCATCATCCATGCTCATTGCTGCGAGGTAGTCCATGCTTTTTTGCTATTGGGTAAAAATATTGACTCAAAGGGGTTTGTTTTTATGGGAGAGAGAGCGCGGATTTGCAGCAGAAGAAGACAAGTACCAAGGTGCCCCCCCTTTCTGTGACTCAACTGTTTGTGTTCTGTGGTTATATCGCAGAATTTATGTTTGTAAGAGTGCGAGCAGCAAGGTTAGGTGAAGAAGATAATGTTATTGGTGAAGAAATGATGTGGATGTTAAGCTCTGGGGAAATACTCTACTTTCTGTTTGTGGTAGATCTGTGGACGAAGAAAAGGAGCCAAGACACACATTTTCTCAAGCCAATTTGATGGTGTTATTTGTAGATAGATTAATTTGTTGAACGATATTTCTAGACTCCTCCGTTCTCGTTTTCTCTTTAGGTTTTCCGTGGGTGTGAAGCTAGATTTGTCTTCAATTAATTCAGTATGTTTTTATCTTCATAGCATGAAAGTGAAACAACTGCTAATGCTAACAATCATACATATCTGGTGAGGTGCAAGCATTGCTATAAATAGTTTGACCTTTTATTCCTGCTTTCGGAATGGGGGGGGGGGAGAATAGGCGGTGAAGAGGAGCAAGTTTAGAAATCCATCAAAGAGAAAAAGAGAGCACCCGCAGAACAAGACAAGACGATTTCCAGTGTCCTTGTGCAAGATACAAGGGCGATAGCCCATGATTATATTCACATAACGAGAGGCATTTTCCAACTATTTCGTGATAGGCCAGACAAGAAGAACTGGAACAACAGGGTTCCGTATATATAATTTAAAGAAAAGGTGCAAAAGAATGCTGTGATGTCCGTAGTGGGGTACTTTTTTTCTGTGTTAAGGGTTAAGGAACTGGGGCTGAGGAAAAGAGGATGAAGAGAAGAGCTCGCCACGCTGACCAGCAAGCGTGGCGCGCCCATGCTCTATCCGCACATGCTTGCATCTATCCATCAAAGAAATTTACGAAAGAGTTCGCCACGTCCCATGCCACCGCTTTCTGTATCCAGGTCCACTCCCGCCGACCCACTGAGTGCAAGCGTTGAGCTGCTGCAGTTGGCCGTTGCCCTTGATTCCAGCAACCATATATCCGTGAATTCCAATCAATCATAATCAATTGTAATCATTGATATCGATATCTCCGAAGTCGGTCAGTGGAGGAGCGAATTGAAGTGAAATGTAGTGAAGTGAAGTCGAGATAGCCGAAGACGGCTGAAGAAGCACGAGCCCGAGAGCAAATCCTTCGCAGTCCCCATCGTCATCTTAACGCCGTTCTGTTTCTCATGCTGATAATAGCGAGATCAGAACCGGCGTCTTCGACGGCGATGTGAAGTGCTCGATGACAGGTGAAGAAGCAATGTTAGGACGGAGGCGCTTTAGCTTATCGCTTAGATGGAGACACCGAGGGCGATGCAGACAGCCTCGTAGGTCTCGGCCTGGACCTGTGCGATGGCCTGCTCCTTGGATCCCTCAGCGGCAGCGTCGGCGGTGCGCTTGGCCTCAGCGTAGAGCTTCTGGGCGACGGCACCGTCGAGCTCGTCAAGGGAAGCGATCTCAGCGGCAGCAACATCCATGGTGGAGTCCTCGTGCACGGCGGCAAGACCGCCGGTGACGAAGTAGGACTCCGGGGCGTCACCCTCCTTGCGGGTGATCTGAACGAGGCCAGGCTTGAGCTCAGAGACCACGGGGGAGTGCTCAGCGGCAACACCAAACTCGCCGGTCATGCCAGGCACGTTGACGAGGAAGACGGGCTCCTTCTTCACGACGGGGCGGGTGGCCGATGCGAAGGTGAGGGTGAGGGAGGCGCCGTCAGTGGTGGGCTCAGCCTCAGCCATGCGCAGAGCGCTCGAGGCGTGAAGGCCGCGAGCAGAGCGGCGCAGAGCGGCGGCGGGGGCGCGCATGAGGTTCATCATCATGGTGCTTCGAAGTCCGTGCGGCGAGAAGGCGATTGGGTTTTGTTTGATTTAGCCAGTGAATGAAAGAGAGAGAGAATGAACGAAAGCAAGCAAGCACGCTGGCTAGCTCACACACAGGCAGGAAGCAAGCAAGGGTGGCGACGAGGACTCGCAGAAGACGAGGATGAGGGCCTAAGCGGAGATGCACAACTGACGAGAGGCGCACAGCGCAGAGAACACGCAGCAGAGGCAGCCTCGACCAAGCAGACGACAACACTAAATACAAGGAGAAAAAACAAAAATTAAAATTAAAAAATTAAAAAAAAAAAAAGAATCAATCAGCCAATTACACTCAATCACTCAATACACAGATATACACATACCTACTTGTGATCTTTCTATCACAATCAATAAACAATCCATATCATGAATCAAACCAAACACAGTCTCAATCTATTGAAAACTTTTGTTAACAACCTGGCTCATCTAAAAGCACTGTAATACTAAACAGAGAAGGCTCTGGCGGCCTCATATTATCCCTCATTCGCTGCTCATAAAATCATCTCATTCGTTCGTTCATTCATTCATTCATTCATTCATTCACTCACTCATTTCATTGCACATCACTTCACTTCACTTCACTTCTCTGGCGAGGGTCGGCAAAGAGCGACCGGCCTTCGAGGCTGCGATCAGCCCACAGAGCGGAGCTTGGATATCCACATCATCAAATCGCAGAGTGCTTTTCATTCATCGAGTGATGATGACCCTTTGAGATGGCGAGGTCTTCGCCCACCTTAGTTACCGCCCGTGAGTCAGTAGCACTTACCTACTGCGCCACTAGCACGCCGCTGCACTGCACTACGGCACGTCTTAGTTATTCACTTAGATACTGCTGCTGCTGCTGCTGCTGCTGCTGCGACTTGAAGATTGATCGTCGCTCCACTCCTTGCCAGAGGAGATTTCCTTCGCGCTCTCAGCGACCGCCGGCCTGCTCGCTCGCGGAGACCCAGACGGAATCAGCCCACCAGCTGCAGCTGCCCCAAAGATTTCACAGCTTCTACGAATCCACGAATCTATTGATCGATCGATCGATCGTGAGGTAGTTAGTTAGTTAGTTAGTTAGTTGGTTTTATTTATCATTTATTGATTTATTTGATTGTTTGTTTGTTTATTTATTCGATTATTTGATGATTTGTTTAGTCGCCTATCGATCAGTTTGCGTTTAGTACTTCGTCACTCTTAGCATTTCTGCTGCTGACTTTTATAGTTTTCAGTACTATGACACGATGCTCTCTCTGTAGGTACTACTTACTGCATTACACTCACTCCACAGGCAGAAGATCCGCTGCATTCCATCATCGCCACTCCACCTGGCCAGGCAGGATACGCACACACGCAACAGAAACGCAGACACAGACAGACCAACCAGCCGAGGCAGACCAGCCAGCGAGCGAGGGCTCCGAAGAAGAAGCAGTGAGAGCACTCAATCAATTCACTCAGTCGCCCATTTCACTAATAACTCTTTCTTTCATTCACTCGCTCAGTGGTTGATAAGGGAGCAGCGGCAGCAAAGCCGCAGCTCCACATCCCTTAATTCCTCCCTGAAGACACATTCGCCAAGCGGGCAAACCATAGACTATTAAGGTGGATGACCCAGAACCACACAGCGGCAGTCAAATTGCAGAGAGGAGAAACAGGTTCGCCGTCGAACAATTCCCTCTTACAATCACTGGGAGTTCCTCGAGGCAGTGGAGACTGCGGAACGCAAAACTTCATTAGAAGGGTCATAGCAGCCGCTAGGGAGGCCTCTGCCTGTCATATAATCGCATCCATCTCTGCCAAAGTTTGATAATTGCTGAGATAAGAGAAGTCAACCGTAGCTAAGTAGTCTCCTGCGTACTGCTTACTATCCATGAAAAGGATGATGATGAGAAGAGGAACGAGCAAAGAGATTAGCCCTCTTGAGAAGGAGTGAGAGCTGCTTAATTGTACATATCACTGCACTAGGGATGGCTGGGTCTAGCGGTAGCTATGACTAGTGGTAGAGGGCAATAGTAGCTCGATCGCACTTCAATAAAAGGGGTAGCTGAGAAAACTCTCAGACCTACAACAGGCCATTCGGGAGATCTATCAATAGCAAACCAGGCTATGCGAAGAGTACCCGAGTCCCCGAAGTTTTTATGTGCACCCCACACCACTGCAGGTTATATTATCACTCAGTAATATCATGAAGCAACCAATCTCTTCTTCCATGACACCATCATGAAATTTAGGAACCTACCTACGTGTTGCATTTATAAGGAATCTTCTTTTCAAGGCTAGGTGGAACTAGCATTATATCTGGCAATAATAGACTGTATGAGGTTTCATCAGGTTTTCTTGTTGGGAATTAGTAAGCAGGAGATGACAAGCTTCGTCAGAGAAAAAATTAAAGTTGGAGACGGGGTCTTTTTTTTTAAAGAGACATTTAACAAGGACCATCTGACCATGGGTTCTAATTAAAGGATTGATTCAAGAAGTTCATAGCATTCGTCAAATATGAAGTACTAAAATAATGGCTAAACTACACTCTAGCATGATCATAAAGCAAAATAAACGACCCTGTAAGATTATGTGCTTAAATGCGAGGTCTCACTTTAGCTCATCAGAGCAATCCTCGTTAGAAATGACTATAACTGTTGCAAACCAATTATGCGTTGCTCCACCTCTGTACAGATGCCTAAATGCCGCAGCGCAAGGTATCACCCGATGCTGGAAAGCACATGCACATATATATATATATATATATACATATATATATATATATATATATATATAGCAAGTTTTGCCAATTGATTCTGAAATGTATGAACTTGGCCTCCGAAGTCTCGTTTGGGAACCAAAAAATGTGAGAAGATCTGCTGAACTTTTTCATGATTGAGTTGCTGGGGCGGCCTCCATGAGGACTATTCTTGGGCGCTTGCAACTTTTTCCAATTATTCCCCCACAGATCTTACATTCTTTCAAAGAAGCAAGATATGATAATTACATCCGAAGCTCTAAAACAAGGGCTGGGATTTCAAAGGTCCTGCGAACACTTTTCTAGAATTTGCACCGAGATCCATATGTATTTAAGTCGATCTTCAGTTGCGGGAACGAATTATTCATGTATGAGTGTCGTCTTGCAAAATAACAATGAGAGGAATCAAACATGTAGCTACTTAGTCTTTGAGAAAGCCGTTAAACGAAGTTCAATAGTAATGAAGATACATGGCGTATCGATTCACTTCTTGCTTATAACTTCTTGTGTGTCTCTTTCCCTTTCAATACTCGCCTTCCTACTTCTTTTCGACCTCACTTTTTCCTTAAAAGAATTGCGCCAGGTATACAAACAACAGTATCAAATGTGAAGACAGGGTCTATATAACACTTATCTCTCTGCACATACATGATTTAAATGATAACATGTACAACTGACACTAAGAACATGAAATGCAAGATTCACTTTTTCAATGATATTCATCATTGAAAAATAAATTGTTCTAAAACAAAGTGGTTCCTCAGAAAATGTGCCATATTAGATCAGCATCTGAACTCCCAGCAATCCTATGCATCAATCTCTCATTTTAAGGCCGTCTCAATCGAACAAAGGATGTACAATTTACAGTAAAGCACATGAGAAGCAGAAATATCACAAACGCATTATGATGTATTGTTCTTGCAACGAGTGTGTTTCCCCCCTGTTTTACTAGCGAGAATATTTCGTCTGAAGGGTGTGGCACAGCAGAACAAGCACAAAAGATGAATTTACAAAACAAAAAGACAGTATCCAAGAATATGTCTTACAGATATAAGAGAAAGGAAGATTTCTGTAACAAATAAACTTTTTTCCTTTCTGATACAGAAAAAACTGTACGGAGAAACTTTATATTTTCAAAGAGCCTAACTTTATGAATCTATCGCTACAAACCCGTAGTCTGAATTTCAAAGATTTTCACAAACTTCCAAACCCCACTTTCCGTGCGCAATGAACTTTCCGCCTTTCTCAGTTAGTCTCTCCATATGTCAAATGCGAAGTTTCTCAGAAGAATATTCTTCTTAAGAGAAACCAAGAGTCCTTAGACTTATGCAAAGACCACCTCAGAGATAAAATGGTTGTTATGCTATCAATGTAGGAGATCTTCGAGACGGAAAATGTTGTCGCTGTTGATACTGCTAGAGTAGTTGATTTATGCCTTATCTACACCGTGGTCTTTACATATTTAATTATATCCATACTAGGCAGGTCCCCGAATCTCACCTAAGATCACCAGGCAGAGTTCTCAATAGCCGCAGACAATTCCCCGGAAACGCTTTATCCACCTTAGCCGAAACTACTTTCCGATGTAACTTTGACGATGCCAACTTAAATAACGATTTACCAAGTGGCCAGTGCCTGACAATTTTCATTGTTTAAATTGTCACTCCTCAAGTTGAAGGCGGAAATAGCTCAACCAAATTTGACGGTTTGGTTAGTTTTGACGAGACATGCGAGACCTACGTAATACTTAAGGTATTAGTTTTTATTTGCTGAAAAGGAAGTCTTCGCGGAATAATCCAAAAAAGGAAGAACTTCAAAGAAGAATCCAATCCCAGAACTCCCTAATACACTTCGAGTTCTAAGAAACAATCATGTTTGGACGCGGAGGAGGATCGCGGACTGCAGCACCGCCGCCTACGAGTAGCCCTGCACCGAATTCCTCGACACTTGCCGTCGTTGAAGTGCCAAGCGCTGTGCAGGATGTCGGTTTGGCGGGATGGAGAGCCATGCTGTCACCTACACATGGCCTCGTGCTCTTAGCAACCTTCGTAGCGGGATACCAACTGTGTAGAGTTCTCGATATTGTGCGTGGAGCATCTCCTTCCGATAGTGCGTCCAGTTCTAAGGACTCCGGAGCAGTATCGCGTAAGAAAACCCGCCGTCGCAAGAAACGCAGTGCAACGCCTCGACTTGGCGGTTCGCCAAGATCTGGAGTGTCTTTAGTGTCCCCCAGGGCCCAACAGGGAGATGAAGAGCAAAATGACAGCTATGATGAAGAAGATGAAGATTACAGTGCCCCAGCTTCGACGAAGGAGCGCCGTATTGAAGACAATGAATTCGTGTTGTTGGACAACGACGATGAGGAGGATGACGAAGCGGACGATGCGTTATATTCGGCATCAAAGAATCTGCGACACGAAACCCCGCGGACACACTGCAAACTAGTTCATGGGAAGCTTGACCTGGCAGGCTTGGTTGATCTTGTCCGCAGTCCCTTTGCAGGTGCTATTGTTACATTTTCTGGTACAACAAGAAACTCATTTCAAGACAAGGTTGTCACAGAACTGGAATACCACGGCTACGAAAGTATGGCTGTTAAAAAGTTGGAGGAAATCTGTGATGAAATGCGCAAAAAGTGGCCCGACATCCTGCACGTGGCAATTGAGCACAAGCTCGGAGACTGCCCCGTAGAAGATACGAGCGTTATCATTGCTATTTCCTCCGCGCATCGTGCAGCAGCGCTTGAGGCTAATGATTTCGCAATTAACACTCTGAAGGAACGAGTGCCAATTTGGAAGAAAGAGAAATACCTTGGGCGTCACAACGAGGCTCAATGGAAAGCAAACCCGGAATTCGCTGCCCTGCTCGCTAGCAAGTAGCTTTAGATAGTTTGCTATCCTTTCAATAGTGCATTTTTCGTGAAGTGTAGCGTTGTACGCATTCCATAGATGTGCTATGATATGCTTATCCCAGCACTGGATTGGTGATCACTTGTCTGTTTACAGTTATTCTTATAAACATCGTTTAGGATTTTTTTTAAATAGTGCTCGTAATATTGCTTTATAATTTGTATCGTGCTATGGAGTCGGCAATTCAAATTTACACAGGCTCTGTCTGATGAATTCATGACCTGATCACCTGCTTGTTTTTTTAGAAAGAGTAAAATTGGTCTTCTTTCTACCTATGCAGTAAAGATAACCCAGCTTGTCTTGGAGCCACGGCTCGGATTCAGTTTCTTTTGCCATTGATAATGAGCTTTTCGATTGTATGACCCTCCATTCTTGTGAGAATTTGCTGCTAAACTTTAAAATTATCTTGAAAGAAACGTTTTGGGGAGCTTACGGCATTTGCTCTTTTCATAATTTATACTCGCATTGTTATTTCTGGTAGAAAATTAATGATTTGATGAGCATTAAGGCAAGATTCGGATGGAAATATACAAGCGAAGGTATGAATGTCTCAAATCGTCAAGAGCATAAGGAACTACTCAAACTCAAGTTTGTACACGTTACATTTGTTTGCTCTCATATCTAAGATGCCTTTGAAAACTAGGACTTGTGAAGTATGAGGCTGTCTAAGAAGAATGATGGCCATCAATGTTACGTGCATGTGAAAGGCTTAAGGAAAACAAAGACTTGAAGCAAATGAGTTGGCGTTCTGCAAACCTTACAAATGGATTCATGACTTTGATGAAGCATCATGCTCGTAGATGTATTCCTGGAGCATAGCAGACTACGTCATAGCATATATATCTTAGAATGATTGGTTTTAAATGGATGGTGTACTGGCTGAAATCCATCGAGTGTCGCTAAATGGCATGCTCCTGGTCTTGACAATCATCTCTCTAGTGTTTGTTTTTGTGTTTATTTTAGTATGTCTAACCTTTCTTTATTGGGTTTAAATGTGTCCTTGCTATGTTGCGAACACATGCACATTTGTCTAAATTTTAATCTCACAAGGAATTAAGGAGTGGAGAGAGGAGCATACAAGGATTCTGTGATGAGTGTGAAGGAAATCATAGTTGCTTTTATTTGGCAACGAACGTATGAAGAATACGATAAGCTAAGGAGGTAGACCCTTACATTGCTCTGAAATGTAAGTCATAAGGACCGAGCATGGATGGGACTCAAAATGGGAGATTACAACTTTGCCTACCTTGTACCTCCTGGTTAAATCAATTCTGAATCCGATTACTACATGTTATATGATCTTATGTTTGCTGTGAGGTGTGTCTCTAGCAATCTGCATAGCTGGTGTCATGGTGGTATGAAGCGTGTTGAAAATGCTTCAGGCTTACTTTGATGACATAGCTCAGCAAGCACGACTGATTAAGTGTAAGGCGTTGATCAATCCATTAGTAGAACACCACAAGCGTCAACTTCAGAGAGGCACTTGGCCTTGATTCTATCTTGCTTTAGTTAAGCTGGGCTTCATGGAAGTGCCAGATGACTTTGTGGACCCAACCTCTTCATTGCCTGCATAATTCTTCATTGAAAGGTTATATTCTTTCGGCGTGTCTTGCTGCGGAGATCGCCATTTGGAATCTCAAGTCAGATTATCATTGTAAGAGTTCTATATCATAAGACCTAGATCGGCAAGGCTTAATTAGCAAACGCGTAGTGGCCCGATTAAGATCTTTCAAGACCTGTACTTCACTCGGTAGCTAACTTAATCGTTAAGGTAATCTATAGATATGAATTGGATGAAATCAGAAATTATGGTTGAGAATCATGTGTGAAAACCAACACAAGGTATCTCTAAGTTTGCAATGCTTCATATATGAATTAGATCCGAAGGTCGGGAGATCGTTACGCCATAGACCAAAGCTCTCGGTCTTCTTTGTAAGCTTTTGACTTTCACTTCAACCTCCTGAACTCATCTTTCAGCAGCAATTTATACCTGGACAAGCGTCAGCACTTATGTGCGGCAAAGTGTTGTCCAGCTTTGTTGTACATTGCAATGTCTCAATAAAGTCAGACGAAATTCTGCTCAAACTTGAAACCAAGCACTTAGAAAGCAGCTTCTAACAATGAGTGTATGAATTTGGAAAGCCTCCCAAGTGTTGTTATTCTTCGAGTGCTTAACCTTTATCCTCTTACCTATTCTATACCTATCTGAAGCTAACTTTTAGTTGGTTAGGGGCGTTGAAATCAATATGCGAGGGCCATGTGAACAAGACATTACTGGGGTCTTTGCGACACTATAATAGGTCTTAAATCAGTACGAGCTGTGTATGATAAGAACCAGACCATCCAGATACAAAAGCGCGGGTCAAGGGGACTCAAGAGTCAAGAATGGTCTATGTGATCAAGTGAATATGGAAGAGCGAAAATAATATATGTTGTTGAGGAAACAAGTTAACCTAAACCCTTCAGTTTTATGTAATACAGACAGAGTCTGTCTTAGTCTCTTATTTTTAAACTATGATTTTGGCTACATTGATATTAATTTCAAAGGTCAACAGATGACTAATCCTATAAGCCTAAGTGTACAATGCCTTCTTAGGTCTTGAGCGTTATGACTTTTGGCTCCCCACTCAACCTCTCGCTGAAAGCAAAGACATTTGCTTTCAGCAAGGGGTGCTGCATTATCTCGTTCACTGAGATGTCTTAAATAGGTCATGTAAGATGCTTTCTGGTTTACGCTTTATGGAATACTTCTGAAATATATAAAAATGTAATCTCTTTGTTCGGATTTAGTTTAAAGGTTCGTTTTAGAGGCATGATTAAAAACAAATGCAAGAGAACAACAAATTGACTTCAAAAGTATCCAACTATCAAGTCGTGGAGGCTGTTTCTTGACGTCCTACAGAAGAAGAGGAAACTATCTCTCTCTCTCTCTCAATATTACCATCAATTTTCGTGTGCTTTGCTACTCAATAATCACGTTTTGTATTTCAGTGTGTTAGCTGTGTATGCAAGTTCTTTCTTTGAAGCAGTAAATAACTATAGTTCTTCAAATGCTGGCTCGGTCGAACATATAGACTTAGGAAATTAACAATCTTTGATTCTTACGCGACCCTTCATTTACAATATTTGAAACCGATGTCATCTTATGTATGTACGTCTCGCCATAAACCCTGAAATTAAATAGAACATAACTATTTAAAGATTCCGTGCCATAAACTTTTACTAGTAGTTTAAGTAAAAACAATTTTTCACGCTTCAAGCTTAAATCTTCAATGGAGAACATTCCCTGCATAGTTTCTTACACAATTTAAATTTACTCATCAGGTGGACTTTTAAACCATGAGCGATATTATATGATGGCTGAGAGTTCTTGGCCACCCTTTATAAAGACTTCATAGACATAGGGCTTACAATAGAGCAGAAATAGACAACTAGACTTATGTGGTTGCTGAAGCCAAGAACCAAAAGTGTGACAACACATTACCTGGATCCAAGTATGGTGCAACTCGAATCCATGGTCGAAGAGGTTGAATCAGCCTAACCCCGTCAAGCATCTCTAACACACTTCAGAGATGTCTTAGCCTCTAAGGTACTACATGAATGAGTCTTCCCTGGGATTCATTTCCAGGACAACACTTCTCTAACTCTTAAATCAACCTTCTTAAAGCCTTGATCTTTACAGTCAACCTCCAGCTGACCAGATCAATCTTTCATCAATGATATATCTTCTGTCCTATTGTTACTCGTAGTGTCTAATAGAACTGGCGACCTGGTGTTTCTATTCCCCGCTAGCTCTACTACCTTGACTCACATCATACAAAGAAAGCCAGCAGACAGATCATTCCAAGAAATTTCGAAAAAACAAAAACTTGCGCTTACATTTAATGAAAGGTAACTGTTAAAATATCAAATCGAAGAAACAGGTGAACAAAACAATGCTCGTGTTCTTGTTGTACGTACCATTGTAAGTTCTCAAATAATCTGAACTCATATTAGATTAGAAGAAGAACTTGTAAATCTAAGGAAGTTAAGAAAGTGCACGTGCACATACACATTCAATTGAATAAGTAAGGCGAAATTTGGGCAGGTTATTTACGATACAAGCTAACCTGACTTCCTAATTAGAACATGTATTGGTCTGCTTTGGAGATGAATTTAAACGAGAGTAGATCGCTAACTCTTAAAGCCGAAGTTTATTAAATTTTCTGAAGTCTTTTTCAGGTTTTCAGCAAGCCTTCATCACGTGTTTTGCAACCATTTCTATAGTTATCATCTAGCTGAGAAAATTCATGTTTTAGCAGCAACTACCCAGCGTACTTCGATACAGGGTTTAGTCTTGATCTTCAGCTGTTAGATAGTCGTGCAATTGCATTTGCAGAGGGTAACATAGGAAGAATCATTCTCTAAACTTACTCAAGACACTGACAAAGGATTATTGTGCAGAGGAGCATAAAGCCTCAAAACTATAAATGTCATACCCAAATTCAATCGAATTTATTTGTAATTCTCTTGAAGGTAAATATACATTTCGTAACCACATATCTGGTTGTCTTTCCTTCTTGTTTAAATTCTCATAAGCACCTTGGTCTTTTAGAGTAAATATATGGGTGGTCAGGACCCTGGCAATATTTTGTTCACGTGCTTTTAAGATATGTGACCTCAGTAACCGTGCAGTCTTAAAGTTCAGAATTCAGCGGACTGATTTTTATATAATGTATATCACAAGCTTACACAAAATTACCAACTATCAATGTACGTTGAATGACATTATATGAAATTAAATCTTACCATAACCATCAGACTAGACCATTCGGACAGGTACTCTAGTAGACCTATGATGCAATACGGAAGTCTTTTTTTTGTCCTTTCTAGCCTGGTCTTCCGCAATTATTTAGGGAAAGGATTTAAAATATCTTTTGGTTAATGTGGACCAACTTATGATATGCGTTGACCATATAAGGGTAGGATAGCATACGTTGAAACTACATCTACTCGAGGCTAATCTTAGTCATTCTAGTACGAGTGCTGTAATCACTCTACCACATTTAGATGCTGATCATGACTTCACCGTGCCTACTTAAATTACTTTTAACTTTATTGGATAGTGTAATACAATAAGCGCAAACAAACTGCTCTTATTTACGTCCCTGTCCAAACGACCAGCATGACAATAATTTGAATTTGTCCTAGAATCACAAAGGTATTTTGGGAATCAGTAGCAGAGTTGTTGGCTTCTGGTTCGCTACTTATGAATAAAAACTCTGTAAATTTGAAGCAAAAAAGTAGGAGAATGCCAGTGACCTGGAGAGATGCCTAGCGGGAGTCCACTTCAATGAAACTGTATATAAAAGGCAACAAATACTCGAATGCCGAGATTCCGGACTGCAATTGTTTTTAAAATTTTAATAAAAGCATAGGAAAATTCACTATGCTGTAGTTTGCTTTTTGGGCAAGTTCTGCAATAGTTGTTCTAACTAATTTGCTTAGAGATCGCGCATGAATTTTTGTACTTACATAAATAAAAATCATGTTTCTCTTTGGGTTGATTCAAACACGTTTTTTTAGAATAATAAAAGTAAATACGTATTGATTGTTGTGCAGCATTTATCCCCTAGACTTGTGAGCTCAATCATGGTTTAAAAGTGACGCGTGTGTCAAAGGTTTCATTAATAATTGGATCACAGAATACTTCAGGTGATAACTGAGCCAATTGATAAACAATAATTCCTTTTCTCTGGTATCAATCTGTAAACATAATAAACCCTTTGGAGTGTGATGTAATCATCATGCCTTTACCTGCATGTAACCAAATTTAAAGAAAAGACAAAATGCATATTTTGGTGGGAAAATGGGACAAAAGTTAAGTCTATTGCTATGCTTATGCTTCCCTGAATGATAGTTTCTCCCATATGGAAAGACTTTTTATTTTATCCTTGAACGGGATTTGTCTTGAAAAGCCAGTGCACAAACGGTAGTCAAAATTAGGGTAATTGCGAAATATTCGAAACCCTAATCGCTGTGAAGAAAATGCCAATATCTATATTCCTGGTCAAACAGAGAGATCTGTTGATCCTAAGAGTTGACACATCATCCATTTTAAACAAAGAAACAATTAACAACACTAAAAAAAATAGTCGTCGACCCTAAAAGTGAGAAAATGGGGCGAGCAAACGCCGAAAGCTATGTGACTGGTAAAATTATTGTTTATGCTTAAAGGTTGATATTTTAAATACGTTTGCGGAGAGATTAACTGCAGGAATACGTCATTCACTGCTTCTCAATCGACTTCCCTTTCAATGACTACGCTAGATACATATCCTATGTGACTCCACTGAGCAGTCAAACTTGCGCTCTAGTACTCTCTAACCTTAAAGATCTACTTTTAAAAGAAGAAAAAGAAAGAATGTAGTCCTTGGTTGAGAGAGCCAGGTGAAAATAAAAGGATATAGGAGTACTTGCAGTGCTGTTGCGAGCGATGCAAGTGCACTCGCCACTTCCTGGCTGGAGAACAAACTTGCTCTAATTAAGAATTTATCTTTTTTGGTTCTTAAAAAAATTAAATTCTGATATGAAGAAGGCATTGAGGAGAAACCGTCTCTAATCGTTAACATCAAATTCAATAATGCCTCCAGGCATTGTTCAGACTTACCTGTATGTTGTGTATCTTTTTCGAGTTGGCGTTTTCCATTTGATCTTTAGTACAGTAACCTGAAATCGATTAAAACACGGATACGATGTACAACTTGAGTACGCTCTAAGACTGAGTCGTGCGGATGTGAATCATGTGAGTCCGTGAAGTTCTGCAAAACTTGGTATGATCACATCACCGTTACCGCAGCACAAACTCTTGCCATATACAGCTTTGCCTTTATATATCTTCGCCACGAACGATTTCGAATCTCGCAGCGCAATATTACTGGCCAAATAAATAATGATCAAAACATGATAAAATCTTTGCGCAAGGCTGCGGAACTCGTGTCTAGAGATGGCGTCACTATTCTAACCGGTATGAATTAGATCCAAATTATAAACTTGCCGACATGGAAGCTCTGTCATAGTCCAGGCTCCGCTAATAATTTAGTAAGGTGCCGGGTTATTCCGTAAGTGTGGATGATACTGTTTTAATGCCAGCCAAGTCACGGTGCATGCATGCCATGCAATCTACGTGGATAAAAGCTGAAGAGAAGAACACCGTTAAAAACTTCCAAGCCAAGCGTTTTCACAGCTAGAAAGAAGGGCTAAAACATCCAAGTAAAACTAAGAAACAGAAGAAAAAGATCAGTAGAAACAACGACTGAATGATCTTCATTCTCGTCGAGAATGCTTGGGAGAATTAGACTATGGCAACGCTCGTTCACTTATATTCGCTTATATTTTAATTTAAAAACAATTCCTTTCCAACTCCTAAATCATCCTTAGCTGTTTATTCATCAATCCATTTTTAAAAGAAGAAGAAGAAAAGGAGAAAGTAACAAACAATACACCTTAAAGACACTAACAAAAGCCTCACTAAAATCTCTCTGTTCAACTTGGAACCATCTCAAGCTCCCAATTTGGAAGCCATTCGCCATTCCATAGACGGCCTGATTCCCGAGTGAAATCGGCGTCGAGAATGCATATTATCATCGCATTTCTCTCCACGAATTCTGTCTCCTCAGGCTCCGTTCCTTCCTTCCTTCTCTTCCTAACTTCTCCACTCCCCCCCTTCCCAGGGCGGCATGCATCAATTTTAGTTTCTTTCAGCCTTTTCCTCGCTTCCAAAGCGTCGCTCCTGCTTGCTTGCTTGCTTGCTTGCGTGCTCGCTGACGACGTACTTTGCTGCCTGAATATCGATGGCTCGAATGTACGCACCTTAAATTGCAAGCTTGTGCAACGCAGGCGAGAGCAACGCAGACAGTCGGCAGCGCTGCCAGGAGTCTAGTCTGGAGCAGCTCGGGGTGTTCTTCATCCTGCACTGCACCAAGAGATTGGTTGCTCTATTAATCAATCAGTCAAATAATCAATCGACCAGTGGACTAATCGATCAGTGAGTTGATCGACGAATCAGTGGACCGGCAAAGAATCATCCATAAACTAGGACTCGCTGCCTGTTCGCCTTCCCGCGGATGTTGTAATTTTGGAGGCGTCGAACTTGGGCAGTGTAAAACTTTGTGCTGGCGTAGGGAGCCGTCCACAGGAGAGGAGTAGGCTTTCCTGAAAGAACGTTTAATTGAAAATCTCGACGGAGTAGCACGTACTCGCAGCTACTACTGCTACGTTAGCTCGTATTCACGTTCATAAAGACGGAGGTCAGCCTATGCTGACGATAACTAGCGAGCTACCAATCTCACGGAGGGTGGCGAATGCTGCCTAATACTCCCTGGAAGAAGGTACCTCCTGTCAAAAAGCACATATTAGTTCTTCGTTTTCTGTGTGCCTATCATGTAGAGGTGTGCATGCATATACATCTCTCTCTCTATATATGTGTAGAATATATGCATGCAGATGGGTGGCCTCTTTGAGTGTGAAGAGGCTCAATTTCCTCAAATAAGGGACGCCTCGCGCGTGCCTTCACTGCTGGTGATCGTGAACGAGGAACAACGCCCTGCTTGGTAGACCCAATTGCCGCCAGTCGCAATTCGTCGATCCCCCTCGTGCCTGTTGTGCGCTGCAGGGGGCGAGCAGCACAGTTGGAATCATGGGGATCACAGGCCATTCATCATAGTTCTGCATTGCTGCAGAAATGTAAAAATGACAAAATGAATGGCCGCCTTCGAAGTCGTCTTCTCCTCCTCCTCCTCCTCCTCCTCCTCCTCCTCCTCTGAATGAATAAATAAATGAACAATGATTAGCCCTTCCTCTGGAGTTCGCCCAGCCCCCCAAAGAGGACTCGGCACTTGATTTGGAGTGAGGTTTTGTCCTGTGTCGCAATGCTTTGGGCCATGAAAAAGGCCAAGCTCAAAAGGTCAGTGTTAAGCGAAAACGCCATTCAAAGTGCTGGTGGCCAACTTGCCGCGTAACAATAATCCTTTCAAAAGCAGTTTTGTCCGGTGTCGCAATACTATGGCCCTTTCCATAAAAGGCAAAGCATAATTTTTAAAGGCATGTAAACGAAGCGGGTAATGGTATCTCTAAGTAACGTGAGGATCAAGCAGAGTTAGTTCTCTTTTCTTGTATCAGCTCAATTTGAAGAGGTCATGTTAAGTCTTTTTGATTTTGGAAAGAGTTAAATCAATGATTTATAAAAAGAGCTGGCGAATTTGCATTTCGAACACAGCTCTGCTTATGACGAGAAAAAGTATTCGTAGAAAATTCAGCAGGGCATCTGTTGTCATTTGTATTTTATTTGTGAATTTCCAAGACTTAGAGGTTAAAGGGAATAAGACAAGGACAGACTTTTCGATTGTTTGGTTTCGGTTCTGCATAGAAGAGCATGAGACGATTTCATGTGCATGCATCTTATGCGATATACTTTCTACTTTCCTGCGTGAGTGTGCTTACCCAAGTGAAAGGGCCGATTGATAAGATTGACCTCTGAGCGTTGAGAGCGAGTGGGTCCGTCTTCGTGATGCGTTCATAGATCGAAATTAAAAAAATGGCTAAGTAGCGTGGCACAATTCTGAATTTGTGAGATGGATATCTCCGTTACAAGCTAAATCTATTACAATTTTTCTTCTTGGGATGGCCCACCGCAGAAATGTCTTTTTAAAAAATGTACTTGCTCCAATGGCAAGATCAATTTAATTATTCGAGAAAGCTTTCATCGGCACGCATGTGTATTTATCAATCTTATTTATAATCAAGACCCAGCATACAATAGCGGCACTCGTATTAGATTTCCAATTAGTCTTCGGGGCGATACAGAATACTGCGCCTCTGCAAAAACTCCAACAACTATTTCCGCAAATCAACCACCTCTTCTGCTTTGCTGTCGGTCTACATCTATCTCTCTTGCCACCAACACGAAGAAGAAGAGCATCTCCCGTTGCTTTCAATTTGTAGGTTGCGTGCTTTCAATTTGTAGTTGCGTTTCACCTGCCTTCCTCGTCTCTCTTCCACTCTGGCGAGCAATTGCGACTGGTACCTAGTTAGGCGAACAACAATCAAAGTAAACAAAAAAACACCTGAAAAGCTAACTAACTAACTAACTAAGTTAGATAGATAAAGAGATACATACATGTCGCCCGTTCTACCTACTACTTGCTACCTACTGGGCAGAGACAAAGGAGGGTAAGTGCACACCTAGCTAGTCACAGAAGTCACCCAGCAGACCTAGCTAGCTGAGATACTTTCTTTCACTTCTAGTCACCCACTCAGGAGGCTTTTATAGTAAGAGCGATGGGACGGTGGATGCCAAGAGATAACTTGGCTTTTGTTAGGGGCCCATGCTGCTCGGCGCCGCGCACGTGTTTGTGCTCATCTTCTCAAAGCAACCTTGCGGGTTGAAACTTGTTATCTCTTAGACTTCGTTATTTTTCCCTCTCTGGCCAGGCAGCGTTCCTTTTTATAAAAGCTAGTAGAGTTTGTTTCATTTACTTAATTTCAAAAAGTAAGGAGAAGAAAGTTTCCAAAGTCGAAGAAATCTCAGAACAAGATCCAAACCGCCGAGTACGAGATCCTGGCTACCTATTAGCTGGCTGGCTACCTATTGAACTTGACGATGATGAGGAGGAGGGAGGCACATTTCCAAAGACTCTCTTTTCGCAGTCTCTAACTTCGAACCGTCCTCCGCTGAGGTGCCAAAACGCGGCTCTTTGTCTGGCTTGCTTGTAAGAGTGCCCTGGTGGTTCCTTCCATTGCACGCGTTGCGACTTGTCGTTCTGTCACTCACTGCGTCTCGGCCTTGTTTTGGTGGCTGTTTCTTTTGTTGCGTTTGGATCTTTGGGTGGCGAAATCTAACTGCTCCGCTCTTTTTTGGTAGCTCAGTCAGGTTCCGCAGTTTTCCCAATACCTAAGAACTAGGAGCAGCTAGCTAGCTAGCTAGGGAGAGATAAACAAAAAAATCGATGTTCTTTCTTTGGGTTCTGTCTTTGGGCAGCTTTGAAGCGAATCGATGAGGCTTTGGCCAACGATCTCTCCCCAGGTCTTCGTGATTGCTTTGCAAATTAAAAAATCAATCAAGTCTAAAAAAGATCGATCCATTGATTTATCAGTTAAATGGTATGGCAGGTACCCCTGGGTACTGACGTAACGAGAAGGTTTTCAAGCTATTTTGAAAAATAAATAAAAAAACGATTGACACAAATTAATTAATAAAAATATCTTTAGTGCCGTGACGCAAGTCGTTCTGGTGTGCGCTTTTTCGAACAAATTGAGCCGGCACTGCAAAAAGGTAGCTTGCCTGGTGTTTCTTTTGACAATAGTTGGGGCTCCAAGAGAAGTGCGGCGGCTTTTGAGCTGCTCTACTACTAGGAAGCGACGAGCGGTTCAAGGCCGGTGCAAACGATCTGGCGCTTTAAAGTCTATGGAACGACTGACTACAAAGACAATGCAATCTCTCGAATCTAAATTTATTGTGTTACAGCGATTAATTTGACTTTTAAAGAAATAGAAGCACCTGTTCAGGCGTGCGTGGAAAACACGTACCTATTGGGGATGTCACAATCCAGTTATTTAAGAGGCCTCGAAACGCTTTGTTTATTCAGGTGGACTGCAAATTTTGATAAGCAAAAAGGCAATATCTTTTTTCAACATACGATCTTGGTTTGTCTAAATTGGTGATAATATGTTTGGCACAAGAACATGTGCTCCGTCCTATAGAAAGACAGCCATTCAGTGCTCACAATATTTCAGAGTTTTGCCACACACGTGTTTGCTAAGAAAGGAATTTTTCTCGAGGCGAGATGGTCTAAAAGTAATGACAGCATCACGCTCAATTGAAATGGTGGGCATAATGTGAGATTTCTGCTTTCTCTTAGCCTTTTTATTATGATTATTTACATATATTAGTATTCAAATCCCGCGCGATTGGCATTTTCCGGACAAGTGCTGGTAATTTTATTTCTATTTGATTGAGTCCGCAATGCCCACTGATCTGTGAATTGTAAATGAGAATTCATAAACTTTTGATTCGCCAATTTTAATTTTTTAATCTTAAAACCTCACAAAACGTATTGAAATGGTAGGTAGCTAGATATTAAAAATAAAATAAAAAAGTACATATACACATTACTTCAATTTACAAGTCTGCGGGTATCAAATTAACGCGAATACTTTTCATTCAGTCATTGAATTCCCGAATCCAAGCACTAAGTAGGTGGAAATCGATCAGAGCAGGCCCTCCAGGCCACCCTGCAGTTTGCCAATTTGCATTTTGGCCGGGCGGTCAGCTTACTTTTTCGTTCCCAAGGCTGTGGCAGAGCTCTCGCGCTCGGCCCGGCCGGTGGGGCTGGCGACTTCTGCAAAGAAATCACCATTGATTCGTTGTTTCAATCATTCATTTTCATTGACTGATTTCCAGTTTACGCATGCATGCGTAATACTGCACCATTCATTTTTATGTGTCCTTGTGGCAAAGCCATTCAAAGCCATTCAAAGCCATTCAAAGCCATTCACAGACGGAGTAAGAGAAGCCAGTTAGTTAGATGGCTGCTGTCTGACTGTGCAGGAAGGCTCGGCAGGTATGTAAGTATCTGCAATTGTTCGTGTGTTATTCCATGTCGAAGTGATTGATGTTGTTGGCTGTTTCCTGTGAACCCCAAGAAATGTCCTTTCTGCTGCAACAAGATGTTCGCGGGTCCCGGCTAGAGCTAATTATACCCACACGCCAGAAAAGAAAGCAAGGGGAGGTTCAGATTCGTATCATGAAGCGCGCATGCCCCGGGTATCAAAGGAACCTCGACCCTGTAATCTTTACGTTTGGTGTCCAAGCGATGAGAGCCATTAGTTTGTTTCGCAAGCTTCAAGCACCTGTAGTACCACTGGGAGCTTTAAGGCGAATCTCTTAGGTAGGGATCTCGTAATGGCAGGAAGCCTTCGAGCAGGACAGACCAGGTAGTCAGTGTCAGATCTGCGTGTACTTAATTATGTTCGAGTCAGCTCCGAGCAGAATTTCCATGGTACCTACGCCACCAATTAACCTTTTAGCCTGGAGCAAGTCAGTCGACTATCCATCCAGCCAGGTTGGAGACGATAAATAGGTGGTTGCTCGTGAATTTCGAAGGGCTGCTGACTTGAAGGAGAAAGAAAAATTGCAGCCATCATCATCATTTCAGAAATACCGGGTACTACTACTGCTACCATGTAGAGGGAGAGAGGACTCTTGTAAGAGCCGCCCTTGATTTCTCTTGTTCTGTTTTCTTTTGTAAAACTTGTACAAAAACGAAATCGATGAATGAAGAAATCCTCAGAGTAAGTAAACAATAATTTTCGGGAGATCACTTAAACCAGGCTTTCTGATTGCTGCTGTAGTTTTTGGCAAAGACTTCGTGCTCCCTTCAAAACAAATATCGCTCAATCCCACTGTATATAAAAACGTAAATAACAGTCAAAATGGTGGCAGTAAGTTCTCCGTTCGCGGTGGGGGGCCAGACAAAAGTCAGCAGCATCATTGCCAATTTGAATAGGTAGCTAGGTAGCTGTATTACTTTACTACCTGGGCACCTACCGACTCAAACTAAAAGCTCACAGCAGCTAATTAGAATTCCCGATACACTACGAGGGAGTCTCCTCACGAGCAGCACCTAGGTAGTAAGTACTAGCTAGCTAGTATACGTTCGAAGAATTGCTTGTCCTCCCAAGTTTTCAACAATTAAGGAATCTATGACATACCAGGATACTACTACTCTGTTATGCAGCAACTTGAACTTTTAGTAGAGGCAAAAGGATTAGCTATTAAAAAAGTTTAGAGAGAAGAAAGAAGAAAAAGAAAACAGTCTATATTTTGTTAATTGTTTTCTTTGAAAAGCTGAAAACAAAGAAATTCAACCAAAGGAAAGAAAACGAAATTGAAGGCTTCAGACAGAAATTCGTAGTCAAGAAATTCGACATGAGATAAATTTCCGGGTTTCCTGCTGCTCCTTATCCGTGCCACACCCCACTCTTTCAGTCTTGCTGAGCATTCAGATCTCAGTCTTTGTTGCCTTCTGTACTAGTTCGCTACAACGGAGCCTCACCTTAGCTTTCGGGAATCTCTGCCTGCTCACCACTCTCACTAGGAAGGAGTTCTTA
This sequence comes from Schizochytrium sp. TIO01, assembly GCA_004764695.1. Taxonomy (NCBI): domain Eukaryota; class Bigyra; order Thraustochytrida; family Thraustochytriidae; genus Schizochytrium; species Schizochytrium sp. TIO01. The sequence goes on along the minus strand of SMSO01000025.1, from coordinate 3,136,081 downwards.
CTATAAAAAACACCAGGCTGAAAAAGTAATATATATATATATATATATATTATAGAGATGAAATAAAATAAAATAAAATAAAATAAAATAAAATAAAATAAAATAAAAATTTTAAAATTAGAAACAGCTGTCCTATCTGCCTTAGAACCGAGAAATCATTATCCTTTCTACTAATGAACCATAGTTTAGGGCTGCGTCCAACAGACCTCAGGCTATCATGACTATGTCCTGTTTGTGGTGAGCTGGATAAGGAACCCACGATCTTTCGTAGAAAACCAAGGGAAGCTTGGGAGGCTTGTTCCTCCAGGCTTGTATCTCCTGCTGCCAATTGCCATTGCCGCTGCCCTTTCACCATCAGACCAAGGGAGATGCTCAGTCGCCCTCGCGCATTTTCAGAAACAACAAAAAAGAGTTGATGACAACTTGAGGGTTGATTTGATAGATGAAAAAGTTCCACTTGAACCGGAGGAGATTTCCATAGGTACGCCTTACTTACTCAGTTAGCCAGTCGCTCGCTCAGGCTAGACTTCCTTCCTACCTACTACCTAACTAAGAGCAATCTTCAACTTCGTCGCTTTCACAGCACCTTCGCATCTTTGTCTGCCCTCCGACGCAGGAGCGAGCAAATGATAGGCGGCGTCCAAGCATCAACGCACGCATTCCTGTCTTCTACTCTGTGCTTTGTTTGGCTCTTGCGGCTCGGCCTCGCGAAGACCTCTTCTGCCTCGAGCAGGCAGGCAGCTAGCTGTCTAGTAGGGCACGCTAAGCCGGGGTTCTTTTTTCCCTCTGGTTCCCACAGTTTCGACACCACAGTGTTGCATTCCTGCCACTTCACAAAGCACACCCTTGTGTGACTTGCAGCTTCCTCGTAGCTAGCTAGCTAGTAGAGAGAAAGCTACAACTAGCACTACAGATAGTACTACTATGCTACTACGTACGTACCGCAATGATCACTCAACGAATCAGAAAATCTTGCGGCCGGCGCGTTCTTGCTTGCTTTGCTTGCTTTGCTTAATTTGCATAATTTGCTTGATTGCACAGCTGCTCAGGTTTCCTTTGGAGGGCTGTGCTTTGGTGCAATGCTGGGTGGTCTATCTGTCTGCCCTTCTGACTGTCTGTCTGTCTATCTGTCTTCCGCTCCGGGCAGCCTGGAGGGAGCGAGACTTTCTTCCTTCCCTCAGGCCTCACTCTTTTCCACCAAGGTTGCGATGTGACACAGTGCGCACTCTTCTTAGTGCTACTCTCTTCTATCATCCAAACTAAAAAAAAGAAGTGAAAAGGCTTTTCGTAAACAATAAAGATGATATAGAAATAAATAACATAATCCCAAGTACTCTGATCATTTGCTTTTGTTTTCTAAACCAGAAAGCACTAGGCAGCTTAGGTGCCCAGCTAGTGCCAGGAAAGAGAGTGAGGCGTCTAGGACCTCTTACCGCCTCTGTATCTTATTCGCAGCTGAGAACTCGAGAACCGGAGATCCCTGCTTATTGATAAGGGCCGATCGACGAAATGACCACCATAGCATTCATTCATGGTCGAGGATCCATCCCACGAGCTGCGTAGCTCCAAAGAGAGAGAGGGAGGGTCTCAGCCGATGGGTGCGAAGTGAGTGTCCACAAACATTTATCTGCTGCCATCTCAGGCTTCCGCTATCTTTCGGGTGGATGGAGGGAAGGGTGCATGTTTGCGAGATATCCCGCAAGCAACGCGACCGGGCGGGCAATAGATAGATAGATAGGTAGATGGATAGATAGCGCCTTCGCTCGCTCTCGACGCATAAAACTCTCGAGCGCATTCTTCTTCTTCCTCTGCCCTCGCTCTGCACAACCCGGCGGAACCCCAGCCAAGATCTCGTTCTATTCTAGCCAAAGCAGAGCTCACAAAGTTCACGCGGCGCTGGACCAGATATACTGTTCCTGCCTGGTGTGCCCTTCAAGTTCATCTTCAATCAAGCCGGTTGGAGAACAAGATCCGCTGCCTGCTCGCTCTTCCACCTGCATCTCTAGCTAGGTACACAGACAGGCGCTGCAAACCTCGCTTGGAGGGAGGGAACACGACAGTGCCCCCGAAAATCCTCGCCTATGCTCAGCGGGACGGCCAGCTTTTGCCGCTCTGGTTTGCTTTTCTGTTCGCTTGCTCGCTCCTGCCTGCCTGCCTGAGAGAGAGAGTAATTGAAAAAAGAAAGTTGACTGAGATCATCCTCGTGCTTTCGGTTCCTGCCAAAAGCGCTGCTTCTGCCTACTTTCTCACCTACTTCCTACGAAGCGATCTGTCTGATCGATGATCTTCGAAGGCCTTTGTGGTGTTTTTGTTGATATTCATTTGTGTCGAAAAGTAAAATATCTGTTTTTTTAAAGGATCACGAAATCAAGCCATCAGCGTAGAAATGAATGAAATGACTAGGGGTTGTTTCCTTTTCTTCAAGGTGATGAATGCTTCTACTAAACGGTAGAGCGGGTAGGTTCCATTTGCAGTGATAGGCACGAAAAAGGTAGGTTTTCGTCGCCTCCACGCTACATCGTTAACAGGAGTGATCTTTTACAATCCAATTACTCAATTCAGTCGTTCCAGCATAGTACCTCCAAATTGCAACAGATAGTGAATACTATTAATACAGTCCTTACCGCCACAAGTGTGTCTTAGCAGGTGATTTTCAAGTTTTCCGACCTCAAGGGGCACTATGCAAGTTTCAACACAGCTAATATACTTTCAATCGGGAAATGTGTTTCACATTTGAGGAGGTCCGACAAAATGTTTTCAACTTTAAAATATCATGGTCCTTCATTTTAATTTTAAAATAAGGAACATCATTTTTTTTTGAAGCGAAAGAAGGGGTGTAGGTGTGGTGTGAACTGCGTCTTTTAAAAGTTCTTTTTTTTTTTTTTAAGTTAATGAAAACAATTAAAAATAGAAATGAACAAAAAATTAAAGGGTTCAAAGTAAAAATTTAAAGTAAATAGAGAACAGTTTATTATTATTATTTGTTTTTAACACATAATTTTTTTCAACTGTAATTTAAATTTTGTCCGATCAATTAAGAGTTCTTTTAAAAATTAAAAATGTTGATCATGAAAAATAGAGCAGAAAAGAACAGTTTAATGTCTCTGGTGTTCCAAACTAGAAAATAATAAATCAAATAAACTTTTTATTTTATAAAAATGTTTTTTATTTATTTAGTTAGTTTGTTTAATAAATTCCTTACTGTTAGTTTGTCTCTCTTCTCTCAAATTAAAAAGAGAACAGAACAAAGGCACCTTTTTGCGGCCATAACCTCCAAAAGTCGAAATTACTAAATCGACGCAATTTATGAGTTTCTTACCTTTTTTGTGGGCAGGAAGTTCACCTTGATTCGTTTCGCTCGTCCGAGTAGCCACCACTAAATATAGCGAGTTCAAGCGGACCAGGAAGTTTACTGTCTTCCACTTGGGAAAAGGAACACTTGAGCGAAGAGTTTGTTCTCAGGCAGGCAGGCAGGCATCTGTGTACGGATGCAGCAGATCTGTCTAATGTTGATTGCTCTAAGCATCAGACGCAGACAAGCGCATAAGCTGACTACCTAGGCTCAGGAACGTCTCTCTTTTGCGACTTTGTTCCTGTTCTGGGCCCTTTCGCCTCAACTTCAATGTTTAATACGATGCGTTCTTTGCATATCATGATGCCTAGCTATACTGTTAGTTAGTTCGAAACTAAGTTGGTTGCCTGCTCCGTTCTTTCTCTTTCGTTCTTTTCTGTGCCTGCGTACCTACGTAGGAAAAGAAAGCATCATATACTAAGTGTACATCATCGAAGCCGCTATGCCTGAATAACAGAGGGTGCTAGTGAGCAGAGGGAGCGGAGGATATGCCCGATGCATTATGCTCGTCATGGTTGTGATGGCCATGACGATTGTAATTCATTCGTTCCAAAGCCGAAAGTTGGACTCGGAGTCCCTTCTCGACTTCCACCGAGGTGAGGGAAGTGATCTTCGACAACGCGGTGGTTCCTGCGCGGTGCTGCTTGTTCTTTACAGAGTCCTCCTTCCTGCTTGATTTCTTGCTTTCTTTCTGCTTGTTGATGTGTTTCAATTTTATACAATTCATAAGCCTGTTTGTGTACCAGGAACTACTTCGTCAGAAACCATGCGATGTTTTCGGGATAAACGAATGGACTAGGACAAGGGAAGAGGAAGACGCCGAGGAGGAGGCCAGATCTGTCCTTCTTCGGGTGTCCACTCGCGCCTCGAATGCTATATGACTTACATTTCGATTCTCAATCAAATCAACCATGAAGTTGTCTCACTACATTGCAAGTGTCTAGGTCCTCGCGCAGATATTTGCTTTGGCACTAAATTTGGCCTTTTGTTTGTTTGTTGCGGCATTGATTGATTGATTGACTCATTGATTCATTGATTCATTCATGGTTGATCCGTAGCTGCGACTATTCTATGCTTGTCGCTGTCAACCATCTGTCTTATCGCAAGGCTCGGCGGGACTTGCACATGCACACCAAACCTCTTAGAGCGCGCGTGCTCCCAAAAGAAACACCGATGCTTGTGCAATCCCGGGTGTGGCTTCAGGACTGTTTTGTTGCTAGTTGTTTTCGGTTTTTGTGATTTCATGCCTCTTTTATTCTGATTGTAAATACGCAATACACTAGTACCCCTAGATGAAAGCTGTAGGCAGAAAAGAAAACAAAGACCATACAGTGTGTGTTGGCACTTGCACTCCTAAGCCTGCATAGGCAGTGCAGGTAGGCAGGTACTTTTTTCTGCCATCTTTGAAAGAGCTGAGAAGAAGCACTAATGCTTGGCAGATATGTATCCTGATGTTTCAATGCCGCCTGGAGCCAAGAGATAGCACAACGGGGTGGGGCGTGCCTAGTTCAGTGGTTCGAGTTATCTTCTGCACTTCGCGCGTGCAAAAACCTTTGATCGACTCTCTGAGGAAGACGACCCTTTTCGAGGTATTGGTGCTTTCGTGCACACTGGGAGCACGCGCTAGCTCAGTTCGAGCTGGGTAACCCGCTACTACTACTGTTTTTAGTAGCAAGCACTATTTATTTCAATAAATAGTACGCGCAACTCTTCACGTGCTGTCATGATTGGTGTGCTGCTAGAAGCCATGCAGCCTGATATTATTACAAAAGCTCGCGACTGTGCAAGCGAGATGGGCTGTGTGAAGAGACAATGGATCGCTAAAATGAATCGTTGTTCTAGTCTTTTCATGGTAGGGTTTCTTATATTTTTACGCAACCTTAGGTTATTCCCTCCAATTGCACAACATGTTCAACATTTAGTATTTATTTCGCAAGTATGAATAATGTTAAAAAGAAGGCAATTAACGATCCATCACACATGCCCTGCGCAGTTTTTCCTAAGTCTTTTTAAAATCCAAAGTGAGATATATTTGATACATCAAATGTTACAACATATGCTTGAAACTATTGCAGATTTTATTTGACTCAATCAGTGTTCTAGTTTCGCTTGGATTAAAAAGACCTGGGGAATCAAGCGTAATCGTTTGTGAAAGCTCGTAGAGACAAATTAACCATCAATCAAAATTCAAAGCACTTGCATGTAGAATCACTATATGATATCACTTGCACAAACATTTGACGATTTTACTAAATCTAATTTAACGATTCAATTTATGAATGTGCGTCTGGTCTGGCAAAAAGAGACAAGATGAGTGACATAGCAGGTGAGCCTAAACAACCAGAAAGTCTGTTCTTCAAATCTTCAAAAAACCGAAGAGAAAGAAAAGTAATAGTCTATTGCTATGGTAGTAGTAGTTGTTGTTGTCTATCTATCATAGTAATTAAAAAGGAAAAGGAGAGAAAAGGGAAAAAGAAAAAGAAGAAAGAAAGTGAGACTAAACAAAAAAAAGATTGCAACTAAGATCTTTACTTGCTTGAAATAATCGGCCATTACGACTACAGCTGGTCACTCACGCTTGTATCCTACACTACAGGCTTACTCTTATTTTTCAAACCAGGATCAGAAGCAGCCTGGCTCAGAGATTAGTCTGTTAAATACTAGAATTCATCGGTAGCAACCCCAAAATGGAGGAACCCCCGTTGCTCTCACTTCACGAAAACTAATCCCTCGCACTATTTGTACGTACCTAGCTCTAGAGGTAGCTAGGGTGCGTGCCAATCATCGCTTGAAATGAAATCTCAGGCCACAGCAAATGAGGCTGTTGAGCAAACTACTGCGAGCTCCGCTATCGTGCTACAATTCATTCTAAATATCTCAGCACCAACCAACTAAAAGCCTTCCTATCAAGAGCTTGGCCACAAACTTCCATGGCCAAACTCTCAGCACGGCTAAGCTCTCATTTTCATCTTAGCTTTCGACTTCGCTAGCTTCTAGTTCATTGTTTGTCCACTGACCTTTCTTTAAGCTGGCTGGCTGGCTGGCTAGGGTCGAGCCGTTCCCGGCAAGGTGTCCAAAGCCATCTCGATGGATGGACCTCAGTTGCGCTGACCTCGAGGCTTTCTTCCTCCTGAGGATCATTATGATAGATGGTCGTTGGCGAAGCTTGTTCCTCTGTAGCTACCTAGCTAGCTACCTTCGACGCCAAGTGCGACGAGTTAGGAAGGAAGAAATTGATGGCCATTCCTCTCACGCCAGATCATAGAAAGGAGCGGTTCTGTCTGCCGTATGATACCGCCCGCCTACCTAATTGCTCTGCTTCTACACGAGTCAGTCATCTGTCGATCACACGAACGTTTCGTTGGCACTGGGCACTTGAATGACGAAGGAATGAATGAACATGAATGAATGAATGAATGAATGACAGCGAAAGGGTAAACTAACGAAGAGTGAATCGAGACGAAGGATTTCAAAATTGATCACTCCACCGTGTTCAAATGTGAAAGCCTTCAAGTTGTGCCCTCGCATCCTCCCGTCTCGGCTGGCCGGTCCACGCAGCTGGTCCAAGTGAATGAGTTATATTGCTGTGAGTTATTGCGGAGCTCCGAGTACACGGGACAATCTGGCGGTATCGATGGCGCAGCTCGCTCTTCCTTTGCTAACGATGAACCGGCTGCTTCCTGGAATTATTGTCAACAGGCAGGCAGACAACGACTTCTCTGCCCTGGCCAGGCAGCTAGTCCATCACTTCAACCGCCAAGCAAGCACGCAAGCACGCAAGCACGCAAGCACGCAAGTACGCAAGCATCGGCCGAGACTGCGACCGGAGGTTTCATGGATTTGGCTCTGGACATGATGCGTTCATTCTGCTTATTTCAAATAAATTCTTTTTTCCTTTGAAAGAAGCATCGTTCTCGAAGATAGAAGATATAATTTTAAAAAAGAAGGCTTCAGCTTTGAGAACGCCTTGGCCTTCCTCGCTGCTGTTGTATCCTTCATCAGAGGATCCGACTCCACATATCCATCTACCTATCCATCGGCCCGTCGCTTGGCTTTGGCGCAGCTGGCTGGGATGGGACGACAGGAAGGAGCTCTGGTCGTGTCCACTCACTCACTCACTCACTCACTCACTAATTCACTCACTCCCGTTATATCCTGCGTCCAAGTTACATGCAGCCAGGACCGGGAAGGAGGAGCACGGGACGGGACGCTCGCTTAGTTACTGCGTTTGCTTTGCCATCTCCCGTGACTCCTTCCCCAGCCTGCATGCTCAAGCGGTACTCTTATCGTAGCATGTTGAGATGCTTTGAGCCTCCAATCGATCGATCAATCGATCAATCGATCGCTCACCTGTTTCTCTGCAGAGAGTTCATATCTCCCATTTGAGGAGGCGTCTTAATAGTCGATTTTCTCAAGCCCACAGAACTTATGATTTATGATACGCTGAGACGAATTTGAGATGAATTGAAATTAATTGAGTCGAATTTAAGACGAATTGAATTTGAGATGGACTCAATTGGGCGAGACTGGGTTAGATTGGGCAGAGCTAAGAAAGAGACTGACGAAGGTACTGGTTGGACGAACGAAATGGCTCGACTTGAAGATGGTGATGCAGGGCTTCAATGGTCTGGTCGCTGAAGCCTGCTGTCAGCGTGGGCTGCCGCGTTCCCGACCCCGGATCGATTGTTGCTCCGCCCGGCTCCCGAATTTCGAACTCCGAACGAGCTGGCGTCCGAATCGATCCAACCACAGATTTAGTCTTTTCAGCAAACGTCCCCTGCGAATCTTTGGATGAATTCTCTACTTTCCTAAACTATCTCTAGCTAGAGGTCCAATATCGAAGAAGCCCTATCGGATGCATTGCAAAAGGCCAAGGTCAGACTGAATGATCGTGCTGTCTTAACAGAGAAGGCACTAGTTAATTAAGAACTATCGTTTTCTCAGGCTCCATGTATATACCATACATGCGATTAGTCTTTCAATGTTTAAGAATGATTAAGCAAAACAAAATAAATAAAAATCAAAGTAATTTGAATAAATAGATAAACAGAATAAAGTAGAACAATGAAGAAATTAAAATCAATCAAAAAGAAGAAAAAAGAAAGAGTAGTTCAATCATTGTTCTTCTAAATAATTAAAATAAAGTCTGAAAAACAAAATTAACCAAAACCTGTAGCTAGTACCTACTACTACTACTACTACTACTACTACGAAGATTGATTGATTGATTGATTGATTGATTGATTGATTGAATCATTCGTCTGGCAGGCAGACAACCCAAACTTGAAAGAGGCGGCGACGTTGGAAGGAGTGGTGGCTTGGGGAAGAAAGAAGAGGCATCGATATGGAATTAATGCGTCGGCGACGTGGAAATTGAGCACAGGGACAGGAAGGTAATGAAAGCCAAAACCAAAACACGAGTTAGAATTACTAACTCCCTATTGCTAATACTATCTACTACTTGGTAGCGCTAAGTCATTTTGAAAATGGAAAGAACTGCTCTTCTATTCATAGTCGTTGTTTGTTTGGTTCTAGCGGGAGACAAACTCTCTACCACCAGGGAAACGTCCACATCAAAATAAACGTACCCATGTATACCACGTCCTCATCGGTGGCCATTTGATAAGTATGCGTGCGCCCCAAAAGACTTCGCGATTTCTCAGCAGAATGGAAGTGCTACGATCGATGCCTCGTTTCTTTCTTCTCACACAGAAAACAAAAAGCTGCCTCCTCCCAGTAGATAGAGCTCCTATCTGGTCTCTAGGGTCCCCTAACGCCCTGGAGGAAATGGGATGCATTTAAAAAGCTGGGTCGCAGGACAACAAAAAATCTCCTACAATAGATTGACTCATGAGAGTAAACAATGAGCTCGAACGCTTTGTTGGCTCCTGTCTCATAATAAAAGTTGGCCGCTTGCACATCCTCTGTTTTCACGCTTTGCTGCACCGATACTAGTTTGCGGAGAACGTGTGTTGATCTCTCAAAGGACCAATCAGTCGTGGGCTGCAAAATAAAATATAGATCTCTGGAGGATTAAAGAAAACGGAAACGGAAACGGAAAGAAACGAAAACGAAAACAACGAGAAAGTGAACGAGGAAAGAAAAAAGAAAAAGAAAAAGGGAAAGAACAAGAACTAGTAATGAGGAAATGGGGAAAATGGAGACACAGCCTAGCAGCAGAATAGTTCCACCATTCTGTGCATATTGGTCCTGCATGTTTCCTCGCGGCTTGTTTTCTTTTTTGGGCTTGTGCTACGTCTTCTTGCTGAGCTGCAACTTCAATCGTGGCCCATTTCGCTTTCGTGCTTCAAGTTGGCGTATATGGGCGAGCGCAAAGCGAACCGGCACTCGATTGTCGTGACCAACATCGACGCTGCTGACTCGAGACAGGGAAGTGAGTGTGCAGGTAAAAAACAAAAACTGAGTCTGAGAGTCTGAGCGAGTTCCACAGAGATGGCGCGAGAGAACTCGAACAAGTAGAAGAAGAAGAAGACAAGAACGATTTATTGATCATGTCCTTTGAGAGAACGCCCGTAGTGTTTTTTTCTTTTTTGTTTGCTTGCTTGCTTGCTGGCTGTTCAAAACGCAAAACAATGAAAAACAAATTGGAGCAGCATCGTCCAAGACCATGTGCAGCAGCAGATGGACGGACGAGTGATCAATCCTAAAAAAAAAATATTAAACAACACTAGACCTATTAATAAATCGTGCGTGCATTTCACCAAGTCTGCAAAGTTTGAATGAAGAGATTGGTCTAGATAGTATCCGTAGCTAAGTCGTGCGAGCGTTCCCTTCTCTTCGCTGAAAGCACAGGCGGTCTCAAAAAGACAGTACAGGCCAGCACACGAAACGATGCAATTCGATCTCTCTTGTTCAACATCTTTTCGGTGAATAAGGAGACCTCAAAGGGAAAGGTGTTGATTAAGACATAGGTGCGACAGCCCTCCTTTTAAGATGTCCGTCTGTTTCATTTCATTTTGCTGCTGACGTTTGCAGTGATCGATTGCGAAAGTCGCAGATCTGTTCTCTAGCTAGAGAACAGGCTATTCTCGGCAAACCCAGGACATACGTACAGGCTACAAACCCTATGAAAGATACAGCCAGAGTAGATTTGGTCTTAGGGCTTGAATGTACCAGCGTTTGTTGTGGTTTCTACTACAATAGGAGTTGCTTGCTTCGAGCGTCTGTTGATTTAGCTGTCGAGTGAGATTATCGAAAACATTTCATGAGACTTCCTCAGTGCGAACCTGAATAGCCACAATTGGCCAGAATGAATGAAAATGAAAATGAAAATGAAAATAATAAAAAAATAAACAAGTTTCTACTGCCGAGATGAGAAAAGACAGCATCTCGTTTTAAGAAAGCTGTCTCTTTTGCCATGCTCTCTTGATAATTTAGGGAGAAAAGCACAGCACTCGCATTGCTATAACATTTGCACCATCGCGGACTATTGAGTAAAGTGAGATTCTTTACACGGGTGAGTTTGAATTTACTTCTTGTTCTTCTGGGGCACCCCTTGGCGATTCAATCTACCTTGTTTCGTCTCTTGCCAAAATCGCCTCAGAATTAGACTGTATTGAGGAAGCCTAGGTCTACCATTTTATGGAACAGAGAGGCACAGTCTCTACCATCCATGTCATCAATTTCATGCATGTGACTAGCAGAAATTTAGAGACTTGGATTCCAAATAGCATATTGTCTGCAAATAAGGAAGCACAAGGCGTTGTTGGCCCCAGCAAGCTATCTGGCTAGCAGCTATCTGGCTAGAGCTGCAGCTAGCTAGCTAGCTACGTATGTTACATATGTATGTATTTTTAAGTGCATGCGTGTGCGTCTTCGTTGAGCTGCTATAGATGACATATTGCAATCCCTGTCAAGGGAGCTGAGTGATTCCTCTTTTAAAAAAATAAAAATGTTTTAAAGGCAAAAAAACAAAAACATTCCAACAATTCGCGCGTCTATCATATATGAGTGGATAGCGAGCTAGATACAGGAAACAAACAGAGAGAAACCCAAACATATGGATAAAGTAAAAAGTGTCATCGGCACTTGGCATTGCCCTCAGGAAACTAGCCCTAGTGTACTCTCTCCGCTTCGAGTCAGTTTTGTAATGTTTGGGAGGTACACAAACAAACAAACAAACAAACAAACAATAGATAGATAGATAGGTAGATAGATAGGTGGAGGTATCGTAGTTTGAGAAGCAACCTCAGGCATCGACCAGTCTTCATCATCGCGATCAATCAATCAATCAATCAATCAATCAATCAATCAATCAATCAATCAATCAAGTTTCCGGACATTTGTCTAATCCGGTAGATGCAATAGGTAGCAGCAGCAGCTACAGCTAGCTAGCGCTTCCTCCGCGATCGGGATGATCCTCGATGCCAGAGCACTTCTCTCCTCGGGACCACCAGGGAACGAGAGTGAATACGCATCTGATTCCCTGGTGATTGTTAATTACAATCGTCCTCCAAGATCTCCAAACGCGGTCTCTGCTTCCGCCAGCGAGCCTGGCAGTGACCATCTGCTTCCCCAGCTTGGCCAGCCGGCGCGCAGCACCTCAGGCTCCCTCCCTCCCTCCGCCATGGCTGCATGGATGATGCGTAAGTTAGTGGATTGATTGATTGATTGATTGATTGATTGATTGATTGATTGATTGATTGATTGATTGATTGATTGATCTGTCGATTGACTTCGGCACCTGGTACAAATGATTTCGTGCCGCAAAGCGTGCAAAGGCACTTGGCATCACTTCTTTCTTTCTGCTGCCTCGTTGTTGGTCTCTTCCCGTTTGCTTTCTGAGCAGAGGAGGAGCAGAAAGAGCCCCAGTCCTTTTCCAGAAATGGCCTGCAGAAGATGATGGATGGATGTGTCATAATAATGATAATAATAATAATATTAATAATAATAAGAAGAAGCAAGGGTCATTGATTGATTGATCATTCATTGGGTTCTTCTGCCTAGCTAGCTAGCTGGGCGGAGATGGTCCCGCGACGTCACTTCCTGCAGCAGCAGATGGAGGAATGTAGTGCCTGGCACGCCTGGCACGAGGGCTGTCGAGGCCACTTCCAACTCTCGAGGTACTGAGGCCTCCAGGTATGCAGCATGAGCGTATGCAGGTATGCTTATGAATGTATGTTTGTATATATTTATGTATGTATGTATGTATGCCGGTTGACTGCTTCTTCGCGGAGTATTATTTCTCGCCGCGTTGCTGCTTTCCATCCTTTGCTTCCTTCCCTCTGGAGGACTTTAGGTTTTCGAATTAACAAAATCCTGTATATAGTTAGCACCTAGGCAGCAGCTAGCAGCTCGTCTCGATTGTTATGTCTTTGTCTATGAGCAAATCAAAGGCGTGAGCGCATGAGTAGTGCGACCTAAAGAATGCAAGCAAGCAAGCAAGCAAGGCCAGAGCCGCCTCTCTGTCTGCGTTCTGTTCCTTTCTTTCTTTTCTTTCTTTTCTTTTTTCTTTTTGGTCCAATGAGCTGCCTGCTGGCGATCTTCACGTACGTACAGCCAGTCCAAGGTAAGAAGAGACGATAAGGACCAATGAGCGCGTAAACGACTTTGGAGCGAAAGAGAAAAAGCCTGCTGCAAGACGAGGTGAATTAGTTGCGCGCCGATCACGAGCAGCAACGCAGCGCGATCGTGGTGCTAAATGGCTGCCATATCTTCGTTCTCTTCAGGACTATCGCATACTGCGATGATTTCAGGAATAGTAGAAGCAAAGCTTTGCAAAAACTATCACGTTTAGAGCAAATTAAAAAAAGAAAAGAAAAGATTTATTATTATTATTTTAAATAAGTGGTACTTTCGGAGCTGAGCATTAAATGATGAATAAGAACGCGGATCGCTGGAATGAGGCAATCTCTTCTCTATGCTCACATCTTACGACAATGGCAAGTCACGGAAAGGTTCGGTTCCGCATAGAGCACGCGCTACGTAGCTCCAATTCAGGTTTTGTAGCATTCTTAGTCTCCAAATGCAGGTTTGACAGACCAAGAACGGGCAGTATTTCAAGTAATAGGCGCACACGTATGTATACCAGTGGAGTAGATTGCTCTTGCAAGCAAACTTTACCTAGCAAGCTAGCTAGCTAGTTTAAAGAAATACCACTACCTAGCTAATAAATAGGTACTCGCTAAAAGAATAACATGAAGTTCTTTATTTAACTGGTCTCTGCCTGCGCAACTTTGATGGAGAGGCACCTCTTCTGGTCAACCGACTGCTGCTGTTTGATCAAACTTCATTCATTTCCAAAGAGACAGCTGGCTGTTCTGAGCAGCAGGGAAAAGGCCTCGCATCTTGCTGGCTATTTCGTAAGAAGCCATCGGCCCTTAAGTAGTAGGCCACGCTCAACATTGGTTGTGTGTCACAAAGGGCAAATCATTCCTCCCTGCACTACTTTGATCATTTGCAACTTTGTTTTCTTCGAAGCAGCAGCAGTTAAAAACGCTCGCTTGAAGAGCAATAGCCGGAGAAACTTGGAAACAAACGAGCTCGAGTTCGACCATATTGTTTGCTCTTCATCCATCGCGAATAAGCAAGGCTGCTTCCAGTAAACCAACCTGATACCCCTCTCTAAAGGCCAGAGAACGTTCGCGCACAGGTCTTCGAAGCAAGCGACTAAGCAGACAACAACCGAGGGGGATCTATCTTTACTATGTTTCCCGTTGAAGAGAGGAAGCCCACGTTAATATAAAAGAAAAGAAAAGAAAAGAAAAGAAAGACATTTCATAAAAAGCATTCTGACTGCTTCTCTTTCCTAGGTGCCTGTTACTCCTACCAATAGTGCACAGGCAGACAGTGTATTCAATGATTTTTATGTATGATGATGATTATCTTTAAAAATAGCAACTTTACTTAGTGAAGAAATATTGTATTGTTGTAAAAGCAAAGTATGTATTTGCTCTGTTAGATTTCCCCTAATCGGTGGAGGCCCATCTCTCAACCGCCGCGGCGGATATTATTAAATACACTTGTGCACTTCTCCAGGATGATTGATCGAAGCGCCTGCGTTCGACTCCAGCAAAAGTGCAACCGAGTGCGGTCTGGCTGGCAGGCGTGCAGCGAGGAGAGAGAGATGGAGAAGAATTATAAAGGAGTCTGTCTATCTGTGTCTGTAGAAACAGCATTTATTTCAATGAGCTTCTTTGAGAAACAGAACGGAGAAATGAGAAACAGATGATAACTTGTGTGGGTGAACTAACTTCCTTTTTCTGAAACGAGAGAAGATCGTCATCATTCCGAAAACCCGGGCAAGCGAAGAACTTCCAAGTAGGTGCCTGCCTACCTAACCAGCTAGTCCACCACCAGAACAGGCTTTGAAAGAAAGAGAGCGAAGAATGAACGCAAAGAAGAACGCCAGCTGCCCAGTATTCTGACCCTCACAGTCCGAAAACTAACTTTGTAGCAGAAACTGAGGACTTTTTTTGTTTACGAAAGCAGCCAAACTTAAAAAAAAAAAGGAGATAAAATGACAGAAAAGAAGAGGCTCTCTCCCTCTGTACTACCTAGTTCTAAGCCGTAGCTAAGTGAAAGCTGAATGAAACACGAAGCAAAAAGAGGTTTTATCTATAAAATACCCTCTCTTTAAACCAAAAGTATGGTTCCCCCTAATGTCCTTTTCTTTTCTTTTCTTTGCTCCACTATACATATGCATATACATACATACGTACATATACATAAAAAAGAAAATCGCTGACGTTCACGCTCCGAACGACGAGGGAACGGTCAGCAAAGCCGCGGATTCTCTGGAGCCCTCCGCTCCATCTGTAGGCGCCAATCTACTCCTGCCGATGTGTATGGAAAAGTAAGCAAACGACCGCGAGCAAGCAGCAAGCTGCCGAACTGAGCGAGCCGGGAGTGGTTTCGCCCGCCAATCTTTGCTTCCACTTCAATTTAGTACCTAGTGCACTCTTTGGTTATTGCTTTGTGCTTCTCAGGTGGCGCTCGTGAAAAGAAAGGCAAAAACAAATTAAAAAAAGCAAGAAAAATGAATCAAACGCAGGCATCGCATTCATTCCCTTGGATCCAGAGTCTGCAAGAGTGGTATGAATTGAGGGATACTTATGGAAAGAAGTATTTTTTGTCTTTTAGGTAAGACACCTCAGGGTTAGGTGTAGTTTCTTCTTCTCCAGGTCTTGCAGAGGTTTGAGGTTGTCGCGTAGCTTCGAAAGGCAAAACCCCCATTTGAACGGTCTTTCGTCTTCTCTATTTTCTAATTGACCTAGGCGATGTTCTGTTCCAAAAAATAAATATAAAGAAATTTTAATTAAAAAGAATTAGAATGGTGCAATGTGACAATGAGACTAATTAATAAATAAAGGTTCAAGCTGGCAGCCGATGTAATGATGGTGACCTACGACGTATGCCAATACTTAGTGGCGTACAAACATTGGTGCGGGCCATGGTCCTGTCAAGTTCGAAATCAGCGGATAGCTTGCTTGCTGTCAGCTCAGCTCAGCGTAGGTAAATAAATATGTATGTGCAAAAAGCTTTCAAAGTTAAAGACCACAAAGGGAGGTGGCCTCTTTCATTAAAAAGAAAAGAAAAGAAAAAAAAGGGGTTTAAATGATCTTCAATTAAAAAGCTAGAAGCATAAAGTTTAAAGAACCTTTTCGTTCGAAATGAAAGAAATCGGAAAGGCTCTATTCCTTATCGAATATTTTCCCGTTTACTTAGCTATATATTTAAATTAAAAATGGAATTAAAAATAAAACAATAATATGTTCATCTTATTTTAAATTAAAATAAAACAGCCATAAAATATTTTAACTGGAAACAAAAAGAACGATTTATCAGAACAGAGAAAACATATAATTTAAAGCAAAAAAACAAAACCATAAAACTTCTCTTTTTAAAAATAGCATTAAAAATAGCATTAAACAAATAAAAGACTTTTGATGAAAGCAGATGTCATCAACCATTCTTCCTATAACTTCGCTGACCGCTGCTGGCGCGCAGTGCATGCGTGTCTACTTCCTCTTCCGAGTCTTCCATTTATGCGCCTCACTAGTGGCGGCTCCACCATTTTAAATTTTCAATGATCGATGGATCGATCTTTGTAAAGAAAGTGAAACAACACTCACCTCACGCATCACCTCCAATAACTGAGTAAGTAAGCACGTTAGTCAGCCAACCAGCCAGCCAGCCAGCCAGCCAGCAAGCAAGCAAGCAAGTTAGCAAGTTCGAGCCCTTACGCGATAGCACTCGAGTGGGTCTCCTTCTCGGCGCCTGGCTTTCTTAGGGCCCTCTCGGTCTGCTTGGCAATCTCCTACCCAGAATCTCTCCTTTCCAACTTGCATTCAGAGGTCCTGGTACCACCTGCATCACGAGAGCTTGGTTTGCATTATCAGAAGGTCGATTCATCGTTGCTAAGATCGAGAAGTTGATCCGTAGCGAGTGAGTGAGTTGCTTCGTACGGATATATATATGTCACCAGAGACGTCATTTGATTTGCTGTTTAACTTATTTTTCTCTAGCTAGAGCTAGAGAGAGAATAAAGGGTGAATTACCCCTCCGCAGGGACTGCTTTTACCTGCACGGGTTAGTGAGCTAGAGACACCTTTTCTTTCCACTGTCATCTCGAAAGCGAAGTTGCTTGCTTGATGCAAATGCTGAGGCAGCTGATACGGACGCGCTATAACCAACAGCAGCTCCGCCTTCTCTCTCGGCGGTAAATAGACGCAGTTCGCACCAACGCCTTCTCCTTCTCAGCGACCCGAGGCGTTCTTTTTGATCGAAAGAAAGAAAGAAAGTAAGAAGGTGTGTATGTATTATGTATATATGTATGTGTACTCTTCTGGCGTAGTGCCTTAGGACCGCCTCTAAGTGTATGAGCGCAGTATTGTTCATCTGCATTCTCAACAGTACTCTGGTATTGATTACTTATTGGGTGCCTTGGGTTCGAAGAGAAGTGAGGGCTCGGCACGATGCATGGCGGCGTGGTGCAGGAGGGAGGAGTGGAGCAGTGCGGGCGGAGTTGTTAATCATCCACTGTCGGTGCATGTACCAGCTGGCTGGGCATGGGAGGAGGGCGGGAATCTCGTCTCTCCGCCTGGCTTGATGCTGCCTGCCTTCCTTTCGTGCGTGGGCGGCAAGGCTGGATTCCTTACGTTCACTAGGAGCTAGAAGATGGAGATTGATAGATCGATAGATAGATCAACAGATAGATCAATAGATAGATCCATAGATTAGTTGGGAACTACAAAAAGAAAGAACGGCCGATGTGCTAGGTACGCATGCATCTCCTTTTAGAAAAAGCATTTGGCTTCCACGGCTTATAGGTATGCATTCTTCTTCTCATGAAATTGGCTTGGAAAGTCAGCAGATACATGGCTAGTTTACAACACGCAGCAGCAGGCTTGCTTGCTTCAGGGTTGGGAGAAAGCACGAGTGGACTGGACTTAGGCCACCTGGCGCGATGGAGCAACGCTCACTCATTCCAGTGAAGGCCTAAAGAGATTAAGAATTAAATCATATATTAGCTATGCATGTATGAATGAACCACCATGATGGAGATTTTTGAAGGAAGCAAAATGTATTCGTTAAGGACAAGACAACTCATCCATGGAGCGAGTGCATAAACAGCTATTCGGAGAATGAGGGTGCCAAGGTAACTCCGGTCCCCGAGCCCCAAACACGGGGTAGATTAGGCATACGGATAACAAATAACGCACAGAAGTTGTGCATGCGACGTTCAGGGCAGGCATCTGCTTCTGTGGATTCAGGGAGGAGGAGGAGGAGATGTTTGAGCAATTGCACCAACAGTAAAATAAAATAAGAGTTACACTCAATAAATTACATTTTAGCTCTAGAGAATCGCAGAATGTGTTTTATAAGGTGTACTAATTTTCACCTGCCTGGGTGGTGATTGTCTTTAAAAAGTTGAACAACTAATCCTGGAGATGAGCACGAAAGAAGGAGAGGATTCCGGAGAATGAAATATTGAAAAAATTCTGTTCAGACATTTCATTTTCACAGTTTGATCGATATGGGGTCTCTTTACCTTCTTCAGCATGGAAGCGAGATGCATATCCTATCTAATTTTATAAATGAATAAACAAGTACCTTTCTTGGGGACTTGCGCTATATTTTCGAGTGGAGAAACAAACACTCTGCGACGGACAAATTTCCCCATTCGATGCATATGATTACGGCATTGCACAGTAGACCTCGTGCCCCATCGTATAGCATTTGCACACTACCTATAACAGATGCGCTTAAAACTGTTTAGTCTTCATTGCTCATAATCTGTCTGTTACTTTATTTGCCTGTTTATGTCACTTTATGACGAAACGTTCTTTTATTAATGAGAAGAGCTCGCGCTGTCGGAACCCGCAAAAAGCTCTGGGGTGAAATTTCGATCGCTCGGAAGCGTCATTCATTCATTTATTCATTCATCAACTCACCACTAATCTCTCTCTGAGTTGCTCGAGGTCTTTTCTCCGAAGCATTGGCGCTACAGCAAGGCGGCTGTCAAATGCGAACTATAAGATCACCACTGCATGGGGAATGGATGGCTCTGCTCCTAGAGCTAGCTCCGCTCTCACGAGCAGCACTGTGCCGTTGAAGTACTACCAGTGAGTGAGCGAGTCATCTATCCTTGTGAGAAGAGTGGACCATCGTGGTGCTTGTTCTTTTCAGCACTTTGAGGTATCAGTGTCTTTTCTGTGCAGCAAATGGCGATGGGAATGGTAGCATTGACTGTCTGGAAACTATTAGAGAAGGTTGCTAATCAATCCGTGCCTTCGTACGAAGTTGAGCAACAGTAATAGGCCTAGTTTCCGAATTCACAAACACCTGACCTTTGATATTTCTGATCGCCAAATCAATCATTCTCAGTTTCTCGTATTGGGTTTTCAAAGGGACTCAAGTGCGTGTCCTGCTGAGGTTGCTTTCAGGCTTGCTGCTTTTGTATGGGTTTTCACTTGCTTGCGCTTTTCATTCATTTCTCCCAGCTTCTGCACCTTTACTCGGATCTGACACCTAAAAATATCCGCCGTTGCACTTTTTATTTGACGATCTGCACTTAAAAAGGTACACAGAAGATGGATGGTTGAATGAATGCATGAATGAGTGAATCAATTTCTATTTCGGAACAATCAGAGGGATTACTCGTATATAGCGAAGGCGGTACCTGGAACCACCACCACCCCCACCACCACCACCACCAAGCATGTAAAAGGAATAAATAAACAACAAGCATAAATCAGAGAAACAGCCGCCTTATTTTCCTATTTCTCTTTCATCCATGCTTCGATATTTCATGTTGCCGCATATCAACTGCCTATTTAGGTACGTACCACTCACTAAAAGAAGCCTCTGCCCGTCCTCGCCGTGGCTCCCGTGAACCAGCAGCTAAATCAGACCATCACCAGGAAGGGGCCCTCGACTTTTCAACAACAGATACAAGACGAGCGCAAGCGCAGCAGCAGCAGCAGTGCTGTGCTGTGTTGTGTTGTAGTTCGCAGTAAAATGCGCTTCCAAGTCGTTTTTAAAAAGGTTTTAGGGCAAGTAACTCGATCATCATCTCGCTTACTGTGGGGCATAGGTCGGCCGAACATTGTCAATTGCAAATAAGAGAGTCTGGTGGTCAACAAGCACCACCGCCTCCACGCTTGTGCCTCTTTTATATTCGATGCATTCGATCAGTAGGAGTGTTTCAGGCTTCTTAGCGTCTACTCAAGTCTAAAAGCTAATAATAGTAGAGATAATGATAGCGAAAGAAGAAAAAGTGAGAAGCTTAAAAAGAATAAAAACAAGAATAAGTATTAAAAGTAGGTATACTATTATTAAACGAATTTGTTTAAACTAAAAAAATAGATCAATGAATTATTAAAGATGAAGCCGTCTTTTCTATGCAAAGTCTATATTTGTTTTAGTCTCAATTGAATAAATAAGTTGGGAAAAATAAAATAAAAGTAATACTACGAGTACAACTTCGAAACAAGTTTAGCTAAAGTCACAAAACGAAATAAACTTTTTTGTTTACTTGTTGTTATTATTGTCTTGTCCCCGTTCCTTTCTTAAGGCTGAACAACGCGGATGAGGGTACGAGTGGATTGGCAAAACGAAACCTAAACTCTGCAAAACAGAAAACAAAATTGAAAGTGATTGAAACTTGAAGGAGAGAAGAGGCTCGCGCCGGCCATCTTCCAGCAGTGGCACTCGCTGTGCTGTGTTCTTTCTGTGAGCGTGCGAGCTCAATCAGTTCGAAAGCTGCTGCCAATCTGGTTTGATGTTGACTTCGCGATCCAATAGAGCAGAGAAATTATCGATTGGGCGAACTCGCAATGATGAAAGTTGGAATCGACACAAATTGAAATGCTGCACGCTGCACACAAGGAGGGAGGACTTTTGGTCCAATGAACGGAGGCTTGAATAGCGCGGAGAAGAGAAGAAGCCCAAAGAGCGCAGGTCTGCAATGCAAAACTGACGAATTTGGCGCTGGCCTCTCTCTCTCTCTCTCTCTCTTTCTGTGTCTAGATGGTGAAATCCTTCTCCATCCGCAGGGGAGGAAGAGAGAACGATAACCTGCCGATCGCTAATAGTAGGCCATAATCAATTCGAGTGAAGGATCTGGAGCCTTCACCAATGCAACCTTCGAGTTTCCGACCTAGAGCGCGCGAGAGCCTTTTCCAAGCACGGGAAACGGGACATCCACTGCCACTTCCCACGAGTACGAGTCAGCAACCAACCTTTTATTCGTAAGACTGGGGCGGCAGTCTCTTCAAGTTACTCTTCCTTCTGCTTACGTTTTGTTTTAAATCATCCTTTTCTTCTTGAAATGTTATATTTCCTCACTATGTTCATTGTGATGTATAATGCCTTCCCTTTAGAAAATGTAGAAAATAAAAATTATTTATACAACAGTTTTTTCTTTTTCTTTTTTTTGTAATCGAAAGAGCTCTCGCCACGGCTCAGAAAAGTTATTATAATAAGTAAGCGAAAACAAAATTAGAATAGAAAGACCGCCTTTCTTTTCATGGTTCGTAAGAGAGCAAAGAAAGCACAGTGTTCTACTGTTCCATGTGTTATTACAAACCAACAGATTGTCAACCAACCAAAGAAAAAGAGGGAAAGGGAACGTCCATTTATTCATTCTGTTGAGTTGGTATTGTACCTTCGCCAGGCTAGCTAGCTAGCTAGCTGTAGCTGAGCGAGTCTTCGCCTTCACGGCGGCCGCGCCTTCCAAGCCTCGTCTCAGTCTAGCCTCGGCCGGCCGAGGCCTGTTCTGCCTTCGTGGAATCGCAGCGGAAACCTCGAGGCTGCGGACCATTTTGGGTTCACAGGTAACTTTCACCGGCTCACTGATTTTGGCGACATGGCTTGGCGCATCTTCTTTTCTTTTCTTTTTATAATTTCTTTCTACCAGCATTGCAACAGCATCAGAGGCGGCGTAGAAGGCGACTAAGGCGGGGTAAGGAGGGAGCTTCGAGCTCTCAAAGTTCACGAAAGATCGTGTCGAAGGAGGTGAGAAAGAGAGAGAGAGAGACGGCGGCGACGAACCCACAAAAGTGACTAGCTATAGAGAAAGAAAACCACTCTGTCATCATCACGCAGTCAGAGTGGAGCAGGGTGAAGTCTTTTAGCAAGTTAACGTGCAGGCGCGATGGGCCTCCGCAATTAATTGCTGCTACCGAGTCGGGTGAGCGAGCGTGTTCCTGTAGGCGCCTCTTCAATTTCACTAATAAGCGCCTCTTGCAATCGAATCATCAAAGCAGCCCACAAAGGCAGAAAAGAAGAAGAGGAGGAAGGAGAAGAAACAAAATAATAAAGGCCTCTACAGGTCCATCTGGCGATAATTAGTATGTATACCTCGTGCATTCACGATGACGTGACTAAATATATACATACATACATACCCCAAGACGGGTCAGTGGAACCAGCGCTCTACAGCTCTACGGCCACTGCTTTCAACATCAGTAGGTGGGTGAGTGCATCTTTGGTACTGAGGAATGCTTTTGGCCTGGGCTTTCCTTGCTTACCCAACTCTGTAAACTGTTGGACTTATCGAGAATGAAGAAGCTGGCTGGCTGGCTGGCTGGCTCGCTGGCTAGCTACAAGCAGTCCCTCCCTCCTTCCCTCCCTCCCTAATGCTGTGTAGTTGTCACGATTCGTGCTCTCTGGCGCGGGATCAGCTGGAGCTGTAGCAGATACCGTGGTTCCTGCTGTGTTTTCGCCTCTCTCTCTCTCTCTCTCTCTGTTTTTCTTTCTGTGGTGCGCCTGTTTCCCTCTTCTTCTCTGCGCCTTCTCGCCTCGCCTCGCCAGCCGCCGCCGCCTCGTCGACGGTTCTCCGCGCTTGCGCACGGACCGCCCTCTTTCTCTCTCCCTCCTCACCACATCAGCAGTCCCAGTGCCTGGTCGAAGACGCCTGCATCGGCCAGGAACACCCTCTTTCGCAGGTGGTCATCATTGCCAAAGGAAAGAAGCTAAGCAAGCTAAGCAAGAAAGAAAGCAAGCAAGCAAAGCCGCCTCGGGACAGACGCGCTTGGTCTTAGGCAGGCGGTGCTGGCAGTTCCCGCTAAGTGTTGGCTCCATTAGTTTGCTGCTTGGACTTCTCCTTCTCCTTCTTCTCCTTCTTCTACGAGGACTAGTCCCTCGAAATGGCTCGTCCCGGCGGATACAGATTGAGAGGATATGGGGGAGAATGCGAGAGCGTCCGCAGTCTCGGAGAAAAGGCGACTTCATGCGATTTCACTAGGCTACCGATCGATGCCTTGAAACCTGAAACCTGAAACCTGGCTGGGAGGGTTCTCAAACCGTAAGCATGCATTCTGGCGCCTGCGTTCGTTTGTGAAACGAGGCGGTCGTGCTGCTGTAGCTGTCGAAGACTGGCGATCGATCGTCTTGGATGGACAGTGCTTCGAGCATTGAGAAGGTGCTCGAGTTGCAAAAACACTTCAGGCGAGCAAGGCTGTCTATAATGAATGTCTGAATGTCTGATATCTGAGCTGGCGCACAAGCGGAAAGTGTACATATATATACATACACCTTTGCTTCACACAGAACTCGGACGCCAGCTCTTGCTACCACGATACGCCATCTGCGACCCACGTTTTGTCGCGGGCCTCGCACGAAACCCCGAAAAGGGCCAGGTCCGACTGATTCACGCAGGCGGCCTCTTCGACTCGACTCGCACGGACTGGTTGTCCATCCAAAGTCATTTCACGGAGGGAGTTCTTAGTTCTTCGAGTTTAACTCGCTCGTCTTCATCCTTCTTAAAAATCGAAACGTCTCCATCGATGGTCAGTCAGTCAGTCAGAAGTAGCACGTACCTACCTAGTAGTTAGTTTAGTAAGTAAGTTAGTAAGTTAGTTTAGTCAGTTTAGTTAGTAATTTAGTAAGTTAGTAAGTTAGTAAGTTAGTTAGTAATTTAGTAAGTAAGTAAGTGTCTGCTTTTCTTCTTCCTTTTCGCTCCCTGCTACCGGCTACCTAGGCGCTGCGCTAGGACATGGTTGATTGTTCATTCTTCGGTTCATTCATTCATTCATTTATCCTTTCGTCGCTTCATTCCTTCATTCCAGCACTCATTCATTCATTCATTCATTCATTCATTCATTCATTCATTCATTCATTCATTCTTGAAGGCTTCATCAGAGACCACCGCCATGGAACAGCTGAGGGAGAGGAGCTGAGACGAGAGCCCCGCAGCATTGGGAGGCACAGTTGTTGGCACTCTTGCTGCTTCGGCGGAGACTTTCTCCAGAGGCCGTGCACGAGGCTCGCTCGCTCTGCCCGAGCGCCGTTTCGCTGATCAGCAGGCAGGCAGGCAGGCAGGCAGGCAGGCAGGGAGGCAGGCGAGCCATTGGAGCAGCAGCATTGCTTGGCGTGCTTCTTATCATTGGATTAAAAACTAAGCAAAGCCACCATCTCTCCTTTCGAAAGTAAAAACAAACACAGCGTCTGTATTACAGATTATTATTTTATGCCAGCATCATAGGCACCACTTACATTCATTAGCTAGAGGAAGGTAGGGAGGGAGGTTCCTCAAAGGATTCAAAATCTGTAAAATCAGCCAAAAGACAGACGATCACGAAGCTTTGTTGATCGACGCCGTCAGCCAGTCTGTCAGTCAGTCAGTCAGGCAGGCAGGCAGGCAGGCAGGCAGGCAGGCAGTCAGAGCCCAGGCACCAGGCATCCATCGCCTTGCCATGGATCACTTCATCCCTCAGCAAGTCCTCAACCCGACCCCACTGGAACTCTATCCACGGCTTCTGCGGCCACGAGCAAGCGCAGGTGACTCTGGAACCAGCAACACCATAGTTTTATACATAATTCTCGCAAAGATGTTGAAATATTTTGACTTGGGTAGAAAGGAAACTCAAAGCAATCGCTCGATGGCTCCACCTTCTCGCTTCTACAAGCACTAGCTAGCCACTTACTACCTACTAGACTAGACAGGTAGGTAGGTAGGTACCACCCATGGGGACTTTAGGGAAGCACGAGAGACACTGCGATCCCCGCCACTACCATAAAACCTACCCCTCCGCTGAGACACCGCCGCGCGCTCGTTATATCCCTCCTTTCGCACTTTGGGCACCTCTCATATTGTTGGTGACTTGTGTCCCCTCCTAAGGCTCCTTCCGATCCTTGCGCCGTCCTCGCGGCTTTGCACTTCTCTAACGAGGTGAGGGACAAACCAGCGATGTCCTTCCCTCCTCTTAGTGAGTTTGGGGAGCGAGAAACGTTGTTGCTGTTGAGTAAGGTTAATCGGTTACGAGGGGTTTCCTCATAGTAGTAATAAATGGCAGGACTTGAGCCAAAAATAAAAAGTATGTCAGAAGCAAAAGCAACAACTACGACTGATGATTTGCTGCTGAAGAGAGGCGAGTTCGTCAATCCTGACAGAAAGCGTCCTGAGACGGGTTTCTTTCAAAGAAGCTGGCCACGTACCACGCGAGGTGGCCATTCTTCTGCAAAGGCCAGGGCCTCGAGGGTCGATTGACCTGGTTACGAGACTTTTTTGCCTGCGTTTTTGCCGCTCTCTTGATCGTCAAAGTCCCTCATGATCTTCATATCTGTGCATCTGTGGATAGCTGGAGATTCCGCTGCTACTTATGTGGTGGGAGGCACAAACTCTGCTTAGTTATTACATGCCACTATCTATAAAACTTTGGCTACGTGTTGCTTGCTTCGTATAAGAACTCTCTCAGTGATGTTCTTTTCTCAAGTTTAGTCATGGTACTAATACGTTGTCTTCTCGCCGGTCTAGACTGCTGGCAAATATCAGCTCTGTTGAAATAACAAAAAATAATAATGAAGAATCGATCGTTTTTGATCTCGAAAACAAAAGTAGTTTGTTGAAGGTGGCAGTGGCAAATTCTTTCTTGGATTCTCCGGGTCTCGAAGAGGGATGTCGGCTCACAGCTCATCTACTTTCTGTTCATTTCTTTGCATATATCTATGTTTTTTGCTGCCGGATCAGCACAAGAGGTTACCTAACCCAAAAGATACAGTCGTCTTGAATAACAAGACATATGGTTTATTAAAAACAAACATGATTTAAAAACAAATTCCAGAAGCGAATACCGATATGGAAAGGCCCTCACTCTGAGCTGATTTAGTAAGTGCTCTGTTTGATTAATAGTTCTTGGATTTAGTTTCTTGGCCTGGTGGTTTAGAACTTATAATAAACCCATTGCTTGTAATGAATATTATTATTTAAAAAAAGAAGAAAAAAAGAATGGCCATGCTGTAGCTTGGTAAGAATGATAATTAATTTTCTTCATCGCAGGTCTTGCTCTTTCAACACAAACACAGAACATGTATTCATCGTGGGTTCTATATTCTACACTATTTTTTGTGTTGAGGAACTGGATTCAAATGTCTCAATGAGCTGGTATTCTATTAGTCTTTCGATCTTTCGAACGAAGCAGTGCTGGGGAGAATTATTAACCTCATAAAATCATCATGATCATCATAGCAATAGTAGCAATAATCTTTTATTGAAACACTCCTTCACCAATCTGGGACACAGTTAGCCGCAATGTCGTGACGCAATTGGAAGCAGAGTGCGCACCTCTGTTACCTATCGAAGTCTCCAAATATAGTATCTTACACTTCCGAAAGCATACACTGTTATTGATAATGGTGTTCTGTTCTATCTGCTCATTTAAAAATTAGATAGATCAACTTATTAAAATTTTAATTTATAAGAGAGAAGGAAAACTCCTTTTCATGTTTTTTTTTTTTTTTTTTTCTGTTCTTGTTTAGAATTAGTATAAATTTAAAATATTGTTTGAAAATATACATGGATCTGTTCTGTTTCTATCATTAAAAAAGCTGCGCCTCTAAAAATCTGTTTCCATCATTTTTTTTTTATTTAAATCAGAGATATGAAAACGTTTTTTATTTTTGAGAATAACGTAAATGGATGGAACACTTTTTTTGTTCTTTTTAAAGTTTGGAATACTTTAAACTTTGAAATAAATATTTGCTAAATTGAAAAGAAGAAACAAAAGAACTAGTGTTTACCTTTCAAAACAAATATCGCTCGCTATCGTCCTTTTTATATTTAGTCAGAGTGTTTTCATTAAGAAAGATTCTTTCCCGCCTTTCATCTATACGCAAGTCGGCCTCGGGGAAAATGATGGAATCAACCTGTGACATATAATGATCGATGAAGGACCTACCTACGACGACTAAGCAGAACACCAGTAAAGCTTTCCTTCCAAATATGAAACGCGAATTACCAAATAGCCTTCTTGAAAAATACTAAGTTGGTTTCTTTGTTTTACTCTTTATGTTCCCTTCTTTTGGTTTTATTTTTAATTAATGCAATAAATAAATTTAAATTTATTCATAAATAAATACTTTCTAGCAATGCTAATATTTGGCTTTTAAAATATTTGGCTTATTAGTTCTAGTTGGAGGGCTTAGTTGTTTATTTGGAATGAACAAAAACAGAAGGAAAAGTCAAGGTCTAGCTAGAGGCGGAATCCTCCAATTGAAACAGACCCCCTAGCTAGATCCTCATCTGCGCGATAAGGGTAAAGTGCGTCTCGCAAAGGAAAGAATTTGTTTTTCATTTGTCAGTCGGTCAGTCAGTCAGATAATCAATCAGTCAGTCAGACCGGGGCAGTGCGCATCTATCTTCCTGGGAGCGACAGAAGGTGTCTCTTTCCTCACCACTCAGCAGCGTCTATGGAAGGAAGAGACTTCAAGAAAGTGTCTAATCCTAAGTACTTCTACATGAACCTCGATTCCTTCACGTTAGATTGTTTCTTGGAATTTTGATCACATTTCTTTTCAGAAAGAATGAATGCCAAAAGAAAACACCTTGATTCCCTCTGAAGGCCACTTCTTTGAGGCCCTCGATCTTTGAGCTACTTTCTTGCTCCGATTCTTTCGCTTGTGAAGGGAAGAATGCGTGTTGGACTCTTTGTTTTGAAGATGTGTGTTTCCTTACATTAGCCAGAAGCTGAAAGGAGGTGTTATGCTCACTTCAGTTTCATTCATTGAAACTAGCTAGAATAATCATTACGACATGTGACGCTGTTCTGTTCTGTGTACTTTCTAACCAAGTAACTTATTCTTTGCTCACTACATCTCTTTCTTTCTTTCCTTTCTGTAGCTAAGTGGCTGCGCCTTCACAGAGGACAGTCGCCATAGAGGGCGCACGCTGTGAAACTCTTTTCTCCGTTCAAATTCCTTCGCTGGAAACCAGCTGCCTCAGCTTCAAGCTCGCTTACGCCTGCAGTCTGCTTACTTTGTCATCCATCTATCTTTCAATCGTTGAATTTCACGCCCTCTCCAGCGCTTGTTGCAAGCTACCGCCTTGGGTTCTCGTTGTTTTCTTCTGGTTTCCTGAAACAGCTCTATCGCCAAGATAACCTGACAACACAGAGACAGACAGACAGACAGACAGACAAACAGACAAAGAGCGAAACAACAAACTAACAAACAACTTTGAAACTATTTATTTGCTGCTGGATAATAGAAGAAGATGTTTGCTTTGCTTTGCTTTGCTTTGCTTCCGAACGCCGATTGCCTCAGCGCTACTTAGTACTTTAACTGAGGAAGCCCTGTTCCAGAACAGGCACTTTGAGGTCGCTGCACCTGCAAGATGTTGCTTGGTGATGATACCACCTCCTCGAAGAATCATTGAATCAATCAAAGTCAGCAGTCAGCATTGTCGGGATCTAGTTTTGGAGCTACGCGGCAGAGTTGCGAGTCTTCTGCGGAGGCAGACACTTCTTAGGACCGGGGAAAGGTTTGGCGCAGCGAAGGATTTGAGCAGTTCCTTCTTATTAGGCACACTTGTACCAAGTCCGTGCGACAGAAGAAAGAGTACCAAATGAAAGAAGTCCACGCGAGTGAAAGAATGAAAGGGCTTGGAAGCAGAGAAAGAAAGACATGAGCCGACGTCGATCTGCACCTTCTCTCGTTAAAATGACTTTCTGCTCAGAGGTCTCTCTCTCTCTCTCTCTCTCTCTCTCTCTCTCTCTCTCTCTCTTCAAGTTATTCGCTTGTGAAGCACAATTGCAGACACACCTGATGAATTATAGATTATTTAACCCGTCATTTGTACCAAGTAGAAAAACAAAACTCGAGCATCTCTCACAGACAGCATTTTCTTTGTGGCAAATCAGCACTAGAAACTGCAAACGTGTCATTTGCCGGTGCCCCGTTTTGCGTACTTGTCACCCACCGCTCGCTGCAGAGCCTTCGCTTCACAGCCGGCAGCTTGCAGCAGAGCATTCAGGATCCAATAGCTATGCAGTGGCTAGCCAGGTAGCATGCATGCATCGCCAGAGTCAGCTTCTAATTTGTGCCTGAGATTCCTGCGTCGTCACCCCTCCATCATCCATCTCCCCAAGGTCCTCTGGGAGGAGGTCGCCAGCTTAGAACTTGGGACCACCGCCATCGAATCCTCGTCACCCCATGGTTGTACTTTGCCGCCTCCTCCGATGCACTGCATGAGGGTCCCTCTGCCCACTGTCTGTCTATTTGTTTGTTTGTTTATTTGTTTGAAGTTTGTTTCTTTGTTTGTTTCTTTGTCTCTTTGTTTGTTCCAGTCGCTGCAGAGAAGTGGAGGGGCTCCGACTTAGGCCCATTGGCTGGCTGCTCGCGCACACACCTCGCGCCAGGCAGGCCTAAGCGAAGGCCTATGAGGGTGGTAAGGAGTGAACTCACTACTACAGCCTTTGGAGACCATGATGACGCCGCTCTGACCGTCGCTTGCACGCCTCCGAGTCCGTAGTTCCTGGCGGCGGTGGAGGCGTGCTTGCTGGTTGGCAATTTCCAAGGGTTGGACCTTGAAGCAGCGGCTGCTCTGGCGTGAGCCAACGCTGGCACGCTATCTATATGCGTGCACCGCCTGCTGCGTTTTCTCCGGGTTTCCCGGGCGAAGCCACCTTCGAGCGAGCTTGCGATGGTTGCGAATAGCTACGAGAATAAACGCATACCACTAGCGAGACAAGCAAGCAAAGCGACTAGGGGGGGCGGGCTAGCACTGGGCTACCAGGGGCTAGGCGTCTGCTTTGTGTTTCGAATATTTGCGAGATAAGAACAACCACAATGGAACGGCTGGTGAATGACAGACTCATATGTTGCATAGTCGAAAAGCATCGTCTCCCTCCTGGGAGAAGAAGACAGCCGCCGCAGCGTGTGCCCTTTCGCTTAGAGGCCCGAGAAGCTCGTGCGATACGGTGTTGCAGCTGTGATTCGCGGACGGAGTCGGTGGTCGAGGCGCATTGGACTATGCGTGCCTCTTCTTCCCTGCCGCACCCGCGCCAGCGCATCGCGAGTTTTTCGGGCCCTCAATGTGCGGCACGGATCAGCATCCACATGAAGACAGATAAATAAAACACACAAATAAAAACAGGCAATGGTGGTCTGATAAGGGCAATTGAAGTGAGTGATTATTGGTGGGGAGACTCTTTTGGACTCTGGCGAACTCTGTGAGAGCTATATGCAGCCTCAGGGAGCCGCCATTGTGGTGTTATTTTGATGTGTTCCTTGCATGCGTAGGACGTAGGATTCTTGTTCACCAGTTTAGAACAGGAAACATTAAAACAGCGATGGTCTCCGCTCCCGATGTCTTCTGCCAGCTATGCACTCTTTTTGTTGAAGATAGTATTTATTCTGAAAAATTATGGAAATGAAAATGTTATTTAAAAAGAAATATTGAAACGCGGGCGAAGCAAATTCAAAGTGAAACTCTCTTCAACTGCGCGTGCTTCCGTGAAGACAACTTCTGTATTCTTGGTAGCTACCCACAACCTGAAAATTGCGCACTCGCTTGCCCAATCGCAAAGTACATGGGAATCATCTGCGCAGAAGAAACCTTTACGTTTCTCTTTCAATTAAAAAAAGCACTGTTCTATTAGACAGCTAGCTATGAACCGATTATTAGCAAGTAGCTAATAAGAACATTACCTCAATCTCACTAGTCATTGGAAATGAGTTAAAACTTGTTTTTTGTGTTTTAAAAATAAACAAAAAGCAAGTTGGGTGGAAAAAACTCAAGCCAACACAATCAATCAGACAATGCTAGTTACCCAGTGCTAACGCTTTGAAAACAGTTGTGCGCCTAGGGACCTTTTCAAATGAGGAAATCGGTCTCGAAAGAGGAGGTCCAGTAACACCTACTACCTACCTACCTACCTACCTCTGCAGACGGAAAATATAAACAACAAGGAAAAGCCTGAGAGCGAGCTGGGTCAAAATCTTGATCGTTCTCATAAGGAAAGAACGTGCGTACAACGCAAATGTCAAAGAGGCATAGCACAGTCGCATGCCAGTTGCGCTGGCACAAGTTCTTTGAAAGTGAACAACATTTACTGAAATAAAAGAGTAGAACTTGAGGCTTCTCGCAGCATCAAGACACATCCAAATTCAAAATATGATAAGATCCATGCTCAGCGATCGCTTCTTCGACCCGGCCCTGGCAAAGAATTTGTTAAATTGTAAACGCCTTCCATGCAACTTCATTCAATTGAAAGCCACGCCACCCAATCATGGCGATAAGATTTATTCAAGTATATTGCATAACATTGGCTATCTAGCAAATTTTGTTATCTACAATCCAGAATTTCATAACTATACCAAATGTATTTCGTTTCCATAACGTATGTCAGTTTCTCTATTCTAAGCTATATGCCCATATACTTTGCTTATAGCTTTCACACAACCAGTAGCGAAGTAGTTATGATAATTATTCTTTTCTATTATTGAAGGTAGACAGCCTATGATCTGGCGAACTATGTAAGTCAACAAATGAGACGCCAGAATGCACGCGAGCTGGCGAGCGCATGTCGGCAAAAGGTTTGTAAAGATCCTGTTTCCTACAATCCTACGAGCGCAGTCGCGGTTTCGTCATATCGGCCTCCAAGGCTAAATTGTCAAGTACGCCAGTGCATTACTTCAGATGTCGTATATATGCATCCATTACACATGCATGCACGCTCGTTCTGAGAAGAGCGAATGCACTGGTATCAGCTCGAGGCCAACCGAAGAGATGCCAGGTTCACAAAAGTTAAAACCCAAGTTCTAACCGTGAACAGTTTTCGCCTCGCTCAGTTATTAATAAGCGGGTTCGTGCGTTGCATCAGCCAGGCTCCACATGTGCGGTCCAGTCCGTCCAAGTGACCTCTGCTGAGATGAATAACTTGAGGATCGCCCGCAAACCACAAATACACGGGCACGCAAAATACCTGGAAAGCAGAACTTGAACCATCGAAAGAGGCACTCAAAAGGCCATCTTAAATCGCCAGAAGTTTGCGCTATACATCGCAAAATGCGCACGCGGTAAGTGGTATTATTTATTATGGGTCAAGTCAGGGGTAAGCTATGCACCATATAAATGAAAGTGCGCGAGGCCACTTTTTTGCTTGGAAAGAATGCGATAGACAATGGTCCCCTTCACGGCTTCGGGAGGGGAAGCGGAGACGCGGTTGGGAAGCGCGTCTGGGCGGCAAAAAGAAAGTAACACCTCATTTGCTTGCCGACATGCTTGCCTGCTTGCGTGCGCGCTCGCATGTTTTGCAAAACTTAGCTGTGCATTTCCCCGTGGAATCTGCTTCTTCTGCTTCGTTCTCTGGTTCTGTACATTCCGTTCTACGTAGTTAACTAGGACGTAAAGCAGTACTAAGTAGTAGGGGTACGTAGCTCATGGGTAGAGGTATGCATCTATCTATGTATGGTACAGTGAAAGCATCGAAAGACGGTTCGTTTTGTGCCAGTGGAAAAGTACATAGAGAATGAATGCCCTATCGAGGTAGCAATAGGCGGGCATGTGCTATTTTATTTCTATGTGGTGTGAAAGAAGGGGCAAAAGACAGCGAGTGAGAGAGAGACTCGAAATAAAGGCTCTTAGGAGGAGGGGAAAGAGGAAGCCACAGAATAGCACGCGACGAAGGGAGGAATGGGAGAACCAGGCAGACAGGCACACAGGACCGCAGTTCACGACTCGGGATCGTACACGCCAGCATTGTGTTTCATTGTCATTCATTTGACTTACTTTAGTTCAAAAGACAGTAACCGGGCTATTCTTGCTAGAGTAATGGGTTCCAACAGAAAGTCCCTTCTCTTCAGAACGTTCTCGCTTTGGCTTTATTGTGGAAATGTATGTTCGTTCAGGGGAAAACGCAACTGAGGCGGTGATTATGATACGTGCGTTGGTGGGGCAGAACCAGTACAAATGATATTACTTCTGGGCTCTTTTGGGCTTACTGCTATTTTATGCGGGCCATTCGCTTTCTTTCTTTGGCTCTATCCAAAAACGTTTATTTTGCTGTTCATGTTCAATTTGCATAGTTTTGATTTTTACTTTTTTTAAATAAATATATACATGAATTAAATCAATTTTCGATCATTTTCTTTGAACCAACAAACTTTTCTTAGCCCAAACAAATTGCGCCCCACTGACAATTGGGTTTAAACCAATCTTATTGAGCGCAGTGATTGGTCTTCAATCGCAATGTTCTATAGATTTTTTGTTCTCTTTTTAATTGGAAAGAAATCAAAATAAACTTTTCATTTACATGATGTGAAGATAATAATAATAAGAAGAAGAATTTTGATTATTTAAAACAGCAAGAACGAACTTGAAACCTAATGAAAGTATTACATAATTTATCTTTAAAATATATAAACAGAACTTGGTACAAGAAGCCAGCGAGGTAGGTGCCTAAGGTATCCAGGACCCACAAAATATACAATCATAGATTCTCGAATGAGGCCCACGAGCGTTTCTGGGCCCACCACCCCTTTTAAATTTTAATATTCTCTCAGGCAGCCTCTCCTCCGCCTCGTAGTATGTGGGTACGTACCTACCTAAGCAAGCAAATACGGATTGCGACGTCGCTCAGTCTGTCGATCAGGTCTGTCTGTCAGTCAGTCAGTCAGACAGTCAGTCAGTCAGCGCACAAGGAAAACAGAGGGACAGAATCAATCAGACAGCCAACCAATCAATCCGCAGAGGGCTCAGCGCAAGGCAGAAGTCGACCTTTCCTCTCATTCATTCATTTATCTATTCATTCCTTTGCACGTGGAGAAGAATTCTCTTATCTCCACGGGAGATTATCATGAACTCTGAATGAATATTACGCTTGTTTTCTTGCTTGCCCACTTGATGCGAGAGAGAGCTGGGTACTAGGTCTTTTGAGAGATAGATCTACAGAGTGGTGGTTTTCAAGTTCTTTCGTTCGTGAGTGTTTCCGAACCGTCACTGAGCAATACATTGTCGCCTTGCACAGTTGGCTAGGCAAGCTGAGAGAGAAGGGCTCTGCACGTGAGAGCCAACTTAAAGCTCGAGCGTGCGTGGCCAGCCAAAGTAGACAGATATTGGAAGGCCTGGGTTGCTTGCGTGGGCGTAACATCTTGGGCTGACTGCTCGCTCCACTTGCCGTGGAAAGGTGTTGGTTTGTGCAGCCTCAGTCACCTGCAACGGCGCTCGAAAAATGGAAATGACCGGACTTTTCCTCGCCTGCTTCGTGTCTCCTCTTCTTCTCTTCAAAGTTAAAGTTTCTTCTCTTCAAAGTTTCTTCTCTTCAAAGTTTCTTCTCTTCAAAGCTTCTTCTCTTCAAAGTTTCTTCTCTTCAAAGTTTCTTCTCTTCAAAGCTTCTTCTCTTCAAAGTTTCTTCTCTTCAAAGCTTCTTCTCTTCAAAGCTTCTTCTCTTCAAAGTTTCTTCTCTTCAAAGCTTCCGAGTAGCTTAGAAAAGAAAGACTGCGAAAAGCAAGCTGAGAACTCTTCACCTTTGTTCGATCATAAAGATTCTTTTACCATTTTATTTTGTTTTAGAATTAGAATTAAATTAAAAAAGAAAGAAAGAAAAAGAAAGAAGAAGAAGCAAGCACAACTCTGGATAATAGAGCATAGGATGGCTGTCCTTATGTAGTACGAAAAGGAGAATGGAGCGGAAACGGGTGCGCGAGCAAGAGCTTGCGAGCTTCAGCAGACTTCACGAGACCGCGTGTCCACGGCACTACGTACCTACTACGTACGTACCTTCTGCCTCGAGCATGGATGGGTGGCTGGCCGACTGGCACTCACCCACTCAGTGAGTGACTGATTGATTGATTGATTGATTGATTGATTGATTGATTGATTGATTGATTGATTGATTGATTGATTTATTGGGGGGTTCACAGCCTTCTGAGGACTTTCTTTGAAGGAGGTAGACCAATCAATTCACGAAAGACGCGACGGTAGATATATTTATTTATTTATACATACATACATACATACACGTATATATGTATATCAGGATTGAGGTAGTTTCCTAGTGCTACATTCGAGTGCGCAATCTGCGAGCTCCAATTGGCATCGGTAGTTGAGGCAAATACGAGTCCAAAGGAGGCAAGTGTCGAGGCAAGCTTGCTGCTGTTTATCTTATTTTGTGAGCGTGAGTGTGTTGTGAGATCAAGGTTGGATTCAATTGATTGGCTCTGCGGAATCTATCGTTCTGTTTATATATATGTATATTCATTTATTTATCTATTACGAGCTTTTTCTAAACTAAAACTAAATTAATTGTATCTAAAAGTCATAAAGTTGGAGAATCTGTGATTTCAATGGGAACGATCGAATGAATGAATGAATGAATGAATGAATCAATGAATCAATCAATCAAAGTTGCAGATTTCGGAGAGGAGGGTCCGTTCGTGCTGCCATGGTGGCACCGGCAACATTCTCGACGCGCGAGGGAGTGGGTGGCGTGACAGCAGCAGTGACTGCGTTTCTGCACCCCGCGCCTCGCACGAATGAAGGAATGAATCTGCGACGAGAACGTTGCGGTGTCCACCGAGAGCGCGACGAGCGATTTGCCGTGAACGAGAACTCGCGAAAGACTTTTATCCACCCATTCGCCTTTCCATGCGTTCTTCTTTCCCCGCACCTTCGCTGGGCCCCGCTTAGGCCCCGCTTAGGCTGCCTAGAAGGCCCCCCTGAAGAAGTTCCCTTTTAGCTTGTCTCTGGGTAGTTCGTAGTTAGTTAGCTCACTTACTTACTCCTTACTTCTTTACTTACTTACTTACTTCCTTACTTACTTACTACTGCCAAGGTAGGTAGGTGGTACCTTCCTACCTACTAGTCCTACCGTCTCACAGAATTGAGAATTACTATCTTTTCCGCGATGTCACTCGTAGAACCTGCTACCTCTCGATTCCGCAGTTGCGTCTATAAGCTAACTAACTAACATACACGCGGAGATCCACGCATAGATTCATTCGTTCGTACATGATCGATCAGCCGCTGCTGAGACTCTCTCTTCTCTCGCGTATGTATGCGATACCGCTCACCTCATCGCACAGAGCGATTGAGTGAGTCGAGTGAGGCAGCCACCCTCCAACTCGTTCCGGAGATGGGTGCCGCAGCCACGAATTAATTAATCGCAGAGCCTGCTCGTTCATGGCGCTAATCCGCAATTCGCACGTGCGACGAGCTTTTCTTTTTCTCCTCCTTCTGCTTGCAATTCCGAAGAACGAAGTCAGCGACCTTTAATAACTCTCTTTTCATTCATTCATTCATTCATTCATTCATTCATTCTTTCTTTCTTTCTTTCTTTCTTTCTTTCTTTCTTTCTTTCTTTCTTTCTTTCATTCATTCATTCATTCTTTTTCCGGTAGCTGCTAGTAGATACCGCCTGGGCTACCATTAACGCTAGCAAGGCCGCTCGCTTCCCTGTCGAACGATCCATGGACGCCTCAGTCTCGTCAGCTCAACTCTTCTTTCGCCGCATTGCTGCGTGGGATCAGAAGTAAGTAAGTAAGTAAGTAAGTTAGCAAGCAAGTGAGTAAGTCAGTCAGTCAGTTATCGATGTCGCTTGATCGATTGTGTAGCGTATCCATCCATCCATCCATCCATCTATCCGTCCATCCTCAGACTCTCAGTCAGTCAGACGCAGGCACGGAGACAAAATTGCTTGCTCTGAGAAGGACTTTGCGCAGGCCGATCCCCCCCGGCCGGCTCAGCCGTGTCGATCGAAAGGGGCCCGGCCGAGGCGAGCCAGACAGGCAGGCAGACAGCCAGCCAGCCAGCCAGCCAGCTGGAGGTCTCTGTCTGTCTGTCTGTCTGTCTGTCTGTCTGTCTCTGGCATGAATCCTCCGGAGATGGTCAGCGAGAATCGCTGTGGACACCGCCTCTGCAGATACGTAGGTACACTGTAGATACGTAGGTACACAGATACAGGCGGGATACAGGGATACAGAAGTACATGGATAGACAGATAGAGAGATAGATTGATAGATAGATAGATAGATACAGAGAGGCAGAGACAGATAGATGAAGCTGACTAAGGTGCCCTAGATAGAGAGTTCGTTAGATTTGAAGAGAGAGAGAGATGGCGATTCGAGACGATTTCTCGCAGCAATGCTCTCATGGATGGCCGTTTGGAGAAATGGGGAGCAAGGCGAAGAAAGAAGAAGAGGCGCGTTTGCTGAAGATAACTAACTGAGTTAAGTTCTTGGGCGCCTGAGGAGGGACTGCGTGAGTGAGCATCCATCCATCCATCCATCCACTCATCCATGTTCATGCATCCATGAATCCATCTAGGTATGATAAACTGGCCGCTCCGACGAACAAGAGGCTGAAACTTGGAGCGAATCTGCCTTCCTTCCTCTGTCCCTTGGCTTCGTTTCAAGCTGGATGGGTTCCAAGCCAAGGCGTGTTTGGTAAGCTTGGGCGTTTGACTCCAAGGCAGGCAGTCAAAGCAAATCCAACTACGTTAATCTAAGCTGATCTGAGCTAAATCTAAACTGAGCTAATCTATCCATTGGAATCATCTCATCAGCGCCAACCTCCCATCGATGCCACGAAATCGACCGAATCATTCATTCATCTGCCGAACGGAATTTCCTCAATCGATCCCAGAGTGAGACCATTCGACAGCGCAGCTGAGCATGTCTATCTATACCTAGCTAGCTAGCTAGCTAGCTGCCTTCTACTCTTCTCTGCCTGTCTCCAAACAAAGAAAATTATTTTATATTGAAAAGAAATGAAAACAAGAAATGCAAGGACCTGGCTCTTATTTCGGCGAATGGCGCCTTCATCAATCAAAGGCACGTAAAACAAACGAACAAGCGAACAAGCGAACGAACGAAACCCAGGTCTAGCTAGGTTTGGTCTCAGAAAGCGTGAGTATTTCGAACAAGTCCCAAAACTTGGATGAGCAAAGAACCACCAATTTATTAAACCAACAAACAAGCGCACAACCAGAATAAATAAAAGGCTACAAACAAACGAACAGACGGCGAGAAAAGAAAAGAGAGAAAGAGAAAAAAAAGAGGAACGAACCAAGGAATGCGAGCCAGGGAGCGCTCAGCATTTCTGGGTGGTCGCCAGCCCACTCGACAAAAGGCAACGGCGGCTCAGCGCGATCGAAGGGAAGGACGACGCATGAGCGTGCATGCATATATGGGTGGAGGGGGACGCGGTGTCGGCCTCTCTGCCTTTGGTTGGCTGGAGCAACTAGCCCTGAACGGGTGAAGAAAAGCAGCAATGATTGGCGAGCAGCAGCAAGCAGGCTGCTTGCTTAGATAGTTCCCGCTTGGCGTTCGTTCTTTCTTTCTTTCTTTCTTTCTTTCTTTCTCTTTTTCTTTCTCAGCTTAATTCGGGTTCTTCTTGGCGTTCCTTGTTCAAGTTCCCGTTCTTATCGTAGAGAAACGAAAATCTCTTCGCCGCTTTCATTTTCTTATTCTACTCCTTTTTATTCCTGTTGAATATAATTTTGAAAATTTAGAAGGATTAAAAAGCAAAAAACTGTTCTATGTTTTTGTTTTTAAAATAAAGATAAAAATCTCTTCTTTTAAAAAAAAAAAAAAAGTTATCAGGATTTAAAGAAACCAAAAACTAGTTTTAGACATAGTTAAAAAGAAGAATTGTAAACATCACTAAAGTGAGGCGCTCTCCTTCATAAATAAATTGAACAGAGTGTATTATTTGAAACAAAAAACCGCCGGATGCGTTAGATTTAACAGCGATTCGATTTCTTTTGATCTCTAAGAAGTTGAAGCAATACATTTTCTTCTTATAATTAAAATACAAAAGTAACTGGCAGGGCTTTCTTATATTCTTCTTCTCCTTCTTCAAGCAAAATGGGACTTGAACGAGCCTCGAAATAGAAGTGAGGGAGGACAAGTAGGAAAGACAGAGCGCCAGAGTGTGCTTTTCTTCCTTGCTCTTGCCGCGAAGGAGTGTCAAGCGAGCAGCAACTAAGAGGATTCGCCACCACCCCGGAAGGCGTGGCGTGAGTGGGTCTGCCTTAATTGGCACGGAAACCTGACACTCTGCATGGGCTTTCTTTCCAAGCATCTATGACTAGAGCTGAGCACAGCAGAGCAGAGCAT
The DNA here is from genome assembly GCA_004764695.1 of Schizochytrium sp. TIO01. Taxonomy (NCBI): domain Eukaryota; class Bigyra; order Thraustochytrida; family Thraustochytriidae; genus Schizochytrium; species Schizochytrium sp. TIO01. Next base: position 3,096,930 of record SMSO01000025.1, on the reverse strand, counting down.
CTATTCATCTCCATCTATCTATAAAGTGACAGCGTGTTTTCATATCGCAGAAAGCGATTTCACCATCACTTAGTACACACAGCGGTGTCTCGTAACCGCATGCCTCATGCCAACGTGCAGTTACACGCAACGGACCAAGCGAGGCGAAGAAGAGAGGAAAGCCAGTCTCACGGTGCTATTATAAGGAATGAATTCAACTGGTTTATTCATTCATTAATTCATTCATTGATTTCACGACACGACACGAAGCGAGGCCTGAAGAGACCAGTTTCGCGCAGCACGGAACGAATGAGGCAAAGATGCGCCAGGGGCCTAACTACCTTCCTGGAGTGAGGAGTGCCGAGCAACCGGCCGGATCGACATAGACGACGTGCCGCGCAGTGAGTGGGGATGTCTGTCACTCGACCTTCGCTTCTCTTTCCTTGCAGGTCTTCCTTCCTTCCTTCCTTCCTTTCATTGCCTGCTCGCGCACACCCCTCCCACACTGCGTCAGTCCACCCACAGTGGCGTATCTTGTCTCTATGGAAATAATTACAATGACGAGACGAAAAGCGACATATGTAAGCGCATCGCCGAGGGACAGGTACTAGGAGTCCTATGCCACCTTATCCTGTTTTCGTTCCTGTTCGCGTGTTTAATCGCTGCGTTAGTGCAGCAGCGGTTGCGGCCTTTCTTGGACTTTGAAGACAGACGAACTGCCAGCAATAGGTGCGCTGCATTGGCAGGCATCATCAAGCGGTGGGCGCGCCCCCCCGTCAGCTTTTAGGCGCGCTGGATTTCCATGGTGGTTTTTTTGATTGCTCGAGAAAACGTGCTCACTTTCCCAAGGTAGAGATGGACCTAAGCTTTGCAAAGCCGTGATTTCAGGCGCAAGAGCAGCGCGTGCGAATCGCTAAGAAGAGGACCATGCGATAGATTGTGTCGCCGCCGCTTTCTTTCGAGCTTCGCAATGCAATGGCAGCTTCATCGCGGGACTTCAAAGCTACTATGCTGCAGCGAACTCGGAGCGTCGACCCGAAAGAGGGTATGGCGGATCGACCCGTCTGGCAGTTCGTAGTTTTCTTCATTAGAATCAGCAATAGCAGAACCTACTTTTCTAAGAATTAAGAAGGAAGATCCTTCAGTCAGCCACCAGAGGGGATCTTACGATGAGTGGAAGGAAGCAGGAGTTTAGAGAGACGATCGATGGGACAGGTCCTCATAATTGCAAGAAGGAAATCAGACGAGTGAATGTCTTCCACTTCAGTTATTCATTGCGGCGTTCTTGCCAACAGAACCATGTGCCAGACTATGAGGTTAAAACATCAAGTTCAAGTTTATTAGGGAAAATGCTTCAAGGTGACCCTACTGAAAATAGCTTCAGGCCTCATTTTATTACTATGATAGGCAGTTCTGGAGGGCCCGTGCCTTTGGGTGAGAAACGAGTTACTTATAAAGGGATGCAAGTAGGTAGGAGAGAGCGATTATGGCAAGAACAGCTCATTTTAGATTTGCAAACAAGGCGAACCGGATAGAACTAATAAACTTACTCAGTGTGGACACTCCAAAGTGAAATTGTATATTCATGTTTATATATAAAAGAGAAATGAAGACACTATCCGTCATAGATTGGAGTTCAAAGAATCAAATTTATGAAATAACCTATTCTCGACCCAGGTAACAATGTACCAGAGTAAAAATACTGGACGTTCATGGGGCTTGAAATAGAATTTCACGAAAAGTCTTTATGTAAATGAATTGAATCATTTTTCTTATTGTTGGCACTTGTCCTTTCCAAATAAATCACCCTCCTATTCGAATTTCTTGCTTTCTTACTCCCTTTGTTAAAGACAGACAGTCGGCTCAAGCAAATACACACACATTAATTTACACACACCGTTCGAGGTGCCACGCCACGCTATAGGCTTGGTATCTGCGATTTGTATGTCAAAGTTAACAAAGCTGATAAGATCTTGTTTTGAAAAAAACTACCAAGTGGGTTGTTTCGATCGCGGATCGTGGGTAGAATGTAAATAGAATTCACGTCGATGAAGAGAAAGGGTGCATCGAGTAAGACACTCCCAACCAAATCTGGTTTTAGCAGAAATCATATCCCTCTTGTCGTTTTGGAGTTTTAAAGGAGAGATGTCATCACTCTGTCTCTGTCTGGTCTTCAAAGACTATAAACGCGTTCCGCCTTGTTTCCTTTTCTTTTTTCCTATGTTCCCCCTTTTAGCCCCTTCAGTTTCTTCCTTATCGTAGTAGCCTCCTTTCACGTGCCGCTAAATTTCACTATTACCAACTCAACTGACCAAAGAAACCCCCTTGGAATTCTGATAAACTGCCATGGAGGATTCGAAGGCGCATCCAACTTCTTCCCGTTCTGTGCCGATCCTCAGACCACGTCCTTCGGAGTGGGCCGATCACTGTTTCTCGTACAAGCTATCTCCGCCTTATGGTATTTATTCAAAGTTCTCTTTATTTCTAATACATCTCTATATTTATATTTATATTTGATTATATTAAAAATAAAAAAAAAATTATATTTTATAAATTAAACAAAAAACTAACAGCATTATATAAGCAAGTGAAATAAACGCTGCTACAGGTACTATCTACCTATCTACTGTATCACTACGAGTGGTACAATGAAGGTTGAGGGGGGGTGTTCGCAAAGCTATCCTTCGTGAAGAGATCCTCACCCATTGATGGACTAACCCGACAAACAAACCAGTTCTAGCTGGTGTGATGCTTCTGGAGGCATTGTAGATAATAGATATTGATTGTTGCACTTACTCTGTTTAAGTGTGCAAGTTTATGTATGGCAAAGAAACTGCAGATGTCGTTTCAAGTTCCTGCTCGAGGCTTACGGGAGCCAGGGTGGCGATGGACATTCCATGGCAGATTTCAACACAGGTTTTGCATTCTAAAAAAACAACCCCCGAATAATACAAGGCGATGGAAGCACTTAGACATTGAGGAAGGCTCAAACGGTGTCGGAGCAAAAATTGAAGGGCCCGCCTCGATCGCGGCCAAGCCATAATTTTCAAGGAATTTCTGCTCCCGCGTGTGCGCTTTTAAACGCTGGGCAAGTGATATAACATCAACATGACATAATTTAACAGTAAACCTCGTTGAAGTATTAGCGATCAAATCTTAATAAACTCAAGCTCCTCCTTCAAAAAAACAAGACACAATTTAGCAGTAAACCTCGTCGAACTATCAGCGACCAAGTCTCAATAGTCTCAAGCTCCTCCTACATTTGATAACTTGCATGAGTGATTGGCAAGAAAACAACTGGCTGGCTGGCAGGCAGGCAGGCTGGTAAAGAGCTGGCGAACAACCATGTGAGTACATGGATCTTTGCATTGCGATAAGCATCGTGACGACTTTGTTCAAGCCAGTCATGGTCCGCTTTCCTAGATGAATTTTTCAACGGCGATCGTAGAAACAAATTGGCAAATAGATTGTAATTGTAGAATTGTGCTACCCAAGCGCTTCGTTGTATATTTGCTTGCTTGCTTGTGCGTTTGCATCATGAGTGCCACTAAATGCGGCTGGTGTGCTTTGGTACCAATACGCTGGCTGCAGTGAGCGACTTATCCGATCTTCTTTATGTCGGCGGCACATTCATCACTTTCTCATCGTCATCCCTAAAGCTACAACGAGCGAGTGAGCGAGTGAGCGAGTGAGCTTCTTATACCAGAACAGCGTTTAATTAGGTCAATTGCTAGACTCCAAGATTGCACCACAGTAGAAGTACTTGGCAGAAGAGTGGCTACCAAGTGAGCAATACGTCTAGCACCTTTATAGCGATTTAGCTGCCTATATGCAGCGACCTACCTGCAGAATGCAGCCAGCAGCGTCGCACAACCAACAAGAAGAGTTCACTCTAATTGAATGACATGCTCCTCATACATACAATCATCTTCATCTTCATCTTCATCTTGCTACTACCTAACTCAAAAAAAGGTTCGTTTAGGGGCTTGCGGAGACGCATGGCACTAAGGCTCACTACATGAGACGTAAGGCTCTCGAGAGGTAGGGTCCTACCAGCGGTAGCATCTAACTACGCACACCCTGACGCAATCATCCATCATCATCATCATCATCAATCATTCGAATATCAAAGAAACGAACCCCATACTCAAGTTGAGCCCCAAACTCGTTGCGGAGGAGCAAAACAAGTGCCGCATGGTTCTAGAAAAGCATATAATCGGACGACTCAAGATTAAGGGCGCAACAAGAAGCATCTAATCGCAGTAACAGCAGTGCAGAAACAAGTTTACCTGGCTGTGCCATTTCTGTTTGGTAATGGAGAACAGACAGGCTGGGCTTTTCATGAGCTTGCGTGGCGTCGAGGTAGCAAGCAGCCTAGCAGAGCTTGCTGCTCTCTTGCTTGCTTGCTTGCTTGTATTATATCTTGCAGGGCTGTGCTTGTGTGTGTATGCGATGGGTGCCCGTACCAGTAGCAGCTCCTCTGCGTTGCAGCTGGTGCTTCAAGTCTCATGCTGTATGTGCTTCTCAGCTAAGCAACATCAGGCACCTCAGGTTTGGCGAGACCTGGTACCGCACCCTGGCTGGGTGCTCTAGCTCCCTCATTTTGAGCCCTAGTTTCCAAGTGATCTTCTGCTTGGGAACAGTGAGAAATCCAAGCTTATGGGTACGATGGTGTGCAACCTGGGATTACAATTTGTGATACTAGCTAGATCTATCTTCATCTGGAAAGCAAGCAAGGCAGTCGCCCTGCTGCTTGCTGTTTGCCTTTTTGCTCTGCTCTAGTAAATAACAACGCAACCTCGCGAAGAACTCATTCTCGAAAAACCACTGCACTGCCCAAACAAAAAAAAACATCGTCACCCGAAATGGACCTGAGCACGCTACGGTCTGTCTGTCTGTCTGTCTGTAAACAGCTCAGCAGGCAGGCAAGATCGGAGCGGAGATTATATCTAACCACTGTGGAACAAAAGTCGGGCGTCCCCATATTCTTTTAATTTGTGTTTCTCGCCTGTTCTATCTGCGAAAGAGAAAATAGAAATAGAAAATAGAAAATAGAAAATAGAGAGGTAAACTAGGTATGATACTCTCTTTCTTTTCTTTCTTCTCTATTGGATAAGGTTTATAACTGGACATCACACTTCCAGTAAGACTCCTACTTGTAAAGTACCGGTCTTACACGATGCCACGATGGTCTTACCCGCTTCGAGGCCACGACAACGAATGTCATTTCATCTCGGTGAGTAAAAGATAGTGTGTGGAGAAGCAGCAAACACGATACTTTGTGACTATCAGGGCGTCGCCGCCAGCAACTTTGATTAAGGAAACATGCTGGAGAACCAAAGGCACTCCGAGCTATAGCAGGAACTCCTCCAATGAATTGGGATGTCTGCGTCGCTGCATGGAAGATGTGTGCAAATATTTAATAAGTTCACAGGCCAAAGGAATAACTTTGACGCATGTTAGTTTAGAATATAATGTTCGCTTATGTTATGTCGCAATTGGGGCCTCAGGAACATCTTGGAATGATAATGTTTAAGAATACGAACGATGAATAACGCTACCTTTCGATCAAAGCTAAGATCTATTCCTTCATTTGAGTTATACGCAAATTTGATCAAGCCTCATTCAGTGAGTTTTTATCAGCATCCAAAGAACCAAACACTTGGGACTAAAATCCACTCTTATTTAAAATGCCGTTAAGAGGCACTTCTCCGTGTGTAACTTTATAAGACAAATTCACTGCGAATGTTTCTCTGCACAACTCGTTTAATTTCAAGGAGTAAAGCTTGACTTTCCTCTGCTTTGCAAGGGTGAGAACAAAAGAAAATATAGCCAGAGCATACATGTCAATTGATCCCAGGAGAGACTATGGTTAAGCGCGTAAGTTTTGTCTAATAAAATGACATTGCTTTGCGGTGCTGGGGCTGCACACGAATTTTATCTAGATGCCCCACACGGCTGCAAGGTTTTTGCGACATTGTTTCTTGTGTATTGTTTGTCTTGTGTTTCTCTGCCTTGACAAGACTTGTAATCAACGCGACTTAAAAGCGATTTCCAACTCTTGATGATCGTAACACAACTTTAGATTGATCATCCTAATCCGAAAAGCCTGGGCTTGAGCTTGAGTTCGAACATAAGGCACCTCTGCCTCCAACATCACAAATATCACACTAACCACCTGCACGACTTTAATCCACTATATAATTCACAAACCTCTTTTGTCCTCTTGTCCTCAACTAATTGTTTTATTGTGATCTCGAGCAAGAAAAGAGATTTGTATATAAGTTTTTTAATCTTCAATTTTTTAGTAAAGATATACTGCTATAATTTACTATAGTGACTGCTATGGCAGCGCGACACTGCGCTCTCAGGCAGGAGATGAAATGGGAAAAGGAAGGAAACGAACACGGCCTAGTAGTAGTAGTCCATACTACATGCTGACAGTGTGGAGTGGAAGCTGCCTTTCATAAAAAATTAAAAACACGAAAGAGCATTCTTTTATTCCTTTTCAATTTCAATATGTTGATTTAAAAATAATAAGGTATTGAAAACAACTTTTAAACTAAAGTAAAATGGTTGTTTTTGGCTAGTGAATATGTGAGGCGTCATTTCGCACGGCAAAAGAAGACTTTCGTACCGTCGCTTCTTTGAACGACGATAAGTACCCGAAGAGAGGAACTTATCATTCTCTTGTGCTCCTGCCTCAAGCTCGCTCCCTGTTCAACAAGATGTAGCCCGGGTTTTGCCAGTTTCTGTGGAGGCGAAGAAAGCTTGAAAGGAACTTGTGTTGTTGCAAGAGACTGTGGTGCTGAAGTGTTTGGGTCCGTCCGTCCCGCTTGTAGAAGCAACTGCGGCGGCGATTGCTTTGAAGGTGGCGTGAAAACTTTTTTAATTAAAAGTGGAGAATTTGGTGATTTCATTCGTTGATGATTATTTAAGCCGAATGCCTCTCGTAGAATGATTAAGCCGCGGCAGACGTGGCACGGGGAGTGTGGATTTCGAGGCCTGTAAGGCACGCCGGTGGGATTGATCAATTAAGTCTTTGGAGAATAGATAGTGGACATACGAACGAGAATACTCAAGTGAAGGACACAGACAGAGGAAAACTCGAAATAAAGAGGATTCATTCATCATCTTTAAGTGGATCCTATCAGAGCAAAGTTTGTAAGTTGAGTTATCCAACAAACACATCGCCAGAATGCTTTTATTACTTTCATGAAACGTAATTCCTTAACTTTGTCCTTCCACCATTATTACAATATAATGTATTTTTTAATTAATTTTTTTATTTTCGTTTTGATTTATTTTCTTTCTAATATGTAATGTTTCAACCAGAGTAAGGCTTGTCTTGTGTTTCTTAAGTGGTATCTTAGAGAGCCAATGAACAAAACTAGAATTGAATAACTCAGTGTTCTCTCTCAGGTCTCTTGTTTTCGTTTCTTGTCCCTCTCTTGTCTCGTCCTTTGAGTATAGCGATTCACTCGGTGGATAGCAAGGCCATTAAGAAATTCTTTGTGAGATGGATGAAACGAACTCACAACGGGGAGTAAGGGCAATGGAATGGGAGGATAGACTTGGAGTGAAATATTTTTTATTCCTTTCCAGGAGATACTACTGTTTTCATGTTTTATAATTGTTCTATTTTTAGAAAGAACGGTAAATTTCTCTTTCCCGAGCTGCTCGTTTCAAGCTGTGTAAAGGTGTAGAGCTGCTGTTATTCATAAAACGCTGCACCGATGATTCTTCTCCAATGCAATAGAGTACGAAGCCCCCGAGCTCCATCGGTCTTCGCGCAACATTTCTGAGTCTACTTTTGGGGATTACTACCTCAAACGCATTGTTTCTGCGTCTGTGCCTTTGTGTAGCGATTACTATCAGTAAAGCACTGCTCTTTTAAAAGGTTCTCTGCCAGGCTGCAGCAATTCGAACAATTATATAATTACCATACTATTTTTATTCTCTCAACCAGGAGCTTAAATAAAAGAACGCTATATATAAAACAATAGTTTACTCATTTTTGTTTTATACAATCTGCTCACTGACAGCTTTCCACCCATTCTTGTTGAGAAAATAACTTTTGTCTTTGTTTCAATTGATTGAAAAAAAATGGTTTTTACGAAAGAAACTAAAGCGACTCTTTCTTTTCAATGTAGGTGCCCCCTTCTGCTTGTGCCTATCTATTTCCTCACCGACGTCCGTTAGTTTTGAACCTCAAAGAGTAAAAACTACCGATATAAATGATGATTGAAACGAAACCTTTTTGTTCCATTATGCTGGCGAATTGCTGTTCCTCCGTTCCACTTATTCCTTTAGTTATTTATTCAACTGATAATTAAACGAGACCATTTTCTTAATACTTGCTATGGTTCTTGCTACCCACACAGAGCATAGAGCATATCTGGAGGGAGAGGGAAAAGCATGTACCTACCTACGGGGAAACCCAAACTAGAACAACAATGCATAATACCAAAAAGTGGAAACCAAAGCAAAGAAATGAAAAAACTTTGAAAGAAATAAGTAAAGAAATGAAACATAAAGAAATAAGCAAAGAATGAAACAAAGGATAAAACAAGCAAACAAACAAAGAAATAAACAAAGAAGGCCGGGATGGACCCTTGCTCTGCTCCACAACATTTCGCGTAGGCCGGGGACGCCAGCGAGCCGCTGGTCAGCGCTTCGGAGGAGGCCGGCACAGAGCATGTGTCGAGACCACTTGGGTCGCAACGCCATCGTGCTTAGAGGCTGATTCTAAATCTAGGTCATCGATTGGTTGATTGATTGGCCGAGACCTCCCTCCAACGCTAGATACCACGTGCTCTGTGGCGCGCAAAAACTTGAATGTACTACTGTGCTTCTATTTATAATAGTAAATTGTTGAACAACTTTATTAAAAGTAATCGGAGATCTGCCTGTTCTAAAAGTTCATTCCTGTTCTCTTTTAAGGAGATTTTATTCATTTTTATAAAAAAGGATCGGCAAATGAACTGAGTTCATGCATGAATGATGGAACAGATGACAAGAAAATGAAGGCTGCGGTTGGAACGTGCTATTCATTCAGCCAGTGCGGCGATTATCTCCATGTCTATGAATGATTCATCACGACGGTGAAGAGGGAAGAGACGCTGTCTAAAAGATCGCTGGTTTTCAATTTTTTGGTAGAATTCAGAAAAGACAGTTTTTGATACGAACAATGTGTCATTTGGCTCCTTCTTGTTTCACTATTATATATATATTCTTAATTTTTTAAATTTTTTTTAATGGAAAGCATGTTCTTTTCGAATGAAATACGAAAGAGGACATTTTTTTTTCTTTCTGTGCTTCTCATTGTGTTACTATTGTATTTAAGTTTTTAAAATTAGGAAACTATTTATTTTAAACATAGTAGGGATTTTGTAAATTCAAAAGGTTATTACCTTAGACTTCCCAAGAAACGCATCGACGGGATTTCGTCGTTCTTTTGACCAAAGAGGCCATTGATAATTTTAGAGTGGCGTTGTTTTGGTTCCATGGCTGGTTAACCTGGTGCCATAAAGGGAGAGATGCGGCGGTCGCAGCAATGAGAGGATCAAGTGGCCTCGTCATTATTCGCTTGCTAGTAGAAACTAGATGACAATAGTGCCTTTGATGTTGCAATATAAGGAACAGCAGGACTGCCTCTTTCTCTCATTGCTGCTGATACATAAAACAAATTTGTGCCACATATTTTTTTTTTGTCTATATCTCTTCTTTGCCTTCTTTTTTCGTTCGCATTTGTTAAACCCTCCTTCATTGGTTTCTGCGCATTTTTGATTCGTTCATCATTAAAAAATAAAATTTAAATAAATAAAGCAGCCATAATAACTTAACTATTTCATTCAGCTCTATATGAGCGTTCTTCCAAAACCAGCAGGAAGGAAACCTTTAAGCGAGAGGCAGAGAGAGAGAAAAAAGTAAAACGTTGCAGCGACATCTGTTATGATGGTCGAAGAAGAGAACACTATGATAGTGTTACCTAAATGAAATCCTCATCGCTGGCTCACCTGATATTCTTTTTTTAATTCAATTTATTCACAGATAGTTGTCGCAGCTCAAGTGAGGAGTCGAGGTAAAGAACGCGGTCCAGCTTCTTTAGCAGGTACAGCTCCCTTTGAAAGTAAAAAAGAAATCAAACTAAAAACAATAAGCAGTTCGATTCAAATATTAATGCAGGTAAGGAGAACAACAAGAACAACAAAAACAATTTAGGTTTCCCATCGTATGAGAAGGAGAAGGAAGGGGGGTGGGTAGATGCCACAAACTTTCTTTCACTTTTCTCATCTCTTCAAACTCTATGCTAAAGGAAAGAATGGAGGAAAATGACGCCTATGCCGAGAAAGGAGGAAGCGCGGATGAAAAGAAAGAATGACTTATTACTAATTTCTTTCTGCTCTTTTTATTTTAATTTTTAACTTTTCATGTATGTATTTTTCTGCGGTGGACGATCTCTTACTCCACTTTGAAAGTCCCTGTTTACGCTTGTTATTGTCGCCTACAATGGTGAGCGATAGTAGTGCGTGTCACCCGTGCTCGTATCGAGTGTCGCCTCGGAAAGTGGACCCTGCAAGACCGAATCATACGTATGCAGTTAGAACAGCACGAAGGAGGAGAGAAGGTGGTGCATCATCGCTACTAGAACAGAACCATCCTGGAGTGGAGATGATACTTGTTCATTGGTTGAAAAGGCTTTCAATCCTAAAAGTTTTCTCTTCTTAGGATGATCGTGGAACAAAAGAACAAGAGAAGGGAAACGTATTTCTTGTTGTGGTTGCATTTCTTTTATGCTGTACATTTCATTTTGTATATAAACTTTAGGTTGAAATTAAACATTCAATTGGTATTATACAATAGAACATGAAGAGAGACAGAGAGAGTCGCCTGGTCCTTTTCGCGTGCCCTCCTCTATCGCTGACCTCGCGTGCGCTTTCTTCCAAACTTTTTACTTCCACCCGCACACCCTTTCTCATACAATGAGACAGTGGTCGTTCCATTCCATTCATGATTTATTTATTTTATTTATTTTTTTAAGAATTCATTTCTTTCGTCAGGGCGTTCTTTATTTAACGTTAAGCTGCTTTTCTCTGTGTCTAATTTATTCCGGAAGTTTTTTTTTTTTTTAATTTGTTCTTAATCTTTTCTATTTACAAGGGGGAAAGCAGCCGGTGAGACGCGCTGATATTTGTTTTTGCTTCGTTCAAAGATTCCCGCTCAATTTTTTTAATATGACTATCATTAGTTGACTGTTTCTTTCCCGAAACTAGTCCTGAGAGAAGAGAGCATTGGGCACATAAGAAGAAGATGAAGATGAAGTGGAGGTGGATTTGGTAGGCAATGCAAAAGATGTTGCAGGGGGTGGACCGCGAATGGCACAGATAGAGAGAGAACATTTTTTTCATCCTTTCTTCCTCATGATAGATTTCCTTCGTCAAATGTTTATGAAAGTTTTAAACATCATCATTTGTTTTAAATAGATTTAGGGGGGAAATATTGTTGCTTTTATTTTAAAGTAGTTGATTCAGAAAGCTTTCCTCCTTATTTTCTCTCTGCGCAATGTGTAGTATGCTTGTTGTTCTTTGTCTTTCCTTTTAACTCTTTAGATGCCCTGCGCCTTTTATCAGCTTTAATTAAATAATAATAATAATAGTTTGTTTAATACAGGAAGTTAAAAGAATATGCAGTGAACGAAAGACTATGGCGCCACGCCAAGTTATAGGTAGCGATGGACAGACAGACAGGTCGATAGTAGTAGACCTACAAGTACTCCAAGTCCAAACGAGAGATAAAATTCTTTCAGGCAACGCTGCCAAGAGCCAGGTAAGCGAAAGAACTAGCGAATGCTCTAAGCGCAAAAGACCCAAGCATCGAAAGTACCAATATGGAATAAACTAATTATACCCACGAATCGCCTGTTCTGTTTACTTTTTTTTTTTAAAGGTAAACAAGACATATTATGCAGATAAGTAGGAAGGAAGAAAGAATTAAAACCATAGGGTAAAAATAAAAACAGAATTAATGAAAAAGTAATGAAAAAAAGAAGCAGGAGCAATCGCGAGCAAAAAGAGGTCAGCAAATTGAAAACTACTCGGCAGCGGGAGTGACCTTGTCGTCATCTGCCGTACTACGTTCAACATATAGCAAATAACAAATAGCATTAGCGTGCCTGCTTATTGCTTAATAACATTGCTTCCTTCTTCTCCCGCCGCCCTGAGCGAGGAGCAAACCCGAAACTAAACCTGAGCCGAGACCTTCAAGGCACAACAGTAATACAACCTTTAAAATAGGAGCAGCATTTGTTTAGTCTGCCTCCTCCGCAGAAGTACTAGCAGTTGTGGCATACTACGTACATAGATAGCACAGTCAGGAGGAATTATAGAATCAGCATATAGTCGAGATGGCGCCTGAAGGTACAATTATTCCGCGCCTCAACCAGGAGCCGGAGGATCAGGACCTTATGGCATGGCTGCAAGAGATCAATGTTGATGGTAACTTTAGTCTCTTTGAAGAAGAGGAACACGGTCAGCATCATTATCACCACCATGGTTACAACAACAACATTAGCACTCACCCGATGCGCTCGGCCCCGAACCTATACATCAAACCTGAACCTAACTTGTGTATTAAACAAGAGCCTAATGTATGCATCAAGCAAGAGCCATACTCATCCTATGAGCCTACATTTTCTGCATACGAGAGCTACCCCGCACAGCAGCCGCACTATGCATTTGAGCAACAGCCGCAGCCGCATCGTGAGCCGTCCTCTGCATCTGTGAAGACTGAGCCGGCCTCACCGCACAGACAGAATTTGTACATCAACACAAAATCTCAAGACTACGTCGCCCCTTCGCCACCTGCGCAGCTTGAGGATGCCCAGCGCCCGGTTAAGGTACGCCGCACATCCACCGACAGCAACCACACTGTCACCGACATGTACTCCGATATTCCTACACCAGTGGCAAGCCCTACCCCCAGTTGGTGCTCCGATGCTGCTGTGGGCAAAAAGCGCCCTCGGTCAGCAACGCCCCCTGCCAAAGCAGCTGTAGTCGCCGCCGCAAGTGTGACCAAGTTGAAAGCCGCATCGGCAAACAACGCTAGCAGCAACTCGCTTAGCACCAAAGCCACAGCCATGAGCATCTTTATGAAGCACATTAAAATCACCGAAGATGGCATCGATGCCTCTGGTATTATTTCTCGAGAATGCTTTGAGGACTGGCTCGCCTCCCGCGAAAAGATGCCCCTTCGCCCTGAGGAGTGCTACCGCAAGAGTCTTCTGTGTCACCTTACGTGCAGCGACGGTGGCTCTTGCCCATTCACTCCTGAAGTTGAGACTGCTGTGCTTGCTCTTCTGCGCCAATCCGGCCAGATCTGGCCGGCTTTCCAGAATCGCGTCAATGCCGAAGGACGTGTAATCAACATTGGCATTAAGGGTCTGCGCTGCCTCGGTTTCCACGAGCGCAAGACCCAGCCTGGTGACGCTGCCAATGTTGTCAATAACGCTGTCTCGCGCCGCAAGTCAAAAGCCGCGCGCACCACCAAGTCAAAAACCAAGCGCTACACCGCATACCCTATGTGCTACGCTGTTTGATTTTTCTGAATGTTGAATACCCTCTTATCACACACCACTCTGTTTGCCTGTCCTGCGAATTGTTCGCAACTTTTTGATCCCTGCTCACTCTTTTTGTTTTCTCTCCTCTCTACTAATATGGATACATATATTCTCTCCGAACTTTAACACCTTATTCCCCATCTATCTTGTTTTCTCCTCCTCCTACTCCTTCTTGCATCCATGCTGGCGCTCAACTTCTCCGTATCGTTCCATCTTAGTCTGCAAACCGCCCCCTACCTTAAAATATCTGTCTTCACGTGTTTAATGTACTTCTGTCAATTATTTGTCAAACAATAGTCACGCTTCCATGTAAGTAGAAAAAATATAACGCAGAAAATTGTCCACATGTTGCGAGTGTTTATAGCATGAATCTTGCGCATACACAATCTTGAACGATCATAAAAATCAAATACTAAATTGCTCTGAAGACATATGTGCTACACTCCCCAATCATAGGAATGAAATCTATGCACTGAGCTGCGAGTAATTTATGCAGCGCATCTCGTTGATAATATCGAAATACTCCGGATTTCACGAGAATAACCTGAACAACTAGTATTCATGTTTTTTTGCTTAAAAGAAAGCTTTCTGAATTTCTTTTCCAAATCATCCACCTTATACATAGCAAAACTACATTAACTACAATACTTCTTTAATATACTACTCTAGTGGATAGCTTGACTTGTAGAATGTCCAGGGGTAGTCTAACATATATTTCTTCATGTTTCACAAAGTAAACTGAATGCAACAATTGTCGTCTATGTAAGTCTTTGATATATCAAATATTACCCCTGCATTTGTCTCGTTTCTAATTTCACTAAAATCTATCCATATATTCATATGCTTACTTTCGAAGAGTTGCGAGATCTGCCTTAAATAATACTTTCTGCTACTTTTTTCAAACATGCTTACAGGTATACAGATTGAACATACATAGTTTTTTCGAACAAAAGCAAACCTTTGTGGTGCTCCATGGAACGTTATTACAACACAAAACAATTGAGCACTCGTCAGCTCCTTGATTACTAAAACACCAAGCATAGTATCTCTATTTCCTAAGGAGGATTTGGTGAAATACTGCAGCATTATCCTGTATGCATTTTATCGTGTCTTTTCTATGTATTCCAAACTGCGCAGAATAGAGGACTCCTCTCACACAGAATAGCAAAAGAAACAAGAAACAACGCTGCATGATCACATGTATACCATGGTCTTTTTGTGCATCCTTATCTGTACTTTATAATATAGGCTCAGATACACAAATGTTGGATACCATCATCAGTAAATATCCGTAGCCCTCTTTTCGCCTAAATTTAGGAAAGACGTACCAAAACAACGCTTGAATAAAAAGTTTGTTGCAAGTAACCCAACTTATTAGCGAACTCATTACTACCTGTAATTACTTTTAGCTTCGAAAATAACTACACAAGCAAATTTAAAGGCAGAGACTTGATTTACATTTTTATGAATGTAATTGAGAATCATCTAGTCATTTCGGAAACCCAACCTCAGTGCCAAAGGCTCAATTGGGTATAGAGTCCTTTATCTCTGACTTCCCTCAAGCTAAATATAAACTTCTGTTCAACCACATTTGAACTAATTAATCAAAAAAGCTGGAAGATAGTTATCCAGATCAAACATTTATTCTAAGGGTTTAGAGAGAACTGAGCAGTATACGCGTTTTCCTGGGTACGATTACTCCTGTCTCTGTTTCGTGTAATTTTGAGAGTGGGCAAGTTAGTGAAACGCACAGATGTTTGCACCTAGCCTGTCATTCATTACAAGGCAGGGACATCCATAGTAAGTGGCATCTATATGCGTTGGAGATGGATAAGTTTGATTCGCACTTCATCGGGAATGAAGAGGTGAAGGCGCGCCAATCAAGTACATGCTGCAGCGGCCGCGCGGCAACCGCTACTGCTCGTCTTATGTTTAGGTGTGTTGTGTTTCGTCAGTCACAGCCTGGGTAAACAAGCGGGGGAAAATGATGCTGTGCACTTAGAGCCACTCGATGGTGGCAGGCGGCTTGGAGGAGATGTCGTAGCACACGCGGTTGATACCCGGCACCTCGTTGATGATGCGGTTAGAGATCGTAGCAAGAGTCTCGTGGTCCATAAAGTACCAGTTGGCGGTCATGAAGTCCGAAGATGTGACACAGCGCATGGCTACAACCTGTTCGTAGGTACGCCCATCTCCCATGACACCCACAGACTTAACGGGGAGAAGCACGACGAAGGCCTGAGCAATCTCATCGTAGATGCCAGCCTTGCGGATCTCAGAGATGGCAATGTCATCAGCAAGACGGAGCTTGTCGCAGGCCTCCTTGGTGACCTCTCCGAGGATGCGGATGGCGAGTCCAGGTCCAGGGAACGGGTGGCGGAAGACAGACTCGTGCTCAAGGCCGAGGGCAAGACCAAGCTCACGGACCTCATCCTTGAAGAGCTCGCGGAGCGGCTCAATGAGCTTAAGGCTCATCTTCTCTGGGAGACCTCCGACGTTGTGGTGAGACTTGATGGTAGCACTGGGTCCCTTGTAGCTGATGGACTCAATCACGTCAGGGTAGAGAGTACCCTGGAGCAAGAAGTCGACGGTGTGGCCCTCAGGCACCTCGCGCTTGATGCGCTCGGCCTCCTCCTGGAATACATCGATGAAGAGCGCTCCAATGGTCTTGCGCTTGACCTCAGGGTCCTCAACACCCTTGAGTGCGGCAAGGAAGCGGTCAGAGGCATCGACCATGTGGAGGTCAATTCCCTCGCGGTTGCGAAGACGGTCGAGCACGCGCTCGGCCTCGTTGAGGCGCAGGCATCCGTTGTCAACAAGCACGGCGTGGAACCTGTCACCAATGGCTCTGTGGAGCAGAACAGCTCCGACGGAAGAGTCAACGCCTCCGGAGACGGCTCCAATGACGTGGCCGTTGGGGCCAACCTTCTCGCGGACCTCACGAATGAACTCTTCAGCAATATCCTTCATGTCCCAGTCAGTGGGTGCACCACAGATATCCACGGCGAAGTTGCGAATAAGCTCTGCACCATGCTTGGTGTGTGTGACCTCAGGGTGGAACTGAAGGCCGTACATGGGGGATCCATCCTTGGGTCCTGCGATGGCAGCCCACGGGCAGTTCTCAGTGCCTGCAATTCCAGAGAATCCTTCAGGGAGGGCAGTCACCTTGTCACCGTGGCTCATCCAAACAATGTCGTCCTTGTCGTCAATGCCATAGAAGAGATCTCCCTTCTGGGTTCCGTGCTCGCCCTCCTTGGTCACAACAGCCTTGCCGTACTCGCGCTTGGCAGATGCCTCGACCTTGCCGCCGTAGTGGTCCACGAGCTCCTGCATTCCGTAGCAGATGCCCAAGAGAGGGATCTTCTCAGTCTCAATCCACTCCCAGAATCCCTCTGCGACGTGGGGGGATCCCTCGTCGTACACGGAAGAGGGGCCTCCGGAAAGCACAACTCCGATGACATTGGCGCTCTTGAGCACTTCAACATCGACGAGGCAGGAGTACAGCTCACAGAAAACGTGCTGCTCGCGGATACGGCGGGCAATGAGGTGGCTGAACTGGCTGCCGAAGTCAAGAATAGCAATCTGCTTGCGGTCGCTGGTGAGCTGGCCAGCGAGAGCACGAGCCTGCTTAACGGCCTCGCTCACGCGGGCGCTCTCCTCCTCGAAGGTGGCACCGGCCTTGTCTGCGTCCATCTTGCTTAGAGGATCGGGTGGATTGCAGGGAAAGCTAAAGTTGAGACGGAGAGTTGGTAACGCTCTTAAAGCTTGGTTTGACCGCAGCAAAGCGCTCTCGCAGAGCGCAACGCAGCGGGTTTGAAATGGAGAGCGAGAACCTCGACTTCGTGGTTTGCCGCCAGCAATTCGAGCTGCCGCCGCCTGCCATTACATTCTCCCCATGCGCCTTGTCCCTTAGCCTCATTACCCCACCCACAACGCGACCTTACCCCGTGCCAATAAACGCAGAACACGAGTTATTACCGACTGGATTTCCATCTCCAGTCATCCGTGGTTTGTTCCTTTCTTCAAGTCTCCCTTTCTATCTATCTATCTATCTATCTACTATTGTTGGGTTTCTTTTATCTGCCTTTACTACCTTCTAACCTTCTTCCCAAAAGGGCACAATCGATGGATCAATCAATCGATCAATCGATCATTCATTCATTCACTCATTCATTCATTCATTCATTCAATTCATTCATGTGATCCATCGATCAAACTGAATGAATATGAATGGAATATCAATCATTGATAACCTGTAGTGTGGAACAGCTGCTGATTGATTTCCTGACGACACTGCGCGGAGAGGCGCGGCCTGCCTGCCTGCCTGCCTGCCTGCCTCGCGCGCATGCATGTATGTATGTATCCTCAGTCGATGGATCGATTGATCGATTGACTTGCTTTTTGTTCTCGATGATGGGCACCGACAGCAATCAATGAATTTATTCTGTCTTATGATGTATGGTCACATTCATTCACTCATTCACTCATTCACGCATAATATTTTATTTTCATTCATTTGTGTATTTACGATGACAGTATAATCTTCAGCATCGCCGACTTGTGCAGAGAGATCACCACGAAGCCACCGCGGCGACTCCTTCCTCTGGGCCCAGTAAGCTTGTCCGCCAGCGAGCAAGCAGGCAGGCAGGCAGGCAGGCAGGCGTGGCTGCCTCGATGCCTTCAAGTTGGCTGAGTAGTCTGATGATCGCTTTCTTCGGGTTTCTTTCTTTCTTCACAACGAAGAAATCAACAAAGAAAGAAAGAAAGAAAGAAAGAAAGTTGAGTAGCAGTTACCTACCACGGAGTAGGAGGCGCCTGAAAGCAAGCACGCTTTGAAGAAGCAGCGATGACGATTCTTTGGGGGCGGAAATACAAGAAACCGAGATTCATTCATTCATTCATTCATTCGTTCATTCATTCTACCAATTCATTCTATCAATTCACTCATTCATTCTATCAATTCATTCATTCATTCTATCAATTCATTCATTCATTCTATCAATTCATTCATTCATTCTATCAATTTATTCATTCATTCTATCAATTCATTCATTCGTTCTATCAATTCATTCATTCATTCATTCATTCCATCAATTCATTCATTCATTCATTCATTCCACTTAGAGGGGGGAACGAACCGACTGCGGCCAAGATGGAGGGAGCAGCACGAGGGACCGGCCGTGTGTGATTGAGACGGCCGACGCTCACTGCTGCTTGAGAATACGTGTGCAACGAACGGCACGGAGATTCTGCGTTTTGTTTGAGCGATGCATCAAAGCACGAACCTATCTATCTATCTATCTATCTATCTATGTTGGAGGGCGCCAACGACGAAACGAAGAACTCCATGGAGTACTTGGCCGCTGGTAGGACCCACATATGGTAAACGGTAGGCCTCCATCCCGCTGGTGGTCCTACTGCTGTTGAGCTTTCGCTGGAAGGAAAGAGAATTCTTCTCCCATCATCGAAGTTTCTTTCTATTCTTTCAGGTTCTTCATCTCCAGCGAAGACTGCGGCAGAGATGGAGAGAAGAGTGCAGCACAGGGTCACCGGGGATACGAGCGAAGATCTGTGGCCAAGCAGGAATCAATCGATCAACCGCCTGACGAGCAATGGCAGCTTTTGCTCGATTCCGAACTCCTCGAGGAATTCTGCGAACCGCTCGTAAAGAAAATCAATCTTTCGTTCGTTCGCAATGTTTTCAGTCATCGTCATCCTTGTTTTTCCAAATCATCCACACTCCGCGAGAATAGCAGAATGCTTGCTTGCTTGCTTGCTTGCTTGCGTGCTTGCTTGAAGACCTCGCCCATAGCGCTCGCAAACGCTGTGCTGGTCACCGACCCTGCGCCATGAGGCCTCCTTGAAGACTGACTGCCCAGGCTTCTCTAAGCTTTCTGCTGCGCTGCCTTGCCTTGCCTTGCCTTTTTCGCGCGACATCGTCATCGACATCGACATCGTCGCCGAGAAGGAAGGACCTCCTCAAAGCAGTTCGAAGGAACTGTTTGTTCTAAGAACTAACCTGAGCACGAGAGCGCTTTGGGAAACAAAGCCATCTTCCGCCGGCTCTGTTTCGCGAGCGTGCCACGGCGGAAAGACAAGTGGGAGTAACGAAAGGCGATCGATCCGCCTGCGAGCATGCTCCATACGTAAATTGTCCACGCGTTCGCCAAATAAATTAACCCATGTGCTGCTTGCTCTCAAGACGGATGTTGCTACAGTTGTGGCGGGATTGGACGGCTGGGAGGGCGGAGGATTCGAGATGCGAGGCCCGCGTAGCGCACTTGTACGAACATCGAAATCGTGGGTGCTTGTTTCCTTCATCAGAGGCCATAGCTCAAAAGCTCAGTCTTGAGCTGTACGTTGAGCAATGTTTCTTCGGGCGGTTGGCCAAAGCCTCGAGGCGATAGTTCTTCGAAGGTTATCCGCAGGGGTGGCGGAAAACCTGAGCAGGAACCGGACTTCCTCGACCTTACGAGCTTGAACTTGCTTTGTTTGCAGCTAACTTTGATTGTGGCTGAATGCCGTCTTTATGAAGTTCTCAAGGACCTGATTGACGCGCTTTGCTGCATTTTGATTCAACAACGCGCGTGAAGAAAACTGACCCGGAGTTGAGCTTGCACGGCAATAGCACCTTCGAAGTCATCCTCTCTTGCGACAAAAACGAGAGCAGCACTTAGTTCCTATGCGCCTCCTGGGTTGAGGGAGGGAGTAGGTAGGATGTACCTGAAGCTGAGTTTCCATGTGGCAAGGTTGGCGATGGCCAAGAGTTCTTACCTAAGCTACCTACCCTGCTCACTAGCAGGTGCTAGTGCCTGACACGGAGTCTGGTGGCGCCGTTCGACGAACAAGAGGCCGGAAGATTTACACCTAGCTCGATGCAAGCAAGCTCAACGTTGTTTAATCTGCGCAGCTGTGAGAATAGAAGCGAGAGCGAGACGTCTATTGAAGCTGGTTTTCATCGCGAGGTCAGACGTCTCGCAAAGACTATAGCGATCGATCATCAGGGCAGGTAGGTTGGCATTCATGTGCTCAAAACAAGAGAATGATGAATCAAAACGTACTCTTCAGGACTTTTTATGTTGAAATTGGCGAGCGTAAGGAATGATACACCAAGCCGGCCATGCCATCCCCAAACGGGAATAATGTTAACTAGCAGCTTGTGGACCTGCCAAAGCTTTTTTATTATAGAAGAAACAAAATAACAAACTTAAAGCAAAATAAAACATCCTCATAGGTGGTGTGCACTGGTAATCAAAAGTGACCGTGGGGACGGCGCCAGTATGGCCAACCTAAAGGAGCATATCAAATAAAAAGACCCTCTTTTTCTGATTCATGATCTGGGGCTCACTCGACTCTTGAGCGGGCCGGAGCTACTACCTAGTAGGTAGTTCAGGTTCGCTGGGAGCGGTTCAGGCCGAGGGACTAGGGGTGCAAGGCAGCCTGCAGGCAGAATACTGTTGTGTCTGCCAAATAAAGACAACAACTGAAAGGGGAGAGAAGGGATACGACCATTTCACGACTAATCAAATCAGTTCGTTCATGGGTTTCAACGTACGCTGTCTCAACGGCACCGCGACGCTGCAGATCAGCATGAAAAAGCTTAAACAGTACATATCAATACTTGCAGCATTTACGATTATGCTCCTTGCCGTAGTTAATATTCCCCAAACAAACCTTGTGGAAACGCTCAGCTCAACAGTTGAATTGAACGCAAGCCGAGCACAGGATACCAGATGGAACGGACGCAAAAGCACCAACGTGACAGCTCTTTTCGACGAAACGCTCTCAGAAACAACGTATGCGAGGAGACCTCCTGACAATGCTTCAGACAATGTACCTTCAGACAGTGCTCTGGACAGTATATTGCCAAGGACTATACAAACAACATACGCTGAGCTAAATTCCGAAGCAAAATACCTGCTCTATACCCCTTCTGGAGGAATTGGCAACCAACTTATATGCCTTTGTAGTGCAATTTTTACAGCCAAGACCCTTGGACGAGGTTTAATTGTACCCATGATATCTGGACATATTAATCTTGCTCCGAGATACTTGACTGAGCCTGCACAAAATTTGATTGCTGCAGATCGTCTACTCGATCTCGCGATGATGTCCAAGACCACCGGTGTGGAATTAGTACCTCTTGACATCTCTCTTGCAGATTTTGTAAATGGAACAGCCCCGGCAGGACTAGAGGTTGTGCCTATTGCGGATCCCTTCATTGGCAAAGGTTGGGGCTACGCAAACGCATTTAAGCAACGCCTTAAAGCATCCACTTCAAGAATTGTATATCTCCATGGTCGATTTTTTGGCTATCAATGGCTTCGGTATGAAACCTGGTCGGCAATGCATTTTGCTCCATCTTTGCAAAAAATTGCAGCCTTGGTGCATCAACAAATTTTCCACGGCAAAAATTTCAACGCCTTGCAGATCCGCATGGGAGATATTTCTGGTCGAATTACAAATACCACGAAATATGTGGAAGGTTTTATACAAGGTGCTACTGCAGCACAGTTTGAGACTCAGACACCTTTGTATATTGCCACAGAAGCCAAACAAAAAAGCAAGTTCTTTGCACCGCTCTACAGCCAATTTCCTCATTATGTGCATTGTAGTTCGCTCAAGATGTACCCTCGCATTCGAAGTACTCTAGAAAAGCTCGAATTGGCGCTTGCGAAACGCACCAAAGTTCTTGGAACAGTGTACGGTATGATAGATCAACTGATATGTACTCTTGCAAATCGATTTGTAGGGACTAGCACATCAACGTTTACGAAAACAATCACAGTGTTGAGAAGGAATCTCCAATTGTCACTTACCAATGAAACGCTACAACAGCTTGATTTAGCCTTTACACATCGCATTACCAGCAGCGTACATTCAGATGGACGAGTAACCACGTGGGCTTGGCAGAATGGTACCGAGACTTGGCATGATGAGCGATGGTTCATGAAGGTTTCTCAACTAGACAGGGGTCCTAACAAGGCAAATTATGTAACATAGTCTCTAGGGGACAATATGTTTGATGATTAGGAGTATTTAGCTTTGACGCAGACATGTATTGCTGGAAGGCCAAGATCAAGAAAGGGGAATAAACATGCTAGTCACCACGTTCGACTAGGAAAAAAAAGGAAAAAAAAAAAAGGGTAGCTGCATGCACTTACGTTTGGATACGTACATGCATACATAATGTATAATACTATAGATGATCATTCAATGATGAAAATATGGTGCTACTATGCCTATTGACTGATATAGTAGGACTCATGGGAAAGGGGGGGTTCAGGTGAAGGGGTGAAAAGACTATTTTTTTTTTCCTAAAAGCGCCAACACTACACTCGCTTCTTGTATTGATACGTAGGCATTTCATTTACGCTAGTTGGCGAAGTCGGTGGCGGCATGCGTCCTGAGTGTTCTCTGTATGGTGCATCTATCATGTTCTCCACCCAGGTTTTGGATATATTTTTGCAACCAATTGATTTGCGATGCTTCTAGATGGGTATAATGAGGGAAATGAAAGAGAGCTTCAGAGTAGATACAAATGCTGACAACAGCTTGGAAGATCTTGTAATTCTTTCTGTACATCTTTTTTCTTGGACTGACAACCTAGCGGGGAAAACAAAGAATGAAACAGAAAAACAGCGAGCTATCTACTAGCCTGCTAGCTATTTTATGCATACTAGCAGCTAGGTCGTCTTAGACTTCCCAAGGCTGCTCTTGCAGCTTGCTTGTTCGGTCAGAAATACCATGTCTTATTTCTGATGGTGTGCATAGTAGTCTTTACGCACGTCATCCCAGGTCCGACCGGGCGGCTGCTTATGACTTTGCATAGCCATCTGCTCATCCATTAGCATCTCGTCATAGTCGTCCTTGTACAGCGGCAGTGACATCATTGTGTTGTCGCTTGACTCGCCATAGTCAAAGGGGTCAGCAGATGAGGATTCTTCGTTGGACGGTCTCTGCTGCGGTTCGCTTACCTGTGCGCTCGACGGTCCCACAGTCTTAGCGCCCTCCCCTTGCGGCAAAGGACGGCCAGTACTTGCGCTTCCATTGTCATTTTCATCAAAGTAGGCGTGCATGTCAAAAGGCTTGGCATCCGAGTCGTCGCCGGCCATATCGAGGCTCTCTGCAAGCGTGGAACCCGCTTCGGGTGCTGCAGAAGTGTTAGCAAACTTGTCACGATCATCGCGCCAAGTGTTAAGGCGGAGCTCGTTATCTGCAGCAGCATCCAGGACGTTAAGGTTGTACCGACGAGCAAAATAGCCATTTTCTTCAGCATACATAGACACCACCTTGCGGGCAGATTTACGGAGCTGCGAATCTGCCGGGAGCTGGTTGAGCATTTTTTCCAGCGAAGCATCAACAGCAGAGAAACGGCCTACAGCTGACCATACGACCCATGCCGAGACCGCAGCAGAGAACTTAAACCATTTATTTGCATTGCGTAGAAGAAATAAAGTAGATCCACCACCTACTAGACCTCCGGCAAATCCGTAGCGAGCAATTTGCTCATTAGCGTTGCGCAAAAAATGCACATCGTCAGCGCTAAGAGTGTTCTCACCAGTTTTCTCGGCACGGTTTAGAGCACGGACCACCTCCAAAATGTTGAGCAAAGCCTGTCGGTCATCACGAATGATACCATCGCCGACCTGCGACTCAGCTTGAGCATGTGCCACGCTAAACATCGTTCGGTCAACTTCGTCAATTACGAGTAAACCTTTTGTCTAGAAGGAAGGCCTCGAGCGAGACTCACAATCTCTTTCCAGTCAATCAAACTATTCAAAACCTTCTGTGCTAGTCACTCGCACCAAGTCTCAGCAAACAACTCCGCGCCCTTCGCAATCCTAAAGCAATCACCGCGACGATAAAACCAGCGTCAAAAGCGATCTGCTCTGAGCTGCCCCGCAATGCGCAGCTGAAGATCACCTCCTGTTCTTCTAAAGTCTTTTCTGAAGCCCATCGCGAACACTATAAGTTACCTAAGAGTATCTTAAGGCCAACTTTAAGAACAGCATCTAAATTGAAGCTAGCAAGCTGTTTTTGTCTATCATCTTCTTCTCGTTCTCCTTCTTCGGGGTCTCTATCTCTCTATTCGATTTTGACAATCTACGTAGGTTTCTCTATTCTCTACGTCCAAGTTGAGGCGCCTGCTGATCTTCATTCGCTCATCTTGCTGATGACTAACTGAGACTCCATGATCTGAAAGGACACAGGACGAAGATAATCATTACCATTATCTAGAGACAACTTCAAGCTGAAGAATCAATTAGGCCATGGCTAATCGCCTTTTTTTAAGGGAACTGAGTACTTTACTCCGCCATACGAAGGTAGGTAGGTAGCTATGGGCTGCTTGATTGACTCTCAAGTACAAAGACAGCCTTCATCCGCAAGGCAATTCCCGAGGACTCTGCCCAGTGAATTGCCGTCGCAGAGACCTGCAAATTGCAGTGGCAGAGCTGGTTTAAAGACGTAGCGGCAAGCTGTGTCGAGTTAAGTGGATGGAAGGAAACCAATAGATTAGTTGCACTGTCTTGATCCTGATTTCCTGACGAGGCTTGGTTGGAGTTGATTCTTTCGAAAAAGGCATCAGAACTGGTGATAGACTAAAGAACCTACGTGTGCTAGACTCTGAAGAAAGGCTCTCGTATTTCCTTTGGGTCAGCAAAGCTCTTGATTGGCTTAAAAGGCATTGACCTTAAACTAGAAAAGAAGCTTCCAGTCGCAGGAGAACATTTATAAACAAACTTGCAAGAAGACTTTATTCACAGGCCTCATCAAAATGTCTCTCAGAAATTCTCCGAATGGAGTTGGAGATGAGGAAGTTCATGAAATGTTAAGGCCAATTCAGCCCTCTGGCGGAGAAAATGGTGGAAATTGTGAAAATGCTGGCCTGATTTCGCGTGAAGACCAACCAAGGAGTTCTTCAAGGACACCAATCATGGCTTCAAGGTCAAGCTTTGATGCGTCGCAGCCCACAGACCATTTTACGCAGGACGAGGTCCTAGAAATGAACATGGGGCCTCCACGACATGCCTCTTGGGTCTTGGTGGCATGGTTGCAATTGGGCTCCACGATTGGTGCGGGTGTGCTCTCCATGGCTTCTGCTTTTGCAGGATTAGGGTGGGCCATGTCCATCTTTTTTGGAATTTTTTGCTGCATGCTCAATATGTATTGTGCACGACAGCTCCACGAAGCCAGTGCACTAGTTCCTGGTGCGCATGGCATTGTGCTATTATCGAAGCTTGTTGTACCTAATACCGTGTACAATGGATTCGTGGACCTATTGCAGAACATCTATCTTTTTCTCACCAATTCAGCCTTTGTTCTGCTCATGAGTTCAACACTGCAATACGTGTTTTTTGATAATACGCAACTTTGCCGCATTGTCTGGGGCATCATTGCTTGTCTCGTTGTGCTTCCACTCATGCAACTTCGGAATCTGTCATCACTGAGCTGGCTCCTCTGGCTCAATCTGTTCACCTTCTATATCTCTATAGGAATCATCCTCGCTTCATTCATTCAAAACATTGATAAGTCTTCTGCCAAGACTTACATTGTTCCTCCTGACCTAAACTGGGTAAGTGTGTTCAACTCACTCTCAAAATTCTCCTTCTCTTACATGAACACACATCTGACACTGCAGTTTATTTCAGAAATGTCGGACCCCGGGTCGTTCAACAAGGCGTTTCTGCTCTCTGTTCCTATGCAACTTGTTACATATTTCACAATCGGCGGCATTGGGTATTACCATTTAGGGAAAGAAAGTGACGAGCTCATTGTCCTGTATATGAAACGTGATGTGAAGTTTCGAGTTGCCTCCGGACTACTCTTCGTTCATTTTGTTGTAAGCTTTCTCATTCAAGGCCAAGTGTTAGCACGACTTTTGCATCGAAAGTTTGCTCAGGAGACTATCAATGACACAGACTTCCGAGGACGGCTTGACTGGTTTCTTGTTACTTTTAGTGTAGTTATCTCTACATTGTTTATTGCCAATGCAGTCCCAGTGTTCGATCAAATTGTAAGCCTAATAGGAAGCCTCACTGTTTGTCTCGCGTATGTCTTCCCTCTGGTAGGTATTATGTATGCAAGGCGGCGTGCAAAGCAAACTACTTCTACGCTGCAGCATTGCATTTATGCTGCAATTATTTTATACTCTGCAATTCTCTTTGTTGGCGGTCTGGCTGCTGTCATCATGACCATAATTGAATCACATATCGACGATGCAGGACCATTTGCATGTGCCTCAGAGATCCCACAAATGGCTGACTTCTAATAAGCACTGCAACGTTCCATGTTACTTCGAGTGTCGAAAGAAAGAAATAATTGCTTGCTACTGTGACTTAAGCTATTCTTCCTCTCATTTATTTTTTTAAACAATATAATATGCTGGCAGCACGTGCTGATATTTGTGCACATGTGGCCTTTTCCTTTTTTTCTCTCCCAAAGTTAAAAAAAAAAAAGAATAAATTAAAACTTACAATCGAATCAGATGTCACATTCTTCACATCTATCTCTCTTTTAACAAGCAAATAGATCATGTTTGGTGCCTACAAGCGCCTGATCGTACGACTATAATCCAACGTTCTCGTCTCGACTCAACCCTTGCATTATGGCCTGGCGCACAGCTGGCTGATCTCATACTTGTCTTTTTTTTACTCAGCGCGGAGAAAGGCTATCTTAACACGAAACGGATCTTTCGGACGCAGCTAAGAATCTAGGGAATTTCTTCGCATCTTATTAGCACTTTCTTCGTTGCTTGCCAGTCGTGAAAAGAGGTACATACATGGGATCAACCATTGAAGGGGTCACCTGCATTATGAATTCTACCCTCATTTCTTCTCAGTGGACAATATTATGCAATCCAGTTTGCAATAGCCAATATACTCTCTCTACAGAACTACGACATTTTAAATTACTTTTTCACGCTCCATCTCAACCATGATGATGGTATGTCGAATATGATTAAACATAAAGGTGATAGTTTTACCTATTGTTCTCCTAGCAATGGACAGCGCGTTGCTTACTCACGCACACTAGCAGCCAAACGCAAGCTGAGAATTTTCTACGGCATCTTCAGGAAATTGGCAACTATTTATCACGCTTTAGATCTGGTACACACCTTACTGTTACAATTCCTTCGAGGTGGGATCTGCAATGAAGGAACAATTCAATCCCTTTCTCTATTATATGCGTCGGAGTGTGGGTTGAGCCTGCGTCCAGTCAGCAGCAATCTTTCAGTCTCGAGCGAGCCTTGATAGAGAAATTCCTATACTATCAACTGTCTATCATCTTGGGAGTCAAGAAAAACTTGCTCTTCTTCTGCAGAGCCTGGAGTAAGAGGAACCTCTTTAAACAGAGTTCTAGTAGTAGTAAGGATACAAGTCGTTCTTGTAGTAAAAAAGAAGAAAAAAAAGAGCCTATGTTGTATCCGCGCTGCCTCATAAAAACGACGCGGAGTAGCAATGTGTAAGTGCACTATTGTTCAGAGAGCGACGTATTCCATCTATGGCTAGAGTATACAGAGAATACAGTGACTATGCTGAAATCTTGAGGTCGGAGAACCACATGCAAAGGTGGCAAGAGCAAAACGCGAGCCTTGCAGTCCATCAACAGGGTCGCGTGGAGGTGCGACTCTGTGTAGGGCAATACAACCAAAGGCTCGACAGTTTGGTATCTATACTACAAGCGCATTGCATTGGCTTTTTCATATGCATGAACAGGAAAATCTGAGGAAACCATGGGAGAATATGATTGGGTCATCGGCGTCTCCTTTAGTATTGCAAGCTCGATCTTGAGTTGTCTTGGGCTAATATTTCAAAAGTATGCACACAATCAGAATCAGCAACTCCCAAATGATCAAAAGTACCCGGTTATGTTAGGCATTGTATGCTCGCCTTGCTGGTGGGCATCATTTATCATGATGGGCCTTTTCCCGTTTCCTTTTGATTTTTTCGCATATAGCTTTGCTGCACAATCACTCGTGGTTCCATTTGCAGGTTTAACTCTCATCATGAACCAGTTCTTTGCACCATTTATCCTCAAAGAAAAGGTATATCGCATTGATATCTACGCAAGTGTAGTTGTATTCATCGGCTGTACAATGACAACTGTTACCGGTAATCATGATTCGGAATCTTATGTTCTACAAGATCTCTTGCATGCGTTTAAATCTTCTGCATTTATTTCTGGTGGGTTGGCCTTATGTGTGATTATGATTGTTATGACTGCTTCCTTGATGATGACAGACCCTTTAAAGCAGCCGCAGCAGAAGACAACTACTACAAACCTCGAAATATACCCCGGACATCGAACTGCTCCAAGCTTATCATACGAGCATGAGGAGCTTGATACTGATTCTCAATATGATTCGGATTCTCAATATGACACTGATGATGCAGGTGGCCAATCAAGCGTCGTGCACGACCAAGACCTCGAGGATTCAAACGTACCCCCGCGTAAACTTTGGAAGCTCACTGTCAATACAGGCACACATGTCGCGGTAACTGATCCAGAACCGCCTGAGAAAAGGTGCTCTCTTAAAAGGTGCGCGAAAGGACTCGAATATGCAAACTTTGCTATGCGTCCCTTTTATTATGGCTTTGTTGCCGGAGGCCTTGGAGCTCTCCAGAACATCTTTTTTAAAAGTGTAGGCGTCTTGATGAAAAGCTCTGTCTTTGACGATAGCGAGGAGGGAAAGTCTGCATGGTCAACATGGTATCCTTACGTGTTTATCGTTGTTACTTTGGTGCTTGCGATTTCACAGCTCAGTATGCTGAATAAGGGCATGTCTCGCTACGATGCTATTCTGGTATTCCCATTGTATAATGCAATGTATATTCTGTCTTCAGTTACCATGGGTGCCCTATACTACGGCGAGTTCGATGACTTTTCAGCTCCAGAGATATCTCTATTTGTGGTGGGTATCCTTATTACGATTTCTGGAATCATCCTGTTTGTGTTTAAGCCGCGCGAAAATAATGATGAAGCTGGCAAATCCAATGTACAAACTACAACTTCTAGGGAACATGGAGCATATGCACCTCCTGTCCAGACTATGCAGAGTTTAGATAGTCTGTCTTACGCCAAGAACACACTTTCTCAAGTCTAACAAAGCGAAAAAA
Organism: Schizochytrium sp. TIO01; assembly: GCA_004764695.1. Classification (NCBI taxonomy): domain Eukaryota; class Bigyra; order Thraustochytrida; family Thraustochytriidae; genus Schizochytrium; species Schizochytrium sp. TIO01. The sequence goes on along the minus strand of SMSO01000025.1, from coordinate 3,067,212 downwards.
ATTATGAAAGGTATGTATTTACGCAATGAGGATAGCATATAGTAAATGTAAATGTGATTAATTTTTACATATTTTCTTCTTTGATTTTACTTCGAATAGACATGAAAGCTTGCTGTCATCATGGCATGAGCTCATAAGTTTGTCCTTTTGAATCTTCCATAATGATAGAGAAGGGTTTAAATTAAACTGCATATTCTCATGAATTTTAATTTCAGAATATCTGTTGCGCTGCTACCTACTTTTTTTCTTTGCTTTTCTTGTTTGCACTGTCCCTGTCCCTTTCATGCTGAAATTTCGAGATCTTGGATGTAGATGAAGACGTTAATGATGATTATCAATACAAAAGACTGAAAATGATGTATATTATAACGCACACAAGTGAGAAAAGGCAACATGTTGGGTGTTAGCCCCTTCGTTCCTCCATGGATGGGGCATCTTTGATGATGGCAAAATGAAATTATTTTTCCTTTTCCAAAGAACCTTGATTTCGACTGTTGCAGCAATCAACATTTGAAGTACTTAGATAGTGCCTTCCATGAGTTATGGCGAGGTAAAGAGAAAGCGAGATAGAATGGGACCCTGACGTACATTTGTTTCCTTGCAGAAGAGGATTTCATTGTCTACCAGCCACAAATTGAACTCCTTGACAGACCTACGAGAAATATCATTAGAGGGTGAGAAACCCAAGTACTTCGCCACTACTCCAAGGAGCTCCGCCTTCGTAGCAGCATCAACATGAGTAGCGAACCATTTGATGGCAAAGGGAAAGAATAAGAAGAATAAGAAGATTGCATTTCGAGACGCCAACCGAAATCAAGAGGAAAGGTAGAATACCCGGTGCATCCGTTGCACCTAAATCAAGGCATGGCGTGGCAAGACAATAACCCAGATTGCTTTGATGATTTCAGAGCTGGTTCACTCATCGACAACCTGCTCAGTCTCCTTGATAGCCTCTTGTATCTGCTCAGGCGTGGGAGCCGGCTTTTTCTTGGCTCCCTTGGGTGGAAGTGGCGCCATATCTTTGACTTCGTTCACAAGATATGCAGTGCATCCTCCACTTACGATGAGAAAAATAAGCACATCGCTGATCGATGTGCCAGACCTGTTCTTGGTCGGCGCCTTGCCAGCCTCAGCTGCTCCAGCAGCTGTCCTGGAGGCCGCGGCGGTCGTCTGCTGCTCCACTACACCTTCAGACCTGACCTGAGCCTTGGCATCCGCCGCCAGAGACCTTCGCAAGAGGCTTCTCTCGAGGTGAGCCCTGCGGAGACCCGCCTGAGCTGTTCTTATCGCAAACATCAGCTCAATCCAACTTCAACACCCTTCTCAGAACGCAACACAGCCAACTCAGGATCTGCGAACCGTGATTACAATTACAGATTACATCTCACCAATTCACGGAATTTAATACTATATTATCTACTAAGTACGTAGTCGCCGTAGGTACCTACCTACCACCTACCTACCTACCTATGATAGATAGCCTCTCTTTAAATTTTAAATAAATTAACAAATTAAAAAACAACATCAACAGAATAGCTAACTAGCTACCTATTACACAGGGTAGGCAGGTAAAACAGAATACCATACATAACTCTTACCTCTTCCTCACTTAGGCCTACCTCAGACACCTACGAACTACTTCCTCGACGATGCCCCAATTACAAAGAATCCAAGAAAAAGAGTCACTCAATGTCTCTTAATCTATCGCTGCGCAGTAGGCAGCAGGCCTGTTCTAGTGTGGCTACGTGCCCACCTACCTCTCCAGTAAGCAAGCAAGTAAGCAAGCAAGCAAGCAAGCAAGCAAGTCAGTCAGTACGTAGGTGTCCGTCCTTAAGCAGCGCTGGCAGCAGTTGAAATGTGCAGGTACCCAACCTACCATTACGGGAGGTAGAAAGAGAGGCCTCTAGTCATCGATGCCCTCAGACTGTTTGTGTGCTGGTCGCTCTTGGTTATCTCCATCACATTATTATCAACTCAAGATATACATAGATACATAGATACATACATACATAGATACATACATAGATATCTTTTACAAAGGCGCCAAGATACTGTGCAGAAGAAGCACCCTTTCCCCTTCCTAGGAGTACCCTACGCATCAGTTACTGGCGGAACGGCAGAACAGCGAGGGTGCACGTCGGGTATCGGCGAAATCTCATGGACCCAAGAACTGCCGAAGATCCCTCAATAAGCAGAGCCGGATCATCCTCAGAACTCCCGGGGAATCAACTCGGACCCCGCGCGACCCCCGAGGCTCGCGAAGGATTTCGCCCTTTCGGTACCCTTTCGGTAACCCTTTCTCAACCCTCGCAAGTAGGGACTGCCTAGGGCATACAGTAGGACCTCAGAAAGAGCGAGCCGGAGCCAGAGAGACTCAGAGCACTCGGAGTCGTCGAAAGCCGCGAGGGAAGGAGCCTTCGCAGCGGGATCCGGGACCCTCTCAGGCGCTCTCGAGCAGCGTCCGCCCGGCGGGACGCACGCCGCAGCAGCTCAATTGAACGCGCGATAGATAACGCCTCGCGAAAGCGCTTTTCAACGAGATTTCATGTGCCGTTCTTCTCCTCTGTTGCTAATTACTATGAATGATCCTTCTTAGTCAGTACTGTCTCCGTCCTAAACCCCCATAAAATCAATCCGCACTCAGGTCGAAGGCGAAGCCTGGGCAGGCAACCAAAGCGCAGAAGGCGGCGTACGCGGGAGGATCAGCAAGCCGGCGCCGAGGGAGGCCGGGGGCCCGTGGAGGACGGCGGCACGCGGAGAGGTATCGAGGCCCAAATTCATCTCTCAAAGTCAATCTCAACTTACTTCGCAAAGAAGAAGCCAAAAAAGAAAAAGAAAAAGAAAAAGAAAAAGAAAAAGCGAAAGCTACGGTAGGAGTGGCTATGGCTCCAGTAGGGTTGCAGATGGGTGAGGATGTAGAGTAAATTAGTATCATTAATAGGGGCAATCGATCGGAAAAGAAGAACAAAAGCACATCGTCGATCAACAGTCAGTCAGTCAGCAGAGCCGCAATTGATCGATCGATCGAACGGCCTATCTATCCGCGCGGAGTGAACGGAAGCAGCGAAGAGCCCGAGCAAAGACTTTGACAGAGAGAAACTCTTTGGGGAAAGTATCAAGATGGATCACCAGGATTGGGAGAGTGTGACTTGGTCCAAGGCGCCCAGCAAGGTGTCTGCGGCTCGTGCGGGCCAGCTGGACACTGAGAAGAAGTTCGGCGCTGGCGGAAACGCTCAGGCATCGGGCGGCTCCAACGCCGTGAAGCTTGAGGAGGACTCTGAGACCTTTGCCAACGCCAAGGTTTCTCAGGAGCTCAAGAAGATGCTCCAGCTGGAGCGCCAGAAGGCAGGTCTGACGCAGAAGGACCTCGCCACTGCCTGCAACCTCAAGGCCACCATCATCCAGGACTACGAGGCTGGCAAGGCCATCCCCAACTCCATGGTCATTAAGAAGATTGAGCGCGCCATTAAGCAGAAGAACCCCGCGTTCGTGCCTGGTACCTTCACCAAGGCCCAGAACAAGGCTGTTGCTGCTGCTAAGGCCAAGAAGGCCGTCGCCGCCAAGAAGGCCGCAGGTGGCTCTGTGGCTGGCCCCCGCGGCGTCGGAGCTCAGAACCAGGCACCCAAGAGCCGCCGCTTCTAAGTTTCCGAAGATTCTATCCGCGCTCTTCTAACCGCCCCTCTCAATTGGGTATGTCTCAACAACATTTGCCTTCGTTTCTTTTTTGCATGTTTTCAACTGAGAGCGAGATTAAGATGAAGGTGAGAATACCATCGCAGAAATCGGTTGGATACAGATCCTGGAGTAGACAAAGACAAAATTGCAAAGCTCTGATCGAAGACCTTGCCAGATATTTCTGTAGGTGTTCGGAGCTTCGGCTTGCTTGTCTTGTCTGGCATCTGGGATCCCGGGCGAAATCAAAAACTTTGACCTGGACTCACCTTCTTTGCTTGCTGATTTAGCCCTTCAGTCTACGTTGTTGTCGTTTACAAGTCTGTCGTCATTGTACTTCTTATTCATGTAGATGTGCGAAGGAACAAGGTCTGCTGCAAAAGAAAGTTTCAGGAACGGGACTGAGCTGGCGAGTTGCTATACCAGCCTGGTGCCTTGGCTTTTAAGGACAGGTCTGCTTGAGTGTCAGGCCTTGTCTCGCGTTGACGGCGAAGAAGCTATTAACATTCATTCTTCATATTCACAGCGTTCGTTCTTCATGATCTATTCCTTTTAGCTAGGTTAGCTCTATGAAATTCGTTTTTTTTGTTTTCTTTTTTATATGGACTGATTGTTTGCTTGTTTAATGGCATGAGTTTATGCTATTCTTCGGTCTTTCGAATATTCCGTTTCGTAAGAGCGCATAGGTGTCCACTTTTATAAATCCCCACGTTCTTGCAATTAACCTTCTCTTTGAATATGCTATGTCGTATGGATTAAGAAGACGCAGGATCAAATCTATGGAATACTTTATCTGGGTCGACAAACTCTATCTAATTGTAAATCAGGCAGAGCCTTTAAAAAACATAAAACTTAACTATCATAGTCTTTTTTTAATGTATGTAGTGCTGGAAGGTGTCCAATTTGCTTGCCTGCATGTGTAGATGACGAAAAAGGTTGGCATTCTTGTCGCAATCAACATAGAATAATGAAGTGGATGTGTGTATGTAAAGGTACAAAGGGTAACAAAGATATACCCTAGGCAAATGCCAGTATGCAATGAACAAGTCTCTTTCATTTTCAGTAAGCTAAAATGAAAATCATACTCACCCCTTGGACTAGTGTATTTTTCGCTAGTTCGGTCCGCACATGCAGTCATCAAATAAGTGCTGAAAATCAGCTGGTACTGAATCTACTGTCAACTCTCCTACTTTATTTAGTGTGCTCGTTTCTCCAAAATAAACGAAATCGACCTCTCGACCTCTAAATCAGATCTCCTTGTCCAATGCAGAAGCAAGATCGTCGGCAACATAGGTTGGTTTGATATCTGTGCGAGACTCATGCTCATCTAGAGGGGTGCAGCCACTCAGGACCAGCAGGCTGCTTGCCTTACCCTCGGCAAACTTAATGTCCGTGTCAAGGCGGTCGCCAACCATAATTGTCTCAGCACCGTCAAAACCATACTTTTCCAAAAGATTGGCCATTAGTTCCGGGTTTGGCTTGCCAGCAACAGTAGTCTTCTCGCCATTAGGGTCGTCCAAGCTATACTGGATTGCAGACACGACACAGCCATTACCAGGCATCGCACGGCCGCCAACCACATCACTGGGGTCCATGCCCGTGGCGATGAGACGGGCACCAGCTTGCACATAAAGAGAGGCCATGGCAAGCTTGTGGAAAGAAAACGAACGATCCCATCCAACCACGACGGCTTGTGTGTTTTCCTCGAGCTTGGTCTTCTCAAACTCCTCATCGTCCATGCTCACTCCCCCATTATCACGGATGACTTCGATGCCAAGAGCCTTGAACTCCTCTACGAGCCCAGTTTCACCAATGCAAAAGACCTTGCTAACATTAGCCTTCTTGCAGAGTTCTGCTGCAGCAGATCCAGCAGTGTTGATATCGGAGAGCTCGACGCCATGGAATCCAAGCGAGTTAAACTTGTCGAGGTACGCCTGGCGGGACTTGGTTGAGTTGTTGGTGACAAAAACCACGCGCTTGCCCTCCTTCTTCATACGAGCCACAGCCTCAACACTACCAGCGATCGCAGACGCAGAGTGCCATAGCACGCCATCACAGTCTAAGATGAAGTTCTTGTACGCATCTAGAAGCTTCCGGGGTCCACCTGTCATCTTGACGAATGTATTTCCAACTTTACCAAAGTTTCGGGTTTGCCGCACTTTTTTTGTTGCTCCTGCACGATAAGTAGATTCAGCAGAAAATTTAAGAGTGCTTCCTGTGGTTGTAATGAGATATCCTCAAGACAACCTAGAAGTACTCCCTTAACAGCGACTGCCAAAGGAAGCAGTCTTTAAAATGACTTCTGAGAGACCAGCGAGCTTCAAGCTACAATAGTCCTAGGTCAATAATCCACGAGGGGCTTCTCGGAGACTTTCAGAATACCAAGGCGGGAACGAACTCCAGCGTTGCGCGAACAGCCTGTTCACAACTACTAATGAATTAGCTAAGTGGATCTAATTAGTACTTAGTGTTGTCTGAGAACAACATGTGAAGAAGTTAAACAGCCAAAATAATTGATCACTTGGGCGGTAAGTGCACAAATGATATCATTTTCGTTTCGAGAAATCATATGAGCGTAGTATTATTCAATCTAAGATTGTTCTCCGTGCATTCGCTTCTACTCCGAATCATCTCTCTACGGGTCAACGAAAGTTGTCAGATTCAATTTGACACACAATTCCCGAACAATTCCCGGGCACAAGGAATAAATGATACGAGATGATCTTCAATAATACTCCTATATTTGCGCTTGGCGATGCGTCAGAATAATGAGTGAAACGGTACTAGAAGGCGTGTTTGTACACTGAGTGAGGCTATACGAGCAGAATATGTGTAAGTCGTGATTCGCACTTTAAAACGTTGCAGATCTTGCTGATGATGCGCTGCAGTCTGCGGTGAAATGAACCAACTTGGAGAGGGGTGATGAAAAGTTACAGACATATTTTACAGGCCTAGACGAGCACTCATTGCACTAATGGAGCTGACAGTAATCTGTACATTCTAGCATTCTAGCAAAAGCTAAGAGGGGACAAAAACATAGGAAGATAAAAAATATACTAAGTAATATAGAGGATCGTTGATCACACTGATTGCTTAATATTTCGACAAGCTTTTTTAAAGGATAGTCTAGTGTGAAAATCGCCTTTCGAGAAGAAAAACAAAATGTAAGCAAGGAACGAAAAATCCAGGATACGAGGGATACAACGATGATACCAAATCATTGGGGGGGGGGAGGGGTAAATGAATTAAAGGCTTGCTTACAAATAAACAGACCAAAAAAAGAGGACTACACAGGTGGATTTTGAAGATTTTCACAGCATGTACTTATCCTCTAAAGCCTTTTTCTTGCGCTCCACAATAACAGTCTCCATAGCTTTTGATGTGTCAAGATCCTTGCGCTGTTTCACAGACAAGAACGATAGAGAAGAATAATGCGCAGTTTGCAGCAATAGCTGGTCGAATATGGACGCATCGTCCATAGGGTCCGCAGCAGGGGGCGGTGTAGGTACAGTTTCCTCCGCAGCCATGCGCTCGGAGCGCAACTCAGACTCTTCGCGCGCCTCGGCGTCCAAAAGTCCTAGCGGGTCATCGCGGAGGTCGACGATAGAGTGGTAATAAGCTGGGCTAATATTCCTCATGATCTCATCACGCTTGCGTTTTTTCGGCGCCTGTGACTTGGGCTCAGGCCTGGACAGGAGCTCACGCACTTGCGGAAGCTCGCGAGCAGCTCCGTAATATTTGTACGTCGCGCCCGATGAGCTATGATTCCTGACGTCTGGGCCACCAAGGTGCAGAATTTGTCGTTCCCACGCGTATCTCTCGCGCATAAGGTTGTTGATCTCGTCATTGAGTTCACGAAGACGGTGTTCACCGAGAGAAGCCATCTGGATTTGAGTAATGCGTTGCGAGATTTCCTTAGCCACTTGTTTGCGAAATCTTTGCGCATCTTGCAAATTTTTGCACGACGAAGGCACCTTAGGTCGATTCCTCGTGTCCTGCCCTAAGCGAACCTGCTGCTGGAAGGCCATCCACCTGTTCAAGGTGCCCATCTGCACCTCCTTGCGTCGCGACATCTTCTCTGGATATTCTGTTTACTCTAGATCCAAGAAAAATGCAGGGTTCCAACAAAAAATACGACTTCGGCTTGATCCCACAGAGTAAGTCTGCGACACACAGCCGAGTAATCCCTAACTCTAGAGCAAGGAATCGTCTGTATCTCTACTGTTGTCCTCTAGTGATGTCGCCCTTGACCAGCGTGCGGCTTTTCTTTCGCCGCCGCGATATAGCGAACACGTCTAGCGAATGTGCTGCGAGAGAGGCCCAGTAGCAATGCTGACCCAGGAGGGTCCGCGTGCGTTGCGTAGAGCTCCTCTGCGCAACCTGACACTCCGTAGCGGCGCAGATCTCAAGCCGCACCGGTCCGAAGTAGTTTTGACCTTCGCCGTCGCCAAGCGCCTCCTCCACCAGGGGGTACCCTGCGAGTACCCTCCACTTTATGTTGTACCCACGCTATACGATGAAATTCAAATTGGTCTTCATCCTCGCCCAAACTACCCCTCAGCCACTCCTAATAAAAAATAAGGTGAAGAGGGAAGAAATAACACAAATACACTAGGTACTAGTAACTAGGTAGTACTAACTAGTTACCTGAACAAACAAAATTGATGAGTGATCGATTGACTGATTTTAATTAATTTGTTCTTTCTATATCGACTGAGCAAGTAGAAATAAGGATATTTTATTATGAAGAATGGAGGTTACAATGGAGTATAGACTTTGACTGGGCTTGAGTGGATACGCCTCGCAAAGTGAAGAATAGGATAGTGAAGAATAAAATGCTATAGTGAAGAATAAGTGGTTATACTATAGAGAAAATCAGAATATCCATTGAGACAAGAGAAGATTGTGCCAAGCGAATAACAGCTATTAATGTTGTGGAGGCTAGTGAAACAAATGCGATCAAAGCCAAGCAAGCGTGAGGCGATCAAATCCAATACTGCTGGTGTCAGGTCGTGGCTGTACTACTTCACGCACTCGTTGGGCGTTTGAAAGTAGAAAAGGCCTGTAGCTGCTGGCCGTGTCTTCTCTTTGCAGGGCTTGTTCGTTCGTTTGCTTTCCTGGTGTCTCCGCTTGGGCTTTTTAGTGGTTAGCTCACGATGGCGCAGAAACGGAAGCGCAGTGATGAGCTTGACGTGGAGTACTCTCGGCAGGTGGCGTGCTTAAACCGCACTTTCCGCCAATGGGTGCACAACAACGTCCAGGCAAACCCTTTCGCAAATTGGGAGGATGGCATGATGGACTACGTCTCCCACGCCCAAACCCTCAAGGAAAAGTTCTGTACTACCGGCACCGCCTTCGTCATGGGTACAGGCGATTGTGGTCAACTCGGACTCGGACAGGACGAAGATGGATCAATGGATCTCACATCTGTGGGCAGACCCCGTGTAATTCCCAGCATCGAGCAGAACACATTGATCGCTGCAGCTGCTGGTGGTATGCACAACGTGGTTGTGGATGGCACGGACGGTAGCGTGATTAGCTGGGGCTGCTCTGATAACGACACACTTGGACGCAAGACTTCTGGCGATGAGGAGAACTTTCCTGGAATTGTTAAATCCATTCAGTTTAAGGTTTTTGCAGTGCAAGTTAGTGCTGGAGATGCTCACTCGGCCTGCTTGTCAATGAATGGAGAGGTTTTCGTTTGGGGATGCTACTTGGACAAGGATGGACGCAAGTGGTTCAGACGTGGCACAGCGGAGAAATCATTCCAGACCACGCAACCAGAGCCGGAAAAGATCCCTGAGGTCAGCGACCCGACGCTGCACGGAGGCGCCACTCAGATCACCTCCGGCGCAAACCACACCATTGTGCTCTGTGGAGACGGAACCGTCTTCGCATGGGGCCTTGGCGAGGCAGGAGAGCTTGGTCGACGCGTGGCCCCTCTTAAGGACGAAAACCATGTCTACCAAAAGGAAAAGGTGCTTAAGGACCATCTCACACCGGCACAGATGGTCTACGAGGAGAACAATACCCCCGTCTCTAACGCCCGCTACATTGGTTCCGGAAGTCATCACTCATTTGTCATCCAGGCCGTACGTAGCCGAGTGTTTGCTTGCGGTCTCAACCAGTACGGCCAGCTTGCCATCTCGGAGGAAAAGAACCCTGTTGAGCTTCTCACTCGTGTTGAGGTCTTTGATAACAAGGGCATCGTCGCCGTGCACGGTGGTGAGCACCACAGCATGGCAATTGCTCGCGATGGATCTGTCTATACCTTTGGTCGCGCTGACCAGAGCGAGCTTGGTGTGTCACTTGAGGAGAACAAGCTTGATGGCGCTGGTGCCTTCTCCAGTAAGCCTTTTAAGCTAAAGTTTGATCCTCCCGCTCACGTGGTCAGCGGCTGCTGTGGTGGTCACATGAGTGCCGTTATTACTGACGACAACCGTCTGTACACGTGGGGCTTTGGCGAGACCTCTCAGCTTGGGCACGGTACCGATGATGACCAATCTACACCCAAGATGGTTGTTAAGTCAAAGCGCGACCCCACACCAATCAAGGTATCTGCTATCACGGCTGGTGGTCAGCACACTCTTTGCTTGGCGTTGCCTTAATGTAGCATGTTTCTGATCTTCTGTTCAGCATGCGTATATGTGCAATGCATGTCCTTAGAATTCGACTGTTTCTACCTTTGCTCCCTAGTTACACTCGAGCATAAACGTATGTCTGTTCTTACTTGCAGCAAAAGAGGTGCCCAGAGTTAAGAGCTTACAGTTTTGATCGACTCTGAAGAGGCTGGACCTTTGTCCGGGTCGCATCATTAGTTCACTTCACCCTCCATTTCCGTTTTCCTTTTGCCGAGAAAAGGGAAGAAAGGACTTACACAGCAATTGGTCTTCCAAATCTTAACTTTTCAAGAGCATCGCACGCGCGGGTATTCAAACAAAAAGGAGCTGGTTATCGATTTTCCTACCAAAATTGCTCCTTTCTCGCACGACTCTACCTAGTACTTATTTCTTTAGAGACTCAAACTCCACACTAGTTTTCTTTTTAAAAGCTAAAAAACAAAACAATCCAAAATATAAACAAGTTACAATCATCATTCGCAGACCTATGCAACAACAAGGATGAATAGATTAAATTGGCGTACTATCAATCTTCCTAGAAACTCTTTGTCATATCATCATAACTTGAGTATTTGAAATCAACCCTCTGTTGCTGTTTTTATTTTCAGGGAATTCCTCCAAGAACAAATGAGGAAGTCGTCACATTGCTAGCGGTGTTGATGTCGCTATTGCTGTAGGGAAGTCCATTGGAAAGAGGATAGAGGGTTTGGCAATAACGCTGCATAAGACCATTTGGAGCAAGACCATTTCCATCTGCACAATAGCAATAGTTCGTCTCGCTACAAAGATCTGTGTCGAGTACTAAGTAGACGAATGGGGCTGCCCCGAGAGAGGCCAGAATGACCCATAGCGTAAAGAATGGTGGCCTATGAGCCCAAATCTTGTTTAAATTCAGTCCAAGTGCACCACGCTCATGAGCAACACATATTGAATCTACCAATATCTCTGCACCAAGTTGAAGAGAAACCCACATTGCTAGCGGTTTAAGATCAACTTGGCCGTAAAAAGGGTCGTCCTGGTTATTATAATACGCGAGAGGAACAAGAATTACTTGCTTTCGGAAAGTAACAATAATCATGGGCACAGCGAAAATTGCTATATATTCAGCTAACATATCGCAGAGAACCACCATACTGTAAAAGACGCGCTCGACAACCTCATAATCTTTTGCGGCGCCTGATTTATACATATCTGAGTATGGAATGATTACAGATGACCTTCGACGTTCGGTAACAGGACGTCCAAGCAATCTACACGTATGGTGCCAAACACGTAGCTTCGTGTGTTTTGTAAATTGATCTCGCCAGCGCAAAGTGAGACGTAAGAAGAGTTCCATAGCAGATTGCAAGACAAGAAGAATGATGAGTACTACATGATTTTCAGACTCTGAAAACAGCATACGTCCATAAACAGACCAAACGATTTGAATAAGCAGCAATTGAGCCCAGGGTGCACCACGATTTGCGTGACCAAGAGAGACATCTGTTTTTGTAACAAGACTTCGTGTTGATGACCTAAACCACGCGGCAGTCATCTCCTTAATAATTGGTACGAGAACAGATGTAAAAAAAATCCGTATGGCGGTGCTTTTTGAGAGGTCTATCTTGTTAACAAAGAGAACAAGAATGTTGCCCAGAATCAGACTGATGAAGAATGCAAAGGCTTTGAATGGCAGTGAACTCTTCTTGGAGACAACGAAGAGCCGGAGTGCAAGAGGAATATATCCGTACGGTATTGCAAGTTTCCACAGCGTAGGAAGTGAGACATAGTCCCAACAAACAATCCAGATCGACAGAGGTATACCAAAGATGAGAAACGCGCGACAGACTCCCATTCGCGTATATGCTGCAAGCATGACGGGAAGAAACCCAAAGGTTACATATAAGAGAGCATGGTGCAAGATTAGACCTATCCTGGTAGAAGGAGTAAAGACCGGATCATCGCCGATGTTGATATCAAAAACAAATAACTTTCCAAGCCAATAAATTTCTTGAGAAACTCCAGCTATTGCTACAGTGGTTAGCTGTAAAGTCAGTACAAATGAGGGTCCTAGCTCTTTCCAAATTGTAACAGGTTCTTCGAAAAATTCGCTGATACTTCGGTTCATGTCACTTGAAAACTCCTCGGCAGACTCCAGACTCTCTATGCTGTTTTGCTCGGTCTTGGTGTTGTTTGCTTTAATAGTCTCGTGTTGCCAAGAGATCTCGGTAGACGATCTGATAACAATCTGTGGCGCTACCTCTATAACTGAGGCCGAATCATTTATTGGTACACGAGGTTGCGCGGCCTTTGGCATGTTGCTACAGTTCATATTATCTCCTTGGCTCTGCATATTTATATCGATATTTCCATGTATGGGTGAACAAACAGCTGGTCAAGAAAGTCAGTCTTCATATCATGTTTGCTACCTACGCTTCTATCCTGAAGGCAGTCAACAAATACATAATGAATAGCATTGCTCTAGGTTTGTCGTCTTCGTACATGAGATACACTGGAAGGGTGCTGTGGCCAATCAAATCAATTTAGATTCCATCTTGGCTGATGCTTTTGTAATTGTTTTTTTCCAAAAGACACGGGTGGCACTTCAACTGTCTCTTTCGTCAAGTAGCTATTAGTTCATATTTTCAAATATAGATTGTTGTGTTGACTTTCCCACGAAAGTTATCTGTAGCGGTATACATAATCTTTTCTTAAGAAAATGGTTTAATCTGTATCTGATGGACGTCTTGTCCCACCATTACCGTGAACGCATGCGAACCATTAAAAAAATAATTTCACAACCGACTAAACATGTACTGCATGTTTGTTGCATCTATTCAAGTTTCATTCCAGGCAAATAAATTGCTCTGCTTTAGCCTTATTCTGACGCTCAGCTAAGCACAGCGAACAGACTAGTCTCCACGACGAAGCCCAGAGCTTGAGCCAATTACAACTTGTAAATCTTACAGTGGACAGCGCAGCAATTGACCACCATCGGTGACGTGGCGAAGGAACTTGGGACCATCGCTTCGTTAATATTTGACCCCCTCTCTCCTCTCAAAGATCTCCTCCTTAAAAGACCACGAGCAATCGCTTCTCCTTATATGTATGTATGTATGTATGTATGTATACATATCTCTTCTGTTTTTTTTTAAGAAGAGAAAAGAAAAGAGGGGTAATACTCGCTGCCCTTCTGATCTCTCTTGCCTAAGAAGAGCTCCGATGCATAGCATAAAGTATGCAGCTCAAGACGCGCAACTTTGAACAAAGCGAACAAAACCTCGAACTGACTAACTAACTACCTACCTGACGCACCACTTTGATAGCGTAAAGCTTAGGGATTAGTTTACAAAACGAAAGAGAGAAAGAGAAACTTGCAACCGCCGGCAACTCTTATAGGACCAGTATAGCAATAATTATAGAAGTGCCGTCATTCTAGCAAATCGCGAACTTACCAGACATCCCTTTGCTAGAGTTCACCAATTCCGACGGTGATGAGGGCGTGGAGAAGCCTCGAGGAAGTGAAACGAGGATACAGTTTTTGCAAGATACATCGTATCCACGCTCTTCACAATGTTGAATTGAGAGCTCTCGTACGTCTTAGGATACATCTTGTCTCAAGTAATAATTCGGAACTTGAAATTGAAGAATAAAATGAATATTTTTTTAAAGATAAGATAGGGTAAAAGTAGTAAAGATAGTTAGGTACTTATTAATTAATAACAAACATGTAGAGTGCGGAGAATCACTCCACAGATCCTCATCGTGGGGCGTTTAAAGCGGGTGTCTATCTTTGTTCCCGTCCTTCTACGTCTCTGCTGTCTTCCCCCCATTCCTTCTGTTTTATCTCGTCCACCATGCGTGTTCTTTCCCCTTCCTCGCCTCTCCTCATGGTTGCCATGATGGCAACCGTCGTCATGTCCATCCACGCCTCGGAGGCCTCTTCTGAGACTTCTGGCTCCACTGCTTGCGATGCGAGCGAGTTCACTTCCAAGATCTCCTCGCTTGAGGGCCAGGTTGAATCTCTCAAGAAGAACCTCATGGATAAGTCCAACGAGGTCCTTGCCGCTACCAGCGGTTTGGAGACCGCCAAGAAGACCATCAAGCACATGCAGGAGGCCAATGCCGCCAGCTCCCGCTCTGCTCAGGACTCTAGCGATGAAACCAAAAGCGCATGTGATGCTTCTCTGGCCTCTGCCAATGACCGTGTATCACAGCACGAGAAGACCATCTCGGCTCTCAAGGAGGACCTGAAGCGTGCCAAGTCTGAGGCTGCCACCGCAAAGGGCTCATGCCGCGACCCTGCCCCTCTCGAGAAGGAGATCTCTGAGTTGCGGAAGAAGCTTGACCGCGAACGTGCTCGCCACGACGAAGAGGCTGCTGAGTTGAGGGCCCGCGCTGCCAACATTGGCGATTCAGATCCTTTGTGGGCCATTGCCTTCTCACGGGGCTCCGAGAGGCTGAGCGAAGCGTATGAGCGCTCGCAGGTGTTCTACGACGGCGTTATCCTCCCCCAGTCGGAGAAGCTTATGGAGGCTGGCAAAGATGCCGTTGACGAGTTCCTTGTGTACGCAGACCCGCACATTAAGGCCTTTGATCAGGCCACTGTACCCGCACGGGTCTGGATTTTTGAGCAGGTTGACCAGGTCAAGCCGCACTACGACGAGCACGTCAAGCCGCATGTTGATACCGTCTCTGAGGAGGTCGATAAGTGGATCAAGGATGCGCCGCGTATTGCAGGCGAGGTGCAGAAGAAGGCAAAGGAGCACTTTGTGGTCTTCCGCCAGAACGCGATTCAGACACTTCAGCAGCAGCCCGCATTTAAGGACCACGCGGAGGTTCTCATCGATGCAGCATTTATCCTGGTTGCAATCATCTCGGCAATTCTTCTTGCTGGACCTGTACTGGGTATGATCTTTGCACTCGTAATCTTTGTCATTCTTCTTCCGATTCGTATCATCACATGCGGATTTTGCTGCTCGTGCTGCTGTGGACGAAGGAAGAAGGCAACTGCCGCTACATCGGCGAGCACTGCCGCTGCACCCAAGTCGCAGGCTGCTCCCCAGGCGCAGAGAAACAAGAACAGTGCTAATAAGAAGTAAAAACCAAACCTTGTATTGCGAGGCTCTCCAACCTTTCTTAGGCTTAGCCATTTCGTTGTGTTTCGCTATTATTCAATCCAAATAATATCCTAGCTAGCTGTCACGCCGCAGTGCAGAGTTTGGCATGCGCGTTGGCTACATGCTTGCGACTGATATGCACGCACCTTAATCTACCAATCTGCCCGCCTATAATCATGATTTTTGAGCTTTTGATATTGATAGAACATCCTAATGGTACCATATTATAACAATACCGGTATTTGTTGCGAAGTGGACGCTAGGTAAGAAAATGGCATAGCCAAGGAACCACTAAGCTCCAAGCACTACAAGTGAAGCAAACCTCAATATAAGCCAGCAAATTACTTCAGACAGAAATTTGCCGACTCATTGTGTGCCTTGCCGGCGCTTTATTGAAGGCAATCACATATGCGCACGTGACAAAGTTGGGCACGTCTATGGCTGTGGTTTGATTCGGCGGCTGCGAGCAACACAGCACTGGCCGTATCATTATCTACGCCAGAGTATCCTCCGCTAAAAAAAAAGGCGTATTTCAAAAGCAGGAGTGGTGATCTCCAGCGCACGTATTCAGACGCCTCGCCGTCTACAAAGCCATCGGTTGCGGGGTCAACTTCATAATGGCCAGGCTTACGTGTCCTATTTGACTGTCTAGATTCACCGCACGCTTGTGCTTTGGCTCTGTGAAAACTACGGTGTTATCTTCTTGCGTATATTTTAAACCTCTCAGATAGTCAACAAGTCAACAGCACGAATCGAAATCAAGACAGCTCGAGCGATGTGTCGTTGAGGCTACTTTATCTTCTGCCAAGCGCTCATTCACAAAGCTGACCCCCCCCCCCCCCCCCCCCCCCCCCTCCAGTGATGTTGACTGGTTACTTGCCTAGAGGATTGCTCTTCAAAACCATGCAATGAATGTGGTCCCATCGACGACAAGCTCAGAAAATCTAAGGTCTCCGACTAGCCCAAATGCAAACACATAGCTGATTGTGATATCTACGCCACCAGAGGCATCATTTTGCACTACCTATCGAAAGACTCGATTTAATTGTTGTCTTCGAGTACTGGTTAATCTTTAACCCGCGATTGGGTCTTACCCCCGCTTTGTCACCGTAGGGAATGCAAGTTTTGCAAATTTTATAGGTTACTTACTGAGTGTTTGAAAACTTATAAGTATTTTGGAGCTTCATCTGCTTGCTTGATGCAAGTAATCTTTATTACAACTAGCCGACGCCTTTTCAGGAGCACCATTATTCAAAGCTTTTCAAGCATAATAGGCAGAATCACACTGCTATAAAAGAAGAAACCTTGTCTTGCTTGCTTTCATGTAATTTAGCGATCGAGCTCTCTTTTGAATTCAAACCAAAGAAACATCTATTCCTGAATGTGAGACAGTTATTTTCAAGGTCCTTCTTTAACGTGGGTACTTCCTCCAACAGCTATAATGTCTATATCTTCATACCATAGTTTTGCAGAAATGTCTCTCACATACGTCGTGCTGGGCAAAATGTGGTTCAATCTTCATAGCCTATTTCTATAATGATACTAGCCACAGGCAAATCAGATCTCGGAGAAACACTTTGCGGGGGTCAACGCTTTCTTGGATAATAAAAGTAAAGCACTATGTACCGTACCAGAATAGTATATACACCAAGAAATCACAATTGGTTAAATTCAAGACAAAAGAATCCTCGTCTACCAAGTGTTTGTTTCCTTCTTTCTTTCTCCTTGCCAATACTGCGTTACTAAAAGTGGTTTCTTGGTATGCGGAACTCAGCTACCAACGCCATGCTCGCCAGGCGTTTATGCTTTGTGTTGCGCCAACGCTTGAGCCGGCAGGTAGGTGGACCAACTGTTCCAGCTTTCCATCAGAATCTCATGGGCACGCGCGGCCTCGGTCTAGATCTTGAGCTTAACTTGTGTCTTGCAGTCGTTACGTATGTCACGATTTCCAAGATCTTTCTGTGCCTGTCAACTTACTGGTACCGGTACCAGTAAGAAGAAGTGCCTAGCACCACCTAGTTCATCTCGCGCAAGTAAATCTGCTCCAAGTCGAGCTTGATTTTCAGTAGATTCCATTACGTCAGCGGTCCACTTGAGCAAGGAATCCATCCATCCGTACACCGCTCAGCGTGGACAGAGCCGCCACTCTCCAGCTTGCTTCTTCCCAGCTCCACCCCAAAGTGGATCCACCGCACCTTCCCATCGCACAGCTCTCTGCCCAGAGAGCTTCGTCGGGCAGGCTTTCCTAACCCTCCGCAACCAAAACAACAAACAACAAAACGACTGTCCCATTTCTATTTTTTCATACCCGTCACACTCGTGTCGTGCAGAACTCGAAGGCTAACTAAGCCAAAACTAACTAACTCTCTCGAGGAGGCAGTCTGGATCTCCGCGAGGCCCCGACATATCCGCGAGCAACCACATCCTTCCGGTGTGCCTAGGGGCGCTTAGGCAGAGCTTACGCATCTCGCGGGAAAGTGAAACTACAAGAATACACGTTGTTATTTCAACAAGTTGTTCTTTGCAGCCTTGAATGTTATTCTTTTTGAGTTGAAGAATAAATAAATAAATAAATAAATAAATAAATAAATAAATAGAAAATTACTATTTTCACGACTAGTTCTTCAAGGTGAAGCAGGAATCCAGGCCAGGCCTTTTCTTTCCATCGAGAACCAGCCCGATGCTGGCCTTATCAGGTTCCCCGCTTGGACGAGTGGGCGTCGGCAGCGATTTTATTCTGCAAGCGACCACATTTGCTGTGGAGCCACCAGCCACGCAAGAGTTGAATTTCGAGGCTGGTTTGAAGGTTGGACACTATCCCTATCGCCGTGCTAGTTAGGTGTTCTTATGGAAGAGTAGCCAAACCTACTGCATTGTATCAACTCGGTTGTTTCAGTTGCGCGTAACGCATCTCTCTTGCTACGGTTTTAAAGCCGCATGCTAATCAACAGCAGCTACCTCATCAGACTCGTTTCCAGGACGGAGAGGCGCGATTGCTGCTGCGCTAAACCTCGCCACAACTAACCGAGCGCAAGATGATGTGATCCTGCACACAATAATAAATAACCGCTTCCTCTCGCTTCGTTCTCTATCTCGCACTCCAAGCCATCGCGGGAGGTAGATCCTCTTCGTCGAACTTTATTTACGGCGGCAGTTCGAGGCCATGAATGCATGCACAGCACAACACAGCACAGCACAGCGCAAGCTCAAGTGAAGGCGCAGTCTCATCGCCACAGCCCTCATCAATCAGTTGGCAGAGCAAGCAGCAGCTTCAAGTCGAGTGAGTCTGTGGAGAAAGAAGTTTGGAAGGCGAGAGGCCATTCAAGATCCACTTTCCGTCTCCATTCTTTGAACACGGCACTCAACTCGAATAACTTTGGCCCAAAGTTACGCCCTGAGCGATTACGGGTTTTCTTTCTTCTTTCTCTCGTTTAAATTAAAAATAGATTAATTAAAAGGAAAAGAAAAAAAGAACTAGGCCTACTATCAGTGAGAAAAAGATAAAAACGTTTATGCAAGACTCTAGAGATTAGCTCTCCACCGCCCCAAGATCCCGCTCGTCGTGAGGTGCCTGAGGCCGCGCCCACGGCGAGCATTTGGGAAGAGCAGCGTCTTTTCGACGGATATCGCAAAGCCTCCGAGCGTCTACTGCTTTCTTGATACCCTGCTTCGTCTCGCCGTGGTGCCGCTCCGTTCTAGCACCGGAGAGACCTCTTTCCATCAGTCAATGAGCAGTGAGAGAGAGGTAATCTTGTTTACTGCTTCCCAAATGTTAATACAAGGTTGTATACGCCGCCCATGCACCCTCGTATCAGTCTCCAATCGGTGCACACCATCTCACGGAGGAAAACAAAACTCTCGGCAGATCTTCGCATCACTCTCTTTCCCATGGGGTGTGGTGTCTCGGAGGAACCAGAGGCCCCTCGGGAAAAGCTGCCCGCATCACAAATCTGGTGGTAGTGAAAGGCCTATTGGGCCTCTAGCGCGGTCCGAACGGAAGCTGCTTGAAAGAGAGTGGAAAGTAGGGCTCAAAAGAACGGAAATTGGAACTCACCTCGAAGGCCTAGCAACACTGAGAGAGGACTTGGAAGACCTCCTTCGAATGCACAGACGATCACTCACTTCGCTATGTCTTCTTGGCTTTCTTTCATCAGTTGATTGTTGTGATTGATTGATAGGAGGTTGATTGCTTTGTTATATATAATTCATCAGTTAACAAATGTAATGCAATGCAACCTGTGTCGTGACATTTTGCTTCATGCGTGGAGGATAAGGCACGACGCTAAACGGGTCCGTGAGAACAGGTGCAGCAGCTGCGTTTGCACGGAATGGACAAACACAAACACCGGGAGGATAGCAACATCAACTGCTGCCGTCAATCATTCGTCTCGCTCGCCATAGATGGACGAGAGAAAACTTTAGAGTGAAAGGTCCCAGGGAGAGGACATGCGACGGAGGTCCTCTTTGGAGTTGCTCTTTCATTCATTCATCTATTCATTCATTCACTCATTCAATCAATCAATCAATCAATCAACCAATCATCCTCTCGTGTTTTAAATTCTACTGAAATCATTCGTTTGCTCGGGACCAGCGCAAAAGAAAGTTTCACAAATAACTTGAAGCACCTGAGTGCTCCAAAGCACGGACAATTAAGTTCAGGACCTCCAAACGATTGCTTGCAAAGAATAAGCAAAGTTCTCAATAGTTAGTTAGTTAGATAGATAGTTAATAGGTAGTATGTAGTACCTATGATGTAAAAATGAAAAAACATATTACCTACTCAGACTATTTCTTCTTAGTCCACTGAGCTCATTCTATTCGGGACGTAGGAGTCATATACATCAAACTGTAGGGGTCACGCCTCAACTGTGCGGTGCGAGCAATAGCTCAAGTCTCTTGCTTGCTTGGACTTGCCAGACACCAAGCTAGGCGCGAAGCCAGGCCGCAGTCAACAAACCAACACTCGCAAACAACCCTTTTGCGGTACAAGCTATACCAGTACGCTTTC
The DNA here is from genome assembly GCA_004764695.1 of Schizochytrium sp. TIO01. NCBI lineage: Eukaryota > Bigyra > Thraustochytrida > Thraustochytriidae > Schizochytrium > Schizochytrium sp. TIO01. The sequence continues at coordinate 3,046,813 of SMSO01000025.1, read as the reverse complement.
GTTTGTCATCTCCACGCCGTTGCGGCCTGCGGACACACACAGCCGTTCATTGCTCTTTACATCCTTTGAAGCGATCGCCTTTTGAGCGATCCTTATTTCTTTTCTCGTCCGTTGCAAGTCACCTGGAAAGACCAGCTCTGCCAGCAAAGCCATCAGAGCTGCACCTCGTTGAGTAGGAGCAGCGTCTTCGTCTTAGGACCATCGATCTGCCAGCGCTTGTCCTTGTCCCAGGCAAGGCCACTCGAGCGCAGCTGCAGCGAGCGAAGGCGCTTTCTCTCATTTATTCATTCATTCATTCACTCACTCACTCATTCTCAATCGACTCATTCTATCTCCTTTTTCTGCAGAGGAGCTCTCGTTCCCCGAACAGAGCCGCCACCGCACCGCCACCAGAGTCGCTCCACCAGCCGGCAGCTTAGGTCGAGTCGAGGAGCTCTTGGGTCAGGCTCACGACATAGCTTCTTCGCCACTGCGAACCGAAGCCAAGCCAAGCCCAAGCCAAGCCAAGCAAAGCTATAGCTCAACACAAGAGAAAGCAGTCCGAGACAACAAAGGAAAAAGGTGTTTCCCTTTTGCTTTCTCTTTCTGTTCTTCTCTGTTTTTCTTTCCCCTTTTACTTTGCTTTTAGTCTCGCGACGCGCCAGGGACTTCTGTTAGGTGTCCCACGCCCAGATCTGGTTTCTTCACGTTTACTTTGAGCGAGCATAAAAAGCGCCGTTCTGAGCAAGCGGTTGGATAAGCAGAGCCGCGGGCGCTTGGCTGAGATAAGCAGCCGCTGCTTCAAGTTCTTCTCGCAAGAGACGCGGATTGGCCGGTTTTAAAGCCCAGCATTTGCAAGTCTGGAGCATCATACGGATCGCTTTTTGTGGGGCTCGAGCGGCAGCAAGCTAGAAAGGAGGGACATACGGGAGTAGGACGTGCCTACGCTAAACACTAGGGGTGCTAAGTCGTAAGTTGAAAGGCGTGAAGACCGGAAGGGCTTTCTTTGTTTTATATGTAAATATTGAATTGCTCGGAGACTTGGAGGATAGTAAAGCGCAAAAGGGTTCTCAGTCAGTTGATCGATCGATTGATTGATTGGTCGATCGATTGATTGATCGATCGATTGATCGATTGATTAATTACTTCGCAGAGCAAGGCACGAACGTGGCCAAGTGTTGGAAAGCTTGCAGCGAAGGATAAAACGGGGCTGAAAGCAACGCCTCAGTGCGTGTGGATAAGAGCGGACATTGAAGTGCTTCTTCGTTTTGTCTCTTCCTCTGAGTAAGAGAAAAAGCACAAGCACCGGCTTTGAGTGCGACGGAATTAGGTTAACCCGCGGTCTCGAGAAAAGGTGGTGGAGGTTATACCCGGTTCAAGATTGGGCATCGTCTGGAGGCATCTAGTGGGACGAGGACACGAGACTAACCTGCTTGCCATCGCTGCTGTTGACACTGACCTGATACTTCCATCGTTGCAGTACTCGACAGGATTCCATCCCCTCGGAAGACTCATCGAGCCAGAGTCTGTTCGCGTTGCTCAGCCCATCCAGCAGGTACCTGCCGATCTATCGACCCATTGGTCGATCGCGTCAGCAAAGGCAGGAACCCCGTGGACCTGAAGCCTCTCTCTTCCTTTTCCTCTTAGAGGGAATCTAGCTGGAGACCCTAGGAAGCAATACAGCGCTGGGACTGGGTCACCATACCCTAAACAAGAGCAAGCAGCTGCTCCAGATCGCTCGAACGATCGGGGTGTCTCACTTGCTTCATCGCGTGTGGGCGAATTGCATTGCAAACCCAGATTGGGAAGCCTGCACAAGGCAGGAGCCTGCGTTTCTGCAAATTACTACTGACGGACTGGGACCATCTATACGTGCGCTATAGTGTGTGCGGTATTAGGTGGCGGTGATTAAGAGCGATTAGGTCCAGTACTACGCAAAGACCAAGGTTGATTGACAAGGCGAGGTTTGCGCAGTCCATCTTGCGCAAGAAAGAAATTCACCAGCAGGGAGAGCAGTGGCGTGAATAGGTAAAGTAAGATTTCTTTAATACGATCAATATGGAGACCGACTTTCGCAGTGACCTTAGGGGCGCAATTACCTTACACAAGCATGCGACTTGTACCAAGGAGGACTGCGCGTATTGCTCATCGGGACGCGTGTCATGGGCCAGTGAGGGCAAGGACGAGTCGTTTGGTAGAAAGGCTGATGGGTATGGCAAAGTAGAAAGCCCCAAGACAAGGATTATCTATCGCACGACACCAGTAGGCACAACACTCTTTGCAAGCATTTCTGACTCGCCGCGACTCACAGCACTTTCGTCAAGTCTGCCAATTGCGCCAGCCTTTTCGCTTGGCCCTCGTAGTACTTCTGATTCAGTCGGGTCAATTGAAGAGCAAAAGCTTGAAAATGCACAGCCCGGTAACATGCCTGTATCGCCTGAACTCCATCACGGCTCAGGCGTCTTTTGGACCTCGAACGTTGCTCTGCACAATCCGTCTCTTTGCACCAACGCTTCATGCGCATATTGCGGCCGTGGTTAGTTAGGTTATGATGATATCAGCAAGCTTTCCATGAAAACCAAATCAAACGAAGAAATATCCCCGTTGAGGATATCACTGCCAGCATTCTCCAGACATGTCTGGCTGAACCAAATTAGCCTGGTTACTCTTTTTATTGTTATATACTCTGATCATCCTATTTACTCATATCAATAGATCTTTTGTCTTTCTCTTCTAGTTCTTCAATTTTTTGACGTTGGCTTTAAAAAAGGAAGGTTCGAGAAGAAAAGCTTCTGACATCGAACTATTATTATCTATTCTTTTAAGAATCCATCCAAAAATCTCCCTAGCTGCAACAACAGTCTATTTTTTTTTAAAGGAAGCTTGGGCAAAAAGCCAAAACGCATCATATGATTAATATGTTACACATCCACAGCCAGGATTGATGTTTAAAATGTTCAGAGGAATCTCTAACACCTCTGTTTTAAACAAGAAGTGAGGAGAACAAGTAATATTGAAGATCTTGGAGTAACGCGTTGCAACACGCTACAAAGCCTCTACAAATGTGACAGGAATAGTGGGCATGGCCTATGGGGAAAAGTCTAGGCAGTGGAAATCTGACGTTGCTCCTGTATTTGTTTGATGTACTCTTGAAATAAATCTGACAGAAGAAAACGCTGGAAGGAGTCTCTGCGAACCATTTCAATTACTTCTCGAAGAATTTTGTCAAAAAGATCATCCTGGGGAGCGCAGTCGGGATTGTCCTTCAGTTTCATGATTGCCTTGTTAAGTTCTCGGGAAGCATTACTCGACACATTGACCTGCAGTATCGAATGGTCAGCCACAAAAGTCCGGTATATCTTAAAGGCGAGTTCTCTTGTTGATTGAGTGGAGGAGTCACTCGCTCTCAGGCCTTTGAATCTTTGAACTGCATCTATAAGATAGTAAACTTCAACACTGTGCTCCCGACTGAGCTGCTTCACAAACGCTTGCTTTCCCTCTGGAGAAGCAATAACCTCTTCAAGCGACGGTTTACGTGAAAGAGCTTCAATAACACATATATTTGACATAGTGGGATCGGTCGCTGAGTCGCGTGATATGTTGTTGTTGTTGTTGTTGTTGTTGTTGTTGTTGCCTGGATGCTTTTCGTTCTTCCAGCTCTTACAGTGCATGAATCTTTTGGATGTGTTTGACAAAACTTTGATGGATATCGGAGCCGTATACGAGGCTGAAGAGGAGGAAAATGTCGAGGATTCAGGCTGGATTTCCTCTTCACAGTTTGCGCACCAATTAAATAACGGGCATTTGGTTTTATATACCTGTAAAGGGCATTGTACAAAATGCAAGCCCATTAGGAACAATGGGACAAAGATAACTAACGGGAAAACTCTGTCTTGCTGTATGCGCCGCGGATCAATAGCAGTGAAAAGAATCATGGCTACCGTAGCCAAGATCCACCATAAACAAGATCGTAGCTCCTTTGCTACACCAAGGGCGTCTTCCTTTAGATTAACGTGGAACATAACGTAGATTCCCACAATTCCAATACCAAGAATTGTTCCTCCAAGTACTGCTGCATCATAGCGGTCCGCGTGGCATCCAACGCAGCCCTTACCACCATATGGTGTGTTATGATGAAATGCTTTAGAGCCCACATACAAGGTGACACAGAAAACGAAGAGTGCAAGAACCATTAGGCCGTACACATTAGTGGTTTTGAAGTAGGCGATCAATAGTTGGCGCTGGCTTCCGGAGAGTGATTGAACACTTAGAATCTGAGATGAGCCAACACATACAGATGGTTCGCGAGAATCTAGTTGACTTCTTTCTACGTCTACCCCACCAGTGTTAGGATCTACACTGACATTGTTATACTCTGTGCGCATCTCATTATTATTTCTTTCAAAGGGAGCTTCTACAACATTTGTGGACCTTTCCAAATCAGGATAGCAACACATGGACTTTGCCGCTTCACGCAGTGCTGACATTGACAGGAAGGAGGAGAAATATGTGCAGAACGCATTTAGGGGAGTGAGGTTGTTGTAATCCTCGATAGCAACGTCTCGATGACCTCGGTCCAAGAGCATCTGGCTAAACCTTGACCTGTTATAAAATAAAACTAGACGAACAACAATCGGACCCATAACACACGGCATCCCGACTAGCCGCCAGTTGTATAGGTCGCAAGAGAAAGAGCTCAGGCCGCTGTATACCCGCATCTGTACACCAGCTGTAAGAAAAATAGAGCCCATTGTACTCAAAACCATGAATAAAGTGCTTCGCTTGCGAATAAGATAATGTTTGCGCCGTGCAAACCACCATAACAAAGTTATGGAAAAGTAGCATGCGGAAATGATGAAAAGCACTAACGAGAGTTTCTGAGTCCAGTCTGGGAACTCCTTCTTTGCCATTTCAGGATCAATTCCATATTTTTCGTACTCTTTAAGTATGATCAAATCACATTCGGAGGTTTCATTAGTGACATTGACCATACTTGCCTAATCTGTGAAGAAGTATTGAATTACATGCGGGTCCAAACTAATGATGAGTCTCTATGTCAAGATTGAAATCAGTTTGGGCAATGGAACTCCTTGAAGTAGGTTTAGGATTTGCTAGTCTTTCAGTTCTTGCCTCGTTGAAGTGCACCAGGCTTGTTGTGGTCAACTTCCGCTTGGGGCTAACCTTCCACGATTTTAAAAATTCAAGTTTACAGTCTGCTCTTGCTTCGGGCACCACACGTTCGCAAGACTGGGACAACTGCAGAAGTTATGTTTATTTTCACGAAAGTAGAAACTCAAAGTTTTGTTTCCAAAAAAAATACATACACTCGTTTAGTTTCCAGCAGCCAAAACTCGGTGAGGAAAGAGATGGAAGGATGCTCTAGCTGATACTCCAGGCTCGAAGATGCAAAACAGCGCCTGATGTGCCAGGTGTTGGATGAGCTTTGCTTCGCGTTGTTAGGTCCCCTGCAAATCTGTAGGTTCAATTCCTAAGCGTACGAGGTTTGCAGCCAGGCTGAGACCGAAAGACGTAGTCGGTAGCTTGGTGTTATTACATGACCCGGGATATTCCCACGTTTCTGGCGTGTTTTTTATTTTAATCTAAAGAATCTAGGCTCGAAAAGGCTCGACGGGCTATAGCGATCAGAACTTTGTGTGAGCGACTGAAATATTAAAGACTCCGCGGCATCAGATTGGACCTGCGGCGGCCATGCAAAACAGCTGAGCTTAATGTGCAGTATACTACTATGCTTTTTTTGACCGGATTAGAAGAAGAGAGAAAGCGACAGTTGCTGCAATTGCTTTCTAATGGTCCGCCTCTCAAAAGAAGTATGGGGCGCAAGCATGCCAAGGATTTCGCTCGGAGCACACCGCTATTGGCACTGCTAGGCCCAAGTCTAGTAAGGCATAGCCAGTCACTTCCGTCATAGTGTGGTAATCAACGGCCGTCCCGCAGAGCCCGAGATCTTTCAAAGTCGGCGTTAAATGGTCGATTACCTGAATCCATGGCATATTGCCAAAAGCTTATAACATCAATACCATTAGCCCTTGATGAAGCGTAAACTCTTGCGATTAAATGCGAGCTTTAGATACTCCAACTTGTAGAAGCGGATGTTTTAACTTCATTACTATTTTTACTATTATTAATTTTTTTTATAATTAAACAATAAAAATGCATGCAAAGGGATGCTTTTTAGATATATTTGTCCATAAGAGGTTCTCAATTTGCAGGTATAGTTGAACTCCTGAGACGAACAAAGTCTGAGGTGGCGAGGTCCCGAAGGCCTTGTTCGCATGCCGACTTTTCCATGCAATCTCACGGCGCTAAAATCGAATTATCCTCACAATCGCCACCAGTTAATCTGTCTACCTATCAGCCTGAATCGAGAGCCCGGTTCAGTCGAGCTTTCTAGACCCATCCTTCGCTATCGTCACCCATGGCTTTCCCCCCTGACTGAGTACGCAGTCTTTCGCAGACCGGCCACACCTGAGCAGCACCTTATTCTCCCCAGGAGCTGGTCGCTTTCTCTCAAGTTGAGCGATCGTTAGGCTTGTTCTGGCTCCGACTAATAGAAACAGCTCAAGCTTTCAACATTCATGGACTCGATATGTCCATGGATGGTGCCAGAACTCCCACCACAGAGTTTTACTTTAAATATACAGAAAGAAAGAAAGAAAGGAAGGAAGAAAGAAAGAAAGAAAGAACAACTAAGTTAAGAGCTAAACGGTGGGACAACGGGCGCCTTTTCAGGTTCGAGGCAAGGTCCGAGGGGCGACCAGCTCGACTTCTTGTTGCGTTGGGGTTGGTTAACTCGACTCGGTCTGCTGCAGCCGATGCGCCGATCTGAGGTGCGATGAGGCCTGGTCTTTATTCCCGCTCTCCAGGTACTTCTCCGCGGGCCTCTAGGTTGGCGAGACTCGCTGCGAGTTCGCAGGTGCTTGCTTGCTTGCTTGCTCACAGGGAAAGCTTGAGTTTAGCATGCACTTTGAAAGCAACCAGCTTTCTCAAGTTTGTCCCGGGTAAATCTAGATCAAAAGTTTGGCCTGCCTAAAGACCGATTCTAGGCACTTGCCCCGACCTCCAAGTCCCGCGACGAACGTCAACCACAAACTCGCGCAGGAAATCGCCAGCAAGTACCAAGTTAGCTTAGCCTCGGGGACTTTGTTCTAGATGTGGAAAGATTGCAGCAAATTTCTTATCAATGAATGGTACACCATTAACGAAAACCCAGAAGGGATGGATTATTCATGCTCTTTAGCTTTGCGTTTTGAGTTTCAACTGCAGAGTCGTCGCTCTCTGCTTTCCTGACCAGATAGGCCTAAAGCTTCGCGTCTGTGCTTGCTTTGGTATCCATCCTCATCATAATCAGTCCGACAATTTTATTTTATAGTTAAGTGATGACTCGTTTTAATGAAAGACTTGAAAGACCTTCCTCTTGCCACTCCCTATTCGTGCTTGGTAGGTAGGTAGGTAGGTATACCATAGTGGTGATAAGAAAGAAAAGAAAGAAAAAAAAAGGTAAAGAAAGAAGCAAAAAAGCAATGTCTCGAGTCATGTTCCAAATCGAAAACCTAATTTTAAGAGGAATACTGATAACTACCCTGGATGATAATTCCGTAGTTTCATATCGCTCATCACCAAGGTCTGCGTTGACACTGAGCAAATCAGATTCAACGCGGTGGGATTGTTGATACATACGCATAAGATAATAATTTTAAATAAGAATAAGAAAAGTTAGTAGGTTGTCCTCTAGCTAGAGGTAAGTATCGTTCAATACCAGCGTATTCCTCCGTGCGCGATGCACACTTACAAAAGCCATAGGAGAACAGGGAAGCTTCGCGTCATGCCAGCGCTGAAGTTGTGAAATGTGAAATCGATGAGATTTGCATCATCGATTTGCAGGAATTCACAGCCGCCGCCGTAAGAACCAGTCTGACCAACTCTCTCACACAGTCTCAGTCGCCGCCGTTTGCATTGCGCTGGCTTCAAACCAGTGCCGGTAGATCTGCATCTACGCGAGGGTCATCGAAATTGCAAAAGGCCACACGAAAGACCAATCGATTATATAAACCATCGGAGTCTCTTTTGACAACCAACCTCCGCCACGATGTGTTTGTTTCCATCGACACAGATTTCTCGCCACTCACCTCGCAGACACCGCAGCAGTGAAGACTCTGCTGACTGACTGATGGCTTTTCGAGCAAAGCAAGCTCCGCCCTCTTCGCCTCCAGCCAGCCCGCGGCGGACGAAGGTAAGCTGTTGCTCTTCGCAAGCCCAGTCCCGCTGCTGTCGCGAGTCTCTGTATTATCTTTCATTTTCCTCTACTCCGCCCAAGTCTTCTTCTCGCCAGCCGCCGCGCCGGCGACGGTGAAGGCTGCCCTAAGCTAGGTTTCCAGAGTTGGAGCTCCTTCCCGATCTGCATCACATTCAGTCTCTTGGGATGGAGAGCTAAACCTCGAAGCTGCTGCGCCACCTCGAGCTACTGTACACTGCTGACTGGCCAAGGACGGCGTCCTGGATTGCGAGACTACGGCGAAGCATTCACTCACTCGCTTCGTGCCGGACCCCGACGATGCCAGTGTTCTCGACAGTCAACTTGTGGATATAAATAAATGTACCAGGTCGGCCCATTCGGGTCCATCCAGTCGCCCTCAAGTTGTTGGGCTTCGTCTTCAGGTTGTTCTTGGTCCTCATCTTGATCGTGGTGTTGTTGGTCATCTCGATGTCGCTCTCGAGGATGACGCCATGAAGTACCCAACTTCTGAAGGGGTGTATCGACGACATTATGGAATGGAATCAATCAAATCAGAGACAGAATAAGAATAATAATAAAAAGATGATGATGAAGATGATGATGGTGCTGAAGAAGTCGCTGCTCGGCGAATGACACGGGATTTGCCTGCGTCTGCAGACAGAGCCAAGCAAGCCAAGCCACCTTGTCGAACGGAGAGGAGAGTCTTGGGGGTCGAACGTCCGCGTCGCTGAAGCAGACGGTCGAGCACACGGCCAATGCAATCAATGTGCCTGCTTGCTCAGACAGCGCTGCGTCCCAGAGAGATGGAACTCCACGGCAGCTTGACCGCCATGGCGTTGTCGTCATTAGTCCTGTTCTCCACAGAGTGGATGAATGAAAGGTTGGTTACCTTCTTTCTTACTGCGCGTTTGGTTAGTTTAGGGTGTGGAGAGAGAGAGAGAGAGAGAGGGGTGAGAAAACTTTCTTTCTCTTCTCTTCAAAGGGTGCTTTGATGAAGTTAAGTCTGAAGCCTCCTCGTTCCAGGCTCTCGTGACGGCGCGTATTCATTCATTTGGAGGGACGTACGCAGAGCAGAGTCGTCGGCGCTGGAGGGTATGAGCTCAACTGATAGTAGTTTCCGACTTTCGACAGCGTTCATTTCATTCTCTGCTGCGAGAGTTTTCAGAAGCGAGGAGGAGGAGTTCATTTTAGTTGGTACGGGGCTCAGGCTCGACCAAAGCGCTTGTCTGGTACAAGTAACTAGGGAGCCGTGTAGGAGTGGGGTTAGGATGAGTGCGTAAAGGAAGGAAGTAATGGGAAGCTCACACTCGTTAATTGTAATCTTGAGAGTCGAGCTGCGATTGGACTGCTTGAAGTCTTGAAGCAAAGTCCAGAGACAAGAAGCAAATCCGAAACGCAGCACAGCACTGGAAAGCAGAGAAGGAAGGAACCGAGTGGCCAGTGAACCTAGGAGTACGCACGCACGCGAGCGAGTAGTGGGGTCTATATAGAGTAAGCAGGATGGGCTTTATCAACTTTCAGAGAAAGCTCCAGACCAAGATGCGGCCAGCGCTGCTCTTGCCTGGCGTTCGCAACTTTCACTCTGAGGTTCACACATGGACCGTGGAGGCTAGCGTTGAAGAAACAATTGACGCTCTCTGGAAGGCGAGCGATGAACTTGACAACTATGTGCCTGTGGAAAGGACAGCAAATACTGTTGTGATTGACTACCTGACCAAGGCTGCAAAGTGGCTCGACCAAATGACCATCACCGTAAGCTCCAAGGACGGCGTTACAGTCTGCGAGGTTACGGACGGCAGCACCGGGTTTCTGCCGCTTGTGATTCCCCTTGCGCCGATTCTTAACATTTTCTTCTGCTGGTTTCCCTTTGGCGATAACGGCAAGTGCGTCTCCACAATGAACGACTTGCGCAAGAAGGCTAGCCAGATTCTCTCCAAGGAGATCTCAAGCAAGGTGGTCCGTGCATCTATTACCAACTTTGATAAGGAGGCTGGCAACAGCACCAAGTCACAGTAATTTACATTCCACCCCATTTTAATTCAAAGCATGCGAGACTGCATGCGAGATTGACCTATTAGATCTTATGCTTGGTGTTCGCTTCTTTCTCACGCTGCCACGTGTCATATTCTGTTATCCTTTCCTTTGGTCATCTAATTCTTTGGGTAGAATCGCAGTACAGTCTACATTCATGGCAACACCTTTAAAGCAACTTTCTGGTTATGTCTTTTCAAAGTTTTGCGTTTTGTACCTCGGCGATGATTGTAATTTTGACAATTTTAATTTTGTCTTCTTTTCTCTTTCTCTTATTCTTCTTCTTTCTCCCTTCAAATTCAGTCGGACAAAACCTGACTGGCGGGCTTCTCCTGCAAATAGACAGGTAGAATATCCTTAACATGAAAGATTAACCAGTTTTATCCTGCTCCCTTCGATCACGTTCATATAATATTGGCTATGTCAGCAACGTGCTACATTGCTGGGTTGGATATGATTGGGAGCATTATCTTGGATCAATTCAACAACATTTCTTCCTATCCCATGGTTAGTGAATTGGCCCGTTCTGCCAGGAAATGTAGTTTCAAAGGGAGTGAACACAATACAAAACCTTCTCTTCAAATACTGAGTAGCAGGTTTAGAGGAAATTTTGAAACAGTGATTTGTTATGAAAGGATCGAGGGAACGGGCGTACTCCAAGGAAAAGGTACAAGCTGGAAAGCCCTTGTTAAGAAAATGTATCAATTAGGTTTTGTTTATACTAGTTTCGTTTGTGTTTACTCGGCATTTTGTATGTGGCAGATATAAGAAACTCAGCAGGCCAAGACTTGACGCTGGATTGCAAGCGGGACCAAAGCTTATGAAAGCTATTTGGATGGACATCCTCTTTGCATACACCGGTATTAGTGTAAACGATTCTCTAACAAATAAGTTTCCGATTTTTTGTCCTGCTTAAAAATGTGCCTGTGCTGCGGGTAGTCTCGGCAATCCCCATCGGTCTGAATTGGGGATAGGCCGTAGATCGCTCTACTGAGTCTACTCCGGCAGCTGATTCGAACAAGAATTGCCTCCTGGTTGGTTGTCATGGAGAGTGGCATCAACTGGACAAACATTCAAAAAGAGGGTTCGGTGCAACTTATCGCTTCATTTCAAGCGCTTATGTTTAAAAAAATAATAGCAACCCCAAGGAGGATTAATTTTATTGATCAGTATTTTCGATGAGCATCATGAACTGAAGACAGAGGGTTCTTTCACGGAGTCAGCTATTGTATTGCCCCTTGAAGCATCGATAATTTCTCCTACTCTCAAAACACAAGCCGTTTGCGGATTACACCATGCAATACCCACCCAATCTTCATTCTTGGAGAGTTTGGTGAAGCTTCTCATTGCCTCGTTGCGATGATATTGATTGATGAGTTAGACATTTACATGAGACGGGTAGGACTGATAGGAGGAGACAAATCTTGCTATGATGTCATGGCAAAATAATCCGGTATTTCCATTACAGACGCTGACCACATTATTCACCAAGCACTTAATAGATGGCTCGGGCTAACAAACTAACATGGCAATACGTAAAATTCTAGTGTATTCTAAGGCCGGCGCCTTACGCGGAAGCACACTGCCCAGGTATTGGTTCAGGACACATCATTTCTGTAATTTGTGGTTATTCTTTATTCCTACTAAATTAGAGGATAGTTACTATATATTCGCTGAAGTTCTCACTGGGAGAATGGCACCACCTTCCATGATGCCTTCCTGATCAAGATTTACTTCTTGCAGGTTAATTTAGTGTTACACATGTATAGAGCTGGTTTCACGAGAACACAGCTCTGTGTCTATATTGCTTGTGTTTGCATGCATAATGTAAAACTATGCTATGCATGTTTTGTGAATACATCAAAGGTTAAGTCACGTGGAAGATTATACAATGTCTTCCACGTGATTGCGGCCCTTGTGGTCAAGGTTGCGTGCGGTGAACCGATGGACAGTTTGGTTGGTGAAAGCATCCTTAGCAACAAAGCTGTGGCCGTTGTAAGTTGTCATACTCTGCATCTCACCAGCCGGGATTTCTACTTGGAAGAGCATTTCATCTGTTCCATCATCCCAGAAAAGGTTTACAGCATTGTCACGGTGGTTGTGGAACTGCATTTGAATAGAGTTGTGGTCGGGCGCAGGGCGTTCGGAATCCTTGGCCTGGTCCTTGTTAGGCTTGGGGCGGTTCCATACCCAAACATTTGCGGAGAACTTCATGCCCTTGATAACCGGGCAGCCGCCGTGCAAGCTGTACGGGTCAATAGCACCGTCTTCAGTCTGGCTGTAGAAAAGTACAGCAGTGCCGCGGCGAGTTGGGGAACGAAGGGCTGTAGAGGATGTGTTACACGCCCAGCGAGCATCCCGCTCAGCAATGTATCCCGGGGTCTTCACAGTTCCGTCATGCACAATTTGTTCACCATTGTAGCCCTCATGAGTAGTAGAAAGAGGGAAAACTGTGTGCCCACCTTCTTCGACATCTGAGAGGTAAAGAAAGACAGTAGCAAAACGGTTGGTGCCGTTTTCAACGCGAGGGTTGTATTGGTCATAAGCTGCCTTGTCGAATGAGTCGAGATGCGGCTTGTACCATTCAGAGAGGTTGTAACGAAGAACTTGAAGAGCATCAGCCATTTCGTTATCAAAGTCCATACCAAGAAGGTCAAAGCTACGGCGGCGAACTTTGCGAGCAGCCCAGGAGTGGAAATCCCAGGCAGTGCTGCTAGTGCGTGTGCGGTCCCGCCAGCCTGAGAATCCTACTTCACTAGGCTTGAGAAGGTCCATGTTGTGTTCAAGAATGGCGTTAATTTCTTCATCAGAAACAAAATTCTCAATGGTGAAGACCCTAGGCGATTTGGTAAGCTGTTTCAACGTGACTTGTCGACCTGGAATGGGCGATTGTACATTTTCTGCGATAATAACATCTCCAACCTCGGCAAGCGGATAAACGAATTGAAGACCGCGCGGGACAATATACAAACGGGTACCGTTTGCCGGCACATCTTCGAAGGAGAAGATACGTTTGCCACCATGAGTAAAAAGGCGAGCACCAAGAGTTGGTTCGCAGATTTCTGCAAGAGTTGCGTTATCTGCTCGAGCCAGCTCATAGACTTCATCTAAGTCTTCACAAGCCATCCTGATGAGCGGGTCGATACCGAGCCATTCGGTTGAAGTAGACGGCATGCCTTCGCTAAGACCATCGCCATTGAAGTGAACCGTAAAGCTGACAGGGTATTTTCGAGCCGCATTTTGTGGCAAGGGTTGATTTGAGGATACTGGAAGTGGCATGTCACGTGTAAGATCGCGAATGTCCTCTTGCAAGTCTTTGCTCATACCCACGGCAACAGCACCAACGAGCACGGCGGCAGATACAACGAAAAATGCAAGGCGACTTAATGTTCGCGTGAACCATTTCTCGCCGTACTCCTCCACCATCTTTTCCATATCAGCCTTGGACGGGGTGCTCTTTTGCTTATTCACGTCTGAAGCATCCGTGACGCTGACGCCGGCTTGGTCCTCCGGCATCGTGGATGTCGAAGCAGCCATGAAGAATAGATAGTGAGGATCTGCTCCTTTAAGAAGGGCAGCGGCGCCTCAACCAATGTCGGTTTGGTATAGAGCTGCGCTCAAATAGCCAGATAAAGGCTGCCTAGCTAGCTTATGTGTCTTGATCCACCAAATAGGCAGATGTGTTTCGAAGTAAAGAAAGAACAGTAAACAGTTTTTTCCAGCGGATGCACAACAAAGAAGCACTGCTTCTTCCTAGTCCGCCAAGCCTTCAACCTCGTGTAGCTTGAGGCCAACTCCGAACGAATGATTCGAAGAGCGCGAGTGTCGACTCTGATTCTTTTCACCTTCTCAGGCTGCTGCTGCTAGCGAGTCTTGCTTGCTCAGTATATCCCAAGATGTCGAGGCTTGCGACGCAGTGGGAAGCTCGCCGATCTTTGTTTCGTGAGTCGGGGAACAAAGTGAAAGCTATTATCGAAATGCCCCTGCAGTGGAGGGTAAGGGGGGCGCCAGCGATGTGTAGACTTTGTGGCTTGTGATTGGCTCGAGAGACAAGAGGTGGTTGGTTAATCAATTGCCGCTGCCAGAGATAAGTTTGCTCGATTTGGTTTTTGTGCGGAGTGTCCCACCAGGAACGAGAAATGACAGCACTTCAGCTCAGGTGGTTTTCAGAGAAGCTCCTTCTCGCGGACTACGGTGAAGGCGCTGCTGAGAGTAGATTGCTTGACTGCCTGAGGCCGAAGCAAATGCGCAGATGCTTGACGAGCGAGTGTGCGGCGAATCTTTTATCTTTTCTTCCTTTCCAGAGAAAAGAGTATATGCGAATGAGAACCAGGGTTTGCAGGCGAGTAGTCTATACCAAGGAATCAAGGAATCAAGGAATCAAGGAATCAATCAATCAGCTTGTGATTCGCAATAGCTTGTGCTGATATTTATTTGATGCTCGGGGTGCTTTCGAGTCGGTTTGTTTCGTCGATGCTTTTGTTGTAGTAACGCTTTTTGCGAGGTTGATGCCGTGGCGCACAACTTGAAGTTTGAGTTTTGGTGCCCATTGGTAGGCGGAGCTTCTTTTCTTTTTCTTTCTTCTTACTTAAAAAAAAATAAAAATATATATATATATTTTAAAATAACTATAACATACTGAAAATTGGAAGAAGAAAATGTTATGTTATCTCAGGAAGTGATAGATAGCTTTCAGAAAAGTTTCCTTAGTTCCTAACTTTGGAATAGCAGCAGTTCTTTCATGCCTACGTACCTCCTCTTTCCTTCTTCTTCTTCTTCTTCTTCATGAAATAAATAAATAAAGAATGATGGCATGCATACGTGCTGTGAAAGTGTTCTCAAGAAAAAACTAACCTCTTTCTCTTTCTCTTTTTCTTCTCTTTCTCTTTCTCGTTTTTTTTTTTTTTTCGCTTTCGACATCCCGGCAGCAGTCCTTTCCCAAGACAGGCGACATGACATGCATCGTCTTAGTCTACTTTTGCTCGCCTCAGGCCTCTTCGTGTTGCAGCAGAGGTGCCTCCAATCGCCGTCCGATCCCCTCTTTCTTTGGCCTGCACATCGTCCATTCGCCCCATCTTTCCTCCTTCTGCATCCTTCTTCATTCACCTCTGCAGATCATCTTCCGCGGCCGTCCTGTGTTTTTGCGCACCCTCTTTGTGTCCATAACATCCCATCTCTTCGTCCTCTTTGGTTACTATTGGTTGTTTATTTTTTCATTATTCTAGTTGAAACAAACTACAATATGTTTAGAAATTTTCGAAATTTAACAGCACTTGAGCGCGAGTTAGTCAGTTTTCATTTTAATTTATAATTTAATATTTTTTTGAATAATAAAAACAAACAGCTGTCCTCCATCGGAACCCATCATTCGGTGCACAGAAGCGGCACTGGCGCTGTCCTTACCGCTGCTGCTCCGTTCCTCTCTATCCTCACCTCTCCCGAGCTCAATGCAATCTAACGAAAATGCGCACTGTAATTAATTCCTCACGTCGCGACGAGAATATGCAGTCGCTTGCTCCTTTTTATAGACTCCATAGAAATAAACAAAGAAATAAAGAAAGAAAGAAAGAAAGAAGAAAAACAGGTACCTTAGCTATCTATCTATCTATCTATCTATCTATCTATCTATCTATCTATCTATCTATCTATCTATCTATCTATCTATCTATCTATCTATCTATCTATCTATCTATCTATCTATCTATCTATCGCTGGCGACACGGAAATGGCCGCTTCTCCAGAGGCAGTTAGTTCTTCGAAGCCGTCTCGCAGGCCGCAGCGCCCTCCGCCGCACCCCGGCTCGCCCTCCCCTCGCGCGCCGACCAGCCAGCCCGCCACCAGCTAGCCAGCCAGCAGCGACAATGCCACGCATCGGAGAAGCGGCCCCGAGGACCACGAAGCGAGCACGAGCAGAGAAACAAAGAAAGAAAGAAAGAAAGAAAGAAAGAAATCAAATCAAATCAAATCAAATCAAGTTTAATCAAGTTTAGAACAAACAAAAAAACAGATAGTTTACCTGTTGTGACAAGTGACCATCTGTCCGAAGTCGGCGTTGTTATTGTTGCCGTTGTTGTTATTGTTGTTGTTGTTGTTGTTTGCACCTTCGCTGTCCACTCTCTGGAGAACCATACACATATACATAGGCAGGCAAGCAGGCTATTTAAATGGCACTTATAAGGAGCGACCAGAGATAGCGCCTACGCAGCTTTCATTCTGACTTCTGCATGAGGTGCTCGCGACTTCCTTGGCGAAGGGAAGAACTCCTGGCAGACTGACAGACTGACAGACTGACAGACTGGTGAATGAAGTCTACTCACCGAATGGCTGACTGACTGTGTCCGCCAGCGGTTGACCGCGGTCGCCGCCAGCCCTTGCGGCCGAGGGGCCCGAATGGGGACGCCTTTGCTCTATCGCTTAGTCGCCTAATCGCCAAAGCGCTTCGTAATCAATCAATGGCGAGTTCGTGCTGTCTTTCAATGTTTTTTTTGAAAAGAACTGCTAGCGTTACCCCTAGGGCGCCGGGCCGTGGCACTTGGAACGGGAGCCTGAATGAAGGAACGGATGGACGAATGAAAGAGTGAAAGAGTGATGAATGATTGGTTTGGTTCTTCAGCGGACGAGTCGTTGAGATGGGCTTTAGAGGCTCTGAAAGCTGGTGGGTGGGTGGGTACTTACTTCGGTACTGACCGGGTTTCGCGTGGATGTGACCTCCACGCACTAATGGGGCCTTCTCGCGAGACTTACCTCATGGTCCGGCCGTCAGACAGTCTCGCGCGGCACGGGCAGAACAGATATGGCGCCACAGAAAGAACCAGGTCAAAGGCGTCCTTTATTGCAGTTCGCAAAGGCCGCGTCTTCGTTTTTCATTCATGGAAATACGTACTTTTCAAACTCCAAGAATGGAAACAATAAAACAAACCTTTAATTCAAATTTTTAATTAAAAAAAAAAAAAAAAAAAAAAAAAAAGGGAAAAAACATTGAAGAAGAAAGACGAAGTATTAAAGCAAATCTAGGCACAGCATATGTAAAACCACAGCAGAGGCCATGAATACGTACAACACATGCGTTCCACTACTGTCTAGTACCTAGATTGACCTTTTTTGCAGGAGACACGATCTCTTGCAATTGCACCTATTATGCTGACAGGTCGAAGAGAAGGAATCCACAACAGTCCTTTCTTTTTTTCTGCGTTCCTCCATGTTTCCTTTCCCTTTCCTTCGCTCATTTCCTCGTCTGGTTTTAAACTATTTTTTAATCGTTTGATTATCTTTGTGCTTTTCTTTTTCTGCCCCCTTTTCCCTTCAATATAAAGGAACGAAGCACAAAGTCCGGTCCGCAAGACGTATCAGTGGCAGAGGACATTTCCAGGGCGCGAGCGGCCGCGCCTCTTCGTTATACACGCATGCCAAGACAGCCATTTCGTTTGTTGGGCTTCGGCCCCCACGGCGCCCTTCACAGACATAGAATCCCCCGCTCAGGCTTCACGCAACATCGCAATTTTTTGTCTGTTTGAGAGATTGGCGGCAGCAAAGGTGGAGTCCGCGGACGCTCTGCGCAACTGTGGGTTCCTCGCAGCTTCTTCCCAAGCTCTTCCACTGACTCTCCCACACACCGGACTTTCGTGCTGTGTCCCCTCCTGCAGCAGTAAGGGCCGCCCGAATTTCAGCAAAACGAATCATATTATTCGTGTGCCAACACTCTCAAAATGATGATAGTAGGTACCTACGTAGGAGGACTTGGTACCACCTACCTGGCAGAAAGAAAGAAAGAAAGAAAGAGATAGAATAGATGAAAAATATGCATATAGAGTGATAATACAGATAGATAGATTTCAGAGTGCGATCGTCCTTCAATCTGCCTTCCTTCGACTCGGAGACGACCTCGATCGTTAGAAGGCTCAACTCGAAGTTAGGTGCGGACTGGAGCGGCTTTGGCACGGAATGCGGAGGGCACTCACTCTTTTGGAGGTGCTTGGAGCACGGCCTGGAACAGAAGAAAGGCAGCGGTTCCTTGCTCAGCGGAAGTCGCGGAAAGGAGCGCAGGGCTGAATGCGATGAGCTTTCTGCCGCGACGCAATGAAATGGCAATCTGTCCTCGAAGCCACCCATGGCGACCAACGAAGGACGCAGCGTCTCGAAGATTGTTCGCCAAGTTCGTAAGGGAGAGAAGCCAATCGAAGCGCCGAGATCGCTGTCCTGATCAGAATATGTTGTATTGTGCCTTTGCGTGGTATCATACATTTACAAACAACAACTTTGAAAAACAGAAAAGAAAAAAAAGAAGCAATATTACAATCGGGACATGCAGCATGTTTTATATTTCATATATTATTTTATTTTATTTTAATTTTTATTTAATTTTAATCAAGAAGAAAGTGATATGTTTTAGACTTCCAACAAGTTGAACTTGAATAAATAATAATAATAAGAAGAAGAATAAGAAGAATCAAAAGCAAAGATGCTGTCAAACAAGCACTCCGGGCGGGCAAACGAATGAGCTTTGTTTCTCTCGTTGAAGAGGTCGCGAGTGCGTCGCCACGGGACGAACAAAGAGGAAGATGAAGGTCCTCTTCCTCTCAAGACGAAACTTAGGACGCACGCCACAGATTGTCAGGGATAGTTGATCCAGCCATACCCGCGATTCCGAAGAGAATGCACCCGAGGCAAATGCATTCGTGGCAGACGCTCACTGCCCTTCACACACATACACACACGCAAGGGCAATCAGCATATTGAATGGAAAAGAGAGCAGAGCGACCTCTTCGTACACTATTAGATCCCATCCGTTCGTTACGCAGATCTTCTCCTTCTCTGCAGAGAGAAGGAATGTGAGATCTTTGTTCTTCGAAGTTTTGTTATTTTGTTAACTTGGTTTTTATAAAATCAAAAGTTTTCAATTATCAATAGAAAACCACAAGTGGAAAATTTGAAAGAGTATCGTTCTGGTTCTAGTTTCGCCCATCTGAAGAAGCTTCGAGAGACCGTCCTGCTCGCAGGGACAGACTTCGCTTTCCATCCCATCCCTGCGCGGAAGAGAGACGCACAGCGAAGGATTTTCAACCCCTCCGTCGGCGCAACGAACCAAGCCCCCACTCAGGGCTGAAGCGGTGCCCGCCTTCGCAGCTACCTCTAGCCAGAGGTATGAAAAGAGAAGGAAGCAAGCTCGCTTTTCGTTTTCGTCTGGGCACCTGAAAACAAACAACAACTTTCTTTCAAGAGACGTTCAAGATTTTCAAAGAACGCCCAAGCAGAAGAAGCGCCTTCCCCCCACCTAGAGATGAAGTTACCCCCAGTTGTCTACGTGTGGACCTCCTCGGCCAAGATGCATCGATCGACACCTACGCTTACTGGATCCAGAAAGGCCAAACGAGAATAGATGAATCTCAATCTCATCATCATCATAACAGACAAACCTTGCCTGGAGCTGAAGATGCCTGGGCTCTTGCCGCATGGCACGTTTGTCGGATGGTTCTCATTTCCTGGCGGAGGAGACGCCCGATCGAGGGCCTCGCTATCACTCGATACCGCGGGGCCGAACGGCAGCCAGGGCTACTAGGACAGCAGCTTCGATAAGCTGGTGTATGTATTATTTGCGCGGCACTTATGGTTGAGAGGAGGAGGGCCTAGTGATCCAGAGGCCTAGGAAGCCTCGTGGCTGGCTGGGTGTTCATTCCTGGGGCTCCAGACAGATTTTTCAGTGGGCTCGAAGATTGTCGCCCTGGAATTTCAAGAGCGCCCAGATTACAGCGATACGAGTAGAAGATGCCTTGGAGCTAAGGCCGCTCTTGATGAATATGGTGCACACACTCCTCTTTCCCTTTCTCTCTCTCGCTTAAGGCGACTCCGGGCTGTCGCACAAGTTGAGAATCGCAGCTTGCAAGCTGTCCAGAGGCCTCTCTCGTCCCAATAAGCATGCCGAGGATGCTTAAGGCCTCGGTTTTCGGCTGGAGTTTCAGGAGGAGACACCTCGATTTTGATGTCTTCAGGTCGAATCGAATCGAGTTCGCTGCGCTCCCTTCCTTCGCAGGCAGACAGATACAGCCAAGTCAGCACCGCCCAGTGAGTACATGGGAATAAGCGCCGCGGATGGGGAGAGAGAGAATTTGCTGCCAAAGCAGTCTGTCTGTCTGTCTGTCTGTCGCTTTTGCAAGCTGCGACAGGGATGTTCGAGGAAGGAAGGAAACAAACACTCAAAGGCCCAGGAAGCGGAAGAACTACGAGCGCTGTGCTACGCGCAAAGCAAAGACGCGCCTCGCCCTCGCTTACTCGTAGCCAGGCAGGCAGCCAGGCAGCCAGCGAGTTACAAACAAGGCAGCTTCTGCTGCGTCGGCATGGCATGCGAGAGCGAGCTGCCAGGCCTTGCACTTCCTCGCCTCTGGTTTACGTTGGACTTTTGTAGGCACCTCGGCTGCTGCCTCCCTTGGCAGGCAGGGAAACTAAATGGCATGGGCTTACGAGGCTTCTCTCTAAAAACGGGAATTTGCTGCAATACGCGGCGCCCTTTGGACGCGGCGCCAGCCACCTCGCTCGCAAGGACGGCTCTCGGCGCCTTCTCCTGATGGCGCGCGGGACCAGGATCCTAGACACACACGGCCACGCCTCGGCAACGCTTGAGATGAAGGCGTGCCTTGCCTGCCTGCCGGCGTGTTTATTGAGGGGTTGTGGGATTGTGTAAAGTGCCCCCACGTGCGATTTCAAATCCTTGTTTGTTGGCTCCCCCGCAAACCAACAAAGGGCTGGGAGGGACGCAAAGACACATAAACGAGTGGCCGGGCAGCTTGGAGAACTTAAGCTCTCTGCGGCCTGAGGAAGCCCCACTTGCAGAAAGTGAGCTCTAGACAGAGGAAGGGGAGAACCCAAGCAATCTCAGGAGCCAGGATACTTTGAAAGCATCGGAGCGAAGGGAAATGAAGAGAGAGCTAGCAGTTCCTTCGATGCAAATGAATGGTCAAATTGAAGCCTCTTTGTAATGTAATGCCTAGCTAGCTAGAGTGGGGCGGACGGATATTTTTATGATTGCGACGATGCACACATGATTTGAGGAATAGTTTGTCAAGGACATCGCATCATTTCGTAACTGGCCATGTGATTTCCCCTCTCCCTCCGTCTCGAAATAATGTCGTTTGGCTACGGGTAATAAGCAAACAGGCATGTTGCGTTTCAAGGCATTCCTTCATAGGTGGGTTGGGAAACTAGCCTCATCAGAACTGCGAAGGCATCTGACGTAGGAGGGTTTGAAGTAGCATTGCTGAGGTATGGTAGCGATCACTGATTCGTGAATGCCTTTGTGTAAGTAAGTTATTTTACAAAGTAGTGGGAAGTAAAACTACAAAACATTAAGAATTTGATCAGGTTGTATTGACTGGTTCTGTTCTATAAAACTAACCAAACTAATTCCCTAGTCTGAACAATACGCTTTATTTGAACAATTTGAAAGATCCAATGTTTTTGCTTTATATAGTCTTGAAGTTTGGTAGGATGTCACGCGTCGAATTCAATAAAGTGTTTCGGTCTTCTTCTTCTTTTTCTTACAGAGATGCACGAACAAGAGATAACAAATATGAGAGGCCAAGGATGTGAACTGACTCGTTAAAAGTTTCCAGCTAAGCAACCGATCAGAACAAAGCAGCAAAGATATGATTGGCTGTTAAAGCTTCAAATGTAGTCGCTCTTCAAATTGGTGGCCAGGAAACCTTTAAATTTCGAATTCAAGATATTAATAATAAAGTTTGATCAGGCGGCAACCAGTCACAATCCAAGTTACATATTTAGACTCACAAAATTGCTAAGTTCAAAAACTGATAAGATATATAAACTATCGTCCAAATTCTGTATCCAAGCCTGCTGTATAAAGATTATTAAAAAGAAAAAAAAAAAAAAAGCATATGCTAGATCGTAATCATTTACAAAGAAACTCGATTTATCTTTTCCTCAGCCAAACTGCAATTTTCATTCATTTTGCAATTTAAAATTTGATATATAGTTTGGTCCAGTTGTGACCGAGATATATAATCAAGACCTTTTTTTTTTTTTTTTTTAAATTGATTCGATAAAGATTGGAAATTTGTGTGTCAAATATGTAAATTCTGTTGCTTTTTTAAAATTGAGAAAGCCAATTGCAATTGAGAAATTCTTAAACGTTCCTGATAGAGAAACTATAGGATAGCGTCGAGAGGACTTTGTTCATACAGAAATGCGATCTTTAGCATTTGCGCAGACACATATTTACTAATCGAAGACACGCGTCTACATTAAAATAGTTTATAATCATCTCCCTTAAATTGATGCTATTCGAAGCAACGAGCACTTGAGGCATTCTTTTCTCTCCTTTTTGAGAAGAAATACCAGGAAATTATTTATATCATTTTCTTCAATTGATCATATTGATTTGATCTTTCAAATTGCCTGCTCACCAGACCTGTTCGAAAACATCAGGATAAAACTAGAAAGATGATTTGTGAAGCCAATCACGCCAAAGAGTAGAACGCTAGATTGGCATTCCTGAGGATGCGAAACCAGCATCTCATAAATGATATAACGCGCATCTCGACACCTAAAAGATCTCGTTGAGCGGTGTACTTCTCGTCATACCTAACGCCGCCCCATATAATTCTTCTCGTTCAATTTGTCATAGTCTTGGTGAGATTTTGTACAGGCGCCTTTGCGCTATTCTGGTTCAAATGGTTCAAATGTAACACTCACTCACCCCTTCTTGGCCGAGTCTTCTTCAACCGATCTGTCAGTCACAAATATAAACACTAAAAAAGAAGTCGCTCCTATTGCAGGCAGGGCCTTTGGAACAGGATGGTGGTTCGATACGCTTGTGATTTGAGGTGCAAAGTGTTGTTTCCCAGGGCGGGTCTTTCCGTGCCAGGAAGAGTCAAACAAGCTAGTACAAGCAAGCGTCCCGGACGGCGCCTGCGAACCTTTTACGAAGCCGTGAGGACGGACCACACTGTTGCCCACACTCTTGTGGAAGTGTGCACGGAACTGTATGTACGGTCTTTACTAGGATTATTAGCACCCACACGAAAGGCCCATCGACTCTCTGCGTCCCTGGAACTCCCAAGCAAGCGCGTTTCACTTAACACCAAATATGACCCCTAGATAGAACGTTACTGTTATGGCATCTTATTCTCAGGTTCTCAAGGAGGGAGGTAAAGTACAAGTTTGAAGCGGCCGAATGGCTACAGTTATGTGTGGGGTTCATACAGCAGCACGGTCAGGGTGGAGTAGCACCAATTTTTCTCCTAGATGTGTTGAAAAGCAGTAGCTTCTTCAACTTGTGCTCTCCATTTTGCAATGTTTGAGCCACTTTAGTGCTGGTGCGAATTCTACGAAGTGACCCGAAGATAGCAAAAGTCCCCTGTCAAATTACTTCATTGTTAAAAATAAAAATAATAATAATAAATAAAGAAATCTATGATTTTGTAACTCAGTTTAGTCTTTCAAGGACAAAAGTGGATGTGCGGTTACCGTCCCTTAAAGAACTCAGGACTTCCGTGGAGACAAACAGTTATTGTATATGAAGGATTTAGTTTCTACATATTCTCCCTGGTTAGCTAGGATGCTAGCTTCTAGTGAATATGAATCCATCGTGCGTTTTTTTAAAAGCCTGTGCATCTCGAATGACAAGATATATCATGCATTGAAGGAAATTCGTGATAATTTGTAAAATTTTGCACGATGATACCTAATTTTTAACTAAGCCGCGCTTTAGAGACCTTCGGGTTTGTGTTGCACGATAAATGAGAAACTCAAGCTGGGTTCTTTTTTCTTTTCTTTTTTTTCCATCCTTGTCGACTGAGATTATCAGCGTATGACCCTTTCAACTCTTCTATCCCATGTATTCTTATGAATTTCAAATTTTGATATGGGAAGACCTCTCTGCCCAAAATCGTTGCGCAGGGTGACGATTGTCCCTTCCTTCTTCTTCCTCAACACAACGATTGCGCTCCTCGTCATCTATAAGTAGTACGTTGAGCTCTTCGAATGCTCTTGTTTCGTTCTGTTATGTGGTTAAATTACAGACTCAGCATGATTGTACCTACGAACAATGCTGTCAAAGATTATGGATGCTGTTGTCTAGTCTGAGTTGTACCAAAACGGACCATAGCAAATTGGTTCGTGTACATTTATTTTTTCAAGATACCATCCTCTGAAGAAGAAATGCCAAAGCCGAAAGCACATTTCCTCGAGGTTGAATAGTACTGAGTTAAAGCACAATTTCTTGCTGTTCGTCTCCAAGATTTTGGTAATCTCATCAATGGACATCTACTCTAATCTAAATGTATTACATTGTAGTTGGCATCCCGAATTTGAGACAGTCCACTCAGCGTCCGCAGGAAGAAGAATTGGCACGAGGCCCTGAGCCCAAAGAGATCCTCTCAATATCAACCATAGTCACCGCGGGCGCCGATCTTTTCATAACACATCAGATACTAGTACCTTTGCAAACAGAGCCTTCTCTCCTGACCAATAATTATTCCGTGACGACAAGCCCCTGCTGTTCTCCCAAGTTTGCGCTCCAAAACCAATCGCGTGATTTCTTCGTTCCCTTGGTCTGCTGCCCGCCTTCTCCTAATTGCGGCGGGCCTCGTCCAGGCTGCTTTCATTTTGCCCTTCGACTTGAAGTTTCCTTTCCTATTCTGAAACTACAATTATATATATAATTTAATCAAATTAAACGAATGATTTATGAAAACAAGTAAGAAAAACCCACCAAGAAGAAATAAACCATATCTCTCCTGCCTTCGTGCCTTTAAACGCTCTCAGGTTGGTCGCCTTTCCCTGTTCAAGTGTAAAAGTGACCTGTTCTGCCTTAGATTAGGTAGATCAGGTGGGTAGGTAGGTAGGTAGGTACCTTACCTACCTACCTTACATGTTCCACAAAGCTCTCTTCTTTTTACCTCTCTATCTATCTCTCTATCTATCACTCCATCTATCTGGTTCTCCTGGGCACACAGGCCATGGGTGCACCTTTTGCGCCAAAGCACGATGATCGACGCCTGTCTCCAAGGGCCAGCGAGTCGAACTTCAGCCGGCGAGGCTAGACTAGGCTAGACTAGACTGGGCTGTGCTGGGCTGCATCGACAGGACAGGGCCGTGGAGCAGCTCGCTGCTAGGCGCGACTCCCTCCTGGCTTCGAGCGGCGTGTGGACCAGCTTGCTTATTATTGTCCATCGCGAGCGTGCGTCCCATCGTACATTTCTTTCTCCATTTTGTATCTCTCTCTCTGTCTCTCTGTCTCTCTAAGTATCCATGCATCCGTGGATGATGATATGATGATGGTTGGATGGATGGATGGATACTCGTGCTCTGCGTCCTATCGAATCCCGAGGCCCTGGCGCTCGCACAGCCAGCCGGCTCGCTGCGATAAATCGGCACCGTGGCAGCAGCTGCGCAGAACTCAGAGCTCGAAGAGGCCGCTTTGCGACGCCACCGGATCGAACTCGAAAGAGGCCCTTCTCGTCTATGCGCGAAGTAGAATCGAAGGCGGAGAGAGGGCCAAACAGAGAAAGAGAGAACAGAAAGAGAGAACAGAAAGAGAGACCAGAAAGAGAGAACAGAGAGAGAGAGAGAAAGAACCAGCGGCACAGAACTCAGAGTCGGTCGCGTGCAAGCGCAGGAGCTCGAGGGAGAAGCGGCGGCGGCTTCGACCATCGCAGAGGGCCTCCAGCCGGGGCGTGCGAGGCCGCGGACGCTCGCAGAAAAGTGCCCGAAGCCGCTCGCTGCCCGCCTGCCTGCCTGTTCCATCGACAGTTCTGCGGCCCCGGCAAGTAACGTCTGTGTATTAGAATCATTCGAGGCCCATCTTTCTCTCTCTCTCTCTCTCTCTCTCTCTTTGTTTCTTTCTTTCTTTCTTTCTCTCTCTCTCTCTCTCTCTGTGGCTCTGCGATGAGTGAGGACAGAAAGAAAAGAAGAAAGAACGACTTGAAGTTGTCGATTTTCATAACAACGAAACGTTCTCAAGCTGATGCTGTTTGAAAAAGAAGATGGTTCGAGAGGATCGTGTTCGTTTGGGAAAGAAAAAAAGAAAAGCAAAAAAGAAAGAAACAAAGGGAGAGAAAGCACTCTGTCAAAACCTAAAGAGAAAGAGAAAGGGAAGAGATGAAAAGCAGATTATCGACGCATTTATGTATGAATGAATGAATGAATGAATGGATGAATTGATGAATGACTGAAGTACCATCGCCTTTCATGCGGACGCACGCGGCCTCCGAGAGCTTCGCAGGACCCTGTCTGGGCCTCGCCCCAGCACTCACTCCCTCACTCGAAGTCAGTCAGCAGCCCTGGATTGCCCGAGCTCGCAGCACGAAAGAAAGAAGGAAAGAAAGAATGAATGAAAGAAAGGAATGCCGTTCTCTCTTTCTTCCTGCGTGCTCGTCGATAGAGCGGCCGTCCGAGTCTCGGGGTAGGGGTGCCTACGGGAAACGGTAGGGGCGGCACCCGAAGTACCGGGCAGACCGTAAAGGAAGAAGAGAGAAGAAGAAGAAGAAGAAGAAGAAGAAGAAGAAGAAGTGAGGCCACTTTCCATTTATTTGCTTTGCTTTGCTTTGCTTTGCTTTGGTCTAATTTATTGATCGACTCGAGCAATTTGCTCCTCCTCGAAGCTTTGGAAGGCCTTTCGCACTCAAGCTTTACGCGCTCAAGATGCAGCCCCATGGACGGCTTTGCTTTGTGCTGCGCGGGAGAACGACAAGCGGACTCGAGAAGAGGGACGAGATTGAAGTATTGAGGAGCTTTTAAAGATGGAGTGTCCGGTGGCTCCTACTGGAGCACGTGATTTAGAGCTTTCATCACTTCTCTTCTCTTCTCTTCTCTTCTACTGTTTCTTTTTATTTTTGGTTTGTTTTTTATTAAAGCGTTCTCTCATCTTTATTCTCTTTTCTCTACAACACGAAAGGGTAATTTTGAAAGTAAAATAAAATATTTAAAACTAAATGAAATGCATACTTCTAAGCAAGCAAGCTGGAAGGCATATGCACTAGACCAAGGCCGCCGGAAAGCAAAACCTGAACACAAGTTTGGGCAGCAAACCCCAAACAATCGTGCAGTTGTCTTGTCAACTGCCGAGGAATTAGTAAAGAGTGACGGTAGTGGTCTTCGTATCAGAAGAGCGGCTCCTCGTACGAGCGCCGTCGGTATAAATAAAATTCATCAAGAACCACAACCGATCTTCAAAATATGATGAAGGCGCGCAAGCACAGCAGTGGCAGCCTGCCATACTCCCGGGCAGACTCCCCGGAGCTCCACGACGGTAACACTGGCCTCCTGAGCGGACAGTCTCGGCATGGCTCCCTCGCTGACCGCGTCGGTCAGCAGGTTCGTCGTATCAAACAGAACCCCTGGACCCTCAACATCCTCGTCATGGTCCTCGTGGTGGCATCCTTCATGTTCGGATACGCCGCCCATGACAAGCAGACCCTCATTCCTAGCAGCCTCACCAATGTTGAAGGCTCCACTACCACGCTTCCTGCAGTCGGCAACGATGGCTTCGAAATCACCAGTGAGAATGGCAGTGAGAAGTACAGCCGCCGCTCTGATTCAGGTGACCCTTCCCCCGGCGACGTTGACCCCGCATCCCAGGAGGAGTCGGCTGAGGTCGAGGCCGAGCGCATAGAGGATGAGATTGCCACACGTAACGCAGCTGCTGATGTCGCTGCACTTTACTCCGAGCCCTACCACGAGCTCACTACCATGGCCGATAGCGAGCTCTTTGAAAACTACGCTGAGTACGCTTCCAGCCCTGACGTCTTTGTGCCCGATCTTCCTGCCAAGACCAGCGAGTGGTGGGGTGTCCAGGATTACGCTCGCCTCTACCGTGAGCACCCGATCAAGCGTTTCGTGCCTGTGCTTAAGCGTAATATCCAACTCAACGAGCAGAACTTCCGCGAGCGTTTCCGCAAGTTTGGTCAGCCACTCCTCTTCCGCATGGACAACATGCGCAAGTCTGGATACACTGGTCATGCCTACACCTTCGAGGAACTCTATGAAATGTTCCCCTTCGATGGCCACGATGTCACCTCTGAGACGTTCGCTCAGTACCGCCCCAACGCTCGTTTTGACGGTGAGGTCGATCTTGGTCCTGGTCTTGCTGCTCTCCGTGCTAACGCCACTCTTATCAAGAAGAACGGACTCCGCAACTTGCCCCGCAACATGAAGATCAAGCCCCATGCTCTCCAGAAGCTTGGTATCCGCCCGCCTACTCTCTTCCCGCGTCGCTGGATGCAGCGTGGCTCTCTTTGGATGGGTAACGGTGTTTCCGGAACTGCTTCTCACTCTGATTGCTGTGACAACATCGTTGTGATGATTGCCGGTACCAAGCGCTTCACCATCGCACCGCCTTCCGACTTCCAGCTCCTCAAGCCGCGTTGCGTGGGTAAGAACAAGGGTCTCTGCTACGGTGACCCCGCCGACCCCAACGCTCCGGGTGTGTCTTCGTCTCACTACAACAAAATGGTTGTCGATATCAAGCCTGGTGAGCTCCTTTACCTGCCCGCTGGCTGGTTCCACCACGTCCAGAACATGGGCTCGTCCGTCATGGTCAACTATTGGGTCTACGGTAAGGACACCGCAGCTGCCTTTATGAAGGCCCCTTCCATGTAAAGAAAGATGTACCACACGAAAACATCACAACACACAACACACAAAACCCATCAACTATTATAACCCTTTGATGACCAACACAATTCTGACAGCACGACATTCATGATGAACCAATTCTAGACTTTCAACAAATTAACATGCCTGCCAAAAGAAAAAAAAATTGAACTTTTTAAAACTGTACCGCCTTCCTGCTATTGTTCTTTACCCTGTGTGCCTCCCTAATACCAGCAGGGACGATGTCCATGTATTATAATCAAGTGCATTTCTGTTAAAATTTAAATAAAGCCTGTTTCTTGTGGGAGGGATGGCAAGAATGACCGAAGTCTTCACTTCTCCACAACTCAAGCCTATTAAAAATGAGTAGTTGGATCATGCCTGTCCAACTTTGGGTTTCAATTTCTTGCTATCGATACATCTTGGATAAAACGACACAGACTCATGCAATAGACAACGTAAGGCACTTTTGACTCTGTTGGGTGAAGTATAGTCTCGAGACACAACCTTCAAGATTTTAAACCATAATTTACAGACTCTTTAGAGAAATAAACTTATTAGATATAGAATGAATGTTTTAATACAAAAAGAAGCGAACTCTTAGACGGTTAACTAATATATTGAAGTTTGATTGGTTGGTTTTGTGTGTGTTTGTGTGTGTTTTGTTTGCAACAAAGAGATCAAGGCTTCTTGCTTCGCTTGCTAGGCGGACCAGCAGTAGGCCCAACTTTGTAGTCAATTTCAGGTTTGTTCTTTTTGGGCTGATTGCGTGCTTCAAGTTTACGCTTCGCAGCCTCTGCGGTGACTACGGCAGCAGAACTAGCGGTACCATCCCATGTAAGCCCTTGCGATTGAGCGGCAGCCTCGTCCTCCTTGCGTGCACGTTCTACAGCACCCGCGTCTGTTGAAAAGACGTCCGGACGGTGAGCAGCAATTCTTTTCAAATTGCGGCCAATATCTTGTTCAGCAAAAGCTTGAACCTTTTGTTTGTCCAGAAAACGCTCTCGTTGTTCTTTCCACTTTGGATCAAGCAATTCAACACGCATATGCTCATTCACATCATTGGCACTCATTTCACGACCATCGGGAAGCGCAAGTTTGGTTTCTTTAGTGGCTTGAGCCTTCGCCTGTGGTTGATAGTTTTCGCGAACGTTAATAGGGCCATCCTCTTCATCACTATCATCCATATCCATATCAACGTCTGAGTCTGAATCTGATTCTGCAGCAGCAGCAGCAGGAGCAGCAGCAGGCCCTTTGCCAGCAGGTGCTGTTCCGGAAGAGGAAGCATTCCCTTTATTTTCTCCCGTGTCAGCTAAAGCTGAAGGAGCGCTCGTCGAAGGTTTGTCTTCAAATGAGATTGTGTCCACGAGTGCAAAATCGTGCCAGTCGATTTGATTAAAAGCGATAAATTCCTCACGCTCTTTTACTTTCATTTCACGGTCACGCATGGCCTGGTCAGATTCCCACTCAACACGATGCACAGCACGATCCAGAACGTTTAACCGGTCTTTAAAATCCTCCGCGACTACATTCATTGTTTCTTCCCAATCAAGCACTTTTGCATACATCTTTCGCATCTCTCTGAAATATGAGTGGAGGCGGTCACCTACGTGCAGGAAACCAAATTCCGGATTATACTGCTCTCGAGCCCGCACCTGCTGAATAAAGTCATCCCCAAGTACAGCGGCGTACTTTGCCATTAATTTAATAAGATCTATCGTTTGCGCAGGCTCTGTCCCAATTGGGTGATCTACAGTAAACTGAAGGGGAGGTGGGGCTCGTGTGCGCCTTTTCCGAATTGCTTTAGCCGTAGCGTCTAGCTTTGCAGATCGTTGAATAACATTGCTATTCTTCGTATCCTTTGAGCTGGTCGCTTTTCCCGTAGACTCTTCCGCGTCTTGTTGCTCCTCCTCCTCCTCTCGTTTCGATTCCCCAGAGTTTTTATCTGCATCATCATCAGCACTTTCGCTGTTTGCTACCTTATTAGCCGTGCCCGCATCTGGCGAGGTAGAAGACGATGATGATGCGGATGTTGTAGAGGCTTGTTTACTTTCTTGATCTTTCTTAGTGGCGTCAAGGTGCTGTTTAAGTGAAAGCTCGTCAACTTTCTCCAAGTAGTATCGGTGGTACGGATGTCCAAGGTTAAGAAAATCAAACTTTGGCTTGCCCTTCATCTTGACCTTGATGTTATCCTCAAAAGCCTTTCCGCGCAGGGCCACGTGCTCCGCGGTTTTGTCCACAAGCATTCGCAGACCTACTGGCGGCTTGATGACGCCTGTGACCGCGCCCTGCCGCGCCTCGGCCGCCGGCGCGGTGGCATCGCCATCCTTGCCTATGTCTGCCGACATCGTTTTCCACAGAGAATGGTGGAGATCAATCTCCCCGTCGCAAGGAGATCGAAAAGGTCTACACCTCAAGGCCAACTTTTCAGAGAGTGGTCATTTGTTCATTCACGATCATCACCTATTTAATATGAGAGAAAAGTGCTAGGGTTTGAGTTAGAGGATAATTAGGAGGGCGTGAGGCAGCGTTGGAAATAAATCGATGATGACCTGAAAATCTTTTGTACTACAGTCTGAATTGTAGATGTATTTATATAGAGGCGGCGTTGCATAAAAACGTAACTATCTCCAATTCAGGATAAGTTGAAAGCCTGTGATTTATTGGCAAAGTCCCTGTGATTAGTCAAGACGATGATACTTTTGCAGATGAAGACGACGTAATTTTCCCTGCCCATCACATTGCAAAATGTACAAAAAAAATAACTCAAGTACAGAAACAAACATCGGCGACAAAGACGCTATTTTGGTCAACGTTTATTGGTTTAAATCCTACATTGCAACAAAGAGCTTCTTCGCCTCGAATAGATTTGCACATGAATCACACATACAAATAATACTCTACCTGAGAAAAATCTACAACTCAACCATTTATTGAACTCTGAATTGAAACTGAAGAATCTACCTGCCCCGTTGTACTTTATATTCGTAAATTTTGTCCCCATTTCTTACTCAGTTCCTTTCAAAGCATGATTTGGCCCATTCGTAACGCATACAAACACTGCCGCCACTGTAGTCGCATTGCCTGCTTTGCTATTGCTAAGCAAAATACTAACTAATTAGGTATCTAGCTAGGTAGTGCAACCTAGGTTGACAACGACATCATCCCAACCTGCTTTTAACGATTCACGGGGATCCCTAATACTACTTTCGGAATGTTCTGATGAAGCTCTCTCCGCTCGTGAACTTCTCTTGGTTTTAGTCCTGTTCCCAGCCCATCTCCGATCCCTTCAAGTTCACGGAGCCCGCTTCAAGCTTTCCTAAAACCTTCTAGCATCGCAATCGTTTCTTTCCACCTTCGTTCCCGCTCGTTGCCCTCGGAGGTCTTCAGCCGCAGCCCTCCTAACCGAAACATTAATACACTTCTAACCGCCCGGCCGCATCTCCGCCATCCATCCATTCACTCGCAGTGTGTTGTAATAGTATCCTAGTTCTCGCTAGCCCTGTGTCTTTCTTTCTTTCTTTTTACGATTCTTTCTGATAATGATAATATGCTGCGAAAGGTAGTTAAAAGATTCTTTCCCCTCGTAAGGTCCTTTGAAAAGCCTTCTTTTCTTTTCTTTCTGGGTTCTTCGTCATATATTAGGAGATGATGTTTGGTTTGCTTGGCTCCAGTCGTCTCGCAGCAGATCGCCAATCAGAGGTAGGTGCGAGCGTGTGGAGAGGTACCCGGCTGCGCGAGGGAAGGGTTCACGGGATACGGGGAGAATGCTCAGTGCTCTATGGCTCTAGTCTATGACCTTTTGAAAGCCGTGTCTCACGCAGCTTATTAGGTTGATGAGAGATTTGGCTGGCTGGCTGGCGTGGCAGTGTGGTCATGAAGAAGCAACGATCTACTGAAGCTTACTTTGATAAGCAGAGATACCCCGTGTGCTTATTATGTCAAGATACGATGGATGGCGTGAGCAAGCGCGGTATGAAAAGAGGCATAGCGAATTCATGACGACAGAGTCGTGTGGCGCTAGAGGAAACCTTTGGTATGGTATTGATAAATAAGGATGATGAGGACTAACCACAATTTACTTTGCTCCATCAATCGAATCGATTTTGATCATTTTTCATGCGATATTTATGGTACATAGAATCACATTTTTGTAGTTCGCAAACACACAAACTAAAACCATGAAGCTGTACGCTCGCCCCGGCTCCTTCCGCGCCCAGAAGATCATCGTCGCTGCCCAGTATGCTGGTGCCAGCCTCGAGGTCGTGACCGGCGTCAAGGAGAGCGACGTCAAGGGCAAGGCCGCCGCTGAGCGCCTCCCCATGCTCGAGACCGAGAAGGGCTGCCTCTTCACCAGCAACGCCGCCATGAAGTTCGTCGCTGCCGGCAAGACCGAGCTCGTTGGCAAGGACGCCTTTGAGCAGGCCCAGATCGAGTCCTGGGTCGACTTCTGCTCCAACGAGATCGAGGTCCCCGCCACCATGGCTGTCTACCCCATCATTGGCTTCTCCGAGAACGTGCCCGAGGTCTCCACCCGTGCCCTTAAGGAGCTCAAGGCTGCCCTTGCCGTCCTCGAGGAGCACCTCAAGACTGAGACCTTCCTCGTTGGCCGCGCCGTCACCCTCGCCGATATCGCTGTTGCCGTCACCCTCGTGCTTCCCTTCCGCTTTGTGCTCGACGCCAAGGCCCGCAAGCAGCTTGTCAACGTGACCCGCTGGTTCGAGACTGTTGCCAACCAGCCCGAGTTCATCAAGGTTGTTGGCCCCGTCACCCTTGTCAAGACCGCCGTTAAGTCCCAGGCTGAGCCCAAGAAGTCCGCCGCCCCCGCTGCTGAGGCCCCCAAGGCCGAGGAGCCCAAGAAGGAGGAGCCCAAGGAGGAGAAGGTTGACCCCGTCACCGCCCTCGGCAAGCTCCCCAAGAGCGACTTCGTCATGGATGCCTGGAAGAGACAGTACTCTAACGCTAGCAACCCGTACGACGCCATGCCCTGGCTCTGGGAGAACCTCGACACTGAGGGCTGGAGCATCTGGGTCTCCAAGTACAAGTTCAACGAGGAGCTCAAGGTCTCTTTCCAGACCTCCAACCTTGCCGGCGGCTTCTGCCAGCGTCTTGACGCTGTCCGCAAGTACCTCTTCGGTACCCTCCTCATCCTCGGCACTGAGGAGGGCCAGGAGCTCGAGGGCTGCTGGCTCTTCCGCGGTGACAACGTTGAGGCCATCCTCGACTCCAACCCGGATGCTGAGTACCACGAGTGGACCAAGATGGAGCTCAACGATAAGAACAAGGCCATCATTGCTGAGTACTGGTGCTCCGAGGCCGACCAGGTCACTGGTATTGGCGCTCCCCGCAACTACCTCGACTGCAAGGTCTTCAAGTAAAATGTCTCTTTGCTTCTAAACTAACGAACAAACAAACCTAACCAACCCTTTTTCGTACCCCTTTTCCACAAAACAATATGTTCTCTCTCCTCATTTTATTACTTTTCTTGCTTGTACAAATACCGCAGGATGTTTTGATGACGGGCAAATAATAAATTCTTGATTTTCAGTCTCTAACGACTTCGAGCGCTTGAATACTCCTCTTAATTGGCTTTTAAGTTTTTAAGTTTTTTATATAGAAGATCGCTCTCAAAACTTGTTTTTCTTCTTTTGACTCCGTGCATATTGTATTGCATGCGAATAAGGGAGGATAGAAACGAATGAATCAATCTGAAACCAAAATAGTAATCAAGCGTGAACACTCTTAATAGAAGGGTCATACTTTTCTCTAGGAAAGAGGACATGCAGGACAACGTATCTTGCCAACCGTCAAAGGAAAATCTAGATATCAATTCTCAAATGACACGGATTGTTAGAAGAATCCAAAAAAAAAAAATCAGTTTCAGAATATTTTGATCAAAACCCACCTGAACTCGTAAATTCAAGTGAGCAAACTAAAGTATTACGCGGGGGAGAAGTTATCATACGTGATTGCTATTATTCGCGAATGTAAGCTGGTGCCAAAGTAGCCAACAATGCAAGGTTAGCAAGATTGGCTAAAACCAGGTTGGTGCATTCGCAGAAAAATAAGGGATTAAAACTGGATGGAGTTCGAAAACATCTGTCATTCACCCTTGCAAAGAATATCCGGTAGATAATAGAGACAAGCTATCATATCTATCCATCATTGCAGCAGCTCACTCTGGCGGTTGATTCTACATGTGCAAAGAAAAGAAACTTAGAGCTCGCCACAGTCAACAATAGTGACCGCGGACTTGGGCTTGTCGCTGCCGTCAGTTTCGGTATCCTCGATCTTGCGAACAATGTCCATACCCTTGGTCACACGACCAAAGACGACATGCTTGCCATCCAAATGCGGGGTGCCCTCGTTGGCAGTGATAATGAAGAACTGGGAGCCGTTGGTGTTAGGGCCAGCGTTGGCCATGGAAAGAAGACCCGGCTCAGTGTGCTTGGAGGAGAAGTTTTCGTCATCAAAGCGCTCGCCGTAAATAGACTTGCCACCAGTGCCGTTGTGGTTGGTGAAGTCGCCACCCTGAATCATAAAGTCCTTGATCACACGGTGAAAGGTGCAGCCCTTGTATCCGTATCCATTCTCGCCGGTACAAAGGGCACGGAAGTTCTCAGCGGTCTTGGGGACAGTGTCCTTAAAGAGCTCCATCTCAACACGCTCAGGCTCGGCATCCTCACCAACCTTGACATCAAAGTAGACCTTAGGGCAATCCTTGTGCTGGTCGTGAGCAAGAGAAGGCACAACGGACTTCTTTTCAGTGTACATGCCACCGCCCATCTTACTGAAGGCATTACCAAAGATAGACTTCTCCTTCGCCTTGGCATCCTGGATACGCTTCTTCAAGAGACCAAGCTCACGAATAATAGCCTTGTTGTCCTTCTCAAGGCCATGCGCCTTCATGAGATCCTCCTTTGCTTCGCCAAAGTTAGCCAATGCGGACTGTGCGGCACCACGGCGGAAGAGAGCCTTGACATTATCAGGATGTTCCTTAAGAGCAGAGCTAGCGTGCTGAATAGCCTTGGGGAAGTCCTTGGTAGAGAGCGCGGCCTGAGCCATGTTGAGCTGAAGAGAGAGCTTAAGCTCGCCACCTTCGGCGGCCTCTTCATCGCTTCCATCCATGAACTCGACGTAGTCAAACGCCTGTTCCCACTCCTCAAGAGCAGTGGTGTAATCCTTCGCCTTGAAAGCCTCCACGCCCTTCTCCTTATACTGCTTGGCCTCTGCGATCTTCTCGGCAGGGCTCAACTCCCACTTTTCCTTGGGCTTGGGGCCAAAGCGGATGAGCTCAACATCAAATTTGAGCGTAGCGCCGCCAGGAATCTTGGGCGGGGATCCCATCGCGCCGTAGCCATAATCAGACTTGATGATGAGTTCTGCGCGCTCTCCCTTGCGCATGGATGCAAAACCGACATCCCAGCCCTTGATGACCTGGCCCTTGCCAATGGTGAAATCAAATTCCTTGTTGCGATCACGGCTCGAGTCAAACTTGGAGCCGTCTTCAAGGGTACCAGTGTAATGAGCCCAAACCTGATCGCCGGGCTGCGGAGTGGCACCATCTTCCTGACCAAGAGCGAGCACCTTCTTCACGATGCCGCCGTCTCCGGTAAGGTCGATCTCCTCACCCACCTTGGTAGCAAGACCCTTAATCTCCGACATGGTGTTTGTTTGGAGAATCTGTATGAAACTAGATCAACAAACTATTTGATTACTGTGGTTTGAATTGATTGACGTACGCCGAGCAAGACAATGCAAAGATATAGTCTTGAGAGTTAGCCTTTAACAACGTTCCAGATGAACCAATCAGCTTGAACCCAACGACAAAATAGATTGGACGACTCTTCAACAGTCCTGAGCAGCTAAGATCGCGAAACGCATACGCAGTGCCACGCGAGCCGCACAACCCTGCACTTTACTTACCGATGCTCCGAGCGAAAAGACAGGTTTTGTGATGGCTTTTTGGGGTTTGCTGTTATGATTAAAGTTGTGTTTGATCAATCGTTTAGTTGGCCTTATCCTGTGTAATTAAACAAAATAGGAAACAAGATCGTCTCTGCGCTACGGTTAACTTCTAGGGGTCCTACCATATACAATAGGACTTAACTAATCAGAAACCTTCTCGAAAAATGAGGGACTCCAAAGAGTCCTCGGTACACACGAATTGTTTCTGCGTCACCTATTGGAGCTATAGAACTACTTGCTCGAAATATCCAAATATGAGGTTGAAGTTAAGGATTGAACATCGTATTGATTAAATTCAATGTGAATTTAAATCACAACAGTGAAGCATATTCTACTCTTGTTATTTAGGACTTATATCGTTATGGCAAGTTTATATTAAGTAGGCCTACCGGAGGTTATGCCGATTTATCCGAAGACCTAATCAGTATTCTGGAATTATTCCGGGGGCAAACCATGATCAAAAACTTTGCAAATGAATGTTGTTCCATTCAATGGAGTCAGTTTTCTTTCTGGTTTATTCAAAACTGACCTGTGCAAACAAGATCTAAACTACGATCACTTGAAGCGCATTGCAAACGCGCGATCCAACAAAATGTTAAAACCCCGTCCGAAATTAGCGACATCAACGCAAATGTTGCTTAATGCACCTTCTTCATAACCCGCTAGCCAACGATCACGTCGCACTTGGCCACTACGAGCATCTCCAGCGACGGAAACTATTGACTGAAAGGAATGCAAGGTTATTTTTAACTCGGCATGGGTGACCTTTCTTCATGAAACGTCAAAAACTGGATCAAATTCCCTTTTGTCCTACCGCAGATATATCTGCTCTGCTTGCATAAGTTAGGCAAAGTGATCAACTGATCGAGGAACTATCGCGCGTGCTTTGACCCAGCTGTCCTCGCTCATATGCAACAGCGACAGAAATAGGACAGGGCGAATGTTAGTCATTGACTGCTCGTCAAAGCGGGTGTCCCTTTCCCCCTAATATCATGGAGGGGAAAGTGCGACAAAATCTAAACCTCATGAAACCATACGCCTGATTCTGGGTCATGGCCACTCCGTGAAAACCCATGACTGCTGTAGACTGAAGAACCAACCCCCGAACTGATGGCGTTTACTCAAAGAGAGAGACTGGCGAAACGCACACCAACGATGATCGAGTTTTTGCTTCGGAGAATTAATAAATTGTTAAAGCCAGAACGGCTCAATGAGCCCGGACAATACGGACGCTTTCGAACCCGGAATCTCGCAAGGAAAAAGTGCTCATACGAATCAGCAAACCTGGAACTCGAAGCAGCAAAACAATCAAAGAAAAACTACGTGTGATTGTTGCAGATACGGAGAAAAGTAAGGTACCGGCAGCTGATAGTAAAGATGTCTCTAAGCTACCTTTCTAAGAGCTCAAGAGGTCTTACCTCAACGCTTGCAGGCAGCAGCCAGCTTGTTCTCAGGCAACTTTTCGATAAAACCTCATCCACCTATACATATCTTTTAGGAGACACAAAGAGCGGAGAGGCTGTGCTAATTGATCCTGTTCTTAGTCATATTGACAGAGACTTAGGTGTGATGACGGAGGTTATTGAACACCCAAAGCTTAAGTACGCAATTAATACCCATATTCATGCAGATCACTCCACTGCAACGGGACGACTCAAGCAGCAGGTTTTTGACATGAAAACTGTACTAGGCCAGAACGGTAATGAAGAAGCAAAAGCTGACCTCAAGGTCGCAGATGGAGCAGCTCTTCACTTTGGTGAATACGCTCTCAAGTTTTTGCATACACCTGGGCACACAGCCGGGTGCCACACCCTTCTTCTTGAAAATGACAATGTGAAAATGGCTTTCACTGGAGACACTGTTCTTATTCGAGGATGTGGCCGTACTGACTTTCAAAACGGTGATGCAGACAAGCTTTATGACTCAGTGCATGATAAAATCTTTACACTCGACGATGATACCATTATCTTTCCCGGACACGACTACCGAGGACGTACTATGTCAACTGTTGGCGAGGAGAAAGTGCACAACCCGCGATTGACTAAAGACAGAGAAACTTTCAAAGACATCATGACCCACTTGAATTTGCCATACCCGCGTTTAATGAATTACGCTGTTCCATTCAACGCTGTATGCGGTCTCCACGAGATTGATGCGGAGACTGAGGCTGAAGAGGAAGCTGAGAGCACTGCTCAATAATGCTAACTCATTCAACAAAAACATGTGTGTTATATGCGATTTCCATTCTAAATAAACTTCTCTGTTATACAAAAAGAAATTAACAAAAAACAATTTTTTGACTTTGATATCCTCCCCCTCCCCAGAAAAAAAGGTCTTATGTCTCGCATACATTAAACAAATCAGTAAATAAATGACTTGTCTTGTTAGAGGTTAAAGACCTCCAGCAATTTTTTATTTTTTTTTAAAGGGCATCAGGTCACATGTGAAATTCTCATTTTAGAATTCTTGCACCATTAA
Organism: Schizochytrium sp. TIO01; assembly: GCA_004764695.1. NCBI lineage: Eukaryota > Bigyra > Thraustochytrida > Thraustochytriidae > Schizochytrium > Schizochytrium sp. TIO01. The sequence continues at coordinate 3,007,500 of SMSO01000025.1, read as the reverse complement.
CAATTAGTTCTTTTCAAGAAAAGAAATCTTCAAAATTGCAATGCATTTATTTTTGGTGTTCTCAATAGCCATCTGCGCTGAGCACTGTGCCACTTGCCATGCGAGGATTTGATAGTAGTTACAAATTCTTCCGAGAAAAGCGGCCTACAGTACAATTTAATAAATGGCATGGAGCGTGTTACTTTAACAATGAAATTCAGCTTGAATTTGGACTTGAGTTTGAACAAGTTCTGCTATAATGGTTCAAATGATTTAAACAAAGATTGCGATGATCATGCAAAGATCTGTAAGAAGCTGAAGTTGTGATATTACACAATTCAACATAATGGCCTTCCGCTCTCCAAGGCAAGGGTCATTTCGTTCTCATCGGGTTGGGTGGTTTCTTTAGATTTTCACAGTCGGAAGCACAAACGCCGGCATATACCAAACCAAAAAAGATACTTGACTTTCACCTGAATATGTTACCTTAGGTTCGTCGTACGCAAAAAGTAAAGTACATTTTCTTTTATAAAGCAAGTAAGTCTAGCTTCAAATCTATAACATATCAGGGAGTCATCTTAAGCAGTAACCACAGAACGCTCAATCGCGACGAGGATTGCCTTCCATACCAACATAGCATTTCCCGCTCCACCTAAAAGCAAGACCGCGTGACAAACGGGGTCTGGCGTTCCCTGGTTAACCGAATTTTGTAGCCGTTTTCTCAGGGTGGAAAGCGCAAGGCGCACAGCAAAAAAAAGACCCATACTCAAAGCAAATCCAAGGAAATACATTTCAGGCAAAGCTAAATTCATGAGCCCCACCGAGGCTAAACGAACGCGTGAGGCGAAAGCATCATCTTCTTTGAAAACAGGACAGTATGGAGTATGCACAAACGCTAGCACATTTGCCACGAACATGACTCGGGGGTGAACCCATGCACATTGAAAGCCAAGAAAAGCACCCATCAGAAGTGGCTGGACAAATTTATGCTCTACCAGAGTTTCATGGAGACACAGCGCAGGAAGAAATGCAATGAACATTACAACATGGTACCATAAAGTTGCCTGCGAAAACAGAAGGCATACCCCAATGCCAAGGAGAATCTGTAGTGGTGCAACTTTATTGCGGATTACCAAACGCCAGTCCTCAAGTATACTATTTGGGTTTTGTTCAGCGAGCGTCGGGCCGACCTCAACTCGTGAAGGCCTAGAGCCACCACCATTCGTTAAAGTCGTATTTATGATTTTGATACGTAATCTTCGGTTCGAGTGTGCTCCCTCTAGCAAGCCCACTTCGAGGAAAATTACCATTAATATCAACGAAAAAATTGCTGGCAAATGAGTGCATGCCCACTCTGGATATCGATCTGGGTCACATAAACCAATTCGCATCGGATTGCCAGTAGGACCAAGAAGTTCGGGCAAAAATGCGTCTGGTGAAGTAGCTCCCAGACGCCGCGCAGGCTCCGGCACAGTAAAATTAAGAGCGTGTGTCACGGCCTCTTCCCAAAGATCCTTTAAGGGCATTGTTGCGTTTGCCGGGATCCGGAAGTGGCCAGTGTACCCATGTAGTCTACCAGTTGTCACAATATAGGCACAGCAGAGAAGAGGTAAAAGAAAAATACTGGACATGTGCATAAACACAGGGAACTTAAACCATTGTGCTTGAGTGGAAGCAAGACGTTGGGGCCACCAGAAGTACAGTGCGAGATACTTGATATGATCAAAAAAGCTTGTCGCACGCAAATGGTTTAGCTGCATAAGCTGACGCTGCTGATGCCGAAAAATATTATCATGGGCTGTTAGGGAAGCCTGAAGGGTGTGTGCGAGCTTATGAACGTGTTCAATCTTACCAAACACTTTCGGAAATAGCCTACGAATTGCATGATAAGGGCAAACCTCTAAATGAGATTGAAGGTCCTTCTTAAGACTTCTCCATTCGCAACCTGCTGTGGCATGTAAACATGGTGTGACTACCCACTCGCATTCCCGCTGGTGTGCGCGAATTCCTGAGAGTGCCACCACGGCTTTACAGCCCTTATTTGTACAAGGCACGGTGTATCGCCGCATTTCTGCTACAGTCTCTGATGCGAGTGGTAGATCAGAGACATCATCTTCAATACGACTGCGGCATAAGGGACATGAAAGAACCTGTGGATTTCGATTGCTTGACGCAGCTACGGCTTGTACATGAATTGTCTGTCCTTGTTGCACACCAGTCAACCCATGAGTCTGCCCTGCAGAAACAGGAATACCGTTTATAGAAGTCACATGTTCTTGCTGTTGACTTTGTTGCTGAGTCTGGGCTTGATTTCCAGCAGCATTAAGATTGGAAGCCCGCTGGGCAAGAGCAAGAAATTGTTCTGGAGAAATTTGAATGTGTGTACGGTTCTGGTTCTGAGTCTGATGCGGTTGATTCTGTTGGTTTTGTTGTTGCGCATGCTTGTGAGTTTCAGCAAGGCAGGAGCGACAGAAAATGTGGCCGCAGGGCGTTTTCACTGGTTGATCGTAGACTGAAAGACAGATGGAGCATGTGAATTGCTCCTCTACCTCCTTTGCCAGTTGTTGGGGCCACTTCTTGGGCGATTGGCGAAGCTGTTGCTGCATACGCCCAAAAAAATGAGGGCGACTGGTTGATGTTGATGATGTCGCCACTCCCCCAGTACTTGTGGATGTTTGAGGTGCTGACGTGGGAACTGGCGAAGATCCCCGGGAACGGCGGCCATGTTTGGCATCGCTAGACTCATAGCCACCTCCACCTCCACCATCTACACGATGCTTCACAGCCACCCCAGAAGCCTGAGTAGCCCCGGTTGCACCGGCACGACCGGTTCGCTCATGAATACTTGCCTCCACTGCATCCTCGTCATCAGATGAAGAACGTGACTTCAAATTGCTTAGAGATTGTGAACGACGCCGGCGCGCATGATGATGAGACTTGTCAAAAACAAAACCATGTCGAGGTCGTAATATGCGAGAAATTACCTGACCCACACGCCTCTTTTCACCATTATCCTCGGTGTCTGAGTCGTTGTCAGCAGCATCTACATCGCTGCCATCCGGGCCGTAGGAGCTTGAAGAGTCCGAACCTTCTTCGGTAGCGTTGTTTGTAGATGTCGCGGCATTAGCACCTGAACGCTTATTACGACGTTTCCGGCCATGCAGGCGAGTACTGGCCCGTTTGACGTCATCCAGCACATGTCGAAATGGTTCACGGGGGTCCAGGTCATGAGCATTTTGGACGCGGCGAACTTGTCGCCCTGCTGCAGCTCTAGCATACTCCCAGCGTCGACGAGCTTCTGCAGAGGACGATGCTGCAATTGCCCTTCCATGAGCAATTGTCTTCTTTCTTGTAGACGTTGATTCGGATGTAGGCTCAGATCCACTTCCTGTTTTTGTAGTAGTGCCAGTTGCTGTTGATGCTGCTGGAGACAACGAAGGTGATGATGCTTCGGAATTGTGATCTACAGGGGGTGTGAGGGATCTTGCGGAACCATGCTCCCCATGCCGTAAATTCTGCCAAAATTGCTGCCTTTGAGGTTGTCTATTGCCAACATCAACCCCTAAATTACCTCTCTTCACATGAGCTGAGGAGTTGGCGCCTGCTGAAGGCTCTTTTGTAGATCTTTTCGGTTTTGTGTCACCCGAGCTTCCTTTCAAAACTCCATCAATTCCTGCACTAGATTTTCCCTGTTGCATTACCATTTGGGCTTGCTGCTGCTGCTGCTGCTGCAAACGTTGAGACTGCTGAGCGATTAACGGCGTATTCGTAGATGACATCAGCAATTCCGACGGTGCTTCGGAAACTTGCGTTGAATAACCTCTTGCTTCACCAGATCGAAACCCTGAAGAATTTTCAATCGAGGATCCCAACTCCTTATGTTCATGCCCGTTTTTGTGTTGTTGCTGTTGTTGCTGTTGTTGCTGCTGCTGTTGCTGCTGCTGTTGCTGCTGTTGTTGTTGCTGGAGCGGTTGGGCCTCACGGGTCGGCGAGTTTGAGGGTGGTGTTATCCTGGCTGTAGCGCCAGAGCTAGCCATCGATGAGCTCGCGGAACCGTCATTATCACCAGTACTCCTGCGCTTCGCAAGCAGGAACCCGCGCCTCATTTCACTCCTTCAGCACCGTCGCTGGTCTCTCAATTTCTGCAGCTCTGCTCCTCCAAAAGGAGAACGAATAAGAAGGAGTCTGCACTTTCGTTTCTTTGCACTCCTATACTTCACTTGCTCCTCGCTATAATCCACTGACGCTCCTCATAAGCTACTTACACCCCTCTATACCCTATTTACACTCTCTCGCTCAAGTCAGTTATAGTAGCTTATAGTAGCCCCTGGCGGACCCTCTACTTGTGGCGCCAAGTATCGACTTGGAGAGCGCCGGACAAGTTAGATATTTACTTCCACACAATGACTTATTCTCGTGCAAGTGGGTTATAGCATTTTTCCCCCCATAGAAGACGCTCGAGCGTTGGGAGGAGGCCCTGTAGCAGTGGCGTAGGGTCCGATAGGCCGGGCAGAGCCCTTTGTTTCGTAGACGAGGTAAAATGTGCGGATGGAAAATCGAGCACAACGTGAAAAGTAAAGTGAGTAGTCTACAGTGGCGCAAGTAGAGTATAGGCGGTGGCAAGTGAAGAATACACTCTGTCAGTGAAGTATAGAGAGAGAGGTGGCCTAGATACGCTCCAAAAGAATGTGAGAGAATGTTTGAGATGCTTTCTATCTAACTGACTTGTAGTACCTACAGCAAAAGAGAGCGAAAAGAAAGCGAGAGAGAAGAGAGAAGAGAGAAGAGAGAAGGGATTTGGATAGCTACCTCGTAGTTAAAAGGCACAGCAATATTGAAGCGATCAAAGCGCAAATCATCGCGGAGGAAGGATCACTTCCTTCGATCTTCTTGGCCAGATCAGATTGGATCGGGCCGGGCAAGACCGGGTTAGACCCAAGCAGAGCAGTCTGGACCGCTGAGAAGAGCGTGCGATCGTTGGCAGGGAGCAAGGAGGCAGTCGGATTTGTTCATCTGCATCATGTCTGACGACGAGAAGGCTGGCATGGAGACCGGCAGCGGCGCAGGCCAGGAGGACGGAGGCAGCAGCCCCGTCGACAACGCATCCAACGAAAACGATGACGTCAATGAAGACAATCAGAACAACGATGGCGAAGAAGATAACAATGACGACAACAAGGATAATGAGGATGACAACGGCGAGAAAATGGAGGACGATCAAGACGACGATGCCCAAAAGAGACCGAAGAGACGCGTTCCCGAGGGCATTGATGATATGATTACCATCAAGGTAGACAATCTTGCGGAATCCGCAACTGCCGAAGACCTGCGCGAGATCTTTGCTGAGTTTGGATCAATTGGAGACATCTACAGACCCGACCGCAGGAAAAACCGCCCTCGCCCCAAGTACGCCTTCGTGAGGTACCTCGAGGCAGCTCATGCCGAGGCAGCCATCGCCGCTGCTCAGGATGGTAAGCTCGAGATCGCAGGTGAGAAGGTCGCTGCCAGCCACGCAGAAAAGCCCCGCAAGCATGGCAACAATGAACGCCGCGGAAACAGCAAAAGAGGCCGTGGTCGCAAGAACTTCAACCGCGACGGAGATGGCCCTCGTGAAGGAGGTGAGGGAGACGACGCGAACGGTGAAGGAAGACATGATGCGCACAATGATAGGAACGATCGCAGGGGGCGCAACGACCGCCGAGGCGGCCGTGGAGGAAGAGGTCGCGGAGGCGGTCGTGGAGGAAGAGACCGCAGAGATCACCGTGGAGGGCCCCGGGACTACGACCGTCGGGACCGTGACTATGACCGCCGCGACCGTGACTATGATCGCCGGGATCGCGACTACGATCGTCGCAGGGATGACTACGACAGAGACCGGCGCAGGGATGACTATGATCGCCGTGATCGACGTGACTATGATTATGACCGCGACAGACGCGACAGACGCGACAGGGACTATGATAGACGCGATCGCGACTATGATAGACGCGATCGTGACTATGACCGCCGCCGCGATGACCGCCGCGATGACCGCCGCGACGATCGCCGCGATGACCGCCGTGACGATCGCAGAGATCGCCGTGAAGATCGAGATGAAGAGCCCCCCACGAACCACAACGCAGTCAGCGAGTAGATGCACTTTTTGGTGTGTGGACTTGTCAGTGTAAGAAGCTAGCCCAAACAAAATCCCAGGAATCAGCAAGCATTTAGATTTCTGAGAACAGCGCGGAGGTTGTATATCGCAAAGATCGAGATATGATAAAAAGTATCTTGATCGTGCATCACACGCAAGAAGCAGCAGAAGTGGATTTGGGATATCGTATTGAAGCTTTCATATATTCAACAAGAAGTTAACATTTTTTCTTTTTTTATTCTGACATTTTTATACTTTAGGTTGAGCATGGCCTCGCATATGCTTAAGTTTGCTACTACTATTACTATCTGTATGTTAAACATATGGTTTAGCACACTACTTTTTCTTGGACTTCTTCTTTTTCTTCTTCTCATCATCATCGCCCTTCTTCTTTTTCTTCTTCTTCCCACTTTCATCAGAATCGTTGGAAGGTCCTGTTACACCTTTAATACGCAGCGTTCTGCCTCGGTGTAGGGCCTGAATTCGAGTTGCAGCTTCTTCTTTCTCTTTAAGCACGCGATCTGCTTCATCAGCCTTTTCCACGGCAACTTGCCACTTAGAATAAGCAATTCCTCGGGAAAAACATGGGTGACGATGCTGGCCAGGGAAGACTTCCAACCTAGCCTCCTCGCCGTTCTCTTCAGAAAGGTATTTAACGGGTCTCCATACTGGATCTGTTGATGCAGGAACAGGATTTGCTGCAACATCTTCATCATCGCGTGTTGTAGCTCTCAACAAAAACTGGACAAGATCATCATAGCGCGAGCCCTGGTCTGCGTGCATACTTAACTCTTCTGCCATAAGAAGAGGCGAGTCTCCATCAGCATTGACAAATTGCAGCTGCCCATACAAGATACCAGGCTCTTCTGTATTTCCAACCAATCTGACGAGAGAATCCACATGGCCTCCGCGAACAACAAAGAATATTGGAGCCTCATTGCGTACACTGTCAGTAATCTCCATGTCTGCACCGTCAACAGCCAACTGAATAGCAATATCTGTATGACCTTGTTCACAAGCCATGTGTAACGCCGTCCGACCAGTAGCCATTTCCTTTGCATCGAGGTAAATATTATTGTTTTCCAAAAGGAGTTGGACCGTTTCAATATCTCCAAGCTCTGCTGCAACTGTGAGCGGAGTGCCGGTAAGATGATCCGGAATGTCGCTGCGAAAATTTTGAGATGACACAATGTCTGAAAACCTTTGTCCAAAGTCTAAGAGCCATGAAAACAACATTCTCGAGGTATCATTGACATCTCGCCAAGGTGTGAGAAGTGTCAATGGATCGACTGCAATCTCCCCAGTAACCTCCCAACTACCCATGTCACCCAAAACCTTCAGAACCTCTGTTACGACAATCTCCGTTGGCAGATGAATACACGCGTAATGCAACGCTGACAAGCCGTGGTCATCCGAAGCAACCAGACCTTGAGCACTTCCGATTCCGCTATATTGCAAGAGGTATCCGAGCATAGAACAAGCAAATTCTGAAACTTCGTCCGGGATTTGGTGCTGAAAGAAGCACTCAAAGGAATTCACGTTCCCAGTACCGCGGTGCTCAGTTATGAGAGATCCTACATCTAGGGAAGGATAATCTAGAAGTGCAGCAAGAGCACCTGAGCGACCCTGCCACGCAGCAATCGCATCTTGTTGAACAGGTTCGCCTGCGCTATATATTGAAGGAAGACTAGACGATGCCGGAGACAATGAACCACTTAATAACACATTAAACGGGCTCCAACCAGCTTTATTGTATACTTGCATAAGTTCTTGTGGTTTGGTACGAAGATCACTGATAATCTTAGGTTGCAAGAGCTCCCTAAGACCAGATTCCAGAGCTTGATCCACACGAAATGCAATACGATCTGCCAGAGGCTTTCCACGACCATGATCATTATACACTCCTTCTTTTAAAGGCTTCTTATTACCCTTATCAAGAAGCGCTTGAATGATTCCAGCACCAGCGCCTTTGCAAGCCAAATGGAGTGCAAGGTTTCCCTCTGCATCAATGATGTTTGGATCAGCGCCTTGATCCAGCAAATCAAAGGATACGAGTGCTTGGCCCTTGGAAATAGCGACATGCAGTGCAGTTCTACCCTGCAGATCAGTAAGGTCGAGTTCAGCACCATGTTTGACGAGATCATCGAGCCATCCTGAGTAATCTGAAGGGCTACTCGAATAGCCCCCTCGCGACATGCCCACAGAGAGCCAATGCAATGGATAGGTTCCAGATTGAGCTTCCGAGATATTTACGTCAGCGCCAAATTCTAAAAGCATGGGCACAAGCTTAGCTCCAGCAAAACCCCAAGCGCAAACATTAAAACCATCAACATCAATGGCATCAATATCCACCCGATTAGATTCCAGCAAATTGCGTGTACACCTTTCGTTGGCTTTCACAGACGCCCACATCAATGGTGTAACACCATCATGCGGGGCGGCTTGCTCGAGATCTGCCCCGACTCTAATAAAGGCATCAAGAAGGTTGACCAAAACATCAGTCTCGGGTTGTCGGACTAGGAGTGCCACTGCTGTTTGATCACTTAACTCAGGCAAGTGAGTCATCCTCTTATGGCTTTTTAGGCTTCTGCATGGTATATCAAGAAGTGGTGCCCAACTTTTGCAGTCTGGTCCATGATTTGGGTCGTCGCCAAGGCCCTTTGTGACGAGAACTGGATGACCTTCTTCATCCAAGATTGCATTTCCCTCTTCATTCAACTCAGGTTCTTGCCACGTTCTCCATGCTCTTTCACGACATTCACCACGTAGAACAACATATTTGACATAATCTACGATGTTGCCTTGTAGCGGCTCATATGACACAATAGCGACAAGCGCAGGTAGAATCGCTTCTTGCAAAACAGCGACACAGAAAAGATCCGCATCAATGGGTTGATCATGCTCATGCCCTTCTTCGCATTGATCTTTACACAATTCTTGTAAGACTGCAATGGTATATTGTATAGCTTGGTCAGATTGTTCGTGATCGTATAAAATTTGAGAAAGAGTTTTACTGATGCGCTGCATCACCTCAAACTTGCTCCCTTGCGCGTGTGACATAAACGTAACCACCTCCTCCTCTTTGTCTGAATCGACTGTGTTATCCGTATGCGTTTCGTCCTCCGATGTTGAAAGGTTTTGGGCGAGAACTGTTTCTCGCCCATTGCTAATACTACATAAAGCTCTAAGGGCATCGAGGCTTGCCTGTTGAATCATGATAGTCGAGGTTTTCGCACTTGCAATAAGACTTTCTACCACAAATTTCCCTAGACAGATGTCTGCGGAAAGCAAAATTCTGTCAAAGAACCGAGATGGTGCGTTTTTGCCTTCTTCAGCATCATGCAAAGCTAGCTCTTCATTATCTGCTTCAATTGAAGTTGTAAGGAGCTGAAGTGCGCATGCTGCGATGTCATCTGGAACATCACTTTCGCCGGGCACAGTCTCAACCGCCTTTGATGGCCAACGCATTTCGATATCGTGAAGTGGACGTAAAGGAGGGCGTCGGAGAGGATCGACCAAATGACACGCAGTCAACGTTGGATTTTCAGAATGACTTGCACATGCATGTAGACAGGCTCCCCATAGATCCATCCACTTGATAGGATCTTTCAAGGCTGTCTGGTTTGGCCCTTGCGAATTCCACCGTACAAGATGAAGAAGGATCTTCATTGCCCGTGCCTGTGCCTCCTTAACCGTGAAGGAATGGATCTGTTGTGCTAAAGTATGAAAAACACCACCTTTGACAAGGCCATCGATCCAGGTTTTAAACTCTTCCATATCGTGCAGCTTTGCCTCTTTCTCGTGGATGAGACGCATCAGTAGTCGCATGGCTTGGGTTGGTGCACGACTAATTACAGTTTTCAAATCTTCAATTTTGCAAGCAGGCGCTTCCATGTGTGACAACATCATGTGCAGAGCATACTCCAGTGGTAATGGAGGATGGCGAGGTATTTTGTGTTTGGGCTCCAAATCGCTATTCTGGATCTCTTTTATGATTTTGTCATGCTCATGCTCATGCTCATGCTCTGCGTCACTATTCTCTTTTTCTTCCTCAACATCATCGTCAGGACTATCAATATCTTCCTTGCTTTGATTGACAATTTGAGGATCATTTCGTTCGTTGAGTAAATGCAGAAGAATGTCTGCGGCGTTGCGGTCTGCAAGGGCTTTGATGTGCTGTTCTGGAAGCTGAGGCAAGCACGCAAGCACCTCGTCAACAATCGATCTTTTGGACTTCAAAAGACTTAAAAGGCTATCATAACATGATTCATCCAAGACCCAGCTTTGTAAAAGCTCACTCTCGTCGCTTCCTCTCTCCAACATTGGTGGAGGTTGCTTCCAGCTTACAAGGATCCACAGGAATAACAGAAGCGCGCTTCGAGCCCCTGTCTCAGCAAGTTTAAGATTTTTCTCTGTGAGATCAGGGGCCTCGCCTTTCGCGGGGGTATAACCGACAAGTCGGTGAATGGAATTTAGAAAGAGAGCTGAAATCTGGGTAGGCCTTTCGGGACTTTCGATAATGAAATTAGTGCACTCTGGTAAAGCAGTCGCTTCATATAGCATCTGACTTGCAGCATCTTGAATTTTCACGGGAGTACTTTCATCTACGCAAACTTTCAGTACTGCATTGATAATTGTTTCGACAGGACTACCAGCATTCAGAACAGCAAGAAGTGTCCGAATGGTTCGCATACAGGCTTCCTCTGGTGTCTCCTCGCCCTCCAAAAGGGTGATACAATGCTCGGTGATTGATTGCAAAAGCTCAGCCCCATCCTCCAAAGTGTTGAGTGCCTTTGATAAACCTGCTAAACATTTTAAACTCTCGGTAGTAATCTTCTGGTTCTCTTGCTGGAGAACTTTGAGAAAGCGCTCGATGCCACGGCAAGGTGAAGATTTCTTGGTTTGCCCCTCAGCAATGAACTTTGTAGGCCCATCGTGATCTTCAAGATTCAGGTACACAGCGAGTATAGCTAAGGATTCCTGTACAACTCGCTCAGAAAGTTTTGCCAGATCAATTAAAGAAGTCAAAGGAACCATAACCGCGCCTTCCTCCATGAAGGTTGCAATCTGATGTGGCTGAGCCTTCGAAAGAATCGCCAATCCTTCCAGCACTTTGGATTCCTTCTTGGTCTGCTTGAGTAATTTCGCACATGCTTTAAGGTCTTTGGGGTCAATCGCTTCACCTTTCATGGCTGCAAAAGCTTCGTTACCAAACACTTCACTTTAGCCTCCACTTAATTGACATGCAACACTCGCTCAATGCTGCATCAAATTACAAGAAGGTTGGCACTGCAGCTGTAATCTTTCTACTGCCTCGGCCGAGTTTCAACCAGCAAACCTGTGAATACGTCTAGTTTTGTGTGCCAAGCTCAAGACAGCTCGGCCCTTGCCCAAAGGCCAAAGTATACCTAGCTCCTTGGTGGCCTCCCCGAGTTTGGTCTACCCTTGCAGGTGGGTGGCAGTCTATAAATTCACAAGCAAGCTGGCTCAGGATCACCAGCTTACAAACATTGACAGCCAACACCAGACCTATTCCTTCGTTCTCTAAGCCCACTCATCGAAACTCAAATTCTCAGTAAAAGAAGCCATGCTTTCTCTCACTCTGTCCATAACATAGAACAAGAGGAGCTCAACCGACACTTGCTCGCTCCACTGCCTACATTACGCTCGCTCAAGTACCGGAACCCCCATGGAACTACCTACTGTCGTTCCAAACGTTCTCCATCACTCAATTAAGATATGGTACCTTTTTCTTATTGTAGCAGAAAGAAAAAAGACAAAGAACTCTGAAGAGAGAAGATCTTTGGAAACTACTAACGTCACCAAACCTTCTTTCCGCGTAAGGTTTGCGCAAGACTTTGCGCGAATCGGCCAGCCAACCTCCGTAAAACGCACTCACTGGCTTCGACTGGCGGTGCCGAAGAGGCGAGGCTTGGTCTATCTATCTGCGATAGATAACTGAGATGGTAGTTTCGTGGGTGCCTCCAGAGCTAGGTCAGGTCAGCTTTCACTGTTTCCAATTCTTGCAGGATACTACCAACCAACCATCGCTAATCACAGATAGTGAGTGAGTGAATGATACACACACACACTCACGAGAGAAGTACCAAAGAACCAGGCAGGGTGGCTCATAGAGGCGCTCTCTCTCTCTGCCAGAGAAAGAAACGCCTCTGCGAAGACGCCGTCGGAGGCGATTAATTGCGCGGCTCTCAACGGCGTCTTTGCTCGCGGGCTCCAGGGTGGGCAGCCGTGCTGAGATTACAGCGTCCAATCTTTGCCGTTGCGGATCGCGCTCGAAACCTCATTCTGGACCGGCTGGAGCCGTGAGTCCGCCGGTGCTGTGTGACCACGGTCCTCATCAGAACCGCAGAGTCGGTATTGTCGAGTGATAAGAGTAAAGCTCAGCAGAGACGCCAGATTTAGGCACGTACTTATCTGCGAGCGTAGCAGGTTAGCATGTACAAGCGCAGGCGTTGCGCATATAGAGACGGTCGAGCTCGTCTCTTGGGTAAAAGATCTTGACTTTTACTTGGAGCTTGGAGATGTCGTGCCTGGCAACGCAACGACGGAGACCGTGGGTAGGTAGGCATAATTGGGCCGCGATAGCATCTGCCGGAGTGGCGAAATATTAAAAGCGTTGTCAGGACTTGCGAATAGTTTAGTGTCATATTTTGTTTCATCAGGGTTACATTATGTCTCTAGGGGCATGTAACCACACGTGATGGATTAAGCAGAATACGGTGCAAGAGTTCACGACCCTCCAAAGTTAGCTAGTGTATCATAATTGGAAAGCTTGTTTGCGAAACCTTGCTTGTTTGGGCCTCTGAGTAAAAGAAGCGAAAAGTAGATGGAATTGTGAGGCGGACTTGAAGGTGAAGAATGCGATCGCTACAACGAAGCAGATCCGTATCTCACCTTGAGATATTACAGTGATCAACACGCTCAGAATAGCACCAAGGGAATTGGACGTTCAATTCGGGTTCTTGAGCCGCAAGAAATTTGGGAGCAAAACCTTATCATTGTTGTACTATCTCATGAGTGATAGCGACGAAGGCTCAGGCAGCTACGAGGTTGTAACAAAGGATCCCCAGGAAAGTCAACAACAGCAACACCACCTTGACGAGACAGAAGATACAGATATTGAAGGCGAATCAGTGCCTGGAGAAGAAGAAGGGGAAGAAGGAAACCAAGGAGACCAAGAGGACAAAAACACAGAAGAAGCAAGCGGGTTAGGTTTGGAACACGATCAAGAGAGATTCTTGCAAGAGGACATCCAAACTCTTTTAAAAATAAGACCTGGAGAAAAGGAAGAAGCTGAGCTCCAAGAGAAAGGGAGCAAGGTTGATCAGGTTGAAGAAGAATCATACGCAGGGAAAGACGTACCGGTGAAGAATTCCATTCAGGAAGACTCCTTACAGAAAATGGGGCCAAAAGAATCTGAACCCAGCGCGAGGTCCGAGAAGCCCAAACCACCTCTAAAGGTGAATTTGAAGGAGCCGACGACATCCGGCTTTGGCTCCTTTTACGATGATCCCGATCCACAGGTGCCAAAACATCAGGAACAGATTGTTAAACCACTGCAAGCTGGAGACCTTGTATTAACGATACTTGCTTGGAGGATTGGAGCAAAAGCACTTGCTCTAACTACTGCTGCTCGTTTCGCATCTCATGTTTTTGTAAATCAGCAAATGACTCTTGCCAAGGGAAACCCTGGTGAAGGGGGTTCTATATTAGGCATATGGGTTGGGTTTTCAATTTTACAAGGTATTCTGCATCGTGTGGCAATGTTTCGCGGCGAACGGGGCCTGGCACATCTTGCAGCTATACTACTTGGCCAGTCTCAAGGTATCGCTTGGTCACTCTGCTATCCCCAGACATTACTCTCGCAGATTTTTCGGAATCTTTGGATGGCTTTTAGAACGATGTATGTGGTTGCAATTCGAAAGCTGCGCTTAGAAGGAACCGTGTTGCTTCCTCGCCATAAGTTTCCTGCAAACTCATCTCAGGTTGATCCCAAATGGCTGAGTAAAGTCCTCAACACCGAAATCACAAATGTGCGTGTCCTCAGTTTGTCTCAGCCCGTCGAGGAAGACATTCAAGAGGTGACAGAGGAAGATATTGAAAAACCTCGAGGATTTATTGGAGAGACTGTGCGTCTGGTGCCCGAGTACCTTGATGCTGAAGCAGCTGACGTCAATGATCTTCCCCATACCTTGATTCTTAAAATGGCGAGCACTAATCCATCCGTCATTATGAAGATGCGGCCGGTAGGTGTGTATCTTCGCGAGACGCATTTTTACTCTAAACTAGTTCCGCTTATTCGAACCAAGGCAGCCCAATCCAAAGATCCAATCCTAGAAGTGCCACATTGCTATGCTTCAGATTATGATCCATTTACCACAGAGTTCTGCCTTCTCTTTGAAGATGCAGCCCCTCTATTGCCTGGGTGCGAGGTTGAGGGAGGAACTTGGCAAAAAGCTTGCAGTGTAGCAACACGGTATGCAAGGTTTCATGCCTTATTCTGGCGACCAAGTCTTCAAGAGTTGAATGACGACTTTGATCTACACTGGCACTCAACGTACAATTTCATGAAAATCTCGCATCCTGCGATTTTGTATGACTTGTCAAACCGTGCTTTCAGTAATCTCATGACCCAAGAACGATATGCCTCGCTCGTGAGCCCAGCAATGCAGCGAACTCTGCGCACCTATTTTGCACATATGTCGGCAGTTCTGGATGAACTTTGTGAAGGGCCTATGACATTCACGCACGCTGATGCACGCAGCGAGAATATGATTTGGCCGGCTTCGGTGGAGGGTGTCAAAGAGGACAAAATCTGCCATGCAGGTTTAAAATTTGATGATTCTTATGATCGAAAGCAGACGAGGTGGCTGAGTGTAGACTGGCAAACAAGCTCAAAGGGAGTTGGTGTGTCGGATTTATCGTACTTTGTTGGTCTAGACCTGAATGTAAGCCCTGAGGCTGGTGACACATGTGATCGAGTACTGGTTGGGGAGTATTATAGGACACTTGTACAAGCTCTTGAGAACCCTCGTCATTTGGGAAAGTATAGCGCAGACGATTGCTGGCGTGATTACCGTCTAAGTCTTTTTATTGCAGCGATGATTCCGATAGTAGTATTGCAAGCTGAGGGTATCGGGTCAGGTGAGTCGGAACGGCTTAAAACAGTTCGGGAACATACCTTAAGACGTGTATTGCAGGCTATCGAACGTGTCGATGCTGGAGAGGTTCTACTTGAAGTTGTGAATAAAAGAGTGAAGCAGCGAACTATGAATGGCGTTCTGACTGCATATAGACATGTGGAAGACAAAATGCTTGAGCGAGACCGAGCAGGTATATTGCTCCCAGGGGAGCGTCCTCGAGATGCCCCTGTTGTAGTTCGAAGTGCTACACCGCAGGATGAACCGTTTTGCCACTTTAACCC
Organism: Schizochytrium sp. TIO01; assembly: GCA_004764695.1. NCBI lineage: Eukaryota > Bigyra > Thraustochytrida > Thraustochytriidae > Schizochytrium > Schizochytrium sp. TIO01. The sequence goes on along the minus strand of SMSO01000025.1, from coordinate 2,991,943 downwards.
TGTTGCTCTCCTCGCTCTAGAGGATGGCCCCAAACCAGTTCCTGGTACAGGCAGAAGGGACGCCTATGATCGCTGGTTTTTGAATGGATACGCGCCTGACGGCGCTCACTATTTTGCTGCTGCGCTGGGCTTTTACCCGGGCCGAGGTGTTATGGATGCTTCATTTTCCTTTGTTGTAGATGGGGAGCAATATAATGCACGAGTTTCTCGTAAGTTAACAGAAAAGGAGTGGCCTTCAGCACGGAACTACTCCCCAGGCAAGCGCTTAGAGGTTGATAGTAATGCCGGGCCCATCCGCATCATCATCAAGGAGCCTTTGAAGGTGGCTGAACTTATTGTGCGTATTCCAGGCAAGATGGAGGCACATTTAACTATGCAAGCTCGATTTGAACCAATTATGGAACCACCCTATTCCAATATGGTCCGTGGTATTGGTGACTTTACATATGATCGCTTCACACAACTTACCGAGTGGAAGGGATGGATTAAGGTAAACAATGGCGACGAAATTTCGGCAGATGGATGGTGGGGAACACGCGATCGGTCTTGGGGGCGCAGACCCCACGGTGCTGCAGATAAAGGTGCCAAGAAGAACCAACAAGGTGGAGCACTCTTGGCAAACCCTTTAACGAGGTACCTCATTAACCAAGTTTCCCGGCATTGGGCTCATAAGATTACACAGTTTTATTGGTTCTGGACGCCGATCAATGTCCCGAATGGTGGATTTGCCTATCATTCACAGCAATCACAAGATGGTACGGTGGACAATGGCGCGGCACACATTTTTGGAGATCCGTTTGGACCAGAACATGCGCCGTATGGCAAAGTTGAGGCTGCTGGGCACTCGCTTGAGTATAGCCGCAGTGGTACGCGGCATTTTGAAACTTGCACTATCGTCATGGTTCTGCAAGATGGCCGGCGTGTCACCCTCAAATTCGAGCCTATCCGCCCATTTTACATGACAGGAATCGGTTATGGTCATGACACTATGCCGCATGGCATGGGACATCCATCAGATTTAATTGTGCAATGCGATAAGTTCAAGACTGAAATGGCAGATCGCATGGCTCCTTTGCACTGGCATATTCAAGAGTACTCATTTGTTCGGTGCGAACTGCACAGTCGCGATGCAGGGCCAGATGACCCTCCTGTGGCAGTCACATCGGGCGTCTCCGGAGCAGAACAACTGGTTATCGGGCCACACGATCCTTCTGGCTTTACGTCTGCAATGGATGCCTAAATAATTCATATATACCTTTTTGTTTTTTTGTTTTTTTGCAAAGATTACTAAGACAAGAATAAGTTTCACTCAGCCAAGGCTCTTGAGAATTAGTGCGATGATTTTACAGTCCAGCTTGCTAAAAAATTACCTTTCTTACTCTATATTCTACTCTTGTCTTTCATGTAAATGCCCATGTACAGACAAGAAAGAAACAGAATTAGAAAAGAGCAAAACATCCACCTTTACTAGACTTTCATCCTCGCAATCGTGCTTTTTTAACTCAGAAGTTATTGCTCAATATCAGAAACGAACCATAGGAACGCAAGAGTCTTGGTCTGATGAGAATTAGGATTTGACACTATTTTTATTAATATCAGGTCCAATCTTCTCCAACGCATACTCTGCTGGCCGTTGTCATAGGCCCCGCGTTGGTTGAATTGGACCACCTCTTCACAGCTCAAGCCTACGACTTGCTAGGTTCTCCTTTACCTTGAATATTATTTTAATATTTATTTTTTCTGCAAAACACAATCAAGCACACCAAAGTACGCTACCAGCGCTTCATTTTATCCGATTTGCTCAAAATTCCGAGCCGACTCGTTTGTTATTTACAGACTTGTTGGTTCTTTTGGCGAGAAGGGGTGGGGGGTCGTCAATATGTTCCATAGAAGATCTGCGCACAGCACACGTTGTGCCACACAAGCTTCAGACATTCATATCCGCAGCACAACGGTCCGCACATTCCTATCGCCAATAAAACATTCTAAAATGGAAAGAAATGCACGTCTTTCATCTTTCGATCCAAGGGAGTCCCATTTTTAGTTCTCCAGGGCTGGCTGTCTAATTAATTTCTGCCTTCTTTCGAACCACAAAGTGCTTGAGCATCGTTCAATACCTGCCTCCTCTTCGCTTTCCTGGAGCAGCCTTCGGCCATCCTTGCGGCGCAGGGCATTGAGAGCTCTGAAGAGCGGTGGACACTTAACTTAAACTGTGGATTTCCAGGCCTCGTCTATCTAGTCTAGACACAATGCTGAAATCGAAATCGATCGAAATTATGGCTAGAAACGGTGGGCAGAAACGCGGCCTCTTTGCGCGCACAGCCCGTCAAGCGCAGCTCTCCCGCTACGGCCCAGGCAGCCATGCATAGAATCCGGCCAATCATTTCGCGGAGCGGGTCCAACCTGTAATTCCGGTCGATGGCGCTGCCGCCGCATCGAGCGTTGACATCGTTTCTCAGCATGTATCGACCCATAAACGCTGAGTTCGATCAAGTTTCCTCCAGCGTCACCGCCAGCCCAACCACCAGCCGCGGGTCTGCCAGGCAGTCTGGCCTGTGCCAAGCATGCGCCTCTCCCGTCCGCGCCGGCGAGCTCGATCTCGGCTCTGTCAGTCTGTCAGCGAAGAAGACGTTAGTTCGCAATGCAGAATGGGCCCTGAAAAGAGAGGTCCGTCCACAAACAGCGAAATCAAAGGATCTCAGTAGAATGGAAATGCAATTAACAGAGCGCCGCACACATGAAATAAGAGGGTCTTTTCGCTGCCGCTTTTGGTAAAATCCTTCGTGGATGGATCCTCGCGGAGGGTTCGTTTTCTTGCCGCAGCGTCTGAGACTTCAACAACAACAACAGCAGCAGATAACGCAGCCCTTCGACTTCGGCTCAGGGTCTGCAGCCAGCCAGCCAAGTCCACTCCAGCCAGCCAGCTCCAAATGGAATCAACCAGCAGGAGCTAGCTGCTGGGCAGCCGACCAGAAGACCAACAAACAATCTAACTTAAGCTATTCTTCCGCGATTCCAGTCAACCTTGAGGGTACTATGCCATGTAGATAGATCCCAAGAACCGCTGTCACATTGGAACCGGGCGTGGCAAAGACCTCCTCCTCCTTCAGATGCCGATCTTGGAGTCGGGCAGCGCGGGTGTGGATATCACCAGGCCGCTATTGCTGCTTCGCCGATCGCTGCTGATGGGTACCTGATGCGTCTTGAAGTTGGACTTGATTGCCAAAGCGAGTGCATACTTATTCCGCTGTGTTTCATGCAAAGCAAAGCTGGAACCCATAGTTCTTGGACTGACCTGAGGTCAATAAGAGTTCCTCTTTTCTTTTATTTATTTGTTTATTTGTTTATTTATTTGTTTGTTTATTTGTTTGTTTATTTGTTTGTTTATTTGATTATTTATATATCTATTACAATCATGAAAGGTCTGTTTGTCTCAGAAGCCCAAAGCAAAGCTGAGGCCTAAAACTGAGAAAGGTGGTGACCGATGAAGCCTATACTCACTTGAGGCGGTCTCCTCTGTCCGTTAATCTTCTCGTTCGCGCGGTTCTGGAGCGAAGATTGCTGTGCATTCATTCTGTTTCTTGGTAAACTTTAGAAGCTTCGTTTGTACGTGCAGAGGAAGAGGACTGTTTTCTTCAATGGAAAGAACTCTTTGTGATGGATGGATGTCCTGTCCTGTTCTGTCAATTCCCGCACTCCGCGAGTCTGCTTGCGCCGGCGAAGGGGGCGTCGGAGCCCAGCCAGGCCCTCGTGCCGCCTGATCCCTTGGCATCTAGCGGCCATTCTTTGCTCCTGCGCCACGAGTTCTGCGCCTCCCGAGTTCGAGGGGTCGTCGCAGCTCAATCGAGGATGACTTCTTCTTCTTCTTCTTCTTCATTTAATTTCATTCACTCATTCATTTTCACTCCATTCTCAATCATTTTAGTTTATTTTATGTCAAATAGATTCTTTTAGTAGCAAGTGAGTACTAGGTAGTGCATAGTGCCTACTACATACATAAATTAATTCTTTCCTTTCTTGCTCAGAGTCTCCGAGTTCTCGAGTTCGTGGCATCGTCTCTCGCCTTCAGGTGCCTCTGAGTTCTGCTTCGGTGAAGGGCTGTCACTGATATCTGCGAATTGATTTTGGTCTTCTCGATCCGTGCAAAGAGTGACTGGTGCTGCCCCCAAAGCCGGTTGGCTTCACGGAGATGAGCACGAGCGAGAAGACGTTGAACACGGTTTTGACGACGCCTCTCATCACCGTCGATAAAAATAAAAATAAAAATAAAATAAAAATACGAACATGAGCATGAAAAAGAAAGAAAGAAATAGAAATAAATAGATCAAGAAACAGAAACAGAAATCGGAATAGAACTCGAAAGATGATCATTCGCAGAACTGAAGATAATGGCCTCAAATAGAGGGCGAGGAGGATCTTAGGTCTATAAAGCAGCTTGAACTGTTGCACGACCAGACATGGTCTAAGTTAAGACCTCATGGAGCAATGGACGATCCATAAGAGATGTGCGACCAGTTTCTGATCTGGTCTTTAGGGCGAGAGAAAAGTACTCCGCAATCTTTGAATGATGAACGAAAGTGAAATGAGAAAAGGTTGGGCAATAGAGAGAAATAGTACCTACCTCACTTATTTAGGCTTTTAGAGGATACTCTACAAGAGTTTCTCTCTTTTCCTTATTTCTGAGCGGCCTTTACATTTACTTTCTATTTTTTTTAAATTAAAAGAGTAAAGATTAAATTAAAAGTTGTTTCTTCGAAATCATTATTTATGAAAGAAATTCCATTTCCTCGGTTTTCTGGTTTCTCCAATTCCATAACTCCTCAAAGGCGCAATGTCCGAGCACGCAGCTAGCGCCGCGCCTGCCGCTAGGATGGGTGAAGACGACTTCGAGGTCGTCCGTCGCGAGGAAGACCTGCGCAGCCCGCGCACAAGCGACCTCGCGTCTCCCCCCGCCTCCGTGGGCCTCCAGCAGCAGGCCTCTGGAGAGATGGCCTCTCAAGATGGCAGCAAATCCAAGTCCTACTCAGCCGGAAATAGGTCGCGATTTGCAGCATCAACGGAGATCAATTCACGCAATTCGAGGCCTAATGCGACGGGTTCTGGCAAGGTCTTTTGGCTGGACGACCCTACACCCCAAATTCCACAGATCTGGCCAAACCTCGTCAAGATGCTGCAGGCTGGCGACCTCTTGATTGTAGCCCTGGCATGGAAATTTGGCGCTCGCTTCACTGCCATTACAGCTGCAGCCCGGCTTGCATGCCATGGGTTTCTGCAGCATCAGACCCTGGCAGCATCCAAGGGCGCTCCTGTTGTCGTGGAAAATCGCGAGGGCCTCGCTGCTGGGATCTGGTCCGGGTTCTCCACTTTGCAGTGGATGCTACACCGTCTAGCGAGACGATGGGGCCAACGAGGTTTCTTGCAACTGCTCGCATTGACGCTGGGGCATGCACAACTTGCAGCCTGGGCAATGAACGATCCACAGTCTATACTTGGGCAGGTGGTGAGGGCCAAACTCATGGCGGCGCGAACACTCTTCGTTATGGCGTTGAGAGCAGCACGCCTCGAAGGCACGCCGGTTCTGCCGAAGCCTTCATTTCCAAGGCAACCTGCAGAAGTTGATGCAGCGTGGGTGAGCAAGGCTGTTGGAGCCAATGTCGTAGAGCTCACAACTGCGCCGCTCTTCTCCGTGGAGGCGTCTGATGACGAAGATGAAAGCTTTGCAAAAGATGAGGAGCCCGTGCCTCGAGCTTCGCTTAGCAACGCCGCCCGACTCACCGTGAGGTTTTCTGATGCAGCCAAAGCCAACGCACAACAGCTTCCGACCTCGTTTGTCGTGAAAATGAGTACCACAGATGTATGGGGCAAGCTCAAACTCAGACCTCTGTGTGGATACCAGCGCGAAACGTACTTTTATGATACCGTTGCGCCACGCGTGCAAGATTTTGCGACCAAAATGGATAAACCTTTCCTAGAAGTCCCACGCTGCTTCAAAGCTGACTTTGACCGCTTGTCTGGGGACGCATGCTTTCTTTTCGAAGATGCAAAGCCTCTCCAGCCTGGCTGCGAGATTGATGGCGCAAGCTGGCAAGAAGCCTGCAGCGTGGCATCTCGCTACGCTCGTTTCCACGCTGTGCACTGGAGACCCTCAGAAGAGGTTTTGGATAATGACTTTGGCCTGCACTGGCATGCTGCGTTTGACGCCTTTAAGACACTGCATCCTCTGTTTATGAACTACCAGGCTGACTCTGGATTTCAGTCATTAATGAAGAAGCCTGAATTTGCCAATCTGGTAAGTCCCGAGAGTCAACGAAGCATTCGAGCATTCATTGATCACCTCGACATTGTTTTGGACGAGCTGATGGAAGGCCCAATGACTGTGATTCATGGGAATGCCCGTAAGGAAAACATGTTGTGGCCCGCAGCTGTGGAAGGCATAAAAGAAGACCAAGTCTGCCACTCAGGGCTAAAGTTTGATAATGCATATGATCGCCGTAAGGTACGCTGGCTCAGTGCTGAATGGCAATCAAGCTCCAAAGGGAAGGGAATCTATGATTTGGCTACCTTCGTCGGCCTTGACTTGGATACAGCACCTGATGCTGGGGATACTTGTGACCGTGTACTGGTTTCCGAATATGTCAAGTCTCTCAGCGAAGCTCTCGGGGATGCAAAGCGCCTTGGTGGCTATACATCGGAGACCTGCTGGCGGGACTACCGCCTATCTATGTTTCTTGCGGCCATGACTCCGATCTTTGCTACTCCACCAGCATCTCTGAGTGCTACGGCGCAGGCCCAGTTCCAGCGTAGTCGCGAGTGCATGCTAAGACGAGTGGTCAAAGCACTGGAACGTATCGATGCTTCGGAAGTACTTTACGAAGTAATCCAGCGCAGAGCACATGGTAAAAATCTGAACGGTGTGCTCACTACTTACCGACATGTCGAAGACAAAATGCTTGAACGCGACCGTGCTGGAATCGCGCTCCCTGGAGACCGGCCCTCTGATGCTCCTGTGGTGATTCGCAGTGCTACTCCGTACGATGAACCTCTGGCGCACTTCTCGCCCAAATCTCTCCTAAATTTAAAGGATGGAGCAGATATCCCTGCGGGGGAGGGTCGCCGTGATGTTTATGATCGTTGGTTCCTCAATGGTTACGATTCGGAAGGAAAGGTATTCTTTGCGACTGCTCTCGGATTCTACCCGGCTCGTCGCGTGATGGATGCCTCATTTTCTGTGATTGTGGAAGGTGTGCAGCACAACGTCCGTGTTTCACGCAAGCTCACCGAGCAAGAGTGGCCTTCTCATATAGATGCTAACGAAGCTCCGACTCGAGTTACCATGGACAGTGCTGTTGGACCAATCCGTATCACCATTAAGCGGCCGTTGCAGGTTGCTCAGCTCGATGTAACTGTTCCTGGTAAGGTGGAGGCATCTTTGACAATGAAAGCCCGTTTTGAGCCAGTCATGGAACCACCTTACGCGAACAACATCCGAGGCATTGGTGAGTTTGCGTATGAGCGATTCACTCAACTTGTGGGCTGGGATGGACTTATTCTCGTGGACGGGTCGCAAAAGATCGTGGTCAACGACTGGTGGGGTACACGCGACCGTTCGTGGGGTCGACGCCCGCATCTCCAAGCAGACAAAGGTGCTAAGAGGAACCAGCAGCGCAACCTCGTTGTGTCAAACCGTCTGGCAAGATACGCCATCAACCAAGCCTGCAGACCTCTCGCACAGACCCTGCCTCAGTTTTACTGGTTCTGGACTCCCATCAACGTCCCAAATGGTGGATTCACGTATCATTCACAACAGACTGAAGATGGCACAGTCGAAAATGGAGCTGCGCACATCTTTGGCGACCCCTTTGGACCGGAACATGCACCCTATGGCAAGGTTGAGGCTGCAGGCCACTCGTTGGAGTATCAAACCAATGGCACACGTCATTTCCAAACCTGCACAGTGATCATGGTCCTCCAGGATGGGCGGCGTGTAACTGTTCAATTTGAGCCAATTCGGCCCTTCTTCATGTCGGGAATCGGATACAGCCATGACAGCATGGCGCACGGTATGGCCCATGGTCCTGATTTGCTTGTGCAATGCGATAAATTGTCTACAGAAATGGCCAATCGTATGGAACCTTTGTCTTGGCATATTCAAGAAGTATCCAATGTCCGATGTGCTTTGTACGGCCGCGATGCGGGACCTGAGGATGCACCATTGGCTGTTGCTTCAGGCATTTCAGGCGCAGAGCAACTCGTTATCGGACCTCATACACCCTCTGGATTTACCTCTGTGATGGACGCCTGAACGTTGCTTCCTTCTCCAAAAAGAATTTTCTTACAAAGTAGTAGACAAAGTAGTACTAGTATGCTCTGCCAGTTATCTCTTCAGACTAAGAAAAGATACAAGAAAACTAGCAGATTGCTGAGAAGGTCATCCACATCTTGATATAGATTCAGAGCCCTTCCAGGGCCTCTCTGTTTGAGTTGTTGTTCAATCTTTGCAAGATTTGGCCACCGTCTTGCTCTCTTTGCAACACAACATATCAAGCGCATACACATGCTGTCACCGGCAACTCTACCAGTGAGACATGTGCGAGCCATATGGCCATATGGAACACAGATCCTTTCCGCCTTCAAGAAAAGAGGAAAGATATGTGGTGATGCTCTTTTTACCTTCCACTTATACTTCGGGCTTGCACATTTTGCATCCCCATAAGCCCTAATGAGGGTTTCGTACTACCTACTGCAAATAATGCTCACTGTAAGCACTTAAATTTTATACACAATAAGAAATAATCAATCAATTGTTTTAGAAAATAACATGGAAAGCTACATGTAAAAATAAAAAGAATAAAGCTGTCATCCTGAAGAGGCTCTACCGCTCCCGTTGGAGTCAACACGGGTCTTGTGAAGTGCCGACATGAGTATCGATGCAAGTTGCCAAAACGCCAAATAAACGATCACTACTTACATCCAAGAGCAGGAAGGACATTCCTACTTCGTTGTGCTTCGAGTTAATGTTAATGTGCTCATCTTTCTCAAGGCTAGGCTGTTTCCCGTATTGATTAATATCTCTACACTTCCCTAGCTAGGCTAGGCATACCTATAGCCGAGGTCAAAAGGCACAAGAACAAAAGGAACGTTCTAAATTACCGTATCCTGGGACGTCTCGCAAAGCACCCCCAAGCCGGCATGCATGCTTCTCTGCCGGTCCGCCAGTTCTGAAATGAAGATTTCTGGTTGAGCGATTTGGCTGCTCAGTTGCACGTCGCGGCTTGGGTTCAGAGGCCAGGAATCTCGCTCGGAGCAATGGACAGGGGAGTTCGCCTGAAGCTTGCTGAAGAGTACGGGGACCTGGATTCTGCCTTTGAGTAAGGCTGGGGGTTACTATGGAAGGTGCAATTTGGTTCGTGGACCTGGCGGACCGAAGTCCAGAGATAGTCCAGTACTACGAAAACAGGAGAGAGGATACTACCATTATCGTCCTGTAAGGATAGGTATACATAGAGGTGGATTGGAGAAACATAGTGAAGAGAATTAGGTGCCCTAGTGAGACTCGGGAGCAAACCGGAATTGAGACCTCAAGAGCAAGCCCAAGCAAGTTTTAGAGTCTTGGTGTTTTAAGTTTGGTTCTTGTTGGGAAGACCAAGTTGGCAATCATGGCGGCGGTACCGCAAGGAGAGGAGCTGAAAAAGCTGAAAGAACAGTATGAGAAGGACGGATTCTTTGTGGTAAAGGGGCTTTTCTCGTCGAAGGAGCTGGATATTTACAGGGATAGGTTCGAAGATATCTGCTCAGGCAAGGTTGAGCCAGCATTTGGTATGACCGTCATGAAGGATATTGAGATTGCACGCAAGAAGGGCAAGATTCGCTCGAGTAAGGATGTTACCAAGATTCAAGATTTTCAAGAGGACCCAGTAATGTTCGAGTTTTGCAAGCACTCCCTCATGTTGGATTACGTATCGGCAGTCATTGGCAGCGAGTCAGTACGTGCTATTCACAACATGCTCATCAACAAGCCCCCTGATCTTGGACAGGGCACGTCGCGGCACCCTATGCATCAAGATTTGCATTATTTTCCAATCCGTCCTGCAGACAAGATCATTGCTACATGGGTTGCAATGGAACATGTCCATCGCGAGAACGGGTGCCTGGCCGTGATTCCGGGGAGTCATAAGGGTCCTCTGCTAACCCATGGTAACCCTGACTGGGAAGGTGGTGTTAATAAGCTCTACCATGGCGTGAAGGACGATATTGACATGGAGAAGCGAGTTTACCTGGAAATGGAAACTGGAGATTGTGTCTTTTTCCACCCATTGTTGATTCATGGAAGTGGACGAAATTCTACGCAAGGATTTCGCAAGGCAATATCATGTCATTACGCCAGCGCGGAGTGTGCCTTCGATACTGTGCCTGAAGAGCTTCTTGAAGACTTCTTCAAAGGTCAGGATGAAATGCCTAAGGAAACACAAGAGGAACTCGTTCGTGAGAGCTTTAAGGCGCGTTCACGACAGGTACGAGGCCCTGTGCTGAGCCACTGGCAAGTGCAGTCTAGCTTGTAGATTTGCTACTAGCTTATATGGGGTACACTGTAGAGGTCAGAGGTTGTACTCACGAGAAAAGAACTCAGTGCACTTGCACGTATATCCCACAAATTAATTAAAAATGAAATATTCAAATTATATATGAACTTGATCAATTCTAAGTTAATCTGTATCAGTCAGACCGTTGTTTCTCTGATATTTCCCCTTCCATGTTTCAAAATATAAAGAAAGACATTGTAACTAAATTTTTTATGAATTAGAGGAAAACGTTGAACATTACGACACAGAAAATCTAGAGGGCGACAAAATATATAAAAAAAAAGAGTCAACAACCAAGAAAAGCAGAAGAGGTCAACGAAAATCCATATTTTCTTAGGTAAGGACCTTTTGATTCTGCCAAATGCGCAGATTTGGTACAATATGGTAGAGGATTTCACAACTCGTCATGCTTGGTCTCAGAACTAGCGTCATAAACAGGAAACCTTACAATATGAAATGGCTTTGCATGAAGACGATGGTCCCCGTCCATGATCTTGTCAAAAGCTGAACAGGCGACATAAACATAATGATTGGCTATGACAATGCTACTGGGCCAACGTAAGAGGTGAGAGTCCTGTACAAGTGTCATAACTGACCACCCTTGCGTAGGTTCAATTAAAGTTACTGCAGAATGTTCAAAATCAGAGATATATAGATCCCCGTTCGCTGGGTTTGCAACAATACCATCAGATATTGTTTTGGGTCCAAGTTGTTGGATCTGTGTACCAAGGGAGCTTGCGACCTTTGGGTTCATAACCCCACGAAGGGTTTTAAGGGAAAGGCTGTAAAGGTAGTCTCCGAACATTGATCCAAAGACAAGTCTGTCATTTTTGGAGTCGACTGCAAGTGATGAAAGGCCAGTTAGCCACGGATAGTCAATAGGGTCTTGATTATTGAGGATTGGCAAAACCGATCGATGAGCAACTGATTCATGACCTTTCAAGAGCGACCATGAACGCCATATATGTATATCTACGACAATTAAAGAAGGTATACTTTTTTGCACGCCAGAATTAGCAATGTAGATAAATTGTGAACGAGGGCAGAGAACCATTGCGTGGCCGGTTGCATCACCAATATCTCTATAAGGTAGAGTATAGCGATGGACAATTTCTTCAGAGGCGATCTCTATCACAATGATGCGCATTTCCTGATGATATTCAAATGGGTGACTGTCAAGAACAATTAGCCAGCCACGGATATTATCCACTGCAATTGCAGCAATCTTGTGCACATATTTCTTTTGAAATTCAGGAGAAGGAAAAGGACGAGAGATTCCTTCATCTGTGATCCATTCATTCAAAAGACCTTCACCCGCGTCTAGATCAGGGTTAGCATAAGGATGAGCAGAATAAAAGAGTCGACCACTTTTGTGCTCTATAGCGACTCCGAATGGAGCATCTGGAAGTGTGGCAACGATTTCAATAGTCGAGTTACTGTTCCATAAGGGTGGAGTGGACCGGTCTCGAAATGTTGGTTTTTCGCGCGAGGCTAAGTCAGCTTCTGCCAACGCCTCCATACCCATACTTTGAAGGATCTCGTCCTCTTCCTCAACACCATGCATTTTGATATCATCCCGCATATAGTTTTCGCCTGTAACAATACCAGGCGACGACGACAAAGATGAAGACCCGGCTTTTATGGGGCACGCAAGAAGAGCTACGCTTGCAGCAACCATAAAGCTGCTAGATAACAGCTTCATAGTTCTCTTAAGTTCGTTCCTGAGCGCCTTCAGGGCTTGTCTTTCCCTTTGTTTGTTTCTGCAGGACTTCTACAATCCAACCGGAGTATTTGTTCCCTTCCTTGCTCCCAAAAGTTACTTTGCCTTGCGTTCACCTCGCTCTCAGCCCCAAATAGCCTCAAGATTCCCAAACAAGCTTCAATTAATGGTCTAACGGGTCTACCTGACTTGATTTGAACCTCTTTTCTCAAAGAAAGACCTCACCGCCAAATCAATCATAGCTACTTAGGCTGAGTATGTAGGACTGCCTCTATGAAAAATGAAAGAGCATTGTGTAAGGAAAGAAAGTACTAACTTACTGAGCGACTAGGATTACTTATGCTTAATTAAGTACTGGTTATGCACTTATGAGAAGTGGGCAAAGCAATCTGCTGCAACGATGCGACGTATCCCAAACAACAATCAACGCTTGGCTTTTGAAGTATAATCGGCGAAGCTGTGTTTGCAAGATCTTGTGAACAGCACCACTCAAGCTAGCAAAAGCGATTATTCGAGGAGCTTGTTGTGCTTTGTTAATAGCTGGTTAGGCACGGTAGGTCGGAGCTGGTAGGCAGAGCATTTGCACTACCCATACTACAGGTACTAGGTGGTAGAGTTGATTCGTGCTGACCGAGCACTGTTTAGGTTGGCGAGACAGCTCGACGACTCCTTACGCAGGGCTGTGAGGTTGGTCTGGGCCGACGGGGAATTGACACGTGTGTGCGCATAACGGCCCGGGTATCGCATGCATTGCTTCTCATAACTTAAGTAGAATCATACCTGCACTTGGCACGTGTTACGTGATCAGAGAAATATAAAAACGCGCGTTCAAGGGTACTTTAAGGCGTACCCTTGGACTTCTTCTTGAGGCTAGCAAGATCTGGCGTAAAAGACCTGAGTTGAGCGACTGTGTCTATATTCTAGAACCCAAGCATCATGGGAGGCGTACTTTCACAACTGTGTTACATGTTAACGGTGGAGCACAAGTGCAATCCGGCATCGGTGGCAGCATCGCTAACATTTGTCCCACCTTATCCACCGCTGTATGAATTGCGACCATCTCCAGAGAATCCCTCGGAATTGCAATGGATCTTGCATCCAGAAGTTGTTTACTCCCCATTTCCTAATGTTGAGATCAACATAATGAAGACAAAGCGCGGAAGCTTTATTCCTGGATTTCTGTACAGGCATGCGGAGGCGAAGTTGACTGTTTTATTTTCTCATGGCAATGCCGCAGACTGCGGTAGTATGCGAGAGGGCTATATTCAGCTGTGCCAGCTAGCGAAAGTAAATGTATTTGCATACGATTATACGGGCTATGGCGCTTCAAACGGCCGACCAAGTGTTGCTGATACTTATGCTGACATCGAAGCAGCGTATGAATATGTGGCAACACACTTGGTTTCAGAACCTAGCAGACAGATCGTATTAATGGGTCAATCTGTAGGATCAGGTCCAAGTACATGGCTTGCGTCGCGGCGCAAAGTAGCTGGGCTTATTTTACATTCTCCGATAAAATCTGGATTACGAGTGCTCGTGGAAAACAGGGGTCCTCTGTGTTGTTGTGACATCTATCCAAATATTGACCGTATTAAGAACGTTGATTGTCCTGTTCTGGTTATTCATGGTGAGGACGATGACCAAGTTGGCGTGAACCATGGTAAGGATCTCGCAAATAAGGTGCCCAGCGATCGTCGACATACGCTTTGGATTGCAGGCGCAGGGCACAATGACATCGTTGAGAGTTATCCCCATATCTACTATCCTGCAGTTGGGAGGTTTTTGCAGACATTGGATTCATCTGCGGAGCCTCCGAGCGCAGAAGAAGCCGCTACAGTCCCGGCACCTTTTCAGGTTTCGGCGCCGAGCGAGCAAGAGATGCGTCTCGTCATGGACTAAATAATGGGTACAAACGTCCTGATTGTTGTGCAGCGTTATTGAATATTTGATCAAGTGTATCAGCCCCCCAAATGGGGCTGGTTAGCATTTGACAGAGCTCTAAACCCGGTTAGGCTTTGCATAATTGTTCCTTCAATATTTATAACATGCAGTTGTTTACTAATGATAGTAGTAGTTCCTGAACACTTTAAATTAGCAATCTATATAGATTTGATTGTGACGAGAATGTGGGTCTTCATTATAATTTTTGATTCTCTCGGATGTTTCAAATTTCTGAGAAACTTGATTGTACAGGTGAAGGGTGCGGTTGTGTTTTTATACTGGATGGGGGCATTTAGATGCGATGCAGATTTGAGTATTTGAGTCTTCTTTGATTCATGGCTCACCTAGCACATACTTGAAGTGAGAGGTCAAGTGCCTTTGCTGGCTCCAAATGTCAAGATAATCGGAGCAGAGTCGACAAATAATGAAACGCGCCCTATTTCTCCAATCTGAGATCTACTTAAAAACCAAACGAAATGTAATGTGTTGTACTTATTTGCAGTCTCCAACTCAAAGATTCTCTGCTCAACGCCAAAACTCCGATTTTTTTAGTTCTTAGAAGTAAGTGGCCGGCTTCGTAAAGGAGAGCTTCACTATGCGTTCCTGGTGAAAACGATGTCTTCCAGTCCTGTAAGTACCTATATACATATACTTTTGCTACGACATGAGTAGATTGTAGGTAGGTAACGTCCTATTGCTATCTAGAGTAAGGCCACTACCACCACAGTACCAGTATTCACTTTTTTTTTTTTTTTTGGCCTATAATTCATTTAAAAAAATTACTCATTTTGTAGTAGTCTTGCCTAGCACATTTTTCTGAAAACGGATATCAGGGCGATACCCAGATTCCCATTTGCACATATGTAATGTCAAATTATTTAAAAGCACATTAGAGTATCAATTGTATCAACAACAATGACGTGAATAATGAATACCTTTTTGAATTCTATTTTTAAAATACTTCATACTTCAGCATAGCCAGTGACCCCATTATTTCGTCCTGATAATCAAACTTGCTAACTTCAATTTCATAAATAGGGGGTGCATCAAAGACCATCTCTCGCGCATTACTCCAAGTCCATAATTGCAGTAGCGCTAGCGCTCTCAAAGTTTATCATGCTCCAGGCAATACTATCAGTCTTGCACAATTGATTGGTCACGGGCTTTGCAATTCTGTGGATGTGTGTGAACAACGCCCATCGCATCCTCTGAAAGAGCAATAAGACACGGGGCAGTTTTTCTGGCGTCATCGTGTAACTGACCCGTCAGGGTCATCGCCACAAGAATAAGCATAGCCAAAGCTGCTTTGTCGCTTTGGGAACTAATTCCGCATTTTTGTGCAGGCCACAATCCACATGAGAAAAGTCCGAGTAGCTGGCAGCTAGCTCGCTAGATGTGGCGAGACCACCGCGATTTCCACGAGGCGGTAGGCGTCTTCGATGTCGAGGCCACTCCAGCCAGCCAGCTACCCCGAGAGAGCTCGAGTCGAGCCTTCGAATGCGTGAACGATCGACTGGTGGACTATATCGTGGAGCTGATTGATCTCTTCCAGCTTCCGAGGTTCTCCATCTTCAGTTGAGGTGTTCGTAGCAGTGAATAAGCCTCCATTCCAGCGATAATACAGCGACGGGCAGGACACAGCCTCCACCAAAACGGGCCACTCGTAGCACTGTAGCGGCCAATCTCTCGGGCGAGAAAGCTTAAACTCGTGGCACTTTTAACCTCTCGAAGAGGCCATGGACGAGCTGAAGCCATAGGCCACCTCGGGCAGGTAGTCCAGAGCCTTGTGTTGTCCCGTGAAGGTATGCGTGAAGAAATGGAGTAGCTCTCCTCGCATTTTCAAGAACCAGGAATGATGGAAACAGCGATAATCATGGCTACCGAAACAGGAAACAATCGCGACCTAACTAATCCACAGCGAAGTCCACCACATCCTTAACGCAGATATCCTAATACGGTGCGTCCAAGTCAGAGTTCCTCTCGAAGCCCACTCCACCGGGAAGTAGGTACCTAGGTAGGCGCAAAGCAGAGGTATGTATTTTATTTCCATTGAACAAGAAGGAGAAGAAGAAGCAGAAGTACCATTACTTCTCTGGAGGTGCCAATAGAAGGTGAGGCGAGAGACCACCGACGTCGCGGGTTTTTATCGCTCCTCGAGGACGCTTAGTTCCGTCGTTTGTGGTTTGGCGGCATTGCGCAAATTTTTTATCCGCTTTCCAGTATTCCGAGCAAGCTCTTGCTTGGCTCTGTCCTCCAACCATCTGCTGTTGCGAACTTGCCTCCTCGCTGCCGCAAGCCAATTTGAATTTGCTAGTCAGAGACACCAGATTCTCAAAGGGTTATTCTGTCTGCTCACTATGGTAGAAGAATTATTGTAAAGCTGGAAAGAAAAAGGCCTTTGTTTAATTAAAAGTATTCTTCGGTCTCTGATCTGATGGGTCGCATTTGTTCAAGAAGACTATCTCTTTAAATCCATTGGTCATGCATGTTTGGACATCATGGCTGTACCACTAAACCATTTGTTTTGAGCGATCGTTTTGATCGAGAGTCGTGCGCTTCGTCGAGGAATAAGTACAAAAGAACTTCAACAAAATTGGTTATTAATTCTGAGTGGTTTCCAGGTTATTTATTCTCGTGTTTATCACTATAAAAAGAAATATACGCATACATAAAAAATAAAAGAAAAAACAAATAAAAGAAAAAACAAAAGAAAAGAAGGTCACGGGGAGATTAAAAAGAATTATTGAAGAAATGTGTTTTCCCTTTGCTTTTCGAATACTGCATCACAAGGTCCCTTTCGAAATCTCTGCACAACTCCGTCGCAGCACCTAGAGCACCGCAGCACTCTTCACGGATAATTCTCAGTCTGTGACCTTTGTGGCGTATGACCTAATCGTCGATTCTCCTTTGCAGGTTTTGGGAGACTACGCTGAAGGCAGAAGACAAATACATGAAATTTGCCAGCAAAATCTCGTTCCCAAAGTCTCTAGAACCAGCCCACGAGAGCCGTATGTACGCCGCTTAAAGCACTGTTATATGTCTTTTAGTTCTAACGTAGTCCCTTTGCCAGTCTTTTATGTTGCTCCTATGATGGTCTCCCGTCTGATGACTAAAGGTTTCACAGCAATTTCACTTTGACCAACACCCTGGGTTTCAAGGTGTCGCGGGCGCTCCCCAAACCATAGACCAACCTCTGGGTAGGCCGTGCAATTGCCAATGGGTGTTCTACATTGCTAGAATGATATTGGAGTTGAATCTGAGGTTGGGCTGCTTGCTTTCAGAGCAGTAGTTTGAAGCACTTTCCGTCTTCATTTTCACGAACATGAATACTGAGATTGATTTTTAATTTGTCATAAAAAGGAAAAAAGCTTTCAACAGCTTTTAAAAATTTCATCTTTAAACAAAATGTTTTCGAAGTAATGAAGACTTTCCCAGGTGTGGGCCATGCCAGCAAACGGATGGGGTTAACAAACCAACAGAAGCACCTCGAGTTGTGAAAGGCTCAGGCATCAGCTTCAAACTCGCTGCAGAGGAGTCATTGGTGGAGTGATAATACCGGCCGCTTCAAGAGCACTCACAGAGCTGCAGGCTAAGCCAAGCCAGGCGGTACAGAGGCCGAGTTTCCTGAGAATAACATGTGATTGAAAAATAAAAATAAAAATAGACTTTCTCTCGTACACACTCCTTCCCAAATTTCTGCATGATCTTAGCTACTACTGAATCCGATGAAATCGTTAGAAGAGCCTAACACATCCAATTAATTGTCAGTCAGCACCTACTATGTCCTACTAACCTGCGTATCGATCGAAAGGAGATAATATAATAATAAAAACTTGAAAGAAAGCAAGCAAGAAAGCTCACTGAGACTTGCTCGCATGATTCACATAACACCGGGAGGGGATCAAGATGTGTTGTTTTCGTTCGCCATCCCAGAGCCTTTGAGAATCTATTGGGGAGCCAACACATGGCTTAGGTCCGCATTCCCAAGCATGGGTTTCTCTCCGCTTCCTTAGCTCCCCTAAGTCGTCAGTTGCCGCTTATAAACACTGGGCATTTGCTTTCATGTCCGCACTTTCCCTGCCTGCTATCAGTTACCTAGGCGCCTGCTAGCAGTAGCCATGGACTAGGAGTAGCGTACCTGGCTAGCTGCCGCCTAGTCGGCTCAGGAATTAATTCTCAGGTGCTGACAGTGATGAGGCCCATCCATCCATCAATCAATCCTGGTGTGGGCCGGGCGAATGGGAGTAGAAAGACCTCCTTCGGCGCTGCTCGCTCGAGCTCGAGCTTGGAGTAGCAGGTACAGAATGGCAGCCTGGTCCACGCCCGTTTCTCCGCCTTTGGATGAGCCATATCTTTGCTGTTGGCGTGTGCTTGTTTGTTTGTAGTTGTTTGTAGTTGTTTGTATGTTTGTTTGTTTAGTTGCTTTCTTTCTTTTAGTAATTGCCTGTCTCTCTCTCTAGCTAGTCAGGGGACTACGAAGTTGTTACCATCCATGATCCATGATGAGAATAGGTAATAATACAGCAGCGCAGGGAGTGCACATTGCGAGAGCACAGCACCATAGATTACATAACATACTGCTGCGCCACTTAGTGCCCACTTAGTTCTTTGGGAGTGCTGGAGATGTTGTAAATCGCGGACTCGTTTTCTATTGATCTCATCGGTCTCTCGTTGCTTGCTTCAGTGCCTTTGTACCAAGAACTGACTGCGTTGCTTACTTGCTTGCTTTCGATGGGGTCGGGTCCTAATGGTTCCTTCTCCCTGTTGCTTGATTGTTTGCTCTTGTTTGTTCTTGTTTGTTCTGTTTGCTCTTGTTTTATTTGCTTTCTTTGTTTGCTTTGTTTGCTTTGTTTGTTCTTGTTTGTCCTTTGGAGGAACCTGAAAGGGAAAGAAGGAAAAATAAGCAGCAAAGGAAGAGAAAGGTAGTGAGGAACTCACTCGAGTGAGTGCATGTAATTCGAGGGAGGAGGCCAATTCTTTCTGCGCTATCGCAAAAGGTCAAACCTCAAGAGATCGAGCGGCAAGCAGCGGT
Source organism: Schizochytrium sp. TIO01 (assembly GCA_004764695.1). Classification (NCBI taxonomy): domain Eukaryota; class Bigyra; order Thraustochytrida; family Thraustochytriidae; genus Schizochytrium; species Schizochytrium sp. TIO01. The sequence continues at coordinate 2,972,670 of SMSO01000025.1, read as the reverse complement.
CGCGGCACCTTCCTTACCATCTTTGCTTTGCCCATGCTCTGGCCAGAGAAAGGGAGGACGAACGAAGGTGGTGAACTCTCTGTGGCATATACAGATAGAAATAATACAAGTTAAAAGACCAAGAAATAGCTTTTCACAAAATGCACTGATGCCTTAATGGAATGATGTGATGATGTTTCTAAATTAATTAGAATATAATTATTGTTGTTTTTGTTTTTTAATTAAAACCAGTACAAGCTTTTTAATTTTTATTTTTTTTAAAAACAACGAACGAAATCAAAATATTCGTTCCTCAGTCGTTGGTTTCTCTCTGCTTCTCCGACTTCAGAAAAACGAGATGTCATTGGCCTTGAAGTTTGCGTCCTAAACTCGAGCTTAAAAGCCATGGTTTCGGTGCACTGGTCTGCCTTCAAGAAACAATTAGACGCCAATCGATCACCGGAGTCATGGCATCTTCTTCACAAAGCAAATAACCAATGCCTTCTTTCCGCGTAGCACCTCGTGGCAATGCGCCTAGCAGTCACTATGGGGCACTTAGCCCTCAAACGGGTAGTAGGCTTCAGCTAGGAGAAGTAGTAGGCGGAGGCTTGGTACATCGGCAAAGAACAGAACACCAAAGGAATGAATCTATTGGAAAGAGAAGAGAAGAGAAGAGAAGAGAGGAATGAAAGAGAAAGAGCCACGAAAATAAGCGCACAACAGTGAAAGACTTTGGGTTTTGCAATCAATGCCGATGCCGTGAGTGAGGCCAGTTCTGTGGACAGCAGAGCAAATGGGACCCTCTCTACGATGCAAAGCAAGCAAGGCATCTGTGACGCAAAGCCGCCGCGTGGATGCCTGCCTCCTGCTGTTTGTTTTGTTTTGTCTGCAATGGCGGTCAAATATGAAGAGATGGTAAAAGAATCGAATTGGCAATCCATGAGATAGATAGGCGGTATATAGGCAGTATATAGGTAGGTAGGTGCCTAGCACCTCCTAGGCCCATCCTATCGTGTCTATCATCTTATCATCTCTCTCTCTCTATCTCGCAGTCGTAGCGAAGCCGCAGCGCTGGAGCTGGCGTGGTTCCTGGCCGTCTGCGGGCGACGTCCATGGGGGAGCAGCGCATCCGCATCGTATGCGACGGCATTTCGATGCCCGAAAGATCATCCTCTCGAAAGACGGGGACGGCTTCGCCTCGGGAAGGAGAAGATGCAGGGAGAACTTCGAGGCTTTCTCTCTCTTTCCTGCATTCATTCCTTCATTGAGGTGTTCTTTCTTTGCATGTCTGTCTATCCGTCAAAGAAGGAAAGAGAGAAAGAGAGAAGGAAAGAGAGAAAGAAAGAGAGAAAGAAAGAAAGAAAGAGAGAAAGAAAGAGAGAAAGAGACACACGATCATTTGTAAAGAAATGAAATGACAAGAAAAAGACAAAATCCCAGCGACGAAGAATCAGGAGAGAACAGCAGACTCCTGCTTCTTCAAGTCTAGCCAAGCCAAGCCAAGCCGAGGCAAGCCAAGCCACTGCTCACAGGCGAAGTGGAGGCGCCCAGGATAAAGGAGGACCGTTTGGGCATCGTTGCGAGAACGTTGGAGCACGCGAGTGAGTGAGTGAGTGACAGTCCTGCACGTGAGAAAGCAGATCGACCTCAGAGAGCATCTTCTCCTTCTCGACTCTTTTGGCTTTGATAAAGAACTAACTAACACTATCGTGAGCGATGAATATTCATTCATTCATGAGCGATGAAAGTTCGTCAATCAGTGCTAGCTTTCTGCCTAAGCGCGCGAAGTAAGTGGGTACCTATAGAGAAAAGCGGAAAACGTTTTCAATTAAACTTTGATTGAAAATTCAAATTTGCTTCAAACAAAAATAAAAACTAAAAATTATAACTCTTGTTTTTGGTTTTTATTTAAGGAGAGAAAAAAGAGAAAAAAAAAAAACAAGAAAATGGAAATTCAAATTACTAGTTGGTAAGAGGCGCTATAGGGGTCTTAGGTAAAAGGTTTAAATTGGGTAAGAAATACTTTCGTGAGTTGCATTCATTTATTCATTCCTTTCTTTTCAGTCATTGATCAATCATTCAATCATTTAATCGATAGATCGATCTGCTGCCTGCCTCGCGGAGAGCTACGGCAGAGCAGAAGGGGCGCATTGAAAACGAAGGCTCGCTTGCGACGAGCCGAGTGCCTTGACACCGAAGCTGATCGCCTTTTTGAAGCTTAAGTCGGCTCTAGTCAGCTCCCGCGCCGCTCGCCAGGCCATCGCGGGTCCATCGTCTATTTGTTTCTCTGTTTTCTGTTGTTCTTCGTCAGCGCAGCATTCTTTGCAACTTGGGCAGCCTGAAGGAGTCTGCCTTTGTTTTGTTTGACCTGACAGCGCTAAAACCCAAAGCGCGGCGGTGCCAGTCTTGCTGTCATCCTCTGCATCTTCGCCTTTGAACTGGGGTTTCACATAGTTAGCGTCGCTCTTTGTCCGTCATCACAGCATCGCACGTCGGTGGAGGAAAAACTTGGGAAGCAACAGACGAGGGCTACTGCGAAGGCATAATTTGCTCACCCGTTGTTCTGACCTCTGTGGAAACCTGGCACAAGGTTTTAATCTATCGTCTGGAACTTGCTGGTATTCTTTGACTAGCTTCAAGACGGTTGTTATTGCGCGTCAGAAGAAGATTCGTGTTTGAAGTTTGGGAATCTGATAGTAGCACACAGCTGTAAAAGCAAGGCTCTTCCGCGCAGCACATAAGACTCGACTCCTCGTTGCGTCATATATTCGCTAGTACTTTGTGACTTGACTGGTTGGCTTGCAATGAACTCCTCAGAAGCGAAGGTTACTGCGACCGAGGCACGACTCACCATGAACTCTGAGGAGGCCAAGGTCGCGACACCAGTTGACGGCAGCATCGTGAATGGTAGCTATAAAGTCTCCCCCCCTCCAGAGTTTAATCACCTCTCTGCGCAGGTATATGATGCTCCTATCCATAGACGACTTTCGCATCAAGAATCCCCACACATTTCTGTGCAACGTTTGTGTATTATTGAGGAAGACCATGCTGGTCTACTTGCTCATATCACGACCCGCATTGGCCAATGCGGCATCAACATCGTAGGTAACACATGCAAGGCGCGTGGACATCTTGTTTTCCAAGTAGTGGATATTGAAGTGGACCATGACCAAGCCATCGAAGTGGTTGCTGAAGTTGAAAAGATTTCTGGTGTTCGTAGTGTCTCCCTCGGCGCCTTCAATGCCCAAACTGGTCAAATTTATAAGGACACTGCCCCTCTACGCCTCTGCATCATTAACGAAAACGTACCCGGTGTGCTAGGTGAGATTGCTTCTTTGCTGGAAGTTGATCTTGGCATCAAAATTGTTGGTCAAGTCAACCGTAGTCGCGGCAATAAAGCGTTTAACGTCTTCGACGTGAAGAACACCGAACGTGACTGGGTTGATGTCTGCGTGCGTGTGGAAAAAGTGAAACACGTTCTTAGCTGTACCTTGGGAAATTTCAAAGCAGGTGGAATGGCAGAAAATGTATTTACAGGACACGAGAGTGACGCGCATTCTGATATAACCGATGATGGTTTGTCTGTGCGGTCTACCACAGCAACCTTTTCTCCTTGTGCGAGCACGATTCTTGAGGAGGGAAGTCCTCTTCTGCTTGAAGAAGATCCAGAAGGTGGCTTGGACAGTGCTGTGCCGCATGTTCTTGTGCCCCCACCCCGCCCCGCCTCCAGTGCTAGCGTTATGGCACGCGTACGGTCTTCTAGTGGTCTTCCGGTGAGGCCTGTATTCTCTGGTGCAGCAACTCTCGGTGTGGTTCAATCTGCCTCCACAGCTACCGCAATTGTAAACACAGATAAGAGTAGATATTACAATGGTAGCCGTGAAACCACGCGTAGCCGTACACTTATGATTATGAACGAGCGCGATGCCCTTACCAAAGATGCCAGTAAATTAGTCGTTGTCATGGTTGGCTTACCTGCCCGCGGTAAATCATTCACAGCCCGCAAGTTGAAACGGTTCTTGTGCTGGCGTAACAGTCGTGCACGCATCTTCAACGCTGGCAAATATCGTCGTGAGCGGCGTGCAAAATCAGACTCAGACCACGATTCCCAACAGGAAGGGTCCAACGATAATGCCAACTTTTTTGAGACCTCAAACGAGGAGGGGTCTCGTGTCCGTCAGGAAGCCGCGAACCGCGCTTTGAGCGACCTCTTAGCATACCTTAGCAAATCTAAAAATACAGCAGTTGGTATCTTCGATGCCACTAACAGTACTCGGGCTCGTCGTCGGTGGATTGTGGAACAGGCCAAGGGTATTGCGAGCGTTGTTTTCATTGAGGTGATCTGTGATGACGAAGAGGTGCTGATGGAGAACTTGCTTTCCAAGGTGCGCAACTCACCAGACTTTGAGGGTATGGATGAGGAAAAGGCACTTGGTGATTTGCGCGCGCGCATTGCAGCATATGAAAAGGCATACGAACCAGTTGACGAAGACGTATCCTACATTAAGATTTATAACATGTCCAGTAAGATGCTAGCCAACAAAATTTATGGACGTTTGGCTCGTTCTATTTTGCCATACATGTTATCACTTCATGTGGGCTTGCGTCCGATCTACTTTGTCCGTGCTGGACTTGCCGAGGACTCCGCCATCTCAAATTTGAAACAGTGGCCAGCGGAGTTTGATTTCCTAGACCCATCTACAGAATCAAAGGCCTCTAAACTTAGCCACCTGGGCCACGAATTTGCTGAACGACTTGCCAGTTGGCTGGAGACTGCTGTTTGGGTGCGCCATGATGAGGATCTTGACGCGGATGATGCCGAGGCTCTTGTGGAGGAGGAGGCCGGTGAGGGTGTTCATGAGAACTCTTTGGGCCGTGCGTTTTCGTCTATGAGTAACCTTCAGAGCCTTCGTGATATTGATGCCGATGGAATTTCTTCTGGCCTTCTTAGCTCAGACCGTCGTCGTGAAGTCCGACGTGCTGATGGTCGTCGCCAGCGCGGTGCTGTCTTGAAGTTGCTTAGCTCAACTTTGCCTCGTGCTCAGCAAACCGCAGATATCGCCACGTCGAAGTTGGATGAGTCGACCGTTGTTGAACTTTGCCCTATGCTTAACCCCTTGAATAAGGGTGAGCTTGGCGGTTTGTCAATGGATGCTATCCAAAAGTTGCACCCAGAATTCTACGAATCATGGAAAAGACACCCATATACACATCGCTTTCCTGGTGGAGAATCCTACCTTGATCTGGTGACGCGCCTCGAGCCAGTATTGATTGAGGTGGAGCAGCAAACTGCACCGTGTTTAATTGTATCACACGTAAGCTGCATCCAGGTTCTCTTAGCTTACTTTCTTGGCGCTCCTGTGGAGGAGGCCATGAAGATCAAGGTACCCTTGCATAAGTTAATTGAGGTGACACCAAACCTCGGCGGCTCGTGGGAGATCAAAGAATACGAGATTTAAATGTTCGCTACTTTTCGACTTTCTTTAGTATTGCGTCTTGAACTAATATTTTGTGACAGTAAACTTAAGCTATTGTGGCCTCATAGACAAGCATGTGAACCATTGTGCGGACGGGTCGACGGAAATCCATAGCACTCGCACGAAATGCCCCTTGAGAAGCATTTGTGATGAGTTGTGTGAAAACCTTGTCTTTTTATTGTTTTTATTTTTTATTGTTTGTTTAGTATTTGCCTGATCTTGGGCAATGGCTGACGTCATAATGTTGTATCAAGTCACTTCGCTGCAATTTGCAGTTTATTTTTTAAACACATCAGTATCCAATGCCGTTGCCTTCATTATTGGCGCCTGAGAAGGCAAGATTAAAACCGAGTGATAGTTACATTTGTTTGGCAGAACATCATTTCACACTCCTTTGGGAAAATAAATAAATAAAATCTTCTGTGAATGAGAGAGAACGATATGCTACATTTCCATTATTTAGCACATCCTTTAGGGAATTCTAGTAAAGCAATAGGAATCATTTGCACTTAATTAAAGTAACAATGAAAAGAATTAAAAATTAGTAGTAGTATTTGTAAGTCTTAACTTCAAACAGCACAGCGTGCATTATTTAGGGCCCAGCGTTTCAAATCAATGCTTTTTGATTCAGGATATTAAAACCCTACACATTTACATCAGTCAAGTTTCTATCAAATAAGCTTTACTCTGATCTGTACGAGAATGTCCGAGTTTCTCATCTTTCATTCAAAAGCTAGTACCAAAATTTAACTGAGAAAGTCATCGTTCATCTTAATTTGAAGTTGAAGTAGTAAAAACAAATTTCCACTCCTTGCATAAAGCAGTATCTTCAGGCTTTCAAGGGAACTCTATCCATTCTTTGGTTTCAGAAATTATAACGTAATTTGCTCATCGCTTCATTCTTTTTATTGCCATTCTCAACAAGACGCATTTTGGCTTTTGGTAATATTGAACTAGTGCAAACTAGCAGAAAGAAGACACAAAAGGAAGGAAAAGCCCTCGCATAGCACTGCGACTCGTAATAGAACAGATCGTCTCGCCTTTTTTAATACCGATCATCAAGGAGAGCTTTAGCTGCTGCATCTCGATCCCATGACAAGGGGAAACTCTCTTCAGTTGCTTCCCGATCTTGTTTCCAAATCTTAACACTCTTATCTGCCTCACAAGTAATAAGGCGAGAACCGGTAATGTCAAAGGCAGATGCCAAAACACAAGCCTCGCTGTCCAGAGAACCTGGTTGAGGCGTAGTTCGCAAAGTCTGAAAACAATGTCCGCTAGACCAGTCCCAGAAGCACATAGTACCATCCTGGGCGCCAGAAAAGAGTACATCATCGTTATTCACAGATAGTGCATTGACAATTGAGTCGTGGCCCTTCATATTAAGCATAAACCGCCCATCCATGCATTGCCATTTCTTAATGCAGTCGGCTGCACCTGAGGCAAACGAAAACTCATTAGGGTTACGCGCGAGCGCACGTACGCCCTTCTTATGATTGGTGAGTGTGGTCATAACCTTGCCTGCTGCGAGATCCCAAAGCTTGATGGTCTTATCCATAGATCCCGTGATAATCTGTGGGTCGGAACCCTGAACTATAAGTGATTCTACGCTATCCTCGTGCCCTGTGAGTAGATGGACTTCCTTCCGCGAGCGCATGTCCCAAACTCTTGCTGAGGCATCGCGACTTCCTGTAACTAATACGTCAAGTGTTGGGTGCAGTGCTACTGAGTGCACGGCCTGGAGGTGTCCATGATATTCTCGAATGACACGGTTTGTCTCGAGATCCCAGCACTTCACAGTCTTATCCTCACCAACACTGAAGAGATACGGGTGTCTTTCGCTGCTGGCAAGTCCCCGCACACCGTGCGAGTGTGCCGTGAGCGTGACTTTCCGAACTCCGCTTGCAAGGTCCCAGCATACAATAGTACGATCTGCCGATCCCGTGAAGAAGAATTTATTCGATGGGTCCACTGACACACAGCGAACCCAACCCAAATGTCCTGGCAAAACCTTGTGTAATTTCCATGGAGCATGCCATTTCGGCCGAATTGGTTCTGGAGCTTTTCTCCTGGATCTCATCGCCTTGGATTCCTCCTCTACAAGGTCTGCAGCGCCAAGTCTGCGTAATCTATCGTCCAACTTGCGTTTCGCTGATCCTGGTTTCGTTTCATTTGCAAGCACAAGCTGCAACTTAGCCTCATGGCCAACACTGTTCTTATCATCCAAGTCTTTAGAACTGCCACCAACTGCTTCTGTGCTCCCGGAGTCAGTAATTGCTGCAACCTGGGCTTCAGATTTCGTGGTTTCTGCGATGTTCTGTGAAGCCTTTATCTTGCTTTTTAAGTGAGCTCTCGAGGCGTCTCTAGCAGCAGCCGCGTTTGCAAGAGTGGCCATGTCAGCGTACTCCGCACCAAGCTTAAGCTTCATGCGACGGTTGCGCCAGTCGCTGTTCTCTGGACCGGAGCCGAGTAAGCCCATACCATCGCCGGTTGGATCCGTGCCACTAAACATCTCACCGCGCCGCCGCACTAGAGTGGATATGGCATCCTGCACGTCCATGGCACTAGTGGGAGGGAGGAGCGAGCACCAAACTTGCTTCGTAGGGTTCTGTGGCTTAGCTTTAGCTACTCCACTTCGAGATCCGTTCTCAGCCTTGGCGTGCTGAGATATAATTTGATTTGGTTTTAATGTTGTTTTTATTGGCGAGTGATCAATTGAATGGAATGAATGGAATGATTGAAGGGAATAAAACTTACTAATTTATTGAATGAATAGACAAAGTCACATGCATAGTCAGGAATGCCGATATGAAAAAAGGCTTTTCCGAAGTCGATCATTTTGCGACGCAGGACAGGAATCTGTAAATAGAAGATTATGCTACAGCACCTGATGGCTAAATTCGTCAGGTCTGAGATCACGCTGTCTACCAAGAACCTGGAAAATATGTTACGGCAAAAATCTGGAAGAATTGATTTAGCAGTTTATTTCTTGCTGACGACTGCGATCTACACTTGAATTTGCTGCCAGAAGGTTGGCCTGACAAGACAGCAAACGTTTCCAAGTGCTTTAAAACTCAAGGTCATCATCTTATATTTCGAGTGACCGAATTCTATGTGTATTGTTCTATTTACCTAGTCAAAATATTAGATAGTACTACTAGCGTCTTGTTGAGCTGAGCGTCGTTGAATTTCTCAGAGCACACAACATTGCCATGCTGAGTTGCTGCAAAACCGTACAATCAAGTGTTGAGATTTGGTGGGGATTGCAGCTAAGACGAGTGAAGGACTAGAGGTCCATTCGGTGCTTGAAGACGGTGATTTTATAGTTAGTGCCAACCTCAAGCGTAGTGCAAACAAAATGTTAAGGTCGAGTGTGGGCGTGTGCTTCGACATCGATGGTGTCTTGGTTCGTGGCAAACGTGTTCTCCCGGGTGCTCGCGAGGCCGTGAAAACCTTGCGAGATATGGGTGTGCCTTTTGTGTTCTTGACAAATGGTGGAGGTCATTTTGAGAGGGATCGTGCTGCAACTCTTTCGGAGAGGCTTGAAATCCCTGTTGACGCTTCCCAAGTCGTTCTGGCTCACAGCCCAATGCGCAGCCTAGTGCCTGAATTCCATGATCGCCGCGTGATGATTCTTGGTTGCCGCCAAGAAGTTGATGTAGCTCGCGAGTATGGTTTTACCAAAATGACTACGCCGCAGAAATTCCACTCCCAGCATCCGGATTTGTACTCCTTTCGCGAGGCTGCCCCTGACTCGGAAGAGGATAAGTTTGCAAACGATCCCGTCGAAGCTCTCTTGGTCATGCACGACCCGATGGATTGGCACGTTGAGGTCCAGGTTTGCCTAGACATTCTCTTGGGTCGTGACCCGATCCGGATGGCACTAAACAATCCTGCAGACGATCCAACGCACCGCACCCAGGTCGTGCCTATTTTTAACTCGAATGAGGACTTCATATACGCATCAGCATACCCGCATCCACGCCTTGCACAGGGAGCCTTTCTTGAGACACTAGCCAATTTGTTTCGAAAAAGTACAGGAGGTACAGAGCTTCAGGTTGGGCGATTTGGTAAACCGCATGCTGTTACCTTTAACTACGCTAGAAAACTTTTGGAGAATCAGAATGGACAGCCCATGCAGCGTATCTTCATGATTGGTGATAACCCAGATGCCGATGTAGCAGGTGCAAACAATACTGGTGAGCCATTTCGCAGCGTTTTGCTTGAAACTGGTGTTTATAAGAAGGGTCACGATACCAACAATGCTGCGTATGTGTTGCCTGGGGTATGGGATGTCATTGAGCAACTTGTTATTCCTTACTACAAGGAGCACCATAGTTAGCTTATTTTTAATGGTAGATAAGAACCTAATGTAAGTAATATCTAGCTCACTTGCTTTGGTCGCTCTTTGTCGATGCTAATTTGGCGCAGCACCTTTTCCTATCTTCATGAGTATATATTTCGAACGTATGGGTTTCGGTAGCTTGTCCAAATCATTTGTTGATAAGTTGATATAAGAGGTTCTTCCAAAAAATGGTTATGTACGAGTCCATTGTTGAACCAGGATACGCAAGAATGAAGTAGGGTAATTAAAGGTTGGGTTCATAATTCACAAGGTACCCGGGAAAGGAACTAAAGAGCACATGGGAGCTTCAAACAACAGAAAAATTGATATGTAAAGGTATTTTCGAATGGTCGATTGCAAGAGTTGTGTTTTGCATGAAAAAAAAGGCGGGGAAGGTTAAAATAGACATCTTCAATCTAGTGAGAGAAGGTCCTCCTCTAACCAGTAGTCACGTATTCACAAGAGGGACGTGGCAGGATAAAAGTTCCGCCAAAGAGAAAACAGGAGCTGAGTTGTAGTGCAGAGTATGGCACTCGCGGGTCATTTACCCAGCAAGGAGAGTTGCCGAGATAGCTACTTTCTTACTTTGATTTGCCAAAGCCCTTGGCGAGTTGCATCTGAGCACCACTCCAGTCCATCTTCTGCCGAGTAATGGGCAAGGCACGGCGCATATCCTTGAAGGCCTCCTGGCTCATGTTAACGTACATATCTTCAAGAGATTCTTGGACGTTGGACTCAATCGTAGAGATTGTGTCAGTAACTGCAGCACCAAGGGACTCAGGGTCATCAAAGGAAAGAGCTTCATCATCGACGTTCTTCTCGGTACTAAGCTGCACGTTGCCATCCTCGAAGGTGTGGCAGTTGATCTTGACCCATCCATACAAACACTTTTCCTCGAGACTAACGATAAAGCGCGAGCGCCAGCGTCCAGACCAGTAGTTCTTGAGGTTGATCTTTTCACCTGAAAGGATTACCAAAAGCTCTGAATCAGTGGCTCCACAGACAACGCTGAGCGTGGTGGTGCCAGGGACAAACTGCTTCGAGATGTAGCCGTTCATGGCAGCCTCGATCGCCTCACGGTATTCCTGCAAGTCTGCAGGGAATTCCGGCAAAGGGAAATCTGCGGAGGCATCGGCGTCTTCGACCTTCTGGTGAAGAGGGTCTACACGAACAGAGGTTTGCGCTGCAGGATCAATATAAACCTGATCTTCAATTTCAGTAGCCTCGTCACAAATAATGGGGCCAATGACCTGCTGCATCGTATTGTTGTATTGATGAAACACCCCAGCGACAGCCTCGTCGGTCAAAATCTCGTCAGAGCAAAGGTGCTTGAGGTCCTTGAGCACCTCCTTGATCTGGCCAGGTGGCGACTGAAGGAGAATCTGAGATGCGATGGCGAATTTCTCCTCATCCGTCACTTCGGCATACTCATCCTCATCATCCGCAAAGGCAGCCATTTTCACAGTCCTTTTTCACGACGCTCTTTACAGCACCAATATCTGTTTCTAAATCAGCTCGCTGGCGAGGGTATCCCACGCTCGACTCTTGTAGATACAAGCCCTGGATACAGTCCCAGCGACCGGCGTGGAAAGAATCCTAAATCCCAACGAAGCTGCGGAGCCTGACCGACCTTGCCTCCAGCGAGGGAAGCTTGAGCGGGCGACCGATTGAGCGGCCTGAAAGTGGGTTTGGACTTGGCTTCGCATTGATTCATCTTATTATTCTCGTCTATTTTATTTTATGTGTGTCTTTACTATCATAAAACATTACAATATCTAACAGTTCATCATTAAATAAAAAGAATCATTTCGATGGGAAGGCCTATTAACTGGTATTTAAGTGCTAACGATAAAATTTTAAAAAAAGCCAAAAAAAACTATAAACAACCTCGCAGAAAGAAGGACTTTGCACCTCGAAGGCGCTCGAATTGGATATGAAGATGCGCTATATCATAGTGAAGCCGGGGGGGATTCGAAAAGAGTTCTTAAACGGCCCCAAGAAAAGCCTCAAGATCCTCAACCAGAGCTTGAGAGGCTGTAAACGTTGACTGGGTTACAGCGGAGGCATCATAGTGGAAACTTTTTCATATTGGCCGCCTCCTTGCCAGTGGGGTCCCTCACATACACACTGGAGTGAATTACATATTATTATTGGAGAACACACCTAGATTATTTCAGAGAGGGTCGGCGAATCAGTCAACAAGGATACACTAGATAGAGTTTGTATAATAATAAGTATAGAATCGAAGAGTATTCTGGGGTGGCGAGCTTCGTCTTGTCAAACATGGCACTTTCGAGGGAGGACACGCAAAGGACTTGAGAATTCGCAGGCGATGTAGATTTTGACAAGCAGTAGGGAAGCTGTCCTAGGGAGCGAGAACTTGAACTAGCGCAGAATTATTATGTATTCGGTTGGTTTATCAAATTATATTAATTCCGCAAAGGGAAGGACATGCGTACGGTCGCACGAGAGCCAAGAATCCACCTTTTACATCTCCTAGTAATTTCGAATGAGACTCGTAGTCTCCTGCAATACTATTATCTACGAAGATATAAAGGGCAGAAGCCCCATCAGCTTTCAGGTAATCTTAGATAGTTTGCACGTACCTAGATAGTAGGTTACAAAGGAAATGCATTCTTGGTTTGCTTCTCAGAGATATCTTCAGCGGTTAAGACACTTGAAAGACTGTCGCAGTCTGCTTCAATAGACATGGGAGGTGCTCTTCTAATGGATAGAGCGGTTTTCACCTTTGGAGATGGATTTGTTTGTTGATTTATTTTGTAAATCTCATGAAGGTTTTGTACTTGTCAACTTTGCTTCAATCTTTGCACTATAGGATTGGAACACATTTAACTACTACCATTAATAAGTTGTATGTGTGTTCTCAAAATGCTGTTCCTTTTCGTACAATGTTTGGAGCGAGCTAGATTGTCCATCAAAATATAATAGAATCATCAATCGTCTGTGTTCATCAATCACTTCCTGCGACTGTTGGGCCTCGACTCCGGTTTCATTGATAGCGACGCGTCAGCAATGGAGTCCGCGATTCGACTTACAAAGACCGAGCGTCTACGGCTATTGGAACTTCATGAGAAGCTGACGCAAGAGATCGAAGCGCTCAAGGAGGCCAAGCAAGCCGGCAACGCAGTTTACATTCGTGTGCGTGGAACAGGCCCAGGATTTCGCCTTCCTGACACAGCTCAAGGACTCGCTCGCAAAGAGCATGAACTGCTTGAGATTGAATCACTCCTCGATCGCGACGAAGCCTCAGAAGAATAAGAATCTCATGACAGCAGTGCAAAAGAAAGCCTCGATGAAAAATGGGGTTTCATAGGTCTCTTGCTTGCCAGAGAGCCTTTTATCAATAATAGATGTTGCTGCAATCTCGGGCAGGTTTAAATGGACAAAGAACTCAATGAAAAATGAATAAACATGATGTAGTGCTACACCAATTAGAAACGACAAGGAAAACAACATGAATTGACAAAGATTATTTACCTATGATAGATAACACAAATTAACCAGGCGATAACGATTTATTATCAAATCGGGATAATGTGGCAGCCCAGTACGCCCTGACCTCCCCAACGACGCGGTGTAAGTTCCAACTCTACAACTGTTTCGCCACGGAGTGCACGGACACTGATTGGCTGCTCAAAGTGGCTGCTGGCTTCTGCTGCGAAAGCTCCAAGGTCTGGCTTAGGATACGAGCTTCCAGCAACATATTGAACAACACCAAATTGTACAATACGGTCGCCTTCTTCAAGGCCTGCCTCTTGGGCTGGCGAGCCGTCAAAGACTTGGTTCACGAGAGCCAAGGGAACAAGATCATCACCAAGTCCACTCTCACTTCCCAAGTGGACCCGCGTGGCAGGCTCTACTAAGGCTGTGCGGGCCTGTGATTCATTCCTAGCGCTTTCCTTCTGATCTTCATCCTCCTCATCATCAGGGAGATTGCGTTGGGCTTCATGTAGCTCATGAAGCTTCTCTTCAATATCTCTTTCTAGTGCTTTGCGATCAGTCTTAAGGATCGCCAGACGATGTCTATGCTTACGAATAGTCGGGATATCAATATCTGCACGTGGAAATCCCTCTTCGTCAACAAGGTTGCCGGTAAGACCCACAGGTGCAGATCCATCTGGCCCAGGCGAGTTGAGAACTTCAAGGAGTGCCAATGCCTCATCCTCGTTGCGCTTAAGTTTCTTCTCAAGCTCCAAAAGCTCTTGGCGGCGCGCCTCAAACTCTGCCCGAAGACTCATCTTGAATTCCCTTTTTTTCTTCCCCAGCGAAAGTAAGAATCAAACACAATAAGCGAATAATATCCTTTTCCGCCTCTGTCTGTTCTGTTGATATATAAGTAAATGAAGTAAACTAAGTGATTGCGATATCAATCTGAATCGCAGACGAATGCAAGAACCCCTCGATCACTGAAATGCGTGTTGTATTTTCTCTTCAAGAGTTAGGCCCTCGTCAGAAATCTCCGACTCGCCAAGGAGTCCAAGAGTATTAGAAACGTTCTCAGATTTCCTTGTCGTTGTAGGGAGTTTATTCACAACTCCTCGAGACGCCGTCCTTCTACGTACGGCTTCCGCGCTATTACGAGGCGCAAACAAGGACCTAATTGGTTCTGCCTTTGGTGGCTTTGCTCTCAAATTAACACTCCTGAGATCTTTTCTTGCTGTGGAAGCTTCTTTTGGCCCATGCGAAGATAGTGATGTCTGCGCTGAGGACCTCGCGTTTTGTTGGAGCTTGCGCGAGCGCTGTTGAGATTGCGAGCGGCGTAGGGCGAGGTCGTATTCTGCTTGCAGATGCCGACGCCGTTCAGCCTGGGAGACTGGTGCTACCGAACACTCCGACGACGCTGTTGACGATGTATCTGAGTACTTTGAGCACACAGAAATGCCTTCAAAGCAATTAAACGCAACGCCTTCTATCGGACCCGATATAATTGAGATCGAGCCCACTGATTGCCTGCGAGGCCTATCTGAGGCCCTATGCACCGCCACAGATGACTGTTGCTGCAGCTGATCCTGCCGTGGAGGTCTGGGAGGTGAAGGGACTTTGGATTCTGTTTCGCCTACTGTACTCGGTGAACGTCGGGAATATGGAGGACAAGAAGTTGCTGTATGGGGTCCGTTATTGCCGTGGTGTGTACTGGCAGTTTGGCAGCGGTTTTGCTTGGACTTTGGGGTGCCGAGGTTGAGGCTTGCTCGATGACCGAGGATTTTGCAAAAGGATGGTGAGATCTGGAGTCTTTGCAGGAAGAGAGCCACCTTTTCGTGAGTAGAGGAGGCAAGGTGATCATAAGGATACTTTGACAGACCTTTGATGGCAGCATACAGCAGAACACCAAGGAATTCAGGATAGCTGATTCCGGCAGAGACGATGTCTTTGGCACCAGAGCTAGCTATGCATGCATCAGCGAGAGAAGTCGTCGATGTACTGTAGATTGTATCAAGGGCGACTTCGTCATCGGCATGCTCGTGAGCATGAGCGTTCTTATGGCGTGGAGATATCTCGCCTTGCGATTCTTGCAACGAGAGAACTTGTTTTCTGTGGCTTCGAGACGTGAAGACCATCTGCTGAAAGATTGAGCACAGTTGCGCACGGTTGAGAAAGCGAGGACCTACCTCAAAATCTCGACAGAATGCCCAAAAGGCGCATTCCGGTAATAGGGGCTGCGGTCCTCCACACTGACCTCCTCGACACGGATCTATACTAATATTCCCAATCGAGGAATGGTCACAATAATGCGCAAAGATGGTTTGTAGAGGATCTTGAACTTTGTCAAGCAGTGCCAACGTAGCAGCGTCCTCAGCGCAAATCTGAGGCATCCAGCGAGTATCAGCTTTGCCTCGATGGTTAAGCTCGATACAGGAAACACAAACACCAGGAGAAATGCATCGATTTGCAATGTATAGGCGCTCACATTTTTCTATCAGCGTGCGGACAGCAAGGCCAAAAGGGATGAAGGTGCGTTGTGCTCGTGACTTTGCTTCCAATGCAGCAAGCCCCGTGGCAGCATGCACGAATGCACTGAAGTCAAGCCCCTTGTGGCTTCGAATTTGCAGAGGACGCGTTCCCAGTGCCGCAACAAAAGACTGCATCACATGCTCGCTCTTTGCACATGCAATTTGGAAATCTTGCACAAAACTTAGGAAACCTCCAAAGCACATGGTTGTACTCCACATAAATCGCGGTCTTTTTCGAGCTTTAACCGTTTTGCTTGTATGCACTGCAAACTCCATCCCAGGGTTCCGCAAGCAACGTTTAGATGCTATGTTTTTTCCATCCGCAGTACACCAATGAGGTGTGTATTGATGAAAGATATCCCGCAAGAGATTAACTTGTTTCACATCTAAGTTGACTATTTGAGGACCAGCATCACCTCGAAGGCACTCTGACGGGTCTAAAGGAAGGGCGTCTGTTCCAATTGACTGTCCTGGAGTTCCAGCAGTTGTAGATGAGTCCATGCCACTACTACATAAGCTTGGGGTAACACTTAATGCGCAATTCACGCTATCGACTTCGGTTTCATCTTGTGAAGAGTAGACAGAAGCAGAACATGAATTTTGCACAAGAATCTGGTTATCAGAGTTCTCTTGGTCTCCATTAGATACATCTGAGCTCCCGTGTGAATATATGCATGAGTGAACAAGACTTGATGAATCTCTCCCTGGAGATATTTGAAAGAACTCCGAATTGGATGCATGCGACATATGGGAGTGCTCATCTTGAGAAGAGTCTTCATCAAGGCAAGATTGAATGGGAGCTTCTTGTGGTCCCTTAAATACCGCATGCATTAAGACTGACGTAGATGAGTGTTCCAAGTCTTCTCCTTTGTGCTGAGCCATTGAGGTTGGTGTTATTTCATCGTCCTGATTAAGCGTAGTGCCATCATCTTCATTTACTAGGGTTGGTGCTGCCGTGTCATGGTTATCAAAGTCGCCGGATTGAATAAGACATAGAATATGCTCTTGTAAAAGGTGTTCCACAGCCTCAGAAAAACTTGGGGCTTCAGGGTAGGCCAGAGTTGCAACGAGCCCAAGGGCACGCAACAGGTCCGTGAATGACATTTTGAGGTCATCGTTTTCAACATATGTTGTTAGAATCGTGTCTATTCGATCACCAAGCATGTCATGAAGATGCGCATCCTGCAAAAGACGTCCAAACTTGGGCCCAGAAAGCCAAGCTGGATGACTTTCAAGAGCCCCGTAGCGGCAGTACTTTACAAAAACCTCCTGTAAATCTAATGATCGAATACCTGAGAGGGAGTAGGCGGTGTTTCGGTCCTGATTTTCTCGATAAGTAATCAGAAATAAAGGTTCTGGTGACTTCGCTTGAACATTGTCTGATTTAGGCATGAAGCTTTCTCCTGTCGAGTTCGCCGTCGCGACGACCAAACTACTTAATAACTCTACGCTGGTGTGGCTACGAGGCTCGAAACTCACAGCACAAGCTAGTCAAGCAGAATCTCGAAGCTGACAACGAAGGTTTAGAGTTTGCCTACCAAAGCAAACCTAGAGTCTGAACATGTGTGTGCCGCGTCCACCTTTGACGAAAAATTAATATCTTGCCTGCTCGTCTGAGAGCAAGCAACCTGTGGTGCTCGAATATCGCGTCTCACTGGTTGGCAAGCACGTGAAGGCGATGGTGTAAACTCGAAGCAGGCTTACAAAGCCTCATATAAGAATCATCCATACACTTAATGACCTGGTGACCGTTGAGAGGTATCGTGCACGATATTAATCCTTAGTCTACAGTAACCATAGTGACATTATGTAAGTCCTACCTCTCACAATATTCATAGTACGCTTTAAAACTTTGACTTTCAGTTTGTAAACAACTATAAATCCTGGACGTCCAGAACTAATTGTAGCTCAAAGAGAGACTCCAAAAATAAACGCTGTAGAAGAATTATTTGTGATGCACACGCTGCGAGGTTGAAAAGTATTAAAGTCGTGGGCCACAAGATGTAGTTACCATGAAAAATTAATATATATTCAAGCACAGTCTGGTCGTGGAGAAGGCTGAAAGAAGCTTTCGTATTTGAAAATCACTACTTTTGTATGTAGCAGCTCTTAGGATTCAGCACAACCTTTGAATAGTTCCTCTTTTAGATACAGCAGATAGGATTCTGTAGAACGAGCTATATACACCGACGCCAAGATTTATTACATATATAGCATAGTATAGTATAAAGCTTGATGAATTTGATGAGGATAGAAATAACCTCAATGCAGTTCTGTACGAAGCGGGTCGCGGATTAATTCCACTTGGTGGCACATTCGTAACAAAAACTGTTTTTGTTCTCTATTGCCTTTCCAAGTTTGATCGTTTGGCTATTCTTCGATGTGCTTCAGCTAACAGACGAAGCCCAAGCAAACATGTTCTCACATAATATTATGGTAGTGAAAGACCGCCGCGTGTGAGGAACTATGGAAACATAAATGATGAATGAGTTTAAGGGGAAAAGTAAAACAGAAGCCAACAAAAGCAAACGGTGGACATTGAGCGACTAAACTAAAGAACAAAGGTAAACCAATCTTAAAAGGAATGCAAGCGAGGTTGACAAGAGAAAAAAAGAATATTATGATGCTCACGAATAGCTAGACATTAAAAAGCTTGCCAGTGACAATCGTAGAGACGCCGGACCGGTGTCTTGTTGTTTGTTAACTAGGCTGACTAGAAACGCATTGCGAGTTGTATTGGGGGTATGTGTATTACTGCTGTAGATACAGCTTACTCGTTCACTCTAACTCAGTTTACATTTGGCGCAAAAACTTGGGAGAACGAGAACCCACAAAAGGACTCATCGAACCAGCCTGCATAGAGTTGGCAATGGTCTCGGCAGACTCAAGGTGGTTAGCTCGGCCGATGGGGATGGCCTGGGACTCACGCTCAAAGTCAGGGTCATGTTCCTCAAGAAGGTGCTCCAGCTGCTCATCGGCCTCAGTAGTAGCTGCCTCGGCAGCCTCGGAGCGCTCCTTTGCTTCTCTGCACATCTTATCCCAGTCAAGACGTGCAATGTAGGTCCAGAGGATGGTCAACTTGAAGACCTCACCACAGACCTGGCCCATCCAGATACCGGAGACGGGGTGTTCCTTGTAATAGGGGACCTTGTATGCAAAGAGAAGAGCGCAAGGGACCTGGACGCACCACATACCAGCAGAAAGGGTAAATGCGAGGATGCGGTTCTGAGCCATTGCCTCGAGCAGGTTGACACCACAGAGAGCAAGGCAGGCAGTGAAGTAGTCAATGACCAGTGCGTACATGGCACCATCAACAACGTCAATAACAGCAGGGTCACTGGAGAAGAGTTTGGCAATCTGAACACGGAAAAGGAAGGTGAAAAGACCAACGAGAAAGCAAATAATGACAACAAGCACAACCGAGATCTTGGCGACGAGCTTAGCTCCGTGCACGTTGCCCTGACCAAGGTAGGCACCCACACGAACCTGAAGAGCAAGACCACAGCCCCAGTAGAGAGACCAAAGGACACCCCAGAGACTGGCGAGAATGGCATTACCAGCAATAAGGGCCTCACGGGTGTCCTTAGTGCCGATGCGACCAGTGGAGAAGGAAATGAGCTGGAGACCAGAGTTCTCGAGCACAATACCAATAGCCATGGGGATGACCATCTTGGAGAAGCGTGCAACACGGGACTTCTCAAGAAAGTCCCAGGACCAGCCACCCCAGTACGGCTTGTGGTAACCCTTAATGACCATGGTGTAGAGGGTGAAGCAGCCAATCTGGAAGAGCATGGAGATGAAGGTAGCAAAGGGAGATCCCTTGAGGCCCCAGCGGAAAGGTCCGTCAAGGGGCACGAACAAGTAGTTCATGAGGTAGTTGACACCAACAGTGAGTCCAGAGACAACCATTGCGGGGGTGACAATCTGCATGGACTGGAAGTACTGACGGATGATCATGTACATGACCATAGGCCAAAGCACAAGAATAGAAACGTGGTTGAATTCCTGGGCGAGCTCAGGAACGCCATCAGAGTCGACCATGAGGGCAATGACCGGCTTGGTGAAGAGGTATCCGACAAGAACAGGGATACAGATGATGGTGGTGATAAAGATAGCGAGCTGGAGCCAGACACCAGCGAGCTTGGGGTTGCCAGCACCGATGGCCTGGCTACCGAGAGAGTTGAGCGCATAACCGGGTGCGAAGGCGATGTTGCTAAGGAACTGGTTCCATGTGTTACCGAAACTGGCGGCAGTGAGCTCCTTCGTACCAAGGTGGCCAAGGAAGGCAGTATCCGTGTTGATAATAACCAGACGACAGAGCGTGGAGAGGGCGACGGGGAGGGAGAGCACACTGAGCTCTTTCATCTCTGACCAGAAGTCGATCTTTTTTGTGGCAAGGTTTTCCTGAGCGTCGGCGTCTTCATTTTCACCTACATTTGAGGAGTTCGAGAGGAGGCCGCGGTCGAGGCGATCACTATCATCAACATCTACGGACGCCATGATTATTGGTTGGACAGCTAACAGATGCAAATGATCCAGTCGCTATACTCCACAGCACAAGCTATGCAAGCCGTGTTATAGTAAGCCTGACCTTCACCGGCTTTGGCAACGACACGAGTCACGAGACGAGGAGCGCTTCCCTGACGCGCAGCAAAGCAGCTCAGAATCTGAGCGTCACAGAGATGGGGTCGCTGGTGGGCTGAGCAGACTCACTCTGCAGTGTTCTTACGCTCGCACGCGGACCGTCAACGCGGTCTCTATGCAGCGCAGATCTCGATCGATCGGCGGGAACCGAGGATCGATCAGCAATTGGCGCTCTGCCACTGCTTGCTTGCTTGCGTTGTTACTGTCCTTGACAAGATTGGTCAACAATGTTTAATTATTCTTATTCTTAAGATATATTTAAAAGTTGTAATAAAAGTAATCCTTTCTTTTGCTATCTAGTTTAGAAGGTTCCTACGTGTCAATAGCTACAAACAACGTTGACGAGCCCATTTAAACATAGATTGATTGGGTATGGTACATTATCGCGACACATTATATTATATTACATTCCATTACATTGCAGTGCAATACAACATACGATGTAATACACCACAATACAATACACTAAGGCGGCTCTCCACCATGCAATACGTGCTCATTCTTTATTCATTTTATCTGGCTGCCGTCTCTCTCGCATTCTTCATGGCTTCTCTCATGAACAAAAAATCATTTAAGAAAAATAATCAAATCTTACTACATCATCTCATCATGGTACCTCTGGAATATTGAATCCCCTCTATACTCCCACAGCCTCCACTGCGCACCACTGGCCGACTATGAGTTGGGACGGTCGATAAATAAGCGTTCGGGGAAAGATCGATCTGGTAGCAATGGCTATCCTTTATCATAGCTATGGATAAAACAGGTCTGCTGTGGGGTGTTCTAGAGGGGCCAAGAAGAGGGTCTAGGAGGGGGTTTATGTGCCAGTGGGGGTGCTTTCGGGAAGGGGGAAGTAAAGAGATGAAAGTTTGCTTTAGGAATGGACATTTCTTCTTTTTGTTTTCTTTTTAAAAAGTCTTTTCTCGCACTCAAGAACAGACAAACAGAGCAAAGCAAAGCGACTCTTGCGGCTCCAAATCTGCTCCAAATCTGCTCCAAATCTGCTCCGCGCCGAGGGCAGCTCGCGTCGAGTGGACGAGGGAGGCCTCGTCAGCGCGGTTCCTCCGGAGCGGCCGCCTCGCTTCCCAGAACGAGCGAGCTGCGAGCATCCACGCGCGGCAATTCGGCTGCCTCGCGTTCGAGGATTGTGCCCTTTTCGTTCTTAATAGAGAGAGCATCGATCGAAGATCTGTCTATCAAAATCTATTCCGCTGCAGCATTCATTACATGGACCTCGCTGCCAACTCAGCCAGCCAGTCAGTCAGGCCGCACGCTGCCGCTGCCGTCAGTCTGCGGTGCGGAGCGTGGTCTTCGCGAGGGGTTTCTTCATCCACGGCCAATGAATCCCGACATGAAAAGAAGTTCGTTTTCACCTCATCTCATCAGAGCAATCTCATGCTAATGCTACATAGTGGAATGTGGTAGTGAGCGAGTGAGCGATTCCGTGTAAATCAATCGATCGATGGATGCCTTTTTAGATAGTTGCTTGCTTGCTTGCTTGCTTGCTTGCTGGTTCAAGAACTCCTTCTGCCATTCATGGACGCTACTGATGTTGACGAGACCAGCAGTGGCGAAGTCCTCACTCATTTGTTTGTTTGTTTGTTTGTTTATTTATTTATTTATAGCTGCTGCAAAACGCGCGAAGAACGCGAGTTTGGTCTTCAGTGCGTGTCCACGGCAGGCGGTTTTTAGCCTCTTTCCTGTATGACGCACATTTCATTTGCAACAGAGCGCACATTGTTGTAGTTTAGTTGCAGTTGTAGTTGTTGTTATTTGTTCTGTCGTTATTATTCACCCGCCCGAAGCCATCCTGAGTGAGTTTCCTTCTGCGTACCAGCATGGAGAAGCTCGCGCCTCCCCGCCTGCAAGCTGCTTACTGAGCTTATGCGTGTCGTGTTGGGCGGCTTACTCAACGACGCTTCGCCTTTCGCAGTGAATTCAATTCATCCATTCATTCATTCATTCATTCATTCATGTATTCTGCGCGCGTGACTTCTTCTTTCAAGTTCTTTGTGGCCCTTTTTCTTCTGTGGGCCGGGGCCTAAAGATTCCCCTAAGTGTGCGCCTACCAGCCCAGCCCCCTTATAGTTTGCGGTAGCTGCGCTGGTAGGAGGTGACAGTAGCAGCTGGGACCCCGTCTTAGTGGTGTCCTAGCGTAAGCCATAGGAGAGGAGAAACGGGGCGCCATCTTGGAGAGCCAGGATGGTTGGATGCGGATGGTCCAAGACTTGAAGAGGGAACTTGGCTGGATTTGTGTGGCTTCGGGCGGGTTGGGCCGCTGGCTAGTCTGGGGCGTCCGCCGCTCAAGCTCCTTCGCTCTTTCGGCTTGGCACGAGAGCTTCTCAAGCGTTAAGAAGGTAGGTTAGCAGTGGCATGTTTGATGTTCGGACAGGTGGAAGCTTCCCGTGGCTGCGAGTGATTTGCAGTGTCAATCGACGGAGGCCAAGTTCGCAAATTTGTGCACTGTTACGGGCTACCTGGTTGCAGTAGTAGAGATTACAAATGTGAAATGCAGCGGTCTCTTCGAATGTGTTTCTCTTCTCTTTGAACAGCTTTTCACGCTGATCTGAGAAGAATAGGTCGTCGTCGTGCTACCTACTTTCTACCTTTTGGTAAAGACGTGCTATCGGTGGACTGACTTTTGGCTCGTGCAAGCACTGCACTGCTAGCAGTATGCTACTACGTTGCTGCGAGAAGTGACACACATAGGTACCTAGGTAGCAATTTGTAATTCCTTTATTTTAAAATGCCTAAGAGTTAGGAAGATTGATTGACTGGTGGTCAGGGTTCACGATTCGTTCAGGATCGATCATTAGCTATGGAACAAAGTTGATTGACACGCTGGTGCCACCTAGATGGGAACGCATAGATGGGAACGCATGGACCTTAGTATTGACTGATGCATGCTGCAAGTGGCTTGCGGCGAATCCATGCCTATTTAGGGAACATAGTGACTTATAATCGTCTGCATTATGCTAATCCAGATTTCTTTCACATCATAGAGATATGAAGCAGTCCACTCGTCTCCAACAAGCAACCTTCGATGACATCTCGAGCTGAAAAAAGCTTTTTAAATAGAGGAGGTGCCTCATTGAATAAAAGAAACGCAACTTACTGCAAGGCAAGCCTTGACTATTCGACGTACTAGTCAGTTTCTGTTTTTTAGTTTTGTAATTCTAAGGACAACTCGCACGTAGTAAGTTTCCTACAATGCGTGATTTTTGGTTATGTCTTAGTCAAGAATTCGGCCTATGCATCGCAGAGCGACAAGCAATTATTCGTCATTCATTTTTCAAAGAAGAATGGTCATCCAACAAGTTGTTACGGATATGTGACGCTGGTCTATTTATGCCAGCTCGCCGTGCTGGGTTCTCCATGATGATGTCTGATACTGCACATGGTCAGTAGGTCCCACATCACCTACCTTGTTTTACATTTAGATCGTTTATTGTAACAAACCAGTAGCTGTTCATTCACTGCTAGTTTGGCCTCTCAGAGGTGAGAGGTTTAACAAGTAGTTTCTCCATGTTTCAAATCTATTTGAAGTAAGTCCCCATGTCACTACCTACCTAGCCTTTTGTCATTTATCATACCAGACAAAAATATTAGCGTAAAGAGGAGATCCGTCTTCTGGATTGAAAACTTGCGTTTCAGAAAGTCACAAACGATAGAAATTGTTGTCTTGTGTAAGCTTGTCTCGAATCCTTACATGTCGATCATTATTCTATCAGCATTAGAATCTGTCTCTGAACTTAGCCATTCGTGTAAACCGCTTGTCCGTTTCGCAACTTTTGATTCTAAGCAATATCATCATAGACAACGCTAGCAAAGGTGTGTTCAATCCCACTCATTCAAGTTCGAATGAATTCGAAGGCTGTAAAGACTATGTATTCGACTGGCCTGTCCATTTCTCATTGACAAATTTGTACCATTTCTCATAAGTAATGATATCGCTAAGTGGTAGTTAGACAGCAAGACTATCCAAGTTACTCCATGACCAAAAGATGCACGTACACAATCAGATAATTCTTATCCAATCTCTCAAAATAAATCTTAGAGCAAATAGAGTATATTCGTTACTGTAAAATGCATCGTTCCGTGACTGGTATACGCGAGGTTTTAGAGCAATTGCGAATCGTTCTCAAAACGATGTAATTTTTGAGTTGTATACATTTACTAATGTGCTATGTAAATTAACAGGAACGCCGTATTCAGCGTCTTTTGGACAAAATCAAATTAGCAAACCCAAACTTGAATAGACCAAACCTCGAGCACCAAGCATCAAACCTTCGGTAGACATTTATAGACGGAGGACCTTCGTGGAGCTCGTCTACCCAATTGGCTACTCTGCTTCTTCACTGAGCGCTTGAGGTCATGTATTCTTCATCACATCTTTGACAGGCTTGTATAGACTAAGTCCCCGCGAGGAACTCGTGTACTTAATTGTATCCTCCGACTCTTTAGGAAGTGCTTTGAGGATGTAGTCTGTTTACTTCACTATCGTTTCTATTTCTTCTTATTGAGTGTACAAGCACTAGACCCTGTCATTAATTCAATACTTGAACCCCACTTCAATACCACCTACTTCTCTGGTTGTTATAATAAATAAACAAAATGCTAACAACTATGACTGTGAAAGAAAGCTACGACAGTGACAACTTGAGTTCTAAAACATCTACTGCGATAGGAGTTCGAGCTATATTTTTTGGCGTTCTCATGTAAACAAAGCCATTTCCCTGCATCCTGAAATCCTTTATAATCCTGCCAATGTCGCTAGTAACGCAAAGCCGGGCTTGTGAAGTGGGTGTTCAAGGTTACACATTGGGTGAGAAATTTTATGGGAAGTATGAAAAGGAACTCAAGAATCTTATGAAATTAACTTCAGGTCAGCTCAATTAAAAAAACTCAAGATTGGTCTCAGGTAGAGGTACCAAATGAATACACTTACTTTGACTATCAAAGAGGAGAAGATGGGCTACCTGCAAGATTCTTTAGTCTTTGGCTCCAAGACGCTCCAATTACGCCTGCTAGCACTGGCAGCAATCATGCTCCTCAGCGCATCTTGGCAGAACAATCACATCTCCTTCAGGAGCTCTAGGACGCAGGATATGAGTTAACTCGAACTTCAATTAAGACCAGCCTTTGCCTTAATAGATTTCGAAGACTTTACTTCACTCAAAAAGTCTGCATCTGGCAACTGCACGTACAAAACATACTTAAATAGCAAAACAGCAAGAAACATAAGATGTTTATTTTTTGGATTGAACCGCACGATATCACCTCAACAAGTATGTGCTCGTGAATTCCTTCAAACTACACATTCAACCCGACCTCATTACGTACAAGAAATTCGTTTTCATTGACGGGCTTCGTATATGTTGAATTTGTGCTTCCTAATTTGATCTTTTGCGATCTACATTTTCAAGATGAGAACCTTGAATCGTACCTCATATTAACCCTTTAGAAATCAATATTTAATGTAAGCACCCCCGAATAAAATTTTCTTAATAAGAAAAATAAACTGTAGTACCAAAATAAGAGACACTTCGAATACCTTGAGTTTTGATCTGGTCGAGTTTTGATTTTGTTTTGCTGTTAGCTCTGACAGAAGCTTTCAAATACTCTTCCTTGCTCTGCACAACTCACAAAATGGATCTCGAGCAAGAGCTTTACGGCCAGGTACGGTCTCAAGAAGCGAGACTAATAAAAAGAACGTTTTAGATGAATTTTACCCGAGTTAGCCCAGTACCTTCGAGCCCTTCAAGCCCTCCCAAATCCAGGTAGCGCCGACAACAACCCCACCATCATATGGCACCGATGGTGCCAAACAGGAAGAATAACATTTTCCCCCTTGCTACTCTTACAGCACTTATAGCGCCTGTAGACCTTCGCTCGCAGCAGTGTAAAGAGGCCTTACGAGGAAGCAGGCACAGAACCTCTACTGCAATGGAGTTGTTCTTAGTGCACGAACAAAACGATTGCATTCACAGACCTATGGGCTTACATCCGGGTACGATGTCTTCAAACGCAATAAGTGATGGTGAGCATCAGCTTGAGACATCCTGCCTATCAGGTGATGCCAAGGGATGCATGATGAAACAAGAAAACCAAAGGATGAGAATAGAAGAGCGAGAATCACAAAGGATAAAAACAGGGAAGATTATGTAAAAGTTGCACAGCGAACGAAATATTAAGGGGTTTACACATCGATCGAGGTGGTGTGGAAGATCATCGAGGTCACACGGTACGGGTCCATGTTGGACGCCGGGCGACGGTCCTCGAGGTATCCACGTCCCTCCTCCTTGGTCTGGTTACCGACACGGACAGAGGCGCCACGGTTGGCGACACCCCAGGAGAATTTGTCAATAGAGGCAGTCTCGTGAGCGCCGGTGAGACGGAGCTCGTTGCCCTCACCGTAAGCGGCGATGTGCTCGGCGTGCTTCTCGCCAAGACGCTCAATGGCAGGGACGATGTAGTTCTCGTATCCGTCCTTCTCCTCACGCATGGGCTTGGTGGAGAAGTTGGTGTGGCAGCCAGCACCGTTCCAGTCACCGGGAACGGGCTTGGGGTCGAGGGAGGCAATGACCTCGTACTTCTCGCACACACGGTTGAGGATGTAGCGAGACATGTGGTGGTGGTCGCCGGCGTCAATGCCAACGCAGGGGCCGACCTGGTACTCCCACTGGCCAGGCATGACCTCGGCGTTGATGCCAGAGACGTTGATGCCGGCCTCGAGGCAGGCAGCGAGGTGCTCCTCAATGATC
The DNA here is from genome assembly GCA_004764695.1 of Schizochytrium sp. TIO01. Taxonomy (NCBI): domain Eukaryota; class Bigyra; order Thraustochytrida; family Thraustochytriidae; genus Schizochytrium; species Schizochytrium sp. TIO01. The sequence goes on along the minus strand of SMSO01000025.1, from coordinate 2,945,492 downwards.
TCACGGCCGAAGGCAACATCAGCACCGGCAGCGCAGTAGTAGGGGCCCTGGGGTCCGGGGTAGCCGAGCTGCACGGTGGGTCCACCGAAGGCGCGTGCCTTGGACTTGGGCCAGCCGAGGGGAGTGCCGTCCTTGAAGAGGGTGTACTCCTGCTCAATACCGAACCACGGCTCAAGCTCAGTGTCCATGTCGAAGATGGCCTTGGCAGGGGCACGGGTGTTGGTGGGGATGGGCTCGCCCTGGGGGGTGTAGGTATCACAGAGCACGAGCACGTGGTTGCCGCCGCGGAAGGGGTCGGCAAAGAGTGCCTGGGGCTCGAGAATCACCTCGGAGTCCTCACCAGGGGCCTGGCCGGTGGAGGATCCATCGTAGTTCCACGAGGGGAGGTCGGCGAGCTTGACGGTCTTCTTGCCGTGCACGACCTTGGTCTTGCAGCGGTAGCCGCCGAAGGCGTCAATCCAGACGTACTCTGCGAGGACGTAGTCGGGCATCTTACTTAGTGAATCGGACTGTGACTGCTGCTGCTGCTGCTGCTGCGGCTGCTTCTTTGTTTGGGGTTTGCTTTAGGTTGCAGGTTTGCTTTTGCTTTGCTTTGCTTCTTTTGCCAGCAGCGACGACGCCACTTTACATTACACTGCATTACACTGCATTACATTACTTCACTCACTTTACATTCTTTCTACCAAGATATTTATTACCTACAGTGCAAAAACTTTCCCTTTAATGATTCTGAATCAAAAGAAAACCAAACAAATAAGAAAACATTTATTTCGTTTCAAGAGAAAATACTTCTCTATCCACGATAGCAGCGAAAGCAGCCGCTCGAATGAACTCAGCAGCCAAATGAAGGCCCCTCTGAGAGCACCCCGCTGTCCCGGCGTGCACCTTTGCTTTGCCTTGCACCGCAATTATGAATGTCTCTTCTTCAAGGAAAGAAAGTACGCAGACAAAGTACTCCGAAGACACGGAAAGGAGAAGAGAAAGTCCTGAGTGAGTTCGTTTTCCTTTTAAGTTCACAATTCTTTATTTCCCTTCTTCTCTTCAAAAAAAATAATAATAACATTCTCTTCAAGAATTCCTTTCTCTTGAAAAGTTGTAAGGGGGAAATGCGAGGAACTTCATTTCCTCGTTGAATGGTTAAAAATTTATATATATATATAATATATATATATCTTTTCTGCGCTCTGCAGCTATAGCCTTATTTTCTTCTTCTCTAGTACCTCCTTCTTACGTCCAGATACCCACCAATTAAGCCCTCCCACGCCATCAAGAGTCAGCCAAACTCGCTCCAAGTGCTGTGTATCCTTCGCAGACATCGCGCTTTTCCTCCAAAATTACTCTGCCGCAGATTCCAGCGGGGTTATTTCTATCCCTATCTATCTATCAATCTTGAATTTTTCTTTCTTCTTCTTCTTCTTCTTCCGTGCTTAGTTCTGTTTCTTTTCTCTTTCTCCTCTTTAAAATGATAAACTTTAAAATGTTTCGGCCTTTAATCTCCTTTCTTTCCCTCTCTACAGAGTAGCTGGGAGGTTTCCTTCTCTCGGTGTGATTGGGGCGAGTCACCCTCTTTAGCGATGCTTTCTGGGCTTTAAGCACGCTTATCGCTCCAGTCCTGGCGGCCCGTGCGCTCAAGACTTCAGAATTCTGGGCTTAATCTGGCAATCAATCAATGTTGCATTTTAAAAGAATGAATGAAAGATTATTTTTTTTCCCCTTGAACCCAAGAATCTTCGATTAGTCCAAAGCAGGAATGAAAAAGTGATTCCAATTGATTGATTGACTGACTGACTGCTTAGTAGATCAGGGAGACTGCTTGTGCAAGAGAGAGCGAAAGGGCACTGATCTCATTACGATGATCAAAGCTACGCTACACTCAGGAAGAAAGGCGAAAGAAAGAGCGAAAACACTCAGTCTTTTACAGGAATCCGAAGGTTCAAAAGAAAGGTTGCGCTTTGAGCGAGGGAGAAGAAGAAGAAGAAGGTTTTCTTATTTGTTCATTTATTTATTTAAATACCATTACCATTTTTTATAAAATATAAAATATCTTTAAAGAAAAGAAAAGAAAATGACCTGATAATTGAATAGTAAAGCCTCTGCTCAGAAAGGGGCGTGTAGCGTCTATGTCTGTCCAGTTCGGGAGAAGCCAAGCCAAGCCAACCAAGCCAAGCCAAGCCATGGCACAGCGGCGCAAGCTTATCAGCCATGTCTCTGTCGCTGTCTATGAGTCTGCTCTGCTCTGCTTTCAACTCGCTTGTTCGAGGCCTAACTTGAAGATTCTTGATTACTTTTCTGTGCTTTTTGCTTCAAGAATGGCCTCAATTCCGCCATCGCGGAAAGATCCACATCTCTTTCCTTTCTTTTTCTAAAAACCAACGACCGCTTCCTTCAAAGCCTAGCTGACTACTATTAGTAGTAAACTTGTGTTTCCTTTTCTAAGAAGATCTTTCGAGGAGAAAGAGTGCTTAGCCAAAGAACTTACTTTTATCATCAAGTTTTCTCTTTAGATTAAGCTTTTAAAATAGGCTGGAAAAGTGCTTCATTCTAATTTTATTTTTATTTACTTTGCACGTATGTACTCATGCAAAGAAAGAGCAACGAGCAGGAGGGGGGGAACTCGAGTTGTTGTTTGTTTGATTTGTTTGCTTATTTATTTGTTTGTTTGTTTGTTAATTAGGGGTTTCTGCACAATGCCGTACCGTTCTGTCTATGTGCGCATCTTCCTACCAATCAGAGCTCAGACTTGTGCAAAAAGGGTCGAATCAGCGTTCTCTTCATCCTCTCCTGTTCCAAAGTATCTCCTGAGCGCCCATTTATGTATCCACGAAAACAGAATCGGCTGAGAGAAAGAGAGAAAGAGAGAAAGAGAGAAAGAGAGAAAAAGTCTCTGTCTGTCTGTTGTTTCCGACGCCTGCCAACGATGGATCCTCCACGGACGCGCCTTCTTCGCTTTCTTCCCCCTATTCCCTCCCTCCACTTCGACCCTTCTTCTTCTTCTTCTTCTTCTTCTTCTTCTGTGTATTTGCTTCCTTGCTTGCTTGCTTGCTTGCTTGCGTGCCTGAAAAGCGAGCACGAGTCTTCTTTGTCGAAATCACTCAAAGCTTCGATTGTCATAGTTGTTGAAGGGAAGGAGGCATCGTCACTCGAGTCAGTGATCGATACTTTCAAGTTCTTCGAGTTCTTGATCTCAACAACAAACAAACAAACAAACAAACAAACAAACAAACAAACAAACAAACAAACAAACAAACAAACAAACAAACAAACAAACAAACAAACAAACAAACAAACAAACAAACAAACAAACAAACAAACAAACAAACAAACAAACAAACAAACAAACAAACAAACAAAAAGACTATCTATTCATTTTCATTTAGCACTACTCTCTCTTTTTCTGCGATCATCGTTCATCTTCCCCAGGTTCCAGGTTCGGGGACTGCTTCGTTCAGTCTCGTCCCCCTTCGAGGCCTCCACTGGGCTCAGACTGCTCGCGCCCTCACAAGGCGTTTGCCCGCTGCCTACTAACGAGACCGCATAGACGGCCCACAGAGTGTGGGTTTCAAGCCCTTCCTCTCTAGGTCCTCTGAGGTATTTCCCCTCAAGTCCAATCAGCTCTGTCTCCACATGACACAGTTTCTAAGTTTGAATCCCCTAGTTCACCCTAGCGAAGGGTGAGGTAATGCAGAGTCAGTGGAGGCTAAGAGACAGAGGGCTGCTCGCAGCAAGTAATTTTGAAGTCCTAGTGTTCTGCAGATATCTGGCTTAATGTAAAGGGAGACTCCTCAGGCTCGTCAGTGGAACGCGAAAGCGGCCCTCGTCGCACCCATCTTGCTCGCGGAAAGGTGCGTCCTTCCACAATGTATCAGTTGTGGGGTGATGAGACCTGCGTAAAAGACAGCTCTCCATATTATTCCTGTATTAATATTCCAATTGCATAGAAGTTTATGTAGATTGGGAACGATCACTCAAGCACTCAAACTAAAAACAACAAAAAAACTAACTTTTATTATTATTACTTTAAACGAATAAAAAAATGTTCTCGTGATATGGCCTGGCAGAAGACACGCTGCAGATAACAGGCAGTAGGTCGAAGTATATAAGAATAGTCTACCGCGTCGAAGGCTTGACCAGCATCTACTCCAAAAGTGCTTCAAAGCGCCTCCTCTTGACGAGCTTTTCTTTGACTAATCCTTCGCTCGTGGGCCTCTTTTCACTACTTTACATAACAACGTCGCACACTCCTGACGCAGCTCTGAGAAGGTAGATTTGCGCAGCTCGTGCCGCTCTTTCGTAGATACAGGGATCTATATAAATAAATATATACATATATCATGATATATTCTAAAACAGGCAGCGCCTGGCAGTCCTAGCGCCCAGCTACCGAGCACTACGAGGGAGCGTACGCACGCATTTCTTTCTCTTTGGGTCTCTCTCTCAATTCCCCCTTCTTCCTCCAGAGCCCTTCAGTTGCTATCAGTCTGTTACGTATGTCTGTCTGTCTGTCTGTCTGTCTGTATGCACCTATCGCAGGTCTCCTAGGAAGGCCGGTAGGGTCTTAGTAGCGGTTCTGGGAGAGCCGTCATATTTGTGAGTGATAGTGATGATGGATATCGCGCATTCCTTTGCGTCTCCTGCCCACGAAGCAATCGCGATGGCGTGGAAAGATCAACTGCCTCGAGCTCTTCAAGAGCAGACGCATAAAATCACTTTGGAACTCCGGCGCTGCGTCAGACTGATCCAGTACCGACATTCGGCTGTCCTCCCGAACCGTCGGAAATCTGCGAAGAGATGCTTTGCTTTGCTTTGCTTTGCTTTGCTTTGCTTTGGCTGGCAGGTAGGAGCCTGCGATGGTCATCTGAGAGCGCCCTTTGTCTTCAAAAGGCCTTTGAAGAAACGAGGCTGTTGATCCGCCCCCTACAAAGAAGAGGCGCTCCCGTTAATTAATTTGGCGAATCTTGAATCGTTGGGTCCTCATTTATTGACTCAGTCAGTCTCAGCTTGGCAAGCTTATCCCAAGTTATCCCAATACAGAGAGGGCGATTTCAAGAGCACGTGCAGAACTGGTTGCCTGATTGTGGAATCTCGAGCTGGAGCGCAGATAAATTAGGAGTTGCGATCTCAAGATCGGGCGTTGCCATGTGCAGACAGACCACTCGAGATGATCGATTGATTGATTGATTGCGCATATTTCGAAGGTATTATGGCTCTTCCGCATATTTCGAAACTGTGTTTCCGAAGCCACGGCCGAAGAATGTCGCAGCTCTCTGATTAACGAATCCTCTGCTGCATTTAAGAGCAGATAGATATGCTGCAATTTTTTTCGCTTTTATTATTCTTTTTAAGAGCGTTCTGCGCGTTCTCTCAAGAGGCGTTCCTCTCAAGAGGCGTTCTCTCAAGAGGCGTTCCTCTCAGAAAGTACTTGTTACCTGCAGAGGCAAAGACCACGGCATCCATCGCTGCGCCTCGAGACGAGCGGGCGGCGGAGCCTCCAGCGCTGCAAAGGCCGTCAGCGAGGGTGGGGGTCGCAGCCGCTGACGCCGTCCTCGAGGCGATTTCTCGCGCCGTTCCCCGCTCGCGCCTCGCAGGCAGAGATGCCTCGCGAAGGAGGACTCTCTCTCTCCTTCTGTATGATAAATCATCAATCAATTGCTCATTTTTATTAGGCGTTCCTCCTCCGCCGAGGGATGGAAAGGAGAACAGAACGGCGAGGAGAAGGAACGGAAGCCTCGACAAATAGAACAGCAGAGGCGAAAAGAACGACGGACGACTGCGAAGGAAAGATAGAGAGAAACTGAGGTTGAAAGAGGCAGAAGCGGGCAGATCAGGTGAAATCAAATCAGATAGTACATCGATATGCAGGCAGCTCCTTGCTTGGCGGCGCAGGCTTTGAGAAGAGAAGAGCAGAGAGCTTTGGGTGCCGTCGATCTTTCGAGCCTTGAAGAAGTTTCTGGTCATTGTGAAAAAAAGGAGGAGTAAGGGAGGTTGGGAAAGAGACAGTGTGTCTCTGCTCTGGCGGAAGAAAGCAGGCAAGTGGAAGGAAGGGAGGAGCTTCTTTCTTTCTTTCTTTCTTTCTATTTGCGGATATATATGAGTCACAAGGCAGCTTCTTTTCTAATTTAATAATTTCATTATATCTTGTCTTCATTCTATTTCGATTAATTAAAAAAATTAAAAAGCAAAAAATTAAAAACTTAGAAAGTGGAAGTAAACATAGTGCTGTTCTTATCAACTTAGCTCGATCGAGAAGAAAGGAAGCGGCGACGGGCGAATCTGATTGCGCCCTTCTTTCTTCCCGGCCTGCTTTCTTTCAATCTATGGATGGCTTCCATCTTCAGAGCAGCAGAGGAATTGATTGGCCTTTCCGCTCCCTCGGCGCCGCTCCTGCTCTTCTCTGCGGCCTTCTTTCGCTTCCAGCCGCGCAGACCCAGAGTCCAAACCAATTCTTGAACTCGACTGCAACAAAGGACCGCGACGGAAACAGAGAAGAAAAGAGGAAAGAGCTCAAAGCGAAGAGCTAAGAGCCAAGAAAGAAAGGAAGGAAGGAAGGAAGAACTCTTGGCATAGAGAGGCGCTGTGGGACCATTGCGGTCCGTCCCTCCTGCTCGCGGCGCGCATTACGCGCTTCAGAGAGAGGGCGCTTGGATCAGACGGAGTAGCACTGCTGGTAAGTAGTGCTACGTAGACGCTAGCAGTAGCTAGGGTCCCGTAGGACGTGCTTCCTATTGCTAGCTACGTAGGCGTCGTTAGGCGCTTATGGGATTATAGAGAGGTATCATTTTATCTATCTATAAAAAGTCGCAAAAGGTTTTTCCTGATGAGTATAGTTTTAGTTTCTTTAATTTAGCTCATAATAGTAATAATAGTTTACCAAGAAAGCCTGAGAGGAAAGGTGCGATATTGAGAGAAGGACGGCGAAGAAGATGGGCCAAAAGAAGACACTGACTGCAAAAAAAGGACGGAGAGAATGCAATTGGCGCCACTTCGACTTCAGCAGAGGGTCGTTTTGCTCAGGCGACAGAGCTGCGCAGAGAAATGCCACGAGAGAAGGGGTCCATCGCCCCCCGTGGGAGTGAGTTGCCCAGTCGCAGCGCGGACGAAGATCTCTTCGCACTCTGTCGATGGGGTGAATGAATGGGTGAATGAATGAATGATCGTCGCTTCGACTGCAGCGCTTTCTTCGCACTCGGATTATTGCAATTAATTGCAATTGCAATAGGAGTGTATTTGCGCAGTATCACAATGCAGAATGAATGAATGAGCTTTTCACTGTCGGTTTTCAGGAGCTTTTGGCTCTTGTTCTTGTTCTTGTAAAAGAAGAGTGGCATTGATTGATGAAGCAGTGGAACTTTGTATGTGATACCTGGGAAAGCGGAACCTGGAAGCATTACACCAAGTCGGCAGCACGTAGCTTACGATCGAGCGGAGATCCAGCTTGAACGCGCTGAGCGCGGCACTTTGCGCAGGTTTGCCAACTCCGGTTGGAGTTTTCAAGACACTACTAAACCTCAAGTTGCCAATGCGACCAGTCAGTGGTTGGTTGGTTCAAGTTGTTTTCAAGTGCAAGTATCGTATCTTAAAAGATACACTGATATTGAATGTAAAGCAGCGAGGTTTATGAAAGAGGCCTGAAAGATTCTGGGCAAATGCTGCACCTCTGTCGAAGGATCGATGCGCGTGCATAGACGATGATGCATGTATGCATGTACTTATCAATTCCACATCCATCCATCCATCCATTCACCCATTGGTCTATCCAGCGATCGGGCTGTGTGCTATGTGGCAATCGGTTTGAGGCTCCCTGAGGAGGAAACTTCGGATTGAAAGAGGGAATGAATGAATGCAATCTTGCGCATTTGCCCACGGTCCATGAAAAAAAGATTTCCAAGAAAGAAGAAAAGTAAAGTAAAAGTAAAAGTAAAAAGTAGTTTTAACTTTAACACCAACCATTTCTGTTAATCCGTTTCCCAGGTGCTTCGTAGCACTTTTGTGACTTTGCAAACAGACTCGAGAGAGGAAAAGATCAAGTTTGGGAACCATCTTGAACGGGTCGTAATTATGGATCAATACGGCAAAGCACATCACTCGCACTTCGGGCCTGCTCGATAAGGATTGAAAGGACTGTCAAATCGATTTACCGGGGACGCCAGCCTTAGCGCGGGCGTTCTTAAGCTGTGAAATCAAGAAATCTGCCCGTGTAAGTTGAAAAAAAACTGGCTTGTAAAAGTTAAATTCTGGGACTTGCTAATGACGAGGCTGCTGCATTTGCTTCCTGTTAGCTATTAGCCGTTCCTATTGTCGTTCCCACTCGTTTTGGTTCTCGATATAAGAAGTTCGCATCTACAGAGTGCTACGAAAAGGCACAGGAGCAGACTTTCCTGAATTCAACCCTCCACAGATGCTCTACCAATGGGACATTTCAAGAACCTCATGAGTTCAAGTTTCTAGCTACGTTTCTGGATGTGATTGAAATGTAAGTCCCCCGAATTGATTGTGTAAAGGGACTTGTTTTCCCCACTTCACCTGACAGGCAAGTAAATGGTCGGTTAAATAGAGTAATTCTTGCAAGGACACAATTGTCTTGTCACCTATGTGGGCGGTTTTAATGTCTTCTGCATGTGTCGTGAATAAATATCATAGTACAATTTTTTTTAATGTTTAACTCTAGCTAAAGAGTAAATGTTGGTGGCATTGGCGAATGTCTCAAGGACAATTCATAAGGTGATCGTTCATATACTGCAGTTTTATGTGATTCTTTTGCATTAATGCTGTAATTGAAATCTCGATTCAACCTGAAGCTATATTTTCGAATCTTATGTCTCTTGGTGCGAGCTCTTGAACTAATCAGAATCCTTCGCACTTAATGAACTCAAAATCATCGATTAGTTCTCTTTGAAATGATAGCTCGGCAAGCTTCCAGAGGTAACTAGTCAAATTCGAATATGCTTTTCTGATCTACGTACTACATGTCATCTATAATCCATTTAAAATAATAAAAGAAGTAAAGAGAGAAAGAAAGAAAACTCAGCAATCTCAGGCGATCCACAGAAGTTGGATACGAAAACACAGGTCACTGGCAGGTGCAATTTGTTCTTTCAATTCCAATCGAGGGTAAATTTAAGCACTCGCTACTAGCAAATTGCCCTGCGGTTGTATTGAATCATTCATTTCATTCTTCACCAGGGAGCTCCTTTTCCAGGGTCTCTACAAAGATACCGCTACAACAAAACCTGGGACATTCCATGAAAAAGATCCAACCTTGCGCACTGAACAAAACTCATCCTCATGGGTATCGGAGTGAGGAAAGCACGTGCAGGTGGCCCCTTCCCCTATATTATTCCTGCAGCATAGTTTGCGAAACCAGCCAGCCCATCGTCAGCCGACCAGTGTTTCCTGCCTCGTGATGGCGATGTTTCTTCACTCAGCTGTGCCTGCGCAAAAGCTGCGCCTCTGTTCTGTCTTGTCTGCAGTTCTCTGCAACCAAAGCCGCAGTCTGTCAGACAGACAGACAAAAAGCAAGTGCGTGAAAACACACTCTAAAAAAGAATTTTAAAAAAATAGAATAAGAATGAATTAAAAAAAGCAAGCAATCAATGCACGCTCAACTGAGTTCAACGATCAAGACCCGTCGCAGGGAGACGAATCCTGCCTCTGCCAGGGCGCCGACGCTGCCTGAGGCGTCTCCCAGGATCTTAGGCGCGGCTTTTGCCGTAGCTGACGGCGGGCGCTCTGTCTTGTGTCTGCGCAATCCTAATATCTTCTACTTTGCACCTTAGTGAGCCGGTGCACTCCGAGTTCGTCGGGCGTATGATCCATATTCCTGCTGTGATGGTGCTTTCTTTTCCTTTTCTTTCTTTTCCTTTTCTTCCTTTTCATTTTCTTCCTTTTCATTTTCTTTCTTTCTTTCTTTCTTTCTTTCTTTCTTTCTTTCTTTCTTTCTTTCTTTCTTTCTTTCTTGTACTTTCCTTTCTTGGTGAGTATTTATTTGTCTCTGCTTTGATTTGGTTTGCGGAGGGACTTGAGCCAAAAGGAGCCCTTCGATCCGTTCGTGCTTCGCCGTAGGGGGACAAAGCGCAGTTGCGGGTGCTTAGCTTTTCCCTCTTTAGCGTGTTTCTTTGAAAGGAAGGCGTCCCGTGTTTGCGAAATGCGGCATGGAGAGACTCGGCCCTCTTCTTAGTGAGGGTGGTGTGTCGCAGGTTTGTTTGCTTTTCCATCTCATCGATCGCTTCCTTACACTGCTTCTGTCCCGACATTTCCTCGTCGCATCATCGTGTTCGTTCTTGCATCTCATTCCGCGGAAAACATATACCACTCGCAGGCCTATGCGTAGCCTCTATGTCGCGCTAGGCCTCCGCCGCTGGAACCGTGATTTAATAAAAATTGAAAAAAGTTATAACTACTTAGAACAGGTACGTCGCTTCTTCTTTCTGGAGATGGCCAGATTAAAAAAAAACTTGATGCCTTCCGAGAAATAGCTAGCTTGGTTCTAGATAGATGTGTCTTTCCCACTTTCATTTCCATTATAGTTAATTTTTCTAATGTATAATTTTAAACTAAAGTAAAATAAACATTGTAAAACATTTTATTTATATTTTAAAAAGATAAAGAAGAAGAAGAAAAAAAAAACTTTTGTCAGTTGGAAGTGGCACGAACTTTCTCTTGGCTTGATTTAAAGGCGACACTTCTTTTTTATTTTTATTTTACTTTCTATTTCCCTTCTCTTTCGTGCATCGAAATCCTCAAGATCTTCTCTTCTTCAAGCAAGCAAGCAAGAAAGAGAGAGAGAGGAGCGCCGAGGCGGCCCTCGCGTCGCAGACAGAGACAGTCCGTCACGCCGCGCCAGGGCCGGCACGGCAATACAACCGCAGCCAATCAGCCACTTTGCACTTTGAAAGCTTTCGATAGGCAGTTCATCCGCACGCAGAAACACATTCGATGCGTATGCCTATTTCCTTTTTCTTTTCTTTTTCCTTTTCTTCTGTAGTCGTAAGCAAGTTTGATTAAAGGTTTTAAGTCAAACTTTGTTTTTAAGATTGAAAATACCTATAAAGAATCAAGTTCTTTTTGATAACATGATAACACGAGCGAAGTCAAAGCGTTGGGAAAGCAGAGCCACCGCGAGTGTGAGTAATGTTTAGATTGGGAGGCACGGAGAGATCTGCTTTCCTGCTCCTGCTTAGAAGCGGTGTCGGACTCAGCCGATGTGCTTGAAAGCTTCGAGAAAGTGGCGGTCTCTGCGCATCGCGAAAGCTTGGCGGACAGCTAAAGATGGGTGGTTCGCCTCTTTGCCACGCCCGAAGATAGTTCTCACCCTACTGTTCGAAAGTACACCCCGGAACTACGCTTCGAGCCCGGGATCTGACCTCCTCGAAGGGTGTATACTGGGTGTTCTGGAGCGTGCAGTTCCTGAGGACCTCATGTTGGGAATATTATATGGGTTGTAAGAACCGCGTGGGCGAAGAAGATCTTTGCTGCCAACAAGAAAGCCTTCGAGCTTAACTCGAGCGAACCTCAATCCCTGCCGAAGACCTGCTCCGAAACGTGCGAGAAAGGCGCCTAAGAGCCACCCATCGTGAGAGACCGAAGTCCGCCTTTGTTTTAATTGATTGATTGGCTCGCTCGCTCGCTCGCACATCCTGAAAACACATCATTGCCGGAAAATCAAATCAGTGGTGCAATGGAATGGAGTGGAGTGGATCTGCAATCGATCGGGTCGAACTTTGGATCATAGCGACAAAGATGGTGACGATCCTTTTAAAGACTTGGAACCGCCAGCTAGCTAATGGGTAGTAGACATAGTGAATTCAGCGTCGCCGGTGCCTAAAGTGGCAATTGTGGCCATTGCCTCCAAATGGTTATAGCGGTATCTATATCTGCCTACCTACCTATGTATTTTATCTGAAAATGACATATCATTGGAGGTGAGATCTGAGTTTCTCCTCCCTCGCAGGAGGAATGGGAACTACCCATGCTTGAACTGGGTTTGGCTTCTGAAAGAAAGTTGAGTTGAGATTCGCTTCAGGGCGATCGATCAACCGATCAGAGGCTGCCTCTGTCGCTGATCACGAGTGCGGGGTTACCTCATTGGCTTGGAATACCTCAAGAAGGTTGAAATCTCGCGTTGATCGTGCTGATTCGCGGCAGAAAATGAAAAGGGAGAGACCCATCTCTGCATGAAGGCATATGCAAGTGCCTCCTAGGCACTTGAGTGAATGCTTGCATTACAGAGGAAAACAAAAAGCACAGTGGCACCTGAGGGAGGTCTTCTGTAGGGTTGACACTTCCTGACAGTGGAGACACCGGAACACATCTCGAGCGATTTCCATCTCTCTTAATATCATTTGAGTCAGGTCAGAGAAACGATGTAGTTGTATATTTCGACTCAATGCTTTTAAGTTTAAACAAAGTCGTTGTTTTTACTGTTTGTGCTTTCTTCTTTACTTTACCCTCAAGACTTGGACACTGGGGTCGCTTTAAAAAAAGAAAAAGAAAAAAAGACGTCTAAAACAGAAATTATAATGATATTGAACTACAGCGCGCTTCTCGTAATTTTACCAAAAGTATTTCTCAGTACTACATCGCCACTCAACCATCACAGGAAATATCAAGGATCAGGACTAGTCTTTGTTAATACATACATTAGTTGAAGGCTGAAAATACTTGAACTCTTGAAGAACTTGTTCAGTCGCTCATTAAGCTCTTCAAGAACTAAAACTTCATCTGCGCAAATTGGTATTACTACTGCGGCCTTCTGCAGTCAGCAATTTTGTGAGCACTGCTTATCTCGCGACCGCCTTGTCCAGCATTATCACGGCACCAAACAGGGGTGGTTTTCTAATTTAACGCGCTCCGTGCGAAGAGTACAGGACCCAAGAGCACCCGATGAAACCTGTTGCACAGTGTTTGTTCGCAAAATTGCAAGAAATCATCAAGGATAATGGTGACGCGCAAAAAGAATCTCTTAATGCCCTTCCCTGTACTTCTCACTATAGCTCGACGTTTAGGAAGGCCAAAGTGTGAGGGGTAGGGGGTAAACTTGGATCTCCTGTTCGTAGCTCGGGATTTGTTCGCGTGGACATTCAGCCAAAGAGAGTGAATGAATGAATGGATGAATGAATGAATGAATGAATAAATGAGGTACTGGAGAATGAGAAACGCTAAAAGGAGGCTGGCGGCCGCACAATGGAAACCCTTCGGACGGCTATATGCTTTTCGAGGTTCAATAACAACTGGAGCTTGGAAAATCAAGACTTAGCTTCGACTCTCATGGCTCAACGAAGGCACAACAGGGACCGGCTGAAGACGTTTCAAAGTTCGTGGAAAGGGAACAGTAATTGGTTACCAAGCGAAAACAGTGGGATACCACTGGCAGTGCACTTTACTATTGTTATTTGAAATAATAACTTAAAGATTTTTAATTTTGAAACGTGGGTTGCAAAATGATTTATTGATTTCCGGCTCTCTAGGTTGAAGCACATGCACAAAGTATCACCTCATGGCATTATTTTTAGGTCGCTTAACCTTGCATAGCTGAGGTTGAAATATCAATTTAACTGCAGTGTGAAGTATGGCAATCCTTCGCGCTAAATATTTTTGTCCCTCCTCACGAGCATGTCAACTAGAATGTTCTAGTAATATCACGGTATTATGTAGCAAATGCCAACCACTTTCACAGGTTTTAAAATTGAACGATGTTGATGATGGGACATTAAACTTAATGTGGGGTTCTCAAGATTACAGAAGAAAATAATTGTTAAATGATACATTTAAAATTGCCTCATTTAAACAAGTTTCCTACGACGAAGCCCTGGAGCAAGTTCATGATTTATTTTTTTCATAAATGAATTGAGCTCTTGTAATTGATTATCTGCTATCCATAACTGGTAACTCCAAACTTGTATTGCTGGTTTCGCATCCCTTCGGAAATTCAGCGGCAGTAAAATCAAGCCTTTTCTCCACCATTTCTGGATAACTTACTGATTGTACTTTTGTTTGAAAAAGGTTGATATTTCCTAGGTTAAATGGCATTTGCATTCTATTCCACTGCTCCTGGATTGCAAAATGGTGGCATTCCTACAATTATTCGCCACATAAATGAATGGTGGGTGAACAAAGCACATACATGTTTTAATCACTTCTTTTATTCAACTTGATAGATGTTCTTCTGAAATATCTGAAACTAGCACGACCCGCATAGTTTGCTCTCTAGCTCCCAAGTCTTCAGAATAAACCCAGTTAAATCAACGGTTTGATCTTTAGCACTCTCACCAAAGATTTCAGGCACGAGGAACGTTTTAGATCAGGAAGTTTGCAGTCTTTTGTCTTACCTGAAGAAATTTTGGAGCGTTAATTCGTAAGAACTCGAACTCCTATTTTATAAAATCAGGCATTGTAGCACCAAGATCAGCCTTGTGCTCGGTAAGCAAATGCATCAGTAAACTCGGAGATCTTTCTTAAAATTTTGGAAATTCACGGCAGCACTTAAGAGGGCATGGTCATCCCGGCCCAACTTGAAGGAATAGATATACCTACCTACTACCACCCCTATTCTGCTGCTGGTAGCTCCTCTATACCTCTGAGTACAGCGCACACCCCTCTCCACTCGCAAGTCCGAGCAACCTCGGCTTTAGAACCAACGAAGCTGATGTGGCATCGCAGCTCGTTCACAATTTGGCACGGACGCTTCAGGGCTTGATTATGGATGTTCGCGAATCGACTTACGATGTTCAATCCATTCGAACGACCGCCTTTTGAGAGATCGGCACCCAGTTTGATCAGATAGGTCCCGAAATGGCTTGCTCGAAAAGCGCTCGGCTATGATACCTATGTTTGTTCGCCCTTGCCACCTTCAAAAGCTAAGCGAGTATCATGAGATTCCTTTCGAAATTCGAAGGACGCGCGGAGCAGCATATTACGCGCTCGCACGATTTGAAGCTGCTACTTTGCCAAAGTTGGCAGCCATGCACCTTCCGAACTCGCAAGGTTTCCAGCATCCTTTGTTCCTGACAGCAATCATTCTGGTGATTTAGTAAGATTACTTATTCTTCATTTCTGCAGTCGTTTGACATCGCTCCAGTTATAGAAATATTCTTATGCAGTTTCTTTCTTATTTTTACTTCAATGGTTTGTTAATTGAATTTAAACATTTATTTTTATAAATTAAAAACTAAACTAAATAAACAAATGAATTAAAATCTTTAGATGAAAAAAAAGAAAAGAAAAAAAGTTAAAACTCATTGAAGGTAGTAAGGGAAAGGTTTTTAATCTACTCCACCCCCTTTGCTGCATTTCCACATAAGCTCTGCTGTAGTCTTTCCTTTCTGCTCCCACGTGGAAATAATTTGCGATCTTAGAAATCTTCAGATTGCAGACAGAACTAGTTAGCGATTGGCCATTTTGATTGCGGCTCTTAGAGTTGGTGGGGTCGATTGCCTTGAAACAAGCTCCTTCCAAATCCAAGCGCACGCCTTCTTCAAGCTGGGCTTGTTTGTTTTCGTTGGAAGAATGCCGAGGAGAGGCGCACTCGAGCCTTCGACTTTAGCTTCTGCGAGCGTTCAAAGATCTTTGTTAGTGGGAGCAAAGCATCTAAAAATTCGTCACCCTTTGGCGGGCAGGTAGACTAAATGGATTTTGGCGTACCTACTGAGCGCGGAGAGCTTGATGACGTGGCCATTGCACTTGTTTAATAGAACTGCGGTTGTATTTCTATCCAGCAATAACGCAGTTTCGGGGGCAAAGGACTGGTGGAATTGCAAGATTCGACATGACCTTGATAAGCAAGACTGCCCTGGCACTGGTTTTGAGTTCCTCTTTTCTACCAATGAGTTAGGTTTTCAGGTAGGCAAGGCTGAAGCAAGTCTTACGACCGAATTTCAATTATTCCGCATTATGAAAGGAATATCAATCTTTTAAATACGTGTATACAGTATTACATGTATGATTTCATATTTGGGATGCATTGAGCCGGTCCCCATCACCCTTGAGTTCAATCCACGGTGTGCACCAAATGGCTAGGAGGCTGTAAACGTCGAGGTAGTGGTAAACGATATTCGAAAGTTTTATTTTGACTTCTATTTAGATAGAGCCTGTCGATAAATTGACAACAATAGTAGACATGCCACCAAATGACCTTTTTTTGGACTCTGCTCTAGTGTGTAAGAGTTTCCCTGCAATCTTGCTATAGGTGAAGGAAGCAAGACGTGCGGGATTTTGCAAACTAAACATATGGAATAGCTCCCAACCTGATTCTTGTTAGACAATCTGAATTACGCGAGTTGAGTCACTAAAAGTACGGACATCAAATGTTTCATAATTCTTGGACGAAGTGTGCAATCATTTCGATTTCTACAAACGTCACGTTTGTGTGATGCCAATGTTTTCAAAGTTTAATATAAACTTAGAGAGACACTGAGGTGGCGGTAATTTGTCGCGAGAGTTTTATCTAACACTGTTAGCAAATGGCCAAATGACATGATGTGTCAGAGTCTAGAGCTATGAATTCGATCCGGGTTTCCTGTTCGTTCTGCAAGGTTTCGAATGTAAAACAATGTTTTGAGTTATTTATTATGTACTGTACTTTCTCTTTATTTCTCTGGTTCAGTTGCAATACAACCATCGTTTTGCTCCGGGTCTAGCGATAATGATTTTCAAACAAGTTTTCTTCTTTTCATGTTTCTGTGCCATTATATGTATAATAATAGGAATCAATCTAAGATTTCAAACTGAGAATGGAGCAGGATTCGAAAGGCAAAATGAGATTTTACGAATTTGCTATTGAATGAGCCTTTCACCCATAGACTCATTGCAGCCTGCTCACCTCAATTTTTGCTCGAGCCATGATGGTGGTGACGACTTAAGTAGATCTATACATTTCTGAAACCTATATTTGCACTTCCGCAACAGTGTCTCATGTGAGCAAGTATTGAGTCAAAACCTAGCCAAAATCTCACGCTATCATAAACTTTTTGTATATTATATGTAGGCATCGCCGCTATCGAACCAAATCACGGAGCGATATTAACTTGCCTCCCTTATTCTGAAATCCGCAGAAGGGAGGAAGTACCTTCTAAATATTTTCATAGATTTCATAGATAGAAACAATTTCGGAGGCATAATTTTCCGTTTGCTGGCTGATCATTTGTGCTTGGTTGTAGTCTTTTTCTTTTTTTTTACAGCGCAGGGACTCAAGACTAGTACTGGCAAGTACGTTTAAAATTTAAAGATTAAAAAATTTGTAGAAGAAAGAAGAAAAAACTGAAAAGTTGAAAAGTTCAAGAAGTTTCGTTGTTACCTACTTGGGTCATTTCTCAAAAGTAAAAATCACCCAGATATGTAAGTCTCTTTGCCGAACAAATCGATTTGGCAAGAATTATCGCCAACCTACCTACCACCAGCCATACGAGCAAGCACCGCTGCCCTTGAGAGAACTCTCTTATAATTCTTCAAGTGCCATTGTCGAAATCCATCAGGAATATTGACAATAATCCACTGTCGCACACCTCCCCATTTGTGTACCTCCCGGTCCTTCGAGCTCAAGTCGTAAGATCATGATCTTCGACTTTGAACTTGGTGCTTCTATTGGATTTGCTACTAGCACCAGTCGGGTGCACACCCTACCAATCCTGCTCGTGCCTGCTCGCACCAGGAGGTTATTGTCACGCCTCGAGTCCGGCGCCTCCCGATCGTGCCCTGTGGCCTCTGTTGTTCTTCATTACCCCCGCTTCACTGTCGTTCAAATAGTGACCATTCCCCAGTGGAGCCCCTCTTGAAAATGTTGCAATTCTGTGAGGATCTTCTTGATAAACGCGCCGCACCAGGAGACGTATCCAGAACGTCAGACGGTGCGAAAGGTTCACCATATATTGGGGGGGGGAATATCAGAATAAAAGGGCTAGGGGGGGTAGAATGCGTGCGGCACGTGCAGAGCTGCACCACCGCGGTCCACAGGTTCGACCGGGCGGCCCCCGGATCTTTGTCTCGCCATAGTACCTAGTTGGGAGTTCGAAGCTCATTGAGAGCTGCTGCTGTTCTTGCCTCCGCGCAACTGGTCATCTGAGCGATTGAAACCAGGAGATCAGCATGTCAACCTGTCGATGTTCATGATTGAAAGGAGCTCAACCTGCACTTGCGATGGAGCTTCTCCTGCCAAGGCTTGGTGCCCAACCTTGAGTTTTCAAGACGTGGTCAATGCCACAGTTTGAGAATTCCTTCTTTTCCCCGTGTTTTTATCCTTCAGAAAAACCGATTGAAATTACTCTGCAAAAGGGGCCATGGGAAAGGGCCTCGTGCACTTTACCGCCAGTGCTGCTCTTCTTCTCCAAGACACAAGTGGCTTCGAAGGGACCTGCTAGTTCTCCAGCACCGTGGCTCGGCTGGGCTCGTCTCGGCTTGCCTTGCCTCGCCTCTCCTCGTCTCGACTGACTCAGCGCAAGAGGCTTTGGCCGGGAGGTTGCGCTTGCGCCGCTCGATCGCCGCACGTATTTATTTTGTAAGCTCGAGCTGTTGAATAATGGGAACTGAAGGTACATGGGATGGCGGCCAAAGGCGCGATTCCACGAAGCTGGCAATTCGACAGAGAAGGAGTGTAGAGGCGCTGATTACCGCACATGCTTTGTAGTTGTAGTTGCAATGCGCGCATGTCTCGCTGAGTGACCGTCTTTTGGCGCAATACATACACACATTCATAGATATCAAGTCTGGCAGAAGGAACAAATTGCAGCATCATGGTGAAAGAAAATCTTCAAGAGCTGTGATTGCAGTTCTTTGCAGGGCTCAAGACTCCCGATCGCGTGACACCATTATTTTTGGTCGCTCCCTATTCATCGCCAAAGCTCTTCAATTTGTGCAAGAGGTGTCTCTGTGTGCGCGCGAAGCCACAAAGCCTAATTGGGTTGCTTTCATTTATTCGTTCGCGCAAGTCTTCGTCGCGAGTCCGTGGTGCTCCGTCTTACACTGCGATTGTTAGAAAACAAAAAATTTAAAAAACTCAAGAACTAGCGAGTTTGCGTTACCTGACAAAGAATGAGAAGGTAAGCCTTCAAAACGGCTGACTATTTATGACGGATAGTGCGTTTTTAATCAGTAGACGTTGTTTTATTTATTAACACTATCCTTCCTTCTTCTTTTTTATACTAAATGTTTCTAATTAAAAATATTTTATTTTGTAAAATAGATGTGGAGTATCTGTGTAATGAGACAATGCGTTATAAATGTATCCAGGCAGCACGTGCAGAATTTCGAAGCGGCATGGTGGCGTATTGGAATGAAACCAGGTAGGTACTAATAGTAGCTATGCTGACAGTTAGGAGCTGCAAGAACTGGGCAAAACTCAATATGAAATGCAGATCGACTAAATCTTCAATTTAGAGTACCATTCACGACTCGTGAGCGTCCTTCCTTAGTTTGAGCGTGCCAGCCGGCAATAGTGTAGTGAACGGCTGCAGCACACTCTAATAAGTTGAACGCATCAAGGTGCAGGGGTGAGGGGACACATGGCAAGAGAACGCAAGAAATTGACAATCTATAAAAACAATGCAATGATGAAAAGCACGTGCGATTTTACTAAATGTGCAGAGAATACATATAAAAGCGCGAGTGCGTCTAGAGAAACACTAGTATACTTTGATGCGGGGTAGCTTTATCCGTAAGCTGTTGAATAAGTATTTAATTCATTAGTGCAATGATGAAGCAAGCGCAGACCGATGTAAGGGCGGCAGTGTGACAACTTCCTGGCCTGCCCAATTTTCCTGATTGCAAAGTATCAAATTATCTGTATATTTAGAGAAGTAAAAAGCTACACACTCTCACTATTTTATTTTAAAATGTAATGTAAATTATATAATAAATATTGTTCATGCTATAAAATTTTAAAATAAAGCATTTTAAAGGATAGCATTCATATGTAGGTTTCTAGTTATGATTAAGTATAAGAAACCCTTTTTATCCAGTTGCATATTAATTTTTTTAATTGATTTTTAAAAGTATTGTTTTCTAACTTTGAGCTCTAAATTATTATTCTTCTCTTTAATTTGAAAAACTTATAAGAATATAAGTCATCATGATTGCTAAGAGAGTATATTGTCGAAAGAGAAAAAGTTGTGAAGACAAAAGTGTTTGTTTTGTTTTGTTTTTCTCAAGTAGGCAAAACCTTTTAGTTTTACAAAACAGAGTACGCGAGCAAGCGATTACAATCGTAAATTCATACATTAAATACCATTGCAGAAAGCTTGGGGACTCTCCGACCAAGTTGCACCGCCACCGCAAACGTGAGAGACTACCTGCAAGCACTTCATTCTTCTACCGTCCGCCGTTGAAGACACCAAGGTTAAACCAGGCACGACACGCGTGAGCAGTTGCCTCCTGTGTAAGCACTTGAACCTATTCTCGTGCGCAGAGAGAAGCACCGCTTGCTGAGACCTCACTTACTCTGTAAGTCCGCTGCTGCTGTTGGTGCATATACTTCACAGCTTCAAATCCGTATCAAGCCGTCTGAGCTAGAGCAATCGAGACAAGAACACAATGGTAGTCTTGGCAGAGTACGTCTGGATTGATGCCTATGGTTGCCTTCGTAGCAAAACCAAGGTTATGCCTGACAAGAACAGCGTCAAGCTCAAGGACCTCCCAAAGTGGAATTACGATGGATCGTCTACTGGTCAGGCTCCTGGTGTCGATTCCGAAGTCACCATCATCCCTCGGGCCCTGTACCTTGACCCATTTCGTGGCGGTAACAACGTGCTCGTCTTGACTGATACCTACGATAACAAGGGTGATCCCATTCAGACCAACACTCGCTTCGCTGCTAACCTTATCATGGAGTCTGGCAAGAAGGAGATTCCCTGGTTCGGCATTGAGCAAGAGTACACCATGTTCAAGGATGGAACCCCTCTTGGCTGGCCTAAATCTAAGGCTCGCCCCTACCAGGGTGCCAAGCCCACTGTCCAACTTGGCTACCCAGGACCTCAAGGCCCTTACTACTGTGGTGATGGTGCCGATGTTGCTTTTGGTCGTAAAATTGTGGAAGAGCATCTTGCAAAATGCCTGCATGCCGGCATCAATGTTTCTGGCATTAATGCTGAGGTCATGCCTGGCCAGTGGGAGTTCCAAGTTGGTCCGTGTGTCGGCATCGATGGCGCAGATCAGCTCTGGATGGCTCGTTACATTCTGAACCGTATCTGTGAAAAGTATGGTGTCATCGCTAGCCTTGACCCGAAGCCCATTCCTGGTGACTGGAATGGTGCTGGCTGCCACACTAACTTTTCCACCAAGAAGATGCGTGAACAGAAGAATGCCCTCAGCAAGGTGATCATCCCTGCTATTGAGCGTCTTTCAGTGAAACATGCTGAGCACATTGCTGTCTATGGTGTGGGCAACGAGCTTCGCCTGACAGGTGCGCACGAAACAGCATCGATTGAAAAATTTTCATGGGGAATTGCTGACCGTGGTTCCTCAATTCGCATCGGCAATGAAACTAACAGCGCTGGTCGCGGATACATGGAAGATCGTCGTCCGGCATCAAACATGGATCCATACCTTGTTACAGCCAAGCTCTTTCACACTGCAGTTCTTGACGTACCTCAGAGAACATCCTCCTTTCTTGGTATTCGCATGAGTAAGGGACCTCGTGCGTCTATTGCTCGACTTGGTCGCGCGCTCAGCGGCCGCAAAAAGTAGATCTGCCAACATAGCTTACAGCATGTGCATTGCCAGAAGGAGCACTGCAAAGCTTATATCTCGTTGTGTACATGGGCCTTATTTACCCCTCGTCTTCTATTCATTCTTTTTTGCAATAACATTATCATATGTGTGTGTTCTTTTTTATGCAAATCCTCGTTTGTTGGTATCTCCTGTTTGTGCAATTCCCACCTGCAAAATTTTATCTGCTTATGCGATAAATATCATTTTCCACCTCAAAGGGAGATCAATCCAGTTGAAATTGATGTTGAAATTTTGTAAGACGTGTTCCCACAGAATTCAAATTTTAAACTTATCAGGCCCTTGAACGTTTGGCATTTGAATCGTAGACTTATCCTTATCCGTACATGAGATCATTTTGTAACCCAACATGGCTCGAACCATTAAGGAGGTCTATTCATAACAATAATATGATTATGGTATTCTTATATAGAGTGTACGGATATATGATAATTACAGGGATGGGATTTCGAGTTATTTAGGTGTAAGAAGCAAAACTCAACTATCTTTTTGAAATACACATTACTACAAAATGAAGACTGATCATTTGTTGTCAATAAAGCACCTTTATTTGTGCGTGTAGCTGATGATTAAAAAGAAGAAACATGTAATCGAATCAATTTGTATAAACAAGGAGTTAGATTAGCACCAGTGTAACACCTGATTGGCATAATAAAGCTTGGTTGTTTAAAAAATAGAGATATGATTCGATTCAACTTTAGAATTCCAGGGTTGGCGAACTTAAGAATTTGTACTTTATTTGTACGTAGTTGAAGCAAACAACGTTCTGTTTTCTAAAATTTGAGGTTCGTTCGCTCCTTTTCAAAGATTTTCACCAACTTGACTAGGTACATATATATGCATAGACAATATCGAACTTCTCAATCATGCCGTCATTGTCTAATTCTCCACTCCTTCCACTACTTCACTCAGGGATAGCAATACCTTCTCAGAGCTTTGGGGAATACGCTCTTCCAGAATTGATATAAGACTTTGGTCTTTGATGAAATGGGACACAGTATAAAGCAAATCATCTCCACTTACAACTAGAGCATACGACCTCCAAAATAAATATGCATTTTCAATTTAAATGATGGCAGTAAAATCTAGAAAACGATGGTTCATTCTTTTGCACCAACAATCAGCAAGATGCAGATAGACGAAGATAGTTTTGATTTTCGAAAGTCATTACCACCAGAGCTCTTGCATTTATATTCAGAAATATTTGATTACCGTAGTCAACAGATAGTTTATTTATTGCTTTCCACTCTATGCTTTCTCCAAGCCCTCGCACTGGTACTTATCAAGATTCTTGCCTTCATCTCTTCTAATATATTCTATATGCGATTGCCTGTTTTCCACTTGTTCACATAAGTGTGGGCTTTACCAAATCTAGCTTGGTTCCTAAGCCTAGAAGCGTTGAAGTAGGGATCGTACAAAGAAACCTAGCAAATATTTTATATGGGCAATTATGATAGTTGCTGATGGCAATATTTGTTGATTCGACATTCTATCCAATGCTGCTGCTGTGGTTCGGACCAGCTCTTCAGTTGTTCAATTGATTGATGCCGAACCTTATTTAGCTAGGTATAAATATGAGAGCAATGGATGCGTGGACAAGTTTTTGAAAAGTGCTAAAAAAAATCTGCTGCGACAAACAATTGAAGAGCCAAGTCTGTCCTAAAAGACTAAATCATGCTTGGTAATAATTGAACAACCATATATGAGGCTGAGAAGCCAAAAAACCAAAGGTTCCAATTATAGGCGATAGACCCTATAGAATGTGACTGTGAAGATGCCGGCAAGAGACTAAGGCATACTCGACCTGTTTAGAAAAAAAAAAAAGCTGACGAGGTTAGATTGACTCGTCTCTTCAATCATTGATTCTAGAATTCGTCATATTCAAAGTGTAAGTACAAATTTAGTCCATAACTTCTTGCCACGCAAGTATGGTTGTCTAGTTTTTCAATTTATATGAAAACTCTACAACTTGGGTTCTTAAATGAAAGGCAAGGTCTTGCCCTCTAGTCTCTTTGATTCGAGATCTCAGCAGTACCTAATTTACAAAGGTCAACTTTTTTTAGAGCGGAATGTTTTAATCTTGCCACTCATTCTCGTGCTAGCTAGACTGCAACTTTCAGGAGGAGCAACGAGATGGCGGCACGAAGCATTGCTCGACTTGATCTGGATAAAGGCCTTTAATACATTTACTTATAACATTTATTGAATTTTGTACAAGTCTTTAAGTATTGCTTTAACATGATGGTCTCACTCGCCGCATTAAATGTATATGACACTACTATCTTCCTGCTGTTGGGGGTGGCAGTCAGCCCACAATCGCGCTGCAAAGATATTCTTATAATTCTACATTGATATTTTCAGGCTTGCGATGCGTTGCCAAAACCCTCAAAACGTGCATTGCCTGTGTAGTGCTCTTTGAATGCAATTTTCAATTTGAATTGTCGCCATGAATATATTTAAGCTGGCACAAGTGCCGAGACAATCTAGTGAAAGGCCATGTGGACTATACATCACTGGTCTCCTTGGCAAGTGTTGAAATTCCTCGTGTATCAGAAATTGCGCAAGATAGGAACTAGGCAATCAGACACGTAGAGCTGAGGAATTCTAAATCTGAGAGTGCGTGATGTGTCAAGAAAATCTATTCAAATAAGTCTAGACTAGTGAATGAGGAAACAAATCAATCTTACCGCTCCTCTCAGTACAAATAAAGTTTACCTAAGACAATTCAGTGTAATTTGTTTCAACTCACCATGCAATATTCGCCTCCAAGCTCAGTAGACCCCTAATTCTAAACTCCAAATAGCTTACAGTCCTTTCAAGTTTTTCAAGAATGTTGGTATTCAATCACTTACAATTCAGTATGCACCATTCAACAAGGATGCAGAAACACATTCTAGCTATCAGAAATGAGGACGATTAGCAAGCTAATTTCAAACCGAAACAAACCGGTGATCTGTGTAAAGTTGCAGTAACAATCCCAAAAATAATATGCGCCACACAATCAAACAAGCTGAATGCTGAGATTTTTCTTTAGAGATAGCTGGCCAAAGAATATTTCATTCTCATTTCGTGTCAGCTTGGCATACATGAGATACACATATGCGTAATCATTCACCGGGTTCCAAGTATTAGCTTTATGCTGGTGCTTTATTACGACATTCTGTGAGGTGTTTTCCACTATTCTAGTTTGATTTTAGCTTCAGGACTTTCACTAAAGAAGAACAACATTAGCGATGCACTATCATTTAAACGTGGATGTCGGAATGCGAAGATACGTTGTTTATAACTATATTGAATATGGTCACCAATGGTATCATTTTGACGCGTGATTATGAGGATAAGACGTTATTCAACAAAATTAAGAGGGTCACATGTAGTTTAAAACTCCCTAATTTTGATCTTCCAAGAACGCCACACGTATTGGCGAAAAACTGATATTAAATCCAGCAATAATAAGGAGTGTGAACTCATCTCGAGCTGCGATTCAGCAAGATCCATGTTTAAGCGTGTAAGCTCCTAATGCAGTTCTGAAAGCTAATTGTTGAGCAGTCAGAGGTTGATCTGGAAGATATGAAGCCAAGGAGCTTGGGGAGCATGATAGGACTCACGGAGGCAACAGATACTTTGGCGAATAGAGTTAGCGACTTGCTAACGTTTGGGATAACCACCAAGGTATGTTGGTTCCTATTCTAATTAAGAGACGAAGACACAATTTAATGTGTTATAGCGCAGAGCTCAACAGGTTGTATTAACCCGTTGTCTCAACCACTAATCTAGGTTTTTATTATACAATACTCTGATTCTTTAGTACAGTTCATTCTTGAGTTTCCTTGTTCTCACAACCTCGTATCTGAAAGTCGCATTCCTATCATATACAAGTTCTGATAGTTTACGATTTATAATGATTTGCCAAGGGCTCTTCTAATAGCTTGTCCGTCCTCATGCTCCTACGATTCGAAATTTCAGCAAGCAGTACTCAAATTATATGTCTTGAAGAAAATCTTTTTCTACTCCTAAAGTCGCACAATGCATAATTTGTGATATTGAGATTATAGTGAAAACATGTAAATAGAACACCATTATAATTTTATAGAGCGAACCCTCTGAGTTCGTACTTGCCAAAATATTGACGATTAAGAACTTAGTCTAGACGTAGTGGTCCAACAGGATCAGTCACTAGTGAAGGCTAAAGTTATTAAACATTTGGGTCCGTAATCTGTTGACCTTTTAAAAGAATTACAGTCGTTACAATCAATATAGTTCTCAGTCTGTCTATAAAACAGCCTTTGATTTAGTCCTGAATGTTTCATGTAGTTCAAGCTTAAGTTCTTAGCAGATAATTAATCAGGTTTTTGTTAATTGCAATCAGCAAAGCGTTTAAAGAACAAGTGACATTTATGCCTTAGAAGTCTGAGAACCATCTTATGAAATGTTCTTCCATTTTTCGTTGTTTCCAATCAGCAATAGGTCTCACAAAGGGTCACGTAGCAGTGTTGTACCTGCTTGATATTTCAATAGCAAATCTTAGCAAATCCAAGGACATTTATACATATTCGATAACCTGTCCAGTATCTAATCATTTGAAGTCGCCCATCATTGGTATTAATGCAAAAGAGTTTGCTGGTATCCAATCTACTAAAAACATAATAAATCTGATTCACGACATATACGAACTTTTCTAATTTACAAGTGTCTTGTAAACTGTGCTTTAAATCTTGAGCTTCTTTAACTAATGGAATTGTATCATATTCAAATAAGTCATTCCAAAGAATATCTTACTTCCGTTTGGTTTGTGTTTGGTCAGTTTCCAGCATCTCGACTTGCTTCATCGCTTCATTACTTGCTTCATTACTTGCTTCATTACTTGCTTCATTACTTGCTTCATTACTTGCTTCATTACTTGCTTCATTACTTGCTTCATTACTTGCTTCATTACTTGCTTCATTACTTGCTTCATTACTTGCTTCATTACTTGCTTCATTACTTGCTTCATTACTTGCTTCATTACTTGCTTCATTACTTGCTTCATTACTTGCTTCATTACTTGCTTCATTACTTGCTTCATTACTTGCTTCATTACTTGCTTCATTACTTGCTTCATTACTTGCTTCATCGCTTCATTACTTGCTTCATTACTTGCTTCATTACTTGCTTCATTACTTGCTTCATTACTTGCTTCATTACTTGCTTCATTACTTGCTTCATTACTTGCTTCATTACTTGCTTCATTACTTGCTTCATTACTTGCTTTATCGCTTCACCACTTGCTTTATCGCTTCACCACTTGCTTTATCGCATCACTCCGTTAGCAGATCTCGAGTTTCCTTAGCAAAGTAGCGTAGATATTCTCATTTCAGGGCAGCAATCAAGTTACTAGTACAGGAGAAAAAAAGCTTTTGTGACTGTGTTGTAGGGCCGTGGAATTATTGCGTGCTAACGTTTGTCTTTTCCCAGGTACCTTCTGTTTGTGTTACAACTTCATATCGAAGAGGACAAAAGCAAAATTCATCTCGTATAGATGAAGTATATAATTTGTTAGCGTGTGCCCAGTTTAAAATACGCACACGACCCCCAAAGCATTTCTTTGTAACCAGTTCCTTTTGGTAGAAGCATGTTTTCATTGAAACCTTGTCAAAAAAAAGTGTTTTTGACTTGAAATCAGGTTACTCCACTTTTCCTTAAGCAAGTAGTGTTTGCTTGAAGTGAAGCTGCAGCAAAGACAGGTTCCGTGGCACCCACATTCAATGTAAAAGCAACCACAGAGGCTTTGCGTTTTCCTCAAGAGTCTAGTGCAACTCTTGCTTGAGCGCGGAATGCCACGCCTTCCTTCTCAAAGTATAGCATCTCTAGGATAAATTACAAGGAAGCATTGTTTCAAGTATTTGACAATAATATTTCATTCAGGGTGGCAACATGGCAACAAAGACAAGCTAATGTATTTCGAATTGCCAAGGGGTAGGCATAGGTGAGAGATGGAGGAGAGTAAATGAAAAAAGTATATATGTATTTTTGAAAAAAAGAACGAATTGGACACACGAGTTGAAGATTTACGAATATCTCAACGCTTCAAAGAAGAAGAAAACAGGCCTTTAAGCAGGAGAAACGAATGAAATCGTAAAGATGCTGCAAACAGAGTTGCTTACGCAGGGGCAAGCTTGGCGTTCTTGTCACCAACATAGGCGACAGCGCCGTGCTCAGAGGCATCGAGACCTGCCTCCTCAGCGGCCTCGGACACGCGGAGGATACCAACAACCTTGAGGAGGATGGCGAGGGGAAGGCAGGTGAGGAAGCACCATCCAGCAATGGCAAGCACACCGACGACCTGAGTACCGAACTGGACGCCACGGTTGAAGGGAACGTCCTCAGGGCAGTATGAGGAGAATGCGGTCTCCTTGTCAGCGAAGATGGCGGCAGCGAGGACACCCCAGATACCGCAGAATCCGTGCACAGCGATGGCATCGACGGGGTCATCAATCTTGAGGACGCTCACGACGAGCTTGGAGGCGCCAAGGTACACAAAACCAGCGATGATGCCAATGAGAACGGCACCCCATGCGGGGGCCACACGGCAGGGGGCAGTGATGCCGACAAGGCCAGCGAGAGCTCCGTTGAGGGCAGCCTCAATGTCGAAGACACCGGTGCGGATACGCTGGAAGATCATGGTGGTGATAACGGCGCAGGCAGGAGCGAGAGTGGTGGTGACAGCGACGTGGCCAGCTGCGTCTCCGTCCCAAACAAGGGTGGAGCCACAGTTGAAACCGTACCATCCGAACCAAAGGATGAAGACACCGAGGGTCTGAAGAGCGATGTTGTGGGGGGGGATCACCTGGGGCACGCCATCGGCATCGAAGCGGCCAATGCGGGGTCCGAGGACCTTGGCAAAGACGAGAGCAGACATACCACCGGTCATGTGCACGACACCAGAGCCGGCAAAGTCAATCATACCGCAGGCGTTCAAGAACTTGTCAGCGTACTTGAAGCCAGAGATCCAGCCGTTGGAGGACCAGATCCAATGGGAGATAATCGGGTACACGAAGCCGGTCATGTACACGGCGATGAGGAAGTAAGCGATGAGGTTGATGCGGCCAGCGACGGCTCCAGACACGATGGTGGCACCGGTGGCGCAGAAGGCAAACTGGAAGAAGAAGAAGGCCATGCTGGAGGTCTCAGCGCCCTTAAGAGCGTAGGTGCCAGAGCCGATGAAGGCCTGGAAACCTTCCTGGGAGACGTAGTTGCCATCATCGTCAAAGTAGGTGCCGTCACCACCGTAGGCGAAGGCGTAACCAATAAGATAGTACATGACAGCACTGATGCAGACAGTGCCAAGGTTCTTGAAGCAAATGTTCACGCTGTTCTTGTGCTGGACGGAACCGCACTCGAGCATGGCAAATCCGGCATGCATCCAGAACACGAGGAAACCGGTCACAAGCATCCAGATGTTATCTGATGTAGACTGGAATGCGGAGAACGCATTGGCCGTCTCCAAGAGAGCAGCGACTGTCTCGTTGCTGACAGACATCTTGCTGGTTTATGTGCTTGTTACTGCCTCGCTCGTCTTGATATATTATTATTATTATTACCTATCCAGGCTGAGCGCCCTGAGTTTTGGATTTGCTCCGAAGGCTTCGAAGCGAGTTGCAGGTTTGCTTTCCCGGAATCATCGCTCGTCGCGCGCCTCCCCTTTTTCTATTCCTTCCATATATTTCTCTATAAAACCCTTTCATTTTTCATTTTGTATACATTAATAAGAGAACAGCTAATTATTTTAGTTTTCACTTCTTTCTGCGCAAGTATGATTTACACTTACTTATTTAATAACCTTTTTCAATTTTTGAGAAAACAAAAATAAATAAATTTAACTATATCAACTAATTATGCTTTCTCCGTCGTGTTGTGTTCCTCAGGAGCACGAGCGCATAGAAGAAAGCTTGAAGAAAAGTAAATAACAAGCCCCCTCGACTTATTCTTTAATCCATTAGAAGTAAGTCGGTCAGAGTCACCATGTTTATGTTTTCCAATCTTAGGAGGTATGAAAACTTCTCAAATAAAGAAATACTTTACCTAAAAACTTTTCTTATTAATTTCTTAACGAAAAGTATTTTAAAGCAGAGCAAAAGACTTTAGTTTGCCAAAATTCCTCTCTGTGGGCACGGCAGTCCTCCTCCTCCTTTGCAACCACTGTCTCTCCGTCTTCACAGCTGCCCTGCTCTCTGGCTGCCAGCGTCTCATGCGCATGTCTTTCTTGCGCATTGCCTCCGATCCTTGTCTGACGTGCTTTCTTGACTCAAGATCAACTCAAGATCAAGATAACTCTTTATAAAAACATAGTCCCTCTTTCCTCCACTCTCACTAATCTTTTATAAGAAAATGATAATATGCAATTCAACTTGATGACCCTTGTCTAATGAAAAATTCGATTAATGGTGCCTAAAAATGAGGATAATAGACGCCTCCGGCCTCTTCTTTTCTATGTGCACAAGCAGCGTGCGACTTTTCACCATCACTCTGATCTTTTTGGTTGCTCGTAGACTGTTTGACAAGGAGCCTCCCTTGCATCTCTTAGTGTATAAGGTAAATGGAGGTTAGTTCACGTGCCGACCGCGGGGTGAACTCCATATGAGAGACGAAAACAGACGAATAAAAACATTGAGCTAACTGAAGAACTAATTTAGATTTAGAAAGAAGGGTATAATTCTTTCACACTAAAAAGAGGGGCGGGGGGGGGGGGGGGGCAGGCTAGAGCCGCTGTGTTTCTGAGGCATTGCTAGTATAAAGCACGCTGGAAAGTAGCCGCAACGAGAAGGCGGCAGACAATCCTTTGTTTGTGTGTAAGAAGGATAACTTAAGGCTTGCCTCGCCCCTGTGGCTGCCTCACCAGGCGGCAATGACAATGTTCATGGATTCTTTGCTTTTGCTTTTTCTAAAACTTGAGAAGAACCTCATAAGCATCTTTATTTAAAAAAAAAAATGAAAAATGAAAAACATATTCTTTTTATAAGAAGAGTTGCGATCAAAAGTGATTGTAAAAGCCTCTTATCGCACGAACCAAGCCGAGCCGAGCCGAGCCGAGCCGCTGCGCCTGCGCACGCCAAGCGAACCATATTCCCCAGCAAACCCGTAGGAAGAGAGAGGGAGGAAAGCACGCATGAGCGTGCGCCAGCTCGTCTCGAGCCGCGCTTGATCCCCCAAACTTGACTAGTTCATCTGACCACTTCCACGAAACCAATCAGCACGAAGATCCCCCTTTTTGGCATGCATTCCTACTTTTTAATTTCTTTTTTTCTTTCTCTCACCTTTCCCAAGAAATTAAAAACACCCTTTGCGAAAACTGATTTTATTTATTTATTTATTTATTTATTTATTTATTTATTTATCCTATATCAAAAAAATGAAAGTGTGCGAACAAGGCCAGCAAGCAGGGAGGTGGGGACGCACTGCTGTGGTCCCTGAGACGTCTCTCTGCTTTGGCTGTTGAGGCTACCAAGAACGAGCAGGCGCCTAAAAAGCCGCTTCAGGAGGAGAAGAAGAATGACGCAAAGGAGGCTTGCGCAGAAGAACTGCGAGTCGATCGAGCCCAATCGCAGCTTGGGAGGCCTCGAGCCGGCGAAAGCTCGATCTTTGCTGTTACTTCGGCCAGCTTGAATCAAGTTCGTTAGTTCTTCGAATCGATTAGTTAGTTAGTCGGTACGTTAGTTAGTTGGCTGCGTGCGCGAGCTAGATGTTAGTTAGATTGTTAGTTTTATTTAATTATTTATTCTATTTAATTTGGGTTACTGCTTAGTCAGTACGCGCTAAATAGTAGCATGAGCTTGGAAATGGGATTGAATGACTCCCAAGAATTCCATTCGGCAGGAGTGTTTTATTTTCATCAACATTCATGCCAGACAGATGCCTGAACTTGATGCCAGGACAGCTGCCTCGTCTCTCAAACAGTTTCTCGCCCGCGGCCGTCGTGACAAATGCGCGAGCGAACATTGCCTTTCCTTGCTGTGGCAATCTTCAAAACCAGGATCTTGCGAAGGACCATTGCAAACTAAAACACAACCTCTAAAAGAAAACAAACCAAATTACAAGACATACATATGAAAGACGGAAAGAAGATGAAGTGTTTTTCTCGTTGATGCCAGCTGGGAGGCGCTCTATAGGACTTCAACTTGTTCCTCTTCTCAGTGATCTTCTTCTCGTCCTTCCTCATCACAAGCGGCTTGGACTAGGTCTTAGCACCTATATTTGCGCTTCTTCTTCTCATAATTTGACGAAAAGGTGCAGTACCTTTTCCTAGGTCCTCTTTATTTATATTCACTCAGAAAAAAAAAAAAAAAAAAAAAAAGTGATTAACAATTACATGAGTTTTTGCAAAGCCATAAACTAAAAAATAGTATATTTCCACACAACGTTGAAAATTAGGAGTCGCCAATTTATAGTCTAACATATGTTAGTTTTAAAACTAAAAGTGAAACTAAAAATTTCCAAGTTGCAAACAACAGAGAAAAAACAAGACAAAAAAAACTTGAAAAGTAGAAGGGAAACTTTTAAAATGTGGTAAGAAATAATAAACTGGATTAGACTTTAAGAGGGTGGAAAGCTCATGATGGTGATGCTAATGATGATGCACAGTGTGCCCCTTTGGAAGCTCGTGGGAAAGCAACTTTGAAGGTGGCATCGGCGACGCCTGACAAAATGATGAAAATAAGGTAATCAGAAGCAATCATGATGGTGATCCTCAAGAGTCATGATAATGCTCAGGGATCGAGCTCCCTGCTTAGCTACATGAGGCGCTTTTAATCCTTGCGTTTGTTCTAATCGGCGCGTGCGCCATAGATTAAGACTGCACACTTCTCTTCAGAGTTGCAAGCAGAGCAAGGCACTACAATTTGCAAGTCACCAATCAAAATATGGATTAGTCTGCCTTGGAGCCCTTCGAAGGCGAGGTCGATTCGAGGTCGGTTGAACGGAGAACTGCTAAGCATGACGAAGGTTTTGCGGGAACTGGTAGCCCAGCTGAAGACTTTCTTTTCAATTGAAGCACGGGTTTGCGACGATATGAGAGGAACGTTTGGAGCACGGTGAGAAATTGGGAACATTGAGAACACTTGCGATCTTGAGTTTGCTTGCTTCGCTTGTTCGTTTGAACGACTTGTTGAGTGAATGAGTGAGTGCCTGCCCGCCTGCCTGCCAAGAGATGGCCTCGTGTAATGGAAAACAGCCGGCTGATTAGGGATAGATTAGGGATGCAAACCGAAGAGGTGTAGCGCAGTATATATAGAGAGAAAGGGATGTGCAGCGGTAGCGTCCGGATAAATGGATACGAATACGAATTCGCACCAAGGGTCCGTATTTAATTTATTGCTCACTTGGAATTAAAACTATTCCAACTAAAAAGCATTTTATTTTATTTTTACAGTAAAGATAATTTTATTATAAATATATATTTTTTAATGTTTATTAAAAAAAATACTGTATATTATGATATCATACCTACCTTACTTGAGAAACGAAAAAGGAGGCAGGCCTATTGTAGGGTTTAATTGGCAAGATCGAGTGAAGGCCTAGGGTCGCCGTGATGATGTCTAAAGGAGTAGCTGCTTTGTTCAAGGGCGTTGCTAGTCTTCCACGGATCATAGCGAATCGTCGAGGAGATGACTGAAAACTCTGAGAAACCTTGATACCGAGTCTATTCACTTACGCCAGTTCCCCGACCAGCCAGATCGCGGCTCCTCTTCGAGTCATGCATGCTGTAAGTTTCATCAGAAGCTTTGTTTCAAGTTCGACTACTCTTGCGAGCCCTGCTGGTGTGCACGTGCTGCTGGGCTTCGTTCATATAGGAAAGACGCAGATTTTGGCCAAATAAAATACTTAAAACATGGTTTTATAGAGTTGTTTAAGGTTCTGGCAGAAAGAGAAATAAAGTCGCTCGAATGAGTAAGCGGCTTTTAACATTTGTTGGAGACATAAATATGCAAGGACGCACAGCCGGGAGCGAGATGGCGAGGCGAGGAAGAAGACACCCTTCGCGTTCTCGGGCGTGAGCTACCATTCCAATCCTCTCCGATCGAGCGACAGCCAATCAGACTGCTCCACGCCGGGAGATTGGTTCTCCCGAAAACCTACAGGATAGCAGGCAAGCGGGGTTAAACCTGGAGCAGGCAAAGTCCTACCGCTTGAATGGCAAAGAACTCGAAAACCCAACGAAAGAAGAACGCGCAACGAAGAAATCTCTTTCACGCGCCAGATCTGTGTCTTCTTAGTTGTATATATTCTGTTTTTTTTTTGTTTTTTTCTCTTGGAAAAGGAAAATAGAAGTAATAGTGAAAGGTACTCTCACCCACCTCTGATTTAGTATATTTCTAGTTACGGCTGCTTCCAATCGTTATTCCGCAACTTACAGCATGCAAACTCGGCAGCCTCAGAGAGCACGGCATACAATCATTCTTTTACGTGCACTTAGAGATTGCTATGGGAGTGTAAGCGTACAATTGAGATGAAGAGGATTAAGATTTCTTCACCTTTGTTGTAAAAAAACAAACAAAACAAAAAACTGTCTAAGTTTGCTGGCGAATTGAAACTTGCTCGAAGCCAGATTGCTTGCATGCGCCGTTCCTCGAAACACTGCATTTATGCACCAGTAGCTATTATAGTTGGTGCTGCAAAACCCGGTTTGTGAAAACGCGCACCGTCACGGTTCGAATGTAAGTCTCGATGTTGAGCAATCTTATATCCACTCTCCACTCTCTTTCTAACGTAATTTAAATTTGAAAAGACCTCTACGAAACATAGTTGCAGAGATTCACTGGGTGATCCAGGAGTTCGTTCAAGTGTTTTTGTTTCACTTTGCATATTTATTTTATGATAAAGCTTGAGAAACAAATCAAGCAGAAATTTGCTGGTACATCATCAATCCATTGCCTGAGATTGGCTACGACACTGCATCTGCGTAGCGGCCTCTGAGCAAATCGCCAGAAATGCGATCCATTGAACTACGATGGCTAATCGGACCGAATCATCAAGGAGATAAACAATTGAGCCCTTATCTGGATCACATCGCAGCTGTGTATTTCTGACAGCATTGGCCAGGAAAAGCATCGCCTTTCCACAATTGATAGGATAAGAAATTCACTGGAAACCCTCTATGTATTTACTTCTTATTTCCATGACTTCTGACCCCAATATCTATAATTCATTCTAACTTTAATTGTTTAATTAAAAATAAATAAAATAAAAATAGAAACTAATGAGCAATCCACTTCGGCGTGCACCCAGAAGCAACGAGGGCCCATGCTGAGCCATCTCATAAGGTATTCCAACACCCCAAGCTTACCGTAGCCGCGTTCACTATATCGATGCTGGAGTATCATAATTATCGTGATTAAATTTTGATGGAGATTACTTCCGTCTCAGAATAGCTCAAGAAAGAGCAAATCGCTTTTAATAGAATATAGCAGTTGTGCAATGAAATTGGGCTGTCTGGCTGTCAGTCTGTGTGGCCACTGCAGCTAAACTTGCGTGCGGCCTGGCGAAGGTTAGCTCTGCGACTTTGGGTTTTCTGACAACCGTACTTCTGCTGTAGCGAGACGCCTTGACGCTGGAATAGAGGCGCTTCATCCAGGTGACTCCGGCAGCAATCCTATGCTTTCTTAAAAACTGCTATCAAATGATGATGCTTTGCAGTCTGCTTCTATGACTCTGAGTGCTGCAAGATGGTCCCTCTTCCTTTGCTCGCTTCCGAATGGGTGTTGGAAGCCCCCTGTTTGGCAGTTCATGGTATCGTGGGTGGAGTCTTTTACAATACGGTTGTCTTCCAAAGCGTTTTCAGACTCGGAGTTCTCCTTACAGTGAAATGTTGATTTTGTAAAATCTTTTTCTAACTTTTTCTTCTTTTCTTTTTTTAAAGTGGTAAAAGCTTTTTAAACAACAACGAAAAATGTTGTACCCAAAGTGCGGACAAAGAAAATTCACACATGGCAATTTACAGTGCAGCTAGCAACCTGGAGCGCTTGCAAAAGATCAGCATACAATCACATGCGCACGGCATATTTCCCTATATCAAGGCGATAATTGGCTCTCCCTCATAAGTGTGTACATTTTTTAAAAATAAGAACACGACTTAGTAAATAAACATCTTGAGGACAATTTGCCAAATTCAGGATAATTTGTTGCCCAGGTCTGTTTCAATAAATGCTGCGAATGTAATCGTATAGGGGAATGAGAATTATCTGTTGTGCATCCCCTCCTAGAGACTTGGAAAGTTTCAGGCAAAGCGATGATTTGCTGGAGCCCCCTGAATTGAAGAGATCAAAAAACACCTTGACAAAACACTCACCGAATAGCCAAGGAATTTTGAATAAAAACAATTCCAGGTGTGCTCAGCTAGCCAATTGTTGTGCTATTATAAGTTGTTTAAATTTCTTCAATATTTTTACATTGGATTTAGACCAGTTCTTCAACACAGAATCGTCCAGCATTGTCATCAATCTGCAATATAAATCTAGGGCCTAATTTCTTTGCATACCTGTAATTTCAGTTGATTACTATGAAATTAAGTTAGTTCAAAACTAAATTGCATCAAACACTGCCATAATCGACATCTGTGTAGCGTTATATATCTGAAATTCTGAGCTGCACAACCGCATGCCTCATTTCGAGCTTCAATACAAGAAGAAATCATGCACAATAATTCGACTTTAAACGACAGAAAAGTTGCACAACCCTTTAACCCCCCCCCCCCCCCCCTCCAACCCCCTCTTCCTTACCTTGTACTCCTCTCCCTGCGCTGAAGATCGCAAGAAAATCAGGATCGTCATGCTGCAACACTGCTGGCCAACCACATTTGCACAAGGTTTTATTTTCAAATGCAAAATGTCCAAAGTTGTGAACTGTGAAACGTTAATTTTGGCATATCAGCACTACTCAGTCTCAGATTGCCTTCACACCATGCCTTTGACTAAAACGAGACATTTCAGAGCAAGCAGCACGCGGTGGTGGCGGAACCGTATTTATGTTCTGTTGTATACTACTACTATGGCATATCTCAGCCAATCAGTCAGCCAGACGGTCTTTTATAAATTTTATTTTTTTTAATAAAAATAAAAGGTTTTCTTTACTTTAAATTAACATTTAAATAAAATGAAGAAATAAACATTCGAATTGAAATTTTACAAACTCTGCATTTTGATAGCCGCAATAACTATTAAGAATAGCCTCAAACAAATAGAATAAAAATAAGCGTTCCTTAAGTCTGTGCATGTCGCTACATCTGCACGTGCTGCACAGCGGATCGCTTATCGACTCCCTTTTGAGCTCTAGTTTTCAATGTAAGATGTCGATAGTAGAAAGCTCAAGCAGCTCAAACTGGCCATAAATGATCGACCAGAGTTAATTAGCTTGAAAAATTGGATAAAAACGTGCGGTGCTGCTATAAAACCAGCTCCGGCAAGATTACCGCTCCTGAGTCCGTCACTCAGATTGCTCAAGTTTAATCTCACGTCCGAGTGCACTTCGGTTTGGTCCGAGCAGTTCTCACGCCACGCGAAGGCCATACCTACCAATGCCGCAAGGAGCTTCTCGTGCGTGCCTGAGTGCCGTGCAGCCTGACCACGATGATGATCCTCCAAGTCGTCGTAGTATTTTTTTCCAGTCTGTTTGGGGTGTGCGTTTTGGGTTTTAGCTAAAAGAGCAATAGATACTCCTACACAGCCCACTAAGATCAAAAAGGCTCTATTTTGCGCAGTACCGCTCGAGCTGTTCGTGAGCCCGAGCCTAAACGTCAAAGCTGGCTATGCTGCACTCAATGCTACCATAAAGCTGCTTCCACAGCCTTTCTACAGGTGGCTCGCCCTGGGACCGCGTCATATGGCCCTGAAGGCCCTCAATGGATGAAACCTCAACTTGAGAGAACACGGTGATTCTCTCAACCCTACCTTCGAGTCTCCTTGTTAGTGATTTTGCCTGCGACATTAAATTTCGGATTATCATTATGATCTTTTATGATCTCTGATTTACCCCGATTTGCAGATCAAACTTACTGTCACCAGAAGGTGATAGGTACTATACATCTCCACGCTTGTTTGCTTCAGGAATGAAGGACGGTTTATGCATGCAATCTTTTTGCGACGGAGGGCTCCTTCCTCAAGGAAGAAGCTTTGCAGCCAGCCAGTGCTCTCATGATGTCGTCGTTTCTCGCCATGTCACCGCTTGTCCTTAGTCTGTGGCTGACTGACAAAGCAGTAGCCGGACCCAAATGGCTTCAACCGATTCTCTTCTTCGAACTCTCTCTTCTTCACGTTCTTTCGCACGCCAGTTGCACTTCTTTAGTCAAGGCATTCACTCCCAATGGAATTTACCTACGAAAATTATTACTTTAAACTTTTAAAATAAGAGGTTGAAAAAATTAGTTTTAAAAAATTAAATTGAAATTATAATGTGTGAGTCTTGACTAGTAATGCTTGATCTTCAAAACAGGATAGGAGAAATACACTTTCTTTATAAACGTGACGTGATAGTCGAGCTCAAAGACTTTGCACGGAGATGGAGATGGGCAGGAGAACCTGATGGCCTCAACAAAGAGTAGACGGCCTTACGTAAGAATGATTCATTCGGCGATGGCGACGGCGATGTCTCTACCGGCTCTGCGAGTCCGCCCTAGCTAACCTTTCCCTTTCGAATTACGAATTACGCCTCAAGTAGAATACAATAAATGCAGAACTTCTGAGAGCATGAAGAACTAGCAACAGCATAGCAGAAAGTGAGCAATTTACACACCCTACCTATTGTCAAAGGCCTCTACGGCTAAAGATCGAGCTTCAAAAGAGCATCAAGGTAACTACTAATACAGGTTTTTTTGAAACTCTGGTGGACAAAGTTTGAAGTGTCAAAGAATGCGGATCGCCAGCTATGATCCAAGACTGATGCACTTGCCAAGGTTTGCATTCATTTATGATGAAGGATTTTAAGTTATTTTCTAACATAGTGTAAAATTCAAAGATTCGTTCTGCACTTACCGTTTTGACTTACTCTTCAGGTTTACAACCATCATCATTTAAAATGGTATCTCCTGTATCTCTTAACCCTAATGAACTTTGAACTTCGAGATAATTCGTCAATTTCGTTCCTATGAGCCTCTATCTTGCCATACGCAGCGCTTTCAATTTGCGCTCATGAAGTGCCTCAGCCAATCCTAAGATCCTGGTAATTTGCTATCAGATCAACTTAAAGTAGTACCTACAATTGCACCAAATGAATAATCAACAGCCATTTCTTTTGTCATCTCCAGCCCAACTCGAATCATAGCAAGCACCCCGATGCAGAGATCCTGCAAGAGGCGATGATCTTCAAGAATCTGCTCACCTGATCGATCTTGAAATCCCAACCGAAGATCTCGAGCACGTGCAGGCGTGGCACCTGCAAGTTTTTAAAAGAGTCCTGATGGACTACTTATCTGCACGGGCGACGCCCTACTAGCTAGCACTACTAGCCCTCTGCTTTCCCACCTTACTCGCTATCGCTGCCTTTACTCATGCTTGCCCGAGGTAGGCAGTACCGCCACATAGTCGCCCTCTAGGGGTGCACACCCTTGCAAGAAGTCTTTCTTTCAAGTCTTTGGCTTTCTGACTCAACTTTTCTGCTCGGAGACAGTTCCTGGGTCTCTGCTCTGTCCATTGTGTTTGCTGCGCCCTGAGGGTGGTGTATGCTAAACGGCCAGTCTCCCCAAGATCCTAGTTCCCAAAGTAGATGGAGAGCAGTTAGCCCTTCGGGTTCTTTCTGTTCAAGTTTTCAAGAGATCTCGGTTGATTGATCTTAGGATCATGCTATCGAGGGTTTCTCTTAGTTGGACTCATTGACTGTGTGAACAAGGAAATCTGACGTCGATTGACATGGCTGAGAGAGGTCTTGGGCTGCAGACACTCTAGAGCTCTACCGGCTCACGATAGCCATCAGCTTTGCGTCATTTTGGCTGGTCGTGTCGCTCCACAGATCAGAGCCATGACTGTCTTGCTTGAAAATATGGCTCTTGCATTACATTGCGCAGTTCATCATTATGAAGGAGGAGGAGGAGGAGGAGGAGGAGAAGAAGATGTGTAAAGTGCATTGCAGTTAGATTTATTTTCATCTAGAAATATTATACTTCTCTTTTTCTTTCAAAGTTTCATTTTTTTTCTTGTTAAACATTTATTCTAAGTTTTTAAATGTTTTTAGAGTTTCTAAATATTTTTCATCTTTACAATCTTTCAGTTTAAACAAATTGTTTCGGGAAAAGAAGAAAAGAAAAAAGTTGAGAATTCGTTTCTTTCTTTGTTTTATGATCGAATGTATGGCACTGATACAGTGGCCTTCGCTTCTACGAATTGATAATCAATGAATTGAAGGATTGGACGACCTCAGAGAATGGAAGCATAAGGAACTAGGTCTCAAGACGACACGTAAACATCTAAGCTCGCCTAGGCCTTCCGGACGGTGTGGCTTATGCGGCTCCACTTTCTCCTCACACTACGACGATGGTGTAATACTTCCCCATTTCCAATGCCTTCGCTGTTTATTTCGCTCTACTCAAATGAGAAACCAATCAACACGAAACAAAAGCCAAAGTGACACTTTCTGTTCAATGTTGGTAGTTCATGATCATCTTCTGAAAGATTTCGATGATCTTTCGATGACAGAAGGATTCCCTTAGCAGCTCCTAATTAAGGTTACCGCTCTGAACCCCCTTTATTTTGTCCTGTCCTTCCCCTAATCTAGACCACAAAGCACATCCTTCGCGCTGAAGCCTTTGTTTTCTTCGCCGCTGACTGCATCCACTGCTAATCAGCTCCCTGCTTAGCTCGCTGTGCGATATTACCTCCGCTATCTCTGCCTCGCTATCGCGACGACCTCCTTCACGCAGAACTTGGATTACTCGCCCCGATAACCAGACATACATCAAGCTTTCCCATTAATTGTGCTATTTTCTTGGTACTATCTTCCTCAAGTTTCAAGTTCAAGTTCAAGTTATCATAGCCGAGTAGTGCATCCATTTTCAACAGCTTGGACTCGAGGCGCCATTCGTTGCCGACACGAGGCTGTTTTGAGGTAATATCACTATCGAGCAAGCACAGAAGTTGCACAAATAGGATGGCCTTGGACAAGCAAGCCATCGCGATCTATCATCGCATCGCAGTTTCTCCTACGGTTCGCCATGATGATCTAAACTTGTGCAGCTCCACTGACGCAGACCTTTAATTCGCACTAATAGCTACTACACCTCACTATCTAGTTTTGCAATCCATGTAATCTGTATTATGCGGTCCTAAGTATGCTTTGGTCTCCAAAGAGGAGGGAACTTAGCTGATAGGTATGAACAATTTAGCGAGTGATTGATTGATTGATTGATTGATTGATTGATTGATTGATTGATTGATTGATTGATTCATTCATTCATTCATTCATTCACTCATGAGATGCACTTATCGTGCCACGAAGACATAAGGAAACCTGCCTTCCCAATAAGCCGGTCTCTCGTGGCAGTGTCTCTCCAACGCTCACATTTCGGGCAGAAGGCTTTCGACAGAGATGAGTGCGCTTGACTATCCACCAGCCCGGAGCTGGCTTGGGCCTGTATCTTCTGCGAGAGGCTTTCGCGTGGATCACGATCTTCTTCGAGTTGGAGTTGGCGCAGGTTTCAACCATTCTAATGGCAAAGCTGGATACGGGCGCTGCTCGGAGACTTGGGCTTCCAGGGGCATTCGGCACGTCCTCTAGAGCCTGCAAGCCATAGGTCCCCTGTCGGATTCATCTGTAGAAGCGTGACGCGCTCAGTGGTACGCAGCTTTGACCCCAGACTGCCCCAGGGTGGCTCCCGAACTGCTTGCTCCCCTTCGACGCGCTGCTCGCTCGCAAGGCCGCGTGCACGTGCCGCGAGCAGGAAGTAATGATATCGAAAGGAGAAAGTGCTTTGTAGGTGTGCTATGACTACCTCTTTCTTTTTTTTCTTCTTCTTCTTTTTTTTTAGATAAAAAGGATAGCACTTTTTTCTATGTTTATTTTTAACACTAAAAGAATTCACCAAGAAAAAGAAGACTCCTCTTATTATAAAATAAACTAAAAGTGAGTGAAAACATATTCTGTTTTAAAGAAAGTATGTAAAAGGAAAGTTTCATTCTACTTTTCAAAGTTGAAAGTTTGGAATTAAAGATTGACCGCAAAAGATCGATTAGAGAAAAGGCGGCTGTTTGCCATAGACGCGACGGTATAGAGAATACAGACATATAGTTTGTAAGAACTAAGCGGTGTGATGGCTCCTGACTTGCTTTCCTTTAAGATATTTTAAGCAGCGACCAACTGCTCTTTGTCCTCTGCACGATCTTGAAGGTCCTTGAGTGAGGGGTGAGGGGACAGAGCGGTGGCTTCAGTCTAGGACAGATGACGGCTTGAGATTTGTTAGCAGTGTGATCTTCAAAGTATTTTTTCTTAGTTTTTTTAAACACTTACACCAACATTTTTAAAGAAATATAATTAGCATTTCAAAACATAATTAAATAAATAATTACAATGAAATGGAAATAGGGGGGTATGGAAAGAACTCCTCGTCAAGAGTTTGATAGCTCGCAGCAAACCCCATACGGTCAGTCGCCGAAGGATTCATCCTTGGCGAAGCCGTGTACATTTAGAGACTTAAAACTTCACGATACTTCTAACGTAAGGGCAAGACCTCAGCCTAAAGAGTTTTTATCACATAAAAGCAACCATGTCGCTGGAGTCCACCGGTGACTTGGAGACCGATATTGAAAATATCAGTGATGTCCTCAGTGGTTTTGATGCGTACGCAAGCCTTTCTAACAATGGCTGGCTTTTGATCACTGGTATGCTTGTGTTCTTCATGCATACTGGTTTTGCAATGCTTGAGGGTGGCTCTGTTCGTCACCGCAATGGTGTCAATATCATGTACAAGAACATTGGCACCATGTCCTTCGGTGCCTTCTGCTTTTGGCTCCTCGGCTACGGCTTTGCTTACGGCGGCAACAACGCCGACGACCACTCCTCCAGGTTTATTGGCAGCGGCAGCTTTGCCCTTGCCCATGATGGTATTGACTCCTACGCCGGCTTCTTCTTCCAGGCTATGTTCGCTGCCACCGCAGCGACCATCGTCTCAGGAGCCGTCGCTGGCCGCGTGGCTCTGCCCGCTTACTTTGGCATTGCTATCTGGCTCACTATCTTTGTCTACCCCGTCATTGTACATTGGATCTGGGCCACTGGTGGCTGGATCAGTGCCTTTCAGAACGATGGTGTTAGCCCCATCTTCTCTGCCAAGGGCGGCTGCGGCATGCTCGACTTTGCCGGCTCCGGTGTTGTGCACATGACCGGTGGAGTTGCCGCCTTCTGGGCCGCACTCTTCATCGGACCCCGCCTCGGCCGCTGGACCGGAGATGCTGCTGAGTTCCAGCCCCACAACCTCGCTCTCTGCACCTTCGGTACCTTCGCTCTCTGGTTCGGCTGGTACGGTTTCAACTGTGGTTCCACTCTCGTCTTCGACGGAGACCTCGCTGGACACGTTGCCGTCACCACCACCCTTGCCCCTGCTGCTGCTACCCTCACTGGCCTTATCGTTGGACGCTTCACTAAGGGTGACTTCGATCTCCCGAACGTCCTTAACTGCTGCCTTGCTGGTCTTGTCTCCATTACCGCTGGATGCCCTTCCCTTACTCCTGGATTCTCCATCATCGCGGGTATGATTGGTGCTCTTGTGTACATGGGCTCCTCTAAGGTCATGAAGATCATTGGCGTTGATGACCCCGTCGATGCTATCTCCGTTCACGGCGCTGCAGGCCTCTGGGGTCTCCTCGCTGTCGGATGCTTTGCTGACCCCGACCTCGTCGCTGCTGCTTACAGTGAGGAGTGCTACGGTGCTAGTGGCATCCAGATTGCCACCCAGCTCGTCGGAGGCCTCAGCATCTTCGCCTGGGTCTCTGCACTCGTCATCCCGCTTGTGCTTGTTCTCAAGTTCACTGGCAAGCTTCGTGTCTCTGAGGACTTTGAGCTCGCTGGCCTCGACTCGTCTGAGCACGGTGGTCTTCACATCTCATACATTCCGGGTGACGACAAGCTCCTCTAAGCAGCAATAGCTGTCCATGGAGCCTTCGCCCACTTTCCATTTTAATACCTTAGCGTCGCGCTCTCTTCTGTTGTTCATTCGGCTTTTTACCGTAAGCGTACCTAATGCAAAATTGTGTCCAATGTTTTCTTCAATCATTTCATTTAGCTTCATATCAACTTCTTCACAATCTATAAAAAAGCGTTTGTCCTCTTGCTTATGAGCTATTTTTGACTCCCACTTTTAGTCTTAAACTCTTTCCACAACTTCTTGGACAATCTCCTTGCTTTACCTTAAATTAATTGATCGGGTCTGTGGCAGAGCACTCTTTATATTTTAAACTTCCTCCCGGAAGAATTATTCGCAGTACGACGTATGATGGTATGAATGTTGACACCCCAAACTAAAGGATGTGTTGGTGACGAACTCTGTTCTGTATGGTTAGAACCATACTCTTTTCTTGCGAGGGAAAGCTTAGCACTATCGTTATTATGCATGGCTGGTCTAGTGAAAGTCGAGACAGCTGATGCTTAGAATGCTG
Organism: Schizochytrium sp. TIO01; assembly: GCA_004764695.1. NCBI lineage: Eukaryota > Bigyra > Thraustochytrida > Thraustochytriidae > Schizochytrium > Schizochytrium sp. TIO01. The sequence continues at coordinate 2,901,183 of SMSO01000025.1, read as the reverse complement.
TGGAACTCTACAACCTTAAGTATCAAAGTGAAAACTGAGGAGAGGGGAAAACACCAATCTCCTTTTTCCTTTTTACAAAAGCTCCTTTGACGACTTGAAACTTTGTAATGTAGTATACGATGCTGAAACCGGTACACGCGAGCGACTTCGAAAATATACTAAGATAGAAAAGATAGTTTAGTGCTAGGCCAAGCTGATTATAATTGGACATAACTTGCTTACAGAAACTACAAGAATAGATATATTATGCGGAGATTCCTGATGAAGCTATAAGAGGACCAGATATTGCTCAGGTTCTTGACGTTCCCTCGTAAGCCCTCGAGGATCTACAACTTCCATAGGAGCAAATCTATACAACCAGATGTGTGGTTGTGAACTCAAGATAGATAAGAACCTGAAGTGCATATTCTCATTCACTAGAATTAAGGTATGGCGGATTCTGAATTGATGGTTGAAGAGACAAGTTAACATAACCTCTTCAATTGTGTCTAGTTAGATGAAACCTGTGTTGCTTCCCCAACTTTAACAAAAATTTATCTGCCTTAAGGTTGACTTACACGGACAGAACTTTGACAACTTTGAAAATCAAAGTTATCCAGCCTTCCTCAAGTCTCTCCTATTCATTTTCATAGCCCACTTCTAGCTGACCAAACTCATCTCTCAGCAATATGTAAAAGGCAACATAGAAATGTATTCGAGTCATGTTATTTTCGGATTGTCGCTATAAAACGCTGCACTTAGCAGAACTCATTGAAGATTTTCATGAATCTAAACAAACTAAGTAGCGCGTATCCTACTTCAAAGAAATGAAAACTATCTTTTGCAAATCAAAGTCAACAAGATTTGGGGATAGTGTACATATGTATCTTGATCTTCAAGTTGAGATATGAAGGATGGGATTTCAGAATTTAACAGAGGAAATTCCGAATTTTAGTTTCAGAGTACCACGTATGAAATAATACTAGAAAATTCTCTAATCGGTTCACTGATTAGGAGAATACTTCAAAGGAACTCCCGGTTAACATAAAATGGAATGAGCATTAATAATAGAAAAATTGTCATGGGCATGATATTCTAAGGTAGTTTGGCGAGTGTAGTCTTGGCAAGTTCCTTTTCTTTGCCACGCTGCTCATCGTCAATCTGAGAGAGCTGTTCAAGTCGCTCGCGAAATGTGAGTTTTTCCTCTACTTGTGTCGTAGCGTGTTTCACTTGTAGACTAACAGTCTTTTGCAAGCTTTCAAGAAGGGCTGTTGAGCAAACAGACAGGGCTTCAAGGGCTTCTACGTGCAGAACGGGCTGTTCAGACTGGAGCAAGAAAGATACCTTGGCTAACGCTGAAGTAACTCCAAGGTGGCGTCCAAGACCCTCTTCTTGCAAAGTATCTGCACATGTTACTACCGCATGTGCAATCATGCGGCCCATTTCCACATATGCAAACGCAAGAGTTTTTTCTCTCTCTGCAAGAACTAAGCGGTCACATATTTCAGTGCTAAGTACCCTTTCAAGCTGATTCTTTTCTCGAGAAGAGGCTAATAAACGCAAGATAGCGGCTGCCAAGCCAGCTGAATTGGGGTCTCTGCTTTTAAGAGCTACGCGCGCCAAATGGGAGCCAAGGTCGCTGGCACTCTCTACCGCATCGAGGACATGGCCACGTGTCTCTTCCGCTAGGCAAAGATTGCGTAGAATATTCAGCGCAAAGCGGGTGGCTTCAATATCAAAATCGAATGTCACAGATATCACCTCGACACATGCTAAGCAAACATGAGATTCATCAGAGACCAAGGCGGAGGCATTCTCTTGAGAGCTAGACATTGTATTTAAAGCTCCTAGACAAAATAATCGAAATCGTGCCACAGGAAGAATTTCTGAACGAATCCTAGCATCCTGTTCAGGAGTTGCGGAGCGGGAACCTGATCGTAAAAGCTCTACCATTGGCTTTAAAGTCTGACTTGCTGTACGGACTGCACCCACAAGACCATTGCGTGCAACGGAGAAGATCGGATTTTCTGCTTTAATTTGCATAACTAATGCTGCAACTAGTTGAGCAATGCCAATTTCAGCCTCTCCAAATGGTCCAGTGATGCTACTGAGCGTCTCCATCACTATGTTTGTCACTTCGTTCTTCTCAAGCAGCTCAATTCGCTCCTGGAAATCTTCGTCTTCAAGGGGTGCGCCAGTCTCGGACAGTGCAACTTTGGCCATCTCAGATAGAGCTTCTGCAGATACACCACGAAGTGTATCTACCTTCAAAAGAGCCGCAGTGTGCTGCACAGCGCCACTTTCACATAAAATGCGGACTGTCCGCACATCCATACCAGCAGTAGCATTTCCAGTTTGCTTTTGTTGCATCTCTCCAGCGTACACACAAATGCGTTGCAATAATTTCAATGCTTCCTCCTGCCCTTGAAGATCCGAGTTTTCACACCCTGACATTTGCAAAGCACTACTTACGACATCAAGAACATATGGCTGTGAAAGGTCAAGCAGACTTGCCTTAAGTAGCTCTGACTCGCAGAACGTATCAAATGCGCTCACTGCATTACTCCGCATAGACGCAGCGCTTGCATAACAACATGCCATTGCACACGCCTTTGCAAAGCCCGAATGAACCCACTTACCCAAAACATCTTGAGCTGCGGCTGTCACTACCTTTGAATGCGCAACTGCACCAGAAACCTGTTCTGCGATGTTACGCAGGGCGATGATACAAACCATCTCAAACTGAGGCGACTTGGTTCTTCCCGAGCTCTCTGCATCTTTGGAATTCTCAACACGCCCAATATCGGCACATACACTGAATAGCTTCGCGATTGCCTCATGAAGGCTTGAGCAGGCATGCAGATCTTCGTCATCGTCTACAACAAGATTGGCCAGGGCTGCTGCTGCTGAGGTCGCATCTGTACCGAAGATCTCGGCGACGCCTTTACAAATATCGTCATGCTTTCGAAGCTCCTTGCGTTGTTCTGCATCTCGGCCGAGAACTCTGACACCCATAATCCAGTCGCTATCCACCTGACCTTGGCTCGCAGCCTTGGAGAGACCTTCCACGGTCTTCAGGTCCAAGTCAGAGCCATCGCTACTTTTCACCGCCGCCATTCCACCTACGTCTCCAGCAAGCTAGGTATGCCCGCGAGCCTGTTGCAAACCTTCGACAGATAGAATACCCAAACAGATGAGGAGAAGGAACGTGGCACGATTAAACCTCCCTTGTTACGAGTTGACTTTTTGTAATCGACAGAGGTCGATCAATTGTTGTGATCTGTTTGTTGTTCACTTGTCCAATCTGGAATCTGTGATTTGGTGTAACTAATACTAGTGTTAACGCTAAGAAGAAACTACAAGAGGTAGACAAACATCACTTATCAAAACCGAACATAGATGGCCTGCATTCTCGCTCGTCGAGGGATAGGCAAAGTGAAAATTTTCTGAAATCAAAGACGTATCTTCAAGTTAGGCAATCTCACAAGTCACTTTAGAAAAGGCTGTGATTTTATCGAGTATCACTGTTCTTGGAAAAAATGTTACGATATATTTTCTCTTTGCATTGTCTCATTTGCCTTGAGGCTTCTACTTTAATTCTCTTGATTTGGACGTTATTTAATTGATTTAGTTTCTCACTAGGAGCCATAACTCCACTTCCTTGAGTTGGAGCTCCATTTGTTGAACTTGTGGCTTTATAAAGTCTCAAAGGTTCGTGCATTACCATCTCCCTCGTCTTTCAAAAGACATCAACTTCCGGGTTCTTCATCTTTGTCAGTCATTGTTCTTGATGTTCTAATCCTTTGTTCTATTTACACACAATAATACAGACGTAGGACACCTTATGGTGTCACCAGGAAACTCCAAACCAACTGATTTATTTCATCTGCTAAATAGCAAAAAAGAAATGATGAAACAGGATAGAAATTGACTTCATAGAGATAAACTGAAATGAGCTCAAGGCTGTAATCTGCACTTCCTTACTGCAGAGAAACGAAGTTTGACGTTTTCTCAGATATTTTATGTCAAAGGTGGGTCTTATAAAGCAAGTTTTTCTTTGAATTTGATTGTGTAGATTTGAGATATCCAATCTTCAAGTAACAATTTTTGGGTCTCACCGCACGTATATCTAAGACATTTTTAAGAAACAGCGCAACCCTTAGATAGCTATGTGCAATTCTAATGAAACAGTTTCGATTTTGTTTGATCTCGCAAAAGTCACCGTTTGACAAGTCACTCGATAATCTTATCTTATTAAAGGATTAACTACTTCTTCCTTACTACCTGCCTGTCTCCGTGTTTAAAATTATTGTGTCGATATCAACGAACGCCATGATCTGAGTTTGCGCCAAGGTCTCCATTGGCAATTATTGAAGAACATCTTAAAGTTCAAGTTGATCCTATTTATTTTTGTTTTTATTAGGAAGTTAATTATGGTAGTAAGTACCTAGCAGGTACTATAGCGCCTTGGTGAGGTGTTGATTGATATATCAAATAGCCAAGCGGAAGAGGAGAAAGTGAAGAAGAGCAAAGCGCGAAGAAAACCTTCTCAGGGCTTGCGCAGTTTGGTTTGGCGTGACTTTTGAGGCGTGCTTGTGACAAGTGTTCCTCAGTCTCTAGTAGCTGTACAGGCGGACTCTGCCTCTCTTCCTTGTGAGCTTTTGTCGTACAGTTTGATCAAAGTCTTGACGAAATGCAGGCGCCAGGTCAGCCCCCAAGCGACGAGCCTGAGCTCTACGACACCAAGAGCGTAATGAGCAACAAAAAGGCAGTGGCTTACATTCGTACAATCTCTACTATCGTGGGTGGCTTCTCTGCGGGAATCTTTGGCTTCACAGGACTCAAGGGATTTGCGTTCTTCGTGCTTCAGCACCTGCTCACGTCTCTGGCTATTGTGGCGTTTAACTTTGGCGGCCAGACAAAGCTCTACATTCCCCAAACTTCCACTGCGTCTTTCCTTGTGTCCGAAATTGGTAACGAAGCTCTCGCATTTGTGCTTTATTGGACGCTCATGTATGCACTAGTTCACATTTACTAAGTTTAGAAATACCCTTTATAATTTGTATGTTCGTACATCCTTTCACTCTTGAACAACATGTTCATTCTCCTTTCTTCAATTCTTGCAGAGCATACATAGCCCGATTTATATACGTCTGTAACCTCCTGAACACCTGTTACGAGCCCTTCGAGGCCGAGCAACAGCAAGATTTACTTTGTTGTTAATGAAGATATATACATCTTCGTACTGATTATTTGCTTTTCCCAGAAAAGATCTATCTAGCCATATGCGATGCCAAGGTTTTTTGATTTCAATTTTTCTATACACAAGAAAAGATAGTCGTATGGAATACAGGAAAGATGTAGCAAAGAATAGAACCCCTAAAAATTGTGAAATTTTATGACTCCTTCCTTTTGCTTTCATGATAATCTCGTGCCAAGGGTATTGATTTTCTAGAAGATAATCGTGCTTAGCAAATCACAAATCAGAACTAAAGCCCCTTCAGAATTGAAGTGACCAAAGTTACAAAGATAAGTGGACCGGAAAAAATTTGTGCTGCCTATAAACGCAAAAACTTAAAAAATAAGCACACGACGAGAAAGAAGAGGACTATAGGATATCGGTTTATGGTAATACAGGGACATGTTACTGACTTCAATCAAAGACCATCTGCGGCTGAATTGCCTTGATAACCTTCTCAAGTTCTTCTTGAGTCTTAGGGCGGTGGGCGTAACCACCCAGATGGTTTGGCCAGTCATTAATGGAGCGTGGACAAAACGCCATATTAAGGTGGCATTGCCAAAGCATTTCTGCCAAAGGCATTTCAACATAGTGGTAAGTCACAGATTTTGGAGAGCAGCAGCCGTATGAAGTGATTGCTGCATTGCGCTTATAAATGGAAAACCACGCGTGAAAACGGCCTTGAATTGTTGTGACAGGCTCAAAGACATTGAACAATTCACTTTCTCCATCGCGAGGTGACTCGAGAGATACGTGGCCTGCCGTAGTAAGACAGCGGGAGATGGACACATCCTCACTTCGCAGATCGCCTTCTGCGGAGTAACGGTCCTTGCAGTGGTCACCCCATGTATCAAGGAGAATTTCAACCGCTGCACGAGAAAGGACAAATCCAGCGCCTCCAGACAAGAAACAGCTTCTCCTCCTAGACTCAATGCACATGCGATTGCCAAGTGCATGGGGCTCGGAGGGGCTGATTGGATATAAGAGCGCTTCTAAATTATCAGGGAAGATGAAAGTAACATCATCAACCTTCAGCACAAAATCTAGCTCTTCTTGAAACTCTGCCAAAGCTGCTTGATATCCGTCGAGCAGACATTCTGTTTTGGTTTTAGATAGACACAAATATGAAAATTCGTCTTCAGGGTCCGCGGTCTGGCTCAGAAACCGTGGCATAAAGCGCATTCTACCTGAACCACGATACGAGCCCCAGCTCATCAGTATGCCGTTTCGACGTTCTTCTGAGCGTTCAAGCGTAAAGGTAGTTTGCATAATTAGAATCACCACGACACCTGGTTTTCGAAACCTGAGAGCATCAGGAATCACCGCTATCTCGCCCGTGGTCGTCTGCCACCACCATACCGAGTAGGTCCACGCCGCGAACAATAAGGCAAAGGCGAGATACACCTTCTCACGCAAGGTCCACCCGCGCATGGCACTACGTGCCACGTCGCGAGACCCCATCTTTGCCTAGCAACGCGCTCACAAGGCTGCCTATCAAGGTCTGTCTCTAAAACCAGGAGAAGATCTCCTAGGTTTCTCAGTTTGTTGGTCGATTTGGTCTTCGACGTTTGATCGCTTCGAGTTACCTAAACAAAACATTAAAAATATTTTTATTAATAATAATGAAATACTCTCACAGTAAATATTATCATTTACCTTGATCATCAAGACAGCTTGGGTATCAAACCCTCCAAGACCCCAATCAAGGCTCTCTTCTGTGATGTGCAGCGGAACGAGCGCGTCAAAATGAGAAGGCCTCAGACTCCTCAGTAAGAAATGAAGAGCAGCCAAATAAACTTACCAATCGGCAAATGATTTGATTTTTAATTCTCTCTACTAGCTAGAGAGAGTCTTCCAACCATCACAAATGTAAAATATATTCGATACCGTGATACGATTAAGAAATCAAAGGATGGGTCGATCCAACGTAAGTCGGTGCGGCGTTGGACGCGACGCGAGCCCACAAATAACACGCACTGCTGTTGCTGATGATGCAAGTGATGGCACCGGAGCATAACCGCGCAAACGGGGACCAAACTTGTTTTGGATGATCCCAATGCAAGGAGTGGCGCTTCTCTTTTATCCACGAAAAAAAAAAAAATACTTCTTTTTTTTAATTAACGCGAGCCTTTTGCTTCTTTCCCTTTTCCTAAAGAAAACAAAAAAGAACCATCATCAATCACAGTACAATCCATCAGTGAAAAACGAAAGGGCCGCAAAGAAGCCTCTCCTTTACGCACCTGTATGCATACGGACCCACGTATAGGCAGTCCTTCTTCAGGTCTGCAAATGCAGCTTCGTTAAACACAATGCGGAAGAATCTTTGAGGCCATAGATGATCGTTCATATCATCGTCGTCATCAAGAACCTCTGCTAATTGAGGGCTTCTGTAGTCCATTCGATCGATACCTTTCGTGAAAGCAGTCTGCAATCAATTCGATGTGATCGATGGTGAGCAGTCGTGGTCGCTTTCGCTGCGAATGGGAATTGGGATTTTCATCATTTTGGTCTTGCCACGGGCTGAGAGAGACGACTTCGCAGCGCGAGTACCGCTGCGACCGAGAGCTGTAAAACCGCAACGAGAATATATCCAAAGACGGCAACAGCACAGCGATCCCAAAGCAGAACCGGTACCTTGGAGTTGGCCTGTGGAATGCACGCGAAAGACCCATGATGGCGGCTGTCGAGACGAACCGAAGTGATGGTGGCCATGGCGAGAGCTTGCTTTCGAAGCAGAGCCCGATCGATGCCAGCCTGATAAGGATCAAGGATCAAGGAGCTTGGCAAATCGCGAGCCTTCAGCAAACAGCTTTGACGTGGACTGGGGAGGGGCTGGTTAGCTAGCTAGCAATGGCGCTCCGCGTGACAACTTGTCACGGCCCGTGAGCAATTCGAGGCACAATGTTCTCCACGGACTGCCTGGCCAAAGCAAGCAAGCCCCCGTGAACGGAGAAGGCGCCAAAACCTTCGCGGAGGCGGTCTCGCGAAGTTTGCGCGCTCTCGTCATAATGGCAGGGCTGGAGCTTGCTCAAACGATGTGTCAGGAACTCGGTACTTTTCCAGGAGACATGTCAAACGAACGTCGAAAATTCACGAGACGTTTCGTGAAACTGGACGACGATGCTGAGGACTCAATGAAATCTAAACCTTGATGGCCAAGTCGGATTGCTTTGACACATGTGGCGCTCGGGTCGGCCAAGAATAAGGGTGGGTCTGAGCAGTTGCTTGAGGATTGAATGCAATACGATTTTGCATTCATGCGAAATAAACGCTCGGGCTTGAAAGCACTTGTAGTGCATGCATGCATCATCGCAAACTTGTGTTTATGCAGTCTTTATTTTATAAAACAACGTTTTACAAGTTACATGAGCTGAAAGCTTAGACATAAACTCTTCGGGACAGGTAATGAACCCTTTCGCTGCTGCTGAAGAGTAAATATTCTCGTGAGTTTTTCTTTTCTTTTCTTTTCTTTTCTTTTCGATAACAGTTGTACGCACTTGCTAGCAGTTACTACCTCCTTACCTATACACTATTCTGCATCAATATTCGAGTGCGAAAAGGGTCACAGTAGTAAATCAGTGAATGATCATAGATCGATAGATGCCTTGTGGACTTCCCAAGCACCATCTGAGCAGATAGCCTTCGACCGCGGCAGTGACCGCGGCGACAGGAGTAACGCCCGTAGGAGCATTGAACTACTGTGCTCGTTGGCCTCGCTAGGGTTGAAAGAGTGGCGCTCTAGAAGTGCCGGAAAACTGCTCATCTCGAAGCCTTGGAAAACCTGGCGAAGCACGACACGAACAATAACCTCCTAAAGGCAACAGGTCTAGAGGCTAGAGAACTCATATTTTCAGGTGGAGACACTCAACATGGCTGGCCTCATTCCTCCCTTAAATTATGGTATGGTAGAAGTGGACCTCCATCGATCAGGTTTGCCGAATGAGCTTAATCTCAGATTTCTTGAGCAACTGAGACTTAAGACAGTAGTTTATCTAGGTGGCGACGACCTCTTGGATGTATCGTTCACTCGATTTCTGGAGGATCACAATGTGAACCTCGTGCACTTAGGATCAAGCGAGTCCGTGCGTGCTTTGTACGCACCAATTGGCGAAGATACTGTTTTGGAAGCCCTACGTATTATCCTGGACCGCTCCAACCACCCTATGCTTGTATGTGATCACCAGGGTTCGCACCGCACAGGTGTTGTTATTGGAGCCCTGCGCAAGTCTCTGAGATGGTCTCTTACTTCAATCTGGGACGAGTATAGACGGTAAGTTGAGTTCTTCGTTGTGCAGTGTATCACCATAGCCAAACTAACCAGTTCGGATTACGCTTATTTTCTTTTACTTGACATTTTAGTTATGCTGGAAGCAAGGTAAGGCCAGCAAATGAGCAGTTCATTGAGCTTTTTGACACAGATTTGGTTGATGTTCCTCCAAACCCGCCTGACTGGTTCAAGTCCTAAGCTAAGCTATTCGCTCTGCTTACTCGTGTTTTGGTCTTGCCCTCGCAACATGGCTCAAATCACATATTTTGAGTCTATGCACCCTTGTACGAATATAAATACCTTCATGCCTACTATTAGTTTTCTGTAGTCTGAGAAAGGACTTTCCATGAGTAAAAGCACCAAAATTCGTTTTCTGTCTTTCTTTTTCTTCCTCATATTATGCTATGCATCAGTTATCTTGGAAATATGTTCTCGCGCCATTTTGATAACAGCTCCGGTGTTGAAAAAAAGACAGTTTAGGTGAAGTGGAATGGTAGAGTCAATAAGTCTGTTTAAGAATTGATACATCCTTTTTTTATAAAATAAAAAAATCTTAGATCCACATGAAAACGAGCTTATGAAACAAATATGCTGCTTTGCAAGAACGACAAACTCACTCAAGCACGTGAAGTCGAGTTATATGACCATGCAGCCACGGAAGGCGTCCATCATTACGCACTAAATATAGAGAGATGCTGGGTAGAAATACTCACCGTACGCATGAGGATGCATATAAACTGATGGGAAGAGAAACATATCTGGTAGCAGCCGTGTTACTTTCTGCTAGCACAAGAGTCGATACTTAGTTTACACAACATTATAATCAAAACAATTAGAAAACTGACCAATCAATGGTGCAAGACAACCGACCGATCAACCAATGTAATATTGAAGTGATTCTCAAACTTGCAAAAACTAGGCTTCAACTCGTATACTAGTTCGTACATCTGAGACATAGTATTTGAATTAAATTTGCTTTCAAGGACTTAGCTTCATAGTTTGCTCCGTTATCATATTCCAGGCTTTAAGGTTATGTATGCAACATTCACAGAATCAATCGTTTGTCAAGAATCAATACGCGTCTCCGCAAGAATCGATTATTTTCTTTAATATTTTTTCTCACCAACTACACCATGGACAGAAGAATTACTAGAACATAGGGTACTTATTAATAATATCTTAGACTTCTGATTTTGGTAATCAACAAACAACCTTATCTTCAAAGAGCTAAGTCTGATGTTATAATCCTATCTTCTTATTTTGATGCTCAGGGTTCGTTTGCAAAACCCAAGTAACCCCTCATGTCCATTTTCACCACAGCATGCCAAGTCGCCCATTCTCCTGTCCAACTTCTCAACTTTTTCTGCAGAATTCAATCGATCCCTCGTATTGCTCATATCAAAGTCTTCAGAATACTTTCCGAGTCGTATTACAAATTAACCTGAACATCACATGTATCATAGTACTTCTACTTTCAGCAGCCGCAATCTGAAGCTACTGACTCATCTCCAGTCTCTGCATTCGGTTCATCAAAAAACAAAAATCTCGTGCAGCTCGAAGTGTTCTGCTAGTAGCGGCCTACTAATTAATGCCTATCGCGAATTTGTCTTGACAAGTTGGCAGTCATCGCAATCCAGGAGGCGCCCCGTATCGTTTGCACACATGGAATTTAGCAATTTAGTCAATCACTTGGTAGGACTTGGCACCTCCCCCCTTTTGTAAATTAGAAAGCCGCCTCACTCCCTATCGCCCACCTTGTTTTCGCAAACTGCAGGTCGGAACCTAGGCACACTCCGTGCTTCATCAGCCTCCTTTGGCCTGTCAGGCATTATCATCAAGGCGAAACTCCGCACGCAGTTCTTCTTGAAGAGGTTGTGCACAACATCAGAAATAGGAAAAGCTCAGGAAAGTAACTAAGGAAGTCTCAGAATACGCACCCTTAGTAGTTCTTTCTAGGAAGGAAGTAAGAACTTCCTGTGTATAAATAATGCAAAGAAAGGAAATAGTCGCTTTCTAAGTGATGCAATGCTGTACTGGTATGATTATCGATATATGTAGTCACTAGGATTGTGCAATCTTGGATCGATGAAAACAATAACCAAAGTCTTGATTCAATACAGAGCGCCGCAAGCTCGACGGCAAAACTACAACTCGTGCGGTGACGAGCGCGAGTGACGTGACACGACCTCAGGCAATACCTGCCTTGCTTGAGTTCTAAGATCATAAAAAATGTCGTCTGCGAAGGAGAACAATGGCAGCACCCTGACGCAGCGACCAGCTGCCAAGAAGGCCAACGAGACCAAAGAGACCAAAGTTGAGGGCGAGGCAGCTGTCAAAGCTGACAATGTAACACCAACAAACGCCCCTAAGCCCAGGGTGGCCCGTAAGAAAAGGGACAAGACAATGGACTACCTTAAACTTGCTGGTGCTCTACTCCTCATGGCGTTCACCATGGTTGTGAATCCCATGACCCTGGGCCACTTTGGGTATTTTGTCCAGGATTGCGAAGGCAAATGCTTCGTAACCGCAGAAGAGGATAACCGTCGTTGCGGGCCCACCGATACGACACGCCTCATCTACACGCGCATCCCCAAGACGGGAAGCACAACTGTGTACGATATTCTACACAGTCTCAACAGGAGGAAAAACTTCAATACTGTAAAACTTGGTGAATTTGATCTTGCCGTTCAGACAGTAGACTCTAAGACGAACGCTGGGACAGCAGGCTATAATGACCCCAATATTCAAAGGGCTACGGCGAATCGCTTCAAATTCTTGAAAGATAATGGTGAAGCTGTTGTATTCCCGCCGTACGCTGGTCGCAACCGAACGTTCTTCGAAGGCCATGTGTTTCACCTAAACTGGCCCATGGCTTTGCTCATGCCTCCCCCTTTCTGGTATAAGCTTGTACCTGAACCTATTCTGGAATACCTGCACTTGGAGAAGCCCTCCAAGAAGGTCATGGAAAATACGATTGAATTTTCTGTGGTTCGCAAGCCGCAAGATCGTCTTCGCTCAATGTACTACTACGCTCGTCTTCACGCCCGAAGCGAGACATGGCGTCAAGCCTATCGTGAGCAATTTGGCGAGCTTGAGTTTGACGAGTGCGTGCTGGACCCTGTATGTGCTGAAAAGAATGAGCTACGTCGTTGGTGCTCTCTTCAAACCCAATTTCTCTGCGGCTACGACAAGGAATGCGAATCTCCCTCAGACGCCATGCTTGAAACCGCATTGAAAAACTTGAACGACAACATCTTCATTGTTGGCACTACCGAGCGCCTAACGGATTTCATTGAACTGATGGAAAAGCTACTCCCGACATACTTTGAAGGAGCGACGGAACTGGCCAAGGTGACTAACTCCAAGCAATATACTGACACGCGTCGTGAGCTCAAATTCTCTTCCGAGGTGCAAGCTGTGCTCGATGATGTATGCGAGCTTGATAACAAACTCTATGCCGCCGTCGACAAGTTATTCAGCGAGCGCTTTGACGAGTGCATGTCTCCATAGACCCTTCAGCGTCCTCCCTCCATCAACAAACTCTGTTCATAAGGTTTAGTTACTGTCTACTATCTTTAAGCATGTGTGATCTTTTTTCTGTTTCCTCATCTTGCTAATTATCTATCAATAACTAAATTACACCAGGGGGGGGGAATAGAAATCACTGCACCCCGTGTCTTCTTTAGTCAGCCTTGCCTAAGTAAGCGCTTGCGTAAGCCGCTGCGATGCGCCGACGGTCTCTTCGTACTTGCATCTCTGCAGACGGGACTGCACAGAAGACATTCATTCTCTCATGTTGGAAACTACTTCTCCAAGCTCTTGCAGGTCGCTGCGATGTGCTGCCATGTGACCCACGAGCTTAGCGCTTCCTATCACTCAAAAAGCACCGTGAGAGCTGTCACAGAGCGCCCGCCTCCTGTTACGAATGTGCGTGATGACATAAGAAACCGCCTCAAGACACCTAGCTAGTCAAAGCGGCGGCACTGTTGCAGAACCCTAAAGCTCCTCCGCCGAGGAAATCGCATCGCTACCGACCTCGCCACGGGTGTCTCACTTCTGCCTTTCATGCTCACCGCACGCGCATTGGCAGCACCAGAACAGCGACCTCCGCGTTACACCGCCTTAGACAGGCGCAAGTTCAGGGCACCACAGAACTAGAACGGAGTCTTCCCAGACCCAACTAAACTCGTGCTAGAAACTGCTACGCGGCGCCATGAACCCGCTCGCGGCATGTGGATTAGCACACGTCTTACCCTCCGCTTCGCCCGAAGGAGAGCCTCCAGACAGACCTCACCAGCTTGAGACCTCCACGTCGAAGGCAGCCGCCTCAACCCCGTTCCGGCCAGGCCTGTGCGAGGCCTGTGCGAGGCCGACTCCGACTGCTGCTACGGTGACCTGCTGCTACTACTCAGCTCTGCGCTTCTTTACGAGCCATAGCCAAGGATGTGATGTTCGCTGTGCGTGAGTGAGTTCGGGCGCCTGAGTTTTCTACGTACGTACAGAGGTGCTTGAAAACATCAAGATCCCAGGCATAGACATACCGCATACTTATCGCGTGTCTCCTGAAAGCCTCTTCACGCCGTGTTGAACGAACATCTTCGCGACCCGCCGCTGCCACCATCATGACGACGCCCACCACGACCACGACGACGACGTCAACGACGGCAGTGACGGCAGTGACGACGACGGTGGACGACCGACCGACCGTCCACTGCTTTCCAGCTCATCGCGATCGCCAAAGCTTTGCCATCGCCACTACTTTGCTCGCTTGCTTGCTCGCTCGCTCACCTGCTTATCCAGGGCCGCGATGCATTCCTGCCTCCGAGTTTTTGCCCGTTCGTTTATTTGCTTTGTCGCGTATCCATGTCTTCATGGTGTGTCATTCATTCATTCACTCATGTATCTATTCATTCATTCATTCATTCATTCATTCATTCATTCATTCATTCATTCATTCATTCATTCATTCATTCATTCATTCACTCAGGTAGATAATCATTCATTTGCAGTGTGTCATTCATGTATCTATTCAATCATTCATTTGCAGTGTGTCATTCATTCATTCTATTCAATCATTCATTTGCAGTGTGTCATTCATTCATTCATTCAATCATTCATTTGCAGTGTGTCATTCATTCATTCATTCAATCATTCATTTGCAGTGTCATTCATTCACTCATGTATCTATTCATTCATGTATCTATTCATTCATTCATTCATTCATTCATTTATTCATTCATGCACTGATGCAGTTCGTTCCAGCGGTCTTGGCCACGTGCCCGCCTAGCACCCAGCTACCCCAATCGTTAGGAGTCGCGGATGACGCAGTTCTTGGCTCCAGCGACGCCATCCCCATCGTCGTCATCGTCCACGGTGCAAGAATCGACGCCACACAGACAAACAAACAAACAAACAAACAGACAAACAAACAGACACACACACACACAGACAGACAGAAGCGGCAATCGACGCGGGGCTCGCGAGGAAGAAGAGAGCCAAGCGGCCGGCAGCGCAGCGGGATCTCGCTGGAGCAAGACTTCGATTCTTGATTCTTGGATTGATTGATCGATGGATCGATGGATCCTTCGACGCCTTTTTGGCCCTTTCGCTTCTTTCAATGGGAACGAACGAACGAATGAATGAACGAATGAATGAATGAATGAATCTCGAGACTGACTCTGACTGACTGACTGACTCTTCGAGGCCCGCAAAACTTGAAGAGAGAAGCCAACCCAACCCGAAGCAAGCAAGCAGAGCAATCCGAAGCCGGGGCTCCTCGGCGTGCGTGGCTCTCTTGGCATTCTTGGCCTCCATCGACATCTTTGGTTTCTCTTCTTTGCCTTTTGGGTCCTTCGCGTGTTGGCTTCGGCGCTGAGGGAGGTAGGTCACTCTTGACCAAGCACCCCCCTAAGCTGCGCCTGCGACGAATCGAGGCCGCCAACTCTTGATTGGGCCAGGAGCGCGGACCCGCAGAGACGCCTCGCGGCGGGAGCGCCCTCGCAGGGCCTCCCCGCGGCCCCTCCGGCGCCCCTCTCCGCCGGGAGCCGCGGCTCGAAGCCTTCGTACGCGCCTCTCCGCAGGCCAACCTAAAGTTTCGCGAACCGCGATGCGGGTCTGCCCACCTTAACCTCCGCCTTTCGCCCACAGTTGAGATCGCTTGTATTAAGGCGGAAGCAGATTGGCTTGCTTAGCGCGGCATGGCAACTCGCGGGTCCGGCTTTCGAGCGGCCGGGTTTTGGAATAAAAGCGCATAGTAAGGGCGTGGATAGGCTAGTTTGAGGGAGAGGCGCAAGTGGGTTATAGGAAAATGTTTGACTTGGGCGCGCGGATAGCCTACTTGCGAGGCGAGGGATAGCGCACTTGCGGCGGCTGCGAAGGGACAAGCAAGAGAGGGGGGAGGAGGAGCGGCGGCAACAAACCGCTTTCATTCTGACGCTTGCTGAGGCATCGTCAGGCCGGAAGGGTCCCTCCCACCACCGGCGCTCGTGCTGCTCGCTCGCGAAGTGCACCTTGTGCGGAGCGCCGAAAAGCGTACAGTGCTGCCTCTGCGGGTGCGAAGTGCCGGAGAGGACGGAGAAATCTGGAAATCGCGTTTTCTCTGCAAGAAGGTGACCTGACGAGCTTGGCAAATCACCAAGAAAGAGCTTTCCTCGTTCTTGCGCAGGTCTGCGAAATTGAAAAGGGCTCTGCATCAAACGAGCTTTAAAAAAATCCCAAATTGCGGAAAGCAGGAATAGAAATTAGAAGAAAAGTCGCTGAGTATCTGTCACTCGACATCCAAAAACAACAATAAAAACTAGATCTCTCAGACTTTTTGACATCGAAGAAAAGAAACGGAATTTGGTGCATCAACGTTGCAAGCCTCCAGTTGACAAATCTTTAAGAGAGGCTTGCAGTTCTTGCAATTAAAGTCACTTTTTGATACAACCAACACAATTCAAGTACAATGGGTGAAGATCAAGATCAACAGCAAGCTCTGCACAAGAGTGAACACGACGAACGGCGTGACGAAGTAGGTGACGCAACAATCGAACAGGACGATACCCTTTCTGCAGATGACCTTGCTGAGGAGCAGGAAAACGGAGATACCATTTCACCTCTGACCGCCCAATACCTTTTCCCACGCGGCCAGCTTCCAAGTGATCCCCGCACCCTGCCATCTGCCAGCCGCAGCTCTGGAAGCACCTCGTCAGAGAGCACAGATGGCCACGACATTAAACATGAGGACGAGACTTACGAGGACGGCGATGATGGCGATGATGGCGATGATGGCGATGATGGCGATGATGGCGATGGCGCTTTCCAAGATGCATTTAAACGAAACTCCCGATTTGGTAGTGAAGACGGCGAGTCCTACGACGATGATGAAGACTCTGAAATCTCAAAGACGCCCAGAGGAGCTGATCAAGTACACTTGGGCAAGGTTCGCCGTGATACCCAGTCCTCCTTTGCGTCTATCATGAGTGCAGAGACCGATGAAGACGACAATGGTGGTTTTGATCCGCGCCGTGTAGGCATGGAAAATGCAGTCTTCGGTGACTATGATATGAAGAAGAGCCCTTCTACACAAGACTTTGTTCTTTCCTACATTGATGACGAAATGGCCCGTCGCAATTTTCCTGGCCGCCTCTCCGTGATCGCCAACGAAAGTCTCACTGCCAGACGTCGGCGCCGAGGACGTACCCCGGCTGGAACTGTTCCTGAGGGCGACGAGAATGCCGACCAAGATGAGGATATGGAGGAGGAGCGTCACGAGTCGTTTGGCAGCGACCGTGCCGACGGAAAAGAGACTCCATACAGCACCCCTGTTAAACCATCCAAGGACCAAAGCAAGTACAGGTCTGACACCACACCAGAGGAACCTGCCGAGTCTGCCTCGCCTGCTCCTCTTGCGCAAAAACTTGAATCCAAGCTTGCCGCCGAGTTCTTTGGGGCAACTGCCGACATGTACATGGAGGGCATCACCTCAATCGTGGATGATAATTTTTGGAAGTGTTTCGAAAGTAAGAAACCTCGACCCTGGAACTGGAACGCCTACCTGTGGCCTATGTGGGCTATTGGAGTTCTGGTTCGCTACTTTATTCTTTTCCCCATCCGTATGGTGATCTTTATTGTCGGCTGGATTGTATTTGGTTCGGGTATGTTCTTCGTGCAGAACGTCTTCAAGAAAGGGCCCCGCCGCACCAACATGGAACATAAGCTTATCATGATGATGTGTGGTGTCTTTTGCATTACATGGGGGGCTGTGATCCGTTACCATGGATCCTACGTCAAGCCCAAGCCTGGTGAATGCCACCCTGTGTATGTTGCTAACCACACCTCAATGATTGATGTGATCATTCTTCAGCAAATGCGCTGTTTCTCGTTGGTGGGCCAGCGCCACAAAGGAATCGTTCGCTTCCTGCAGGAGGTAGTTCTTGCATGCCTTCAGTGCGTCTGGTTCGATCGTGGTGAAATTAAGGATCGTGCAGTGGTTGCACAGAAGCTTAAGGAGCATGCTCTTGACCCTAATCGCAACCCCCTTCTTGTCTTCCCGGAAGGCACTTGCGTGAACAACGAGTACGTCATCCAGTTTAAGAAGGGTATTTTTGAGCTTGGTGTACCCGTTGTCCCTGTCGCAATCAGGTACAATAAGCTTTTTGTGGATCCATTCTGGAACTCTCGTCAGCAGTCGTTCCCCATGCATCTTGTCGAGCTCATGACCTCATTCTGCCTCATCTGTGATGTGTGGTACTTGAAGCCTCAAGTGCGCCGTCCTGGCGAATCTGCTACTCAATTTGCAGCTCGAGTGAAAAAGTCTATCGCAGACAAGGCTGGTTTGAAGAATGTCAACTGGGATGGCTACATGAAGTATTGGAAGCCTTCTGCCAGGTATCTTCATGCTCGCCAAGAAATGTATGCTGATAAGCTTCGCAGCTTGCATCTTCCTGAGCGTCAGAACACTCCTGACGAAGCTGATGAGGACTTGGATGACGTTGATTCTAATGGCCAGGGTACCCGCCTTCGCAAAACCCACTCTATGTAGATTGATAGTTCCGTCCGTCCACATTTGCTATGTCCTCCCTACGCTACGTTCTATTTTTTTTTTTTACAAACATTCATTTTTCTTATTCAAAAAAACACGCCTACAAAATACTTTCTCCTCCCACTTTACTTCACCCGATTATAAGGAGTGTCGCTTGCCATTAAGTTAGTTATGTTGAGTATTGCAAACTAAATCGATACGATCTCTTCTTTTTTTTAACCTTCTGAATACGCTTTAAAAAGAACCTAGTTACTTGTCTCTATATCATCTCCATACATCAGTTTCGGACGGAAGAAAACTTAATCTCGAAACGTTTATCTGGTTCCAGATGAGTTGTAACAATACATTATAAGATATCATAATTATTAGGTAGAAGTTCTTCAGCTGAAAGTATATATTTGTCCAAATGGATATAGTTCATAGGCACGCAATAGCTAGAGCAACAAATGAATTATCAACGAATTTGGAAATAAGGAACAGAGCCCGTAAGAAAGCATACAGATCCGCCCAAATGGAAGTTCTTTGTTAGTTGGTATATAATGTTTCTTTGGCCATAGCCCACAAGATAAAAGGGAGATTATCTGACTATGCTGAAGAAAACTATTGTTGTCTTTCTATTTGACATGGTACTTTTGTTGAAAGGCTTGATGGCGAAGAACAGCTGCGTAATCTTGCAAACGGTCTTCTGGATCCCAGGCTAAAAGACCTTTCAAAACATCGATTGCATAGGGTGCTTCTGCAAGCCGCTGTGACGCTCGAGAAACTAACGGGTGTGATCCAGATCCGATGGCAAATTGTTGGCGATCGCTCCGGAACTGCACAGCTGCCTTGGTGTTCTTATTTGAATTGAGGAGACCTCGAAGTGCGACACCAACCTGAGATTTGTCGAAACGAGAACCCTCCTCAGGCAAGTCAAGAAGCACAAGAAACCTATATAAAGTGTGATACATTGTGTCCTCGGGATCGTCAGCAATAACATGGTCGAGAACTGACCATTCTTCTGTGGTCCAGATCGCTTTGAGAGCTCGCTTCACACTTGTGGGGCACTTTACAGACTCCATGATTTCTTCATAAGGACAATCGCCAGTGAAAAGGTGAAATAGACAAAGACCAAGAGCAAATGAATCAGATCCCTCCGGTGGGGAGTCGTTGCCCAGAAATAAGTATTCAGGGGGCGCATTTTCTTGGGTGGCAAAGTGGTCAATATCCAGGACTGTGCGGCCTGTAGTGCGCGTACTCGCTGTGCCATAATCAGCAAGCTTTACAATTAGGCCAGAATGTTCATCACAGAGCCCCAGAGGCTGAGCGCCGTCCTTTAGCTGAAACGCATAGCCGTGCTGTTCGCTACCCTTGGTAACGAAAAAGTTTAACAGCTTCACATCATAGTGCCGCAGACCAACTTTCTCGTATCCAATATGTAAGGAAAACACCATCTGTAAAAATACACCCAGGGTTGCCTCAACACTTAGAATCTTTCCCGGGTAAGTTTTCAGGTGATCCTCCATGTCTCCATGAGTACACAGCTCCATTCGAATGTATTGAAATATCTTTTGATCATCATCAGAACCAGAAACCGTACTACTAGCATCTTCAGTAGCATCGTCGTGACCTTGTGAAGATCCCCAGAGGTCTTCCAGAGGCGCTGTGGCTGTTTGAAAGACCTGGTAGGTCTCAATGAAGTTTGCGCAAATACCTCTTGATACTAACTCAGATAGTTGTACAGCAACGTCTACTTCTTGGGCTACAACAGAAACAGTTGACCTTTCATAAACAGAATTATAATCCATCACACTAAGTGCCTCGTAACGTTGAGCAGACTCACACCACACTTTGTAAACAAATTTATACGAACCATCTGAAAGAAACTTTCCTCTTGGAAAGTTTTTGGCTAGACCCTTTGAGCATTTCCAGAGACCTAATTCTTCTTCTGCTACCATTGATAGATCTCCCTTTTTCGTTTCGAAAAGGTTGCAGATCTTCCGGACGAATGCTACACTAGCACGCATTGAAGCTGTTCGAGACGCATCTGCCCACCGCCTGTTCACAGCGATTGTACAGCAAAGTACTTCATCCTTTTCAAGAAAACCTAACACTCGCTCAAGAATCGGTGTTGCGAATACCTGTATCTGTTGTTCCTGTGCCTGTGCCTGTGCCTGTGCCTGTGAGTACTGCAAGATTTGCTGTTCCTGCATCCCTGGGAGAAGGTCTTTTATAGTTTCACCGGCACGGAGTTTCTCGAGAAGCCAATCTCTGTGGCAACGTGGTATCATATGTGCGTCTTTATTATTCAAATCATTTTGTGGTGAGTCTTTCTCATCTGAATTGACAGTGACAATCAAGTCTGCATCCAGTAGGGTATCTGTCAAACGTCCGTTAAAAGACTCTATAATCTGGGAAAAGTGATCTTTGGCTTTGAGGTTAGAGTCATCTGCAAAATCTGCATAGCATGTGACATCAGCGAGGAAATGGGCGTGTAGGGTGCCGTCTGCTTGCCATTTACGGACTTGGGCAGTACAGGGAAATTGAAGCATCGCTTCATGCGTTTCCTCTGGTGCCCAAGCGCCCGCTTCTTTGGATGCCTGCAACCATGATTCTTGTAGGATCCAAGCACCGCGTGCAAGACCGAGAAGAACCTTCATGTTGCGCATGCTTGCTGCTGGATCAAAAATAACAATATGGGTAGCATCTGTGCCGCAATCACGGTCGTTTGAGAACGATTCATCTGAACCAAGTTCCTGAATGGTCTTTCGTGCCAATCGACGACCTTTAGCATCAAACTTAGCTAATGCTACCACTACATGCCTTTGAGAACCAGATTCCTCTTCTTCGTCTTCTTCTTCTTCGTCATCATCATCCTCCAAGTCCGAACCGCTTACATGGTTTTCAGTATGGACCGAAGGGTCTCTCTCCGCATGCGTAGATTCTGTAGTATGAGAAAGCTCAGGCGGTTCTAAGTCACTAGACTCTAGATCATGCGTTTGCACGGGCTGGTTACTTTGCAAGTCGGTGCCTACAGTCTTTGCCAATGTTTCCACATCCTCTTCGTCATCTTCTTCGTCATCGGGCTTCACATATACAACCTTGGTATCACGCATAGTTCTCAATGTTACGCTAGGTTTCTGAGGTGACAAATGGGTCTCAACCAGCTCTGGAAGCTTAGGAGATGTGGCATACGGCCTGGTCTCCCCATGCTGTTTTGTCTGAGGTGGAATCGTCTGCTTAGTGTGTGTAGCTTTATTTTTAACCATTGGTTTATCGGTAGGCAGGGGGTTTGGTGTTGAGCCTGCATTGACATCTCGTGTCCCTAGCACCTTTCTAGGATTGCCTTCTTCTTTCTTACATGGGGCATTGTCATTGAATTTGGCAAGACTTGGAGTCGTTAGTTGCGCTGTGGACCGCACAAGGTTGTCCCAGTTTCTGTTTCCGAGCTCGGCATGAAGTCTAGATCCTGCGCCATTTGCCCGGTTTTTGCGGCTATAGGTTCGCACCGATTTCGTTGCACCTTTGTCCTTGTTTGACCCATAGCTTCGCATATTTCTGTCGTCTGCGCGCAGGTTTCCTTACAGTGAAGGACCCGACCCGTGTTTTGGTGTTGATGCTCGGATTCCTGGATAGACCCAGCTGTAGAACCCTGATCGACCACGCGAACTATGGCCAAAACTTGAAGCTCTAGTTTTCTGAGTCTCTGAAGACTCCAAACCCACTCTACCACGCGCCAGGATTTTTCTTCCTCGCGCTGTCAAAGTGGATTAGGATTGAATGACTGATGATTAAGTACATCCACAGAGACCGTCGCAGAACGGAAAAACCGCCGCATTATTGTCCATGATTAATCATGATTACCTGTATAAACCTTTTAATAGACCATTAAACTAGGATTTTATTTCTACGTATCTTTGCTCTTGTAGGAAATAAACAGCACTTCGTTTTGGCTATAATAGGGTTGCATTGCAGAGACAACAAATTGTTCGCTCCTGTCTGATAGGTCAAATAAAATGCTGACTATCCTTGATAATTCGCTTGTTTAAAAGCTATCATTCTGGTTTACTGGGCAAGTGTTGATGAAGTTCCAGCATCGCGTTGCAGTGTCTCAATTCCCAAAATATTATGGATCAATTAAGTTTTCACCTGGGTTGTCAAACTGGACTGGCAATAGTAAGGTATTTCTCGTTACATGTTCAGATTCAAGTTAAATCGTGCCTTAGAGCTTCTTCAATTTTCAACTAAAAGGTAGTACATATTTATGGGTGCCTAGGTATGTGCCAACAAAGGATGGAAATGCCAAGGAGTTGCTTCTGCCTAGTAGGGGTGACGAGAAACTCAATGTTGTTAAATTGTAAGTAGATCCAGCTGAATTACCTCAATATCATCATGAGCGAACTTCATTGAGTTATACTACAAAGAATTATTAGCACGATAATTTCATCATGACATCGCTCCCCACGTTGAATGCCATCATATCGATTATATGGAGCAGAAAACAGTAGTGTCTGTACTATAGGAAACCAACTTTTTATCCGCGATGCTCGACCAGCCGATTAAGGCCTGTACCTTAAACCAGGACAAGCTCCAAGCAGAGAGTCTGCGTCACTACTACGATTGCCAGGTCGTAACTAGTGCTACTTCATGAAATCACTAACTCATGTGCTTAGCTGTGATTTCACCTATTTTCAACACCAGGATAGTGTAGTGCGGTTGCGCAGACTTACAGCAGAAGTTTGCATTTCCTCAGCCCACAGGAACGAAGAACAAATGTCTTAATGTGTCAACGCGAACATTACAATCTTGAATTGTCAATAAATTCTGATTCTGTAGCACCGTATGCTCGACTGGTTCTGTATCCCTATTTTGATCGCTCCAGAAGATATACCCAAATTTACACAGCGACTGCACAGACGCTCCCTCCAGCTCGCATGAACTAATCATTAACCTCATCGTTTTGCAGATTTATAACAGCCATATTCTTATCCCTTCAATAGGTGCCAGGTCAGCACTTTTCTGCACTTCTACCGAGACACGCTACCCGATACTCTACGACAGACGGCTCGTGGGACTGCTTCAGTTCTTGGTAGAGTAACCGGTAGAATGGGCATAGCCCCAGTCCAGCGGGACTCCCAAGTCTAAGAAGGGCTGCAGCCCAGCAGATTTTGCAAAGAACCAGTTTTCCGTGATATGTTGCGCAAGCAAGTTCTTTTGTGAAGGCAATGGGCCGTCAGGAGATGCCGTGGTCAAGCAAACCTCTCGAAGGCAGCCTCCGTAAACCTAGGCGTGCTACATAATGTCCTCTCGGTTTGATGTTATTCCTTGCCTCGAAACCTTTGCTGTGCTTCGATGTCCGTTTCCATCCTTGTATCCGTGGCAGAGAGAAAGATATTAATTAATTAATTAATTAATTAATTAAAATTTATTCATCATCTACTTTTTTATTCATTAATTATAAGTTGGTTACTCCAAAGTTATTCACTCATTTTATTTTGTAATATTATGTTATATTAATTTTTTATTTTATTTTCTAATGTTTATTTTATTATTTCATAATTAGAGCTTTTCCTAACCTTGGAGGAGATAGTACTTAGGAGATGGGTTGTCATAATAGCGGAGAACACAGAAAAGCGTTGGAAAGAGAGAAGAGTCATTCATTATCTTACGCCGGCAAGAAAGGAAAGCAAAAACAAGCAAAGCACGAAAGAACTGACTAACTAGCCTCCTGACGGAGTTTGGGGTTCGCGAGATTGGCACCGAGCATGTCCTCGAGAGCATCGTGGAGAACATCGACAGGCCTGGAGAACATCGGCAACTGTTTCTACTGATTTGGAAGCTGCCTTGGCCAATTCCGGCGCATTGCCACTCGCAGCTACGTACTACAGCAAACGATCGTAACATCCTTCACAAAGCCGGCGAGGCTCGAGAGTTAGTCTCAATCTCAACGCATGCATGAGCATTCATGCATAAATGTATAAATGTATAAATGTATAAATGCATAAATGTATAAATGCATGAATGCAAAAATGTATAAATGCATAAATGTATAAATGCATAAATGTATAAATGCATAAATGTATAAATACATGAATGCATTAGTCTCGTACACAATACGATTCCAGGGAGAGTCCAAACAAGCCCAAGCACGCGTTGAGCTCCCTCGCAGATCGATCGATCAGTCGGTCGATAGATCAATCGCAATTAATCAATCGTCAATCGTCGATTGGCACGTTTTTTGATACAATTTGGTTGGCGCAATTTGATTGCTGCTTCGAGCGTCTTCGATGTGGTAGACAGAGGTGCCTTTAGAACCAGACCAATGAGAGCGAATCGGCAGGAAAACAACAGAACTTCTTTCGATTCGTGCGCTCTCTCACTCACTCATTCATTCTTTCATCCATGCCATTTACTCATCCATGCCATTTATTCATCCTATTCAGGCACCCATTGCGAAGGAAGGTCGGCTCCGCCCCAGCTCCAAGAGGCGGGAACCCACACCATTCTTCCTGCCGCTCCTCGCTCGCTTGCTCCTCGTGGCGACCTCCGCGGCGCCTACAGCTCTCCCGCCTCATGCCATTTCTGCCGACTCAGCTCTGCCGCTCTTGAAGCAAGCAAGCAATGAGCTCGAGCTTTGTGGCTCTGTGAAGAACCTCAATTCCATTCCATTCCATTTGCTTCGAATGAAATGAAAAAGAAAAAGAAAATGCCATTCATTGCAAAGTAAAAACAACAAATAAATAAATAAACAAATAAATAAACAAATAAATAAACAAATAAATAAATAAATATGTATATATTATATATATATGTATAAGCAAGTAAATAAGTAAGTCGATCGGTGCGCAGAACCTCTTCAATCGGGAGCCGAGCGTGCTCTCGCACGAGATCCCTCCCGTGGCAAGCAGGCTCTGCTGGCGTCCTAAAGCTCCTCCGATGGATCGATCGCGAGCATCGTCAACGATTATCCATCCATCCATCGAGACATGTACGATCGATGTGAATGAGATTCATCTAACGAGCCAGCCAGGAGACAGTTTCTTTTCTTTCTCTTCTTTCTTAGCGCTCTCTTTATCCCCTTATCTGTCTATCTATCTATCTATCTATCTATCAATATCTATCTATCTATCTTATATATCAATATCTATCTATATCAAGGAAGGTCAAAGTTGCTATTATGGGATTAGATTCTTCTTTTCTCTCTCTCTTTTTTTCTATTTTCTTTTTTCTTTCTTTCTTTCTTTGAAGTTCTTTCTTTTTGTTTGGATCAAAGGAAAGAAAGACAAAAACCAGTAAGTGCCACGCTATGGGCCTATTAGGGAGTACTCCTAGAAGTGGGGGGTCTCTGTGCAGCTGGTTATTTCCATGCTGTCGATAATAAGGGAGAAGTACAGTTTCGCTCATTCGCTGCGTAACCCTCCCTGCTTGCAGACAGACTGGGGTGGCCCATTCACGCAGACAAACAAGAGGCTTGGCGAGGCATGCCACGGCCGGCTGAACAGGCAGTCGGCCGGCGGTCCAGCGTGTCGCGTTTGCCACGCTCACGCCTGACTTCGTCGACGTAGCGCGAAGGTGTTGGTTTCTTTGCTTTGCTTTGCTTTGCTTTGCTTTGACTTGGAGAAAACACGAAAAAGGATTAGCGCAAAGTAGCACCTTTTTATTAGGAGCTACTCTGATTAATTAGCGTAATGGTAATGGGGTAAAAACTTTTTATGTTAAAATATTTTATTTCTTTCTTTGTTTCTTTCTTTATTTATTTGTTTGTTTATTTGTTTATTTGTTTATTTATTGACAATGGTAAAATGTTTATGAAAAGCCTCAGAAAGACTGAGTATTTGTTATTAGTGAAAGAGCATTGAAAAAGAACTTGAAAGAAAGAAAGACAGAGAGAAAGAAAGAAAGACAGAAGTCAGACAGACATACCGGTTTCCGCGGCCTCTCTTTGAGCGTCGCGCCGCCTTCTCTTCTCCTCGGACCGACCCGTGGCTCGAGCATCTATATGCTCTCCGGAGGCGGCGGCAAGTCCGCCCACAGCGGCGGTGCCGCTCTTGGCTCCTCCTCTGCGCCCAACGATGACGTGGAGCTCATGATGCCCTCTACCTCGGTTGCCTCGTCTGCCCAATCCGGCTCCAATAACCTTAGCAGCCGCTCCTCAACGTCTTCGAACAACCCTTCTGGTGGAAACCTGGGCAACCCAAATGCATCCTCTGCGTCGTCTACATTTACCCCGCACATGCACCTGCGTCGCTCAGGCGTCTCTTCTCGCCGCAAGAGTCTTGCCCAGATTCTGCTCAATCTCGACATGGTACCTCGCTCAGGACTCCTGCGCTCCATCGTGGGCGTCTTAGGGTTTGCTCTCGTTTTCGTGGCCCTCTTCCAGGGCCTCATCATGGGCAGTATTCTCGTCATTTGCCTGTGCGCCATCGTTGTCGTCTGGGCGCTCGTGCACTGGGTCTTGCTCCAGGACGAGGGCCCATCTGAGATGCGCAGCATTGCCGCCGCAATTCGCGAGGGCTCCGATAGTTTCTTTGCTCGCGTCTACGGTACCATTTTCAAGCTCGCTTTCCCTATGAGTTTTATTCTCTTCGCTGTCTATGCGTTCCGCCGTCCTGCGCACGGTCAGGAGTCGCTTAACCAGAGCCTCTTGGCCATGCTTACAGCAGTGTCGTTCCTCTTGGGCGCAGCCTGCTCTGCGTGTGCGGGATACGTTGGACTTTGGACCTCCGTGAGAGCAAACGTTCGCGTCTCTGCTGCTGCCATGAGGTCCTACCACGGCACCATTCAGCTCGCGCTGAGGTCTGGCGCTGTGGCGGCCCTTATTGTGGTTTTGCTGGTGGTCCTGGGCATTTCGTTGCTCTTCATCATCATCGCTGCGGTGTACGAGGGTGTTGACGGCGAGCCTGGAGCAATCCCGTTTGCAAGACTCCCGGTGCTTCTGATTGGCTTTGGGTTTGGAGGATCTTTTGTAGCTATCTTCTCGCAGCTCGGAGGTGGAATCTTCACCAAGGCTGCTGACGTTGGTGCTGACCTCGTGGGCAAGGTCGAGCAGGGCATTCCGGAGGATGACCCGAGAAACCCGGCTGTCATTGCAGATCTTGTTGGTGACAACGTGGGTGACTGCTCGGCTCGTGGAGCTGATCTCTTTGAAAGTATTTCGGCAGAGATCATCAGCGCCATGGTACTTGGTGGCACCCTCTCGATGGAGTGTGACATGACCGCTACAGAGGCACGTGGATTTGTCCTCTTCCCGCTCCTTATTCACGCCTTTGATCTCATCGTTAGTACGCTTGGAGTTCTCACGATCTCGGATCAGGGAGATACTGTCGTCACATCTGCGCGTAACCTCGAGGACCCCATTGCTATTCTGAAGAGGGGTTACGTTGTTGCGATGGGCTGCGCAGTTGTAGGATTCTTCATTGCGACAAGATTTCTCCTCTACACAGCTGCTGCCCCTTCGGCATGGTTCTCCTTCTTCCTTTGTGGATTGGTTGGCATGGCAAGTGCATATCTTCAGGTGCTCATTACTCAGTACTACACGGACTTCGAGTACCGTCCCGTAAAGTCTATTGCCACTGCTAGTAATGCAGGACATGCCACCAACGTGATCGCAGGACTTGCCATTGGTATGGAGTCTGTCATGTACCCGACCCTCGTCATGTGTGCGTCGATCCTTTCCTCGTTCTGGCTCGGAAGGAGCTCAGGCCTTGTGAACTCTGCAGGAGAGCCCATTGGAGGCCTTTTCGGAAGCGCTGTTGCCACAATGGGAATGCTTTCGTCGGCTGTGTACATCCTGGCAATGGACATCTTTGGACCCATTGCTGACAATGCTGGCGGCATCGTGGAGATGAGCGGACAGCCTGAGAGCGTACGCGACGTCACTGATCGCCTTGATTCAGCTGGAAACACCACGAAGGCAACCACGAAGGGATTTGCGGTTGGATCCGCTGCACTTGCATCGTTTCTGCTCTTTAGAGCTTTTATGGACGAGGTTGAACTCTACACTGGTCTTGAGTTTAAGGTTGTCGATATCGCAACTCCCGAGGTGTTCTGCGGAGGTTTCCTTGGAGCCGCCATGGTTTTCCGCTTTTCTGCGATGGCAATGTCTGCGGTGGGATCTGCTGCGCAAACCGTCGTGGAGGAGGTGCGCCGTCAGTTTCGCGACAGACCGGGTATCTTGGATGGTACGGAGAAGCCTCAGTACGGCGTCTGTGTCGATGTTGTCTCCAAAGCTGCCCTCAGCAAGATGATCCAGCCGGGTCTCCTCGTCACGTTGATGCCGATTGCCGTCGGTGTTGGCTTCCGCCTAGTCGGCTACCAGCTCGATAGGCCCCTCCTGGGAGCTCAGGCCCTCGGCGGTTTCCTCATGATTACCACCATTGCGGGTATTGTGATGGCACTCTTCCTGAACAACGGTGGAGGCGCCTGGGACAACACCAAAAAACTACTCGAGCTCCAGCACTCCAAGGGCTCCGACGCGCACAAGGCTGCCGTCACGGGCGATACTGTCGGTGATCCCTGCAAGGATACTGCTGGTCCTGCTTTGCACGTGCTGATCAAGCTTGTGTCCACAATCACGCTTGTACTCATCCCCCTGTTCACTGGCTAAAACGGCTTGAATAGATGATTGAATTACATGAATGAATGTGACACACTCCACACACAGTCATTCACCAATTTACTCACTCGCTCGCTCACTCTGATGGAATTGGTAGCCCAAAGCTTCCTGTCTCAAATTTATCTACATAACACATCACGAGCACAGAAACAACACAGTGATCTCATCTTACCTTACTTACATATATACTTGTCCTCTTTCTTTCCTTCTCCACTTTTCACTTTAAAAAGACCAAACAAATATCATACTTCAAGAGCAAAGAAGGAGAGCCATCGGTGCACAGCAGGATTTACGTTTCGTTTTTCATTCAGCTGCAAACAACTCCAACTTCATTTTTTCTTGTTCTTGAGTAAGTAGCTAGCTCGTAAACATATAAAAAAAATCAGTCCTTCTTCCTTCCGGTGCATTGATTCATCGATTGGTCTACAATATCTCTAAGTTTAATTCACATTTAGTATTAGATATCAGGCTTGCCTTCTAAAAAATTTCTGAATAAAATCCTGAATGGAGCATCATATAACGCAATATCGTTTCTCGGTATAGAGAGCATGGTCATCGAGAGATAAGTATCGCCATCAGTTTTCCATGAGAGCAAAGGAAATATATATATATATAGATATATTTAATGCTATTATAGCTGCTCATTTGCAGTTCATAACTTAGTTTATGACTTAGCATGCTCCTCAGCATCAGCAAGAATAGCTTGCTTAAATGAATCAATTATTCTATGCTGCGCGTAGGCACAAGATGTATGATCACTGCGAAGAGAGCCCCCTTGATGGACATGACATTTGCTGTGTACGCCCCTCAACCGCATAACAAACTCGCAAGCTATCTCAGTTCAAGTAGCCTTGTCGTACTTGCTGATGAGTAAAAGTGCAGCAATCAGTCCATACAAAGCAAGAGCTTCGATAAAGGCAAGAACAAGGAAGATCGTTCCGTTCACAAGTTGGGCAGCGCTATCAGAAGACCCATTTTCTGGCTCAATGTCGTCGCCAACTTCGCGTTCAATGTCCATGCGACGGTACCCAGCCGGGGATACCGTAAACTTTGACATTTTGTCATGGGTAGACAGTAGGTAACGACAAAACACGCCAATCGAAGACCCAGAAACCAGGCCAGGAACACCAACGGTAAGGCCAGCAGCAAGAAGGCGGTTTCCTTCATCTTCAGACATAGGACTTTCGCCTCCACCGATCCTGCTCACAATGATGACGGCCACAATCATTCCGTAGATGCCAATGACTCCAGCGATGATA
The DNA here is from genome assembly GCA_004764695.1 of Schizochytrium sp. TIO01. Lineage (NCBI taxonomy): Eukaryota > Bigyra > Thraustochytrida > Thraustochytriidae > Schizochytrium > Schizochytrium sp. TIO01. The sequence continues at coordinate 2,870,820 of SMSO01000025.1, read as the reverse complement.
ATCGGCATAAACGCCGCCAGCGAGCCTCCATGTGCTCTTTGTAGTACCGCAATCTGCCCTCCATACGCAGAGCCAATTGCAGATCCCGTTGTTGTCAAGGCTAGTGCCAGGGCCGCCCCAAGAGCTGCATGAATCATGTTACTCGCTCAGTCTTTGCCAAGGCCAGCTTTGCATCCAAAGCTTTGCTGCTTCCACGTTATCCCAAGTTCTCGAGCTATCTCCCGAAGTGTGGCCAAGTTTCGACTTTGCTCACCTCAAGACAAAGTCTTTGCCAGGAAAGAGCTCTCGCTATGCCTGTAACTTGATTAGGATATGTTCGCAGAAGAAGAAGAAGATTCTCGCTCCGAGTACTCGTTTGCCCGGCCACAGAAAGTTCTGCCTCGAGGCCTTCCCTGATAGGTGTCAAGTAGTCAGTGCTAGCCGGTCTCAAGACCTAAACGCGACACAAGCACCCGATTTCATATCTACAGAACAAAGCAGAGCATAGCAGAACTTTGTTGACACCTTCCATGATTCATTGAAACTTGTCGCTCCCACTCCGAGTTCCACGCACTACTCATTCACTCGTTCACCGGATGGGTGTCGTGGGACCTAGGAATCCGACGCAGAGTAGCGTAAAATCCAACGAATTTATATTTGTCTAAAATATTCGCTCGAAAATTCCAATAAATTTGACTCACACACACATAGGGCAATGCAGGTATCTATTTTACATCATCAAGGCATCAAATCGCTCAAGAGAGCCCTGACTCTTGTGGCCGGAGGCGAGCGAAGGCCCGAGGCGAGGGACGCCTCTGCACGCGCATATTCAACTCCAATCCCCGGGCGTCAGTCTACCCCTTGTGTTGCACCATGGCAGACTCTGGCAGCACTGTACATGAGTACCGCGGCGTCGGCTACCTATACGAAAACTGGGGAGCAGATCGTGTCTGGGTGGCGCTTGAGGACGTCCAAAGCCGAGTAGACGAGAAACGAGGCGAGCTCCGAGAGCTCATCAGCGAGCGCTACCATGACCTTATTGATTCTGCGGACGCTATTGTTGGCATGGACAGGACCGTTGACGAGTTCAAGACCATCGTGGCCAACGTGGAGTCCGCGAGTAGAGCTCTTGTTCAAGGTGAGATGTTGAAAGATACTCAAAATACGATATTTTTGTTAAAGGAGTCTGATTCTGTACAACACGATACCGCGCCTGTATTGACACCAATTGTGTCAAAAGTGGAGGACCAAGATGAGCTTGATGCTCAACTCAGAGCAGCGGATATTGTATCATTGGCGGCAGTAAACATTTGGGAGTCAATCGACTCACAGCGTCTATGGAAGGCGTGTGACTCCTTTGTGCAAGCAGAGCAAGCATTCAAAAGCTTGCCACCACCAATGGCAGACCTGACCCCGGCTCAACCAACGGCGTTTGATGAGAAAGAAGAACGTGACTTTGCGGCGTTGGGACTTGACCCTTCACAATTCAAGGATCTTCGCGCTGCTGCTGCGATGCCAGCAAAAAGCCAGCAAACAATGGCCTCTTCAACACAAGCAGAAGGATCAAAGACCTCTGTGTGGGAGCTGTACCCGTTTCTAAAATCCCATTGGTCGCTTGTGCAAGAAGCGCGCCAGCGTATCCTGCTTGAAGCCAGGGCTCTATTAGAAAGCGAGGATCTCAATTTAGACACGACCTGTGGGGCAATTCGTGCAGTTATCGTGCTTGGTGACGCCACCGCTGCTCAAAGCGTTGATCGACTATTAGATGCTAGATACCGCGTTCTGTTGCGCACCTTACAAGATATTGTACCGGGAACTTTGGAGCGGAGCATTGCTATCGTTCAACAAACTATTGTAGATATGGCAGACCTGTATGTCTCTGGTTCACGCCTTGTAGGCGATGTAGACCCTCACCATGTCCGCGAATCTGTCACAAGTTGGGTTGAGGCTCGTGCTGATGAAATAGCACTTGCATCACAAAAAATTCTCGAGCAAATTCCTACTTTAGATGCCCTGGCACAAACTCAAAAACGCATCATCGAGATTGAAATTAGCGGAGGCGCCTCTACCGATGCTGCGTCTGAGCTTGATGTTGACATTTGGCGGGCTGCAGTGCAAGCATGTGTTCTCCCCAGGCTTTCAGAGCAAAACACAAACAACCTCTTCCTTTACCCAATGATGTTTGGGTCTGCATTTGTCTCTCGTGCAGCAGATCTCCTGCAAAGTGACTTTGAAGCAGTTTGCTTATCATTTGAAAAGGGCATTCAAAGCACATTGTCTGCATCCATTGAGCGTGAACACATGCCGGATGTACAAGAGGCCAGTGGAAATGCCATGACCAAGCGTTCAACCGAACAGGAACCACAAGACGATGACGATGCAGATGAGGACGACCGTCTATTTACTCGCCTAGGTGAGCGAATCATGTCTGAAAGTGCAGTGGACAGAGCAGGCGCTGCTGTAGTCCTTTTGCACATCTTCGCTTCGGAGGTTTCCCGGCTACTTGAGAGCCGCGAGTCTTTAGTCATTGACACAGCCCTCGTCGATTCACAAATGCACGACCTTGCTAAACTCACTCTGGGAAAGCTTACGGATAATTTACGAGAGAAGCTGGCAGCCTCTGTGGATGCGTTTGGCTCTAGTGTCAGTGCTCTGTCAGACAAATCTCCTCACCAAGATCCAACACAAAACGACGACGTATTTGTTGCGTTGAAGCGAACATTGTTTCTAGCTCGTGTTGCGGAAGGTCTTCTTATTGGTGGCGTACTCAAGCGCTTGCTGAGCGAGGAGGCCCAGGCCACCCTGAAAGAGGATCTGAACAAACTTTCGGCAAGCGTGTATCAGGTCTGGGCGGATGCCTCACTTTCCATGAGCTCAGATGTTTTGAGCAACTCTTTGCAGTCACAGGACTGGGATAACTCCCGTGACTGGGCAATCCTACATAGTGGATGGGAGCGAATTCCAGTGAGCTTTAAAGCTGATGAAGATGACTTTAACCAGGACGACGACGAGGAAGGGGCTGCATCGGTTTTTGATGAAGAGGATACAATTGAACTTCCTGGCTCTGTTTCTCCCGGCGTTGCATTATTTTCCTTTCTCTTATCTAAGCAAGTCCGCCTTGTTGGTGACTCGCGCTTCATTTCATCGGGCTCGGTTCTCTCTCAAAACATAGAGGACCTTCTTCCCTTATTAGAACAAGGAGCTCCATCGCGTGAGTACCTGAACGAAGCTGCGAACCAATTTTGCAAATCTAGTGAGCAAGCAGTCCTCCTTTTAGCACATGGTGGTCTGAAGCTTGTGCAGGAGGTGTACAGCAAACATCTCGACCAGAACTCGAGTCATGAGAATGAGCCTGCTGCGCTGCAGACCATCTTTGACCTGCACTGGTTTGAATGGCTTCTACTCGTTGACCAGAAGCAAGAGGCGACAAATGAAATCCCCCAGCTTATTGAAAGCCTCGTCGAAGTTCATGTTGATACTGTGAACTGGACTCTGCAAGAGCCTCACCTCTTGACCCGGATAAAAATTTATCGCGATCGCAATGCTTTGCTCTTTGGACCAAGCTTGATGGTCAAGGCACGGGCTGCCAAAACCTGGACTGCTTCTTCAGAGTATGCATTTGAGAGTGCTGGAGAGTCTCAGGAATCCTATTCTGTGTATGATACTAACAACATGCTTCATCTCGGCTACCTACCCACAAACACGCTGCCGCGTATTCCACTGCTCCCTATTCCTTCTAATGTTCGCTCCGTGCGCAGCAATGCTGCAGCGCAGCGTAGAGGAACAACCTCGCGTGCGCTATCTTCGCCTTCTGCCAAATCACGTTCTTCAGCTTCCTCTGCTCACGGAGAAAAGGCCACCACCGAGGCTGCCACCGCTCTCAAGTCAATTGGCCAAGTCGGTAGCAACCTCTTCTCGCAGGCATCCTCATGGCTCAACCGCTAGAGACAATAGCTTAGCAGTAACCACCTTAAATCATTATGAACAATCTCTCAACACATGTTATGAACTCTTAACTTTCATCTTCAAGACAACCAATCAACAACCATAATTTTCCTCAATAACAATAGCTCATTCCGCAGAAGCCGGTAACCATTGCTTTGGCTTGGGCCCACAGCGAGTTATAAGTGCCATGCTTTAGGATAAACCCTCCACATTTTCATGTTCCATGGTCGCACATTTTCATCCGCTCCTTGCAAAGCCTCCGAGGGTTTAATCTTAATCGATTTCTTTATATTTTTGTATTGTATATGTATAACTATAACGAGGCCACATTTGATGCATCTACGACCACGTTTATGAACAACGTATCCCTCAAAGCCGCCAAGAACGATCCCGAGCGTCGCATCACACTCCTCGCAAGCGATCCGCACTGGATCCGAAAGCAATGCCTTTTCCCACTGCGCCTTGTAAAAAAGGTACGCTCCAAGATCGATCGCTACCAGGGTGGTGCTTCTCTTACCCACCCTCTTCCTTCTTTCCCCCTCAATACTTTTCTTCGTGTCTCAGAACCATTGAAGAACCCGCTCTTCTCATAGCAGAATAGGTATTAGTCATATACTAAAGTATGGTTTCTATTCCCTGTCTGGTATGAAAACCACAGCATCTACTTGTTCAGATTTTCTCTGAGTAAATTGAGCGCTTTTATTTTATAAGTACTTTAGAGGATCAAAGCATGATCGACTGAGCGAACCTTCGAAAAGAACTACGTACTCCCCCGTTGGCCAGATCCCAAACGCGGTGCCTCGCGGTGGCGCGAGAACATATATCCACAGCGGTACTGATAGAGAAAGCAAGCAGCTAGACCGAGGAAAGGAAGCGCGTGCAAGTCGCTGGTACTTCGGACCTCGGAAGGTCTGCCCGTATTTAGGCAGTTCGAAGAGGCATTGTTTCTAGAGTGGTTTCCAGCCTTCAAAACTGAGACATTGCTTACCCCGTTAGGCAATCGCACGCCGAAAACGTAGGTAGATTATTCAGCAACCTAGCCTACGCGACAGTGCAGTTGCTTGTTTGCTCGTGAAAGAGGAGTCTGCTTAAGAAGTGATTTTGGGCTAAAGAACCACATCTCGTTTTAAAGACGAGGCAAAGCGAGCCGAGACGATCTTAAAACTCTTTTACAATACCAAGCAAGCAAGCAAGCAAATCCGATTTGTTGAGCGACGATTCTGACAACTGATCTTCCCCGCTACTTCGTTAGATTTGCTGAGAATAAGAACTTGAGTAGGGGAGCAAGGCGACGCTAACGGTCATTCGCAATGGCCTCTTTAGCAGCAGCTGCAACAGCAGCACCGGCAGCTACAACAACATCAATTGCTGCCACTTCAGCAACATCAGGCCGAGGCTTTGCTGAAACTCGTGACTTTAGAGCAGCAATGCTTGGCAATGTAGATGCTGGTAAATCAACATTAGTTGGCTGCTTAACGCGCGGAATGTTGGACGATGGCCGCGGTAAGGCTCGATCATTTGTATTGAAGCACCAGCATGAGCTTAAGCGCGGCCAAACTTCCTCGGTATCTTTAGCGCTTTTGGGTTACCGCGAAGGCGAACAAGTCATGCCTGTGAGTCAGTCTGTAGAGGCAGCTCGCAAAGGTCACCAGAGGGATTTCTTTGAGGTTGCTTCCAAAGCAACGCATCGAGTTACGCTTGTAGATCTGTGCGGACATGAGAAGTACCTCAAGTCTTCAATTTACGGCTTGACTGCGATGAATCCAGATTGTGCAATGGTAGTCATTGGCGCAGAGCGTGGTATCCAACGTATGACCAGAGAACATATTGGCCTCTGTTGTGCTCTGCGCATTCCCTTTTTCATTGTAGAAACCAAGGTAGATATGGTTCCTGAAAACGTGCTACGTGAGACCCAGATGAAAATCAGGCGTATCTTAAAACGCGCAGCTCGCAAGGGATTTTATGTACGCGAGAGTGCTGATATGGAAGGTGCCATCAAATGTATGGACACAAATCAGGTAGCCTTTGCACCGGTTTTTGAAGTATCGAGTGTAACTGGCCAAAATATGGACTTACTGCGCGAGTTCATCAAGCAGCTTGCATTGCACAAGTCCCGCAAGTCTCCATCATTAGAGGCGCATACGAAGACTGTGCAAGGTGATGCTGAACATGAGATTAAGGAAGATGAAGCAAGAGACACGGAGGCCAAGGATACCGAAGGGACGGTTTTAGATAGTGCAACTTCTGATGCTAACGACATCTTTGTGTCCCCACTTGGCGAGGATGGTGTGGCAGTAACACCTATGTCAGCTGGCGGAAATGCGATTTCAGCAGCTCAGTCTGCAACAACATCAATGAACTTCATGCTTGATGATGTCTTCAATGTGCCAGGCGTTGGTATCGTTGTTGGTGGTACAGTCTGCCGAGGGGAGGTGCATATTGGCCAGCGCATTTGGGTAGGACCTGATAAGACGGGTGCTTATCGCCAGGTAATTGTGCGATCGATTCATCGACAGTGCGTACCTTCACAAGCAGCCTTTGAAGGTCAACATGCAACGTTTGCTATCAAATCAGTAGGTCGCGGCAATTTGAAGCGAGATATGTTTCGCAAAGGTATGGTTGCTGTAGGTGAGCCTGACTACGAGACAGCTCAAAAGCGAACGGTGTGGGAATTCGAAGCTGACATCAAGGTGCTCCATCACTCGACCACCATCGACAGAGGCTATTCACCATTTATTCATCTTGCGGGAGTACGACAATCTGCTCGCATTATTCAGATTCTCTCAGACAAAGGCGAGGAGGTTCTAGCGCGTACAGGTTCGCAAGTTCGGGTCCGCTTTCGCTTTCTACATTGTGCCGAGTATCTTGAGATTGGCCGCCCTTTAATCTTCCGGGAAGGCAGTGCGAAGGGTTGCGGTCGCATCACTCGCCTCTTTCGTGAAAGCGGCGAGGAGGTTCTGTAAGCAATCCTTACAATCAAATATATAATATATGTTCCTGCACTGAAGGAGCAAGTCTTTGATTCTCAAAAATTTTAATAAGCAAATAAATTTTATATAATTGGGTGTCTGCCTGCAAGGCAGGGCAAGATGCAATTTATAGTTCAGTAGTATGACTGATTAGATTGTTAATAGACGTAGTATTAAACTTCTCTCTCGCGACGAGATATTGTATTGTTGGTTGGAATCATGCCTGAAGCAAGACATTGATCTTTTTATTTGCAGGAAGAGGAAGCCCTGTGATTGGCTACAATATCTGGGGACACTAACACTTAGTGGTGGCTTGATGCGAGCATAATATTAAAATATATTTTACATGGAATATATTTTGACATTTTTGGAACAGGAAGATATCCTACAACACTCTAATCTGAGAAGAGTAACACAACAACATTAAACTTCTCCTCTACAGCCTTTTGGTAACATTTATGAACATAGTGACGTAGAATTCACCAAAAATGAAATGTAAAAAAAGAATGAATTTGTATGATATAATAGAATTTGCTATTTAGGACAGGAGAGTAGATTTGAATGTTTTGAGGGTACTTGGCTTCACAATAACTCCACGGAGACCAAGACCAGTTGCTTGGTCTTGCAGGTCAGGGGACGTGTCAGCTGTGTAAAGCCAGATTTTAATCTTGGGATCGATCTTTAGAATTTCTGTTGCTGCGGTCAAGCCATCGCAATCTGGCATATGGAAATCGATCACGACAGCCGCAATAGGGCACGAAGCCAATACGAGTTTGCGAACAAGGGCCACGAGAGGAAGTCCACCATCGCAGCACATATTCGGGTTCCCAGGGAAGGCATTTTTGAAGGAACGGCCGAGAACAAGGCGGTTCACATTGTTATCGTCAGCAGCTACCATCACGGGCTTTTGTGTAGCTAGAGCATCCCGAATGAAGAGATCGAATTCATCTTCCTCACTGTCGGTGACAAATTTGTTCTCCTCTACATCCTGGGTGGGCTGCAAAGTGCACGGTTTGCATAACATTCGAAAGGTGGACGTTTCCTCCTCTTCAACGGAGCTAACCACGGGGGCCTCTTTTGCAGGGACCATCTGCAGAGGCACAAAGAACTGAAAGGCTGTACCATTATCGGGGGAAGAGCATGCCCAGATGTTGCCTCCCATAAGGATAGCGAGGTCAAAGCAGATAGAAAGACCAAGGCCAGTGCCTTGATATTTCTTGCGAATACCCACCGAATGGACTTGGGAGAACTTTTGGAAGAGCTTGCTGCGCATTGCCGATTCTTCCATACCAATACCTTCGTCTGTCACAGTGAATAAGGCATACACAACTTCTGGCTCCACCTCACCGCTATTTACTGTCATCAAAGATGAGGCAGATTTGTAGGAACTCCTTGCGCAGATGCTATCTTCAGAAATTTCGAGGACTTCCTGGCTCTCCAAGACAGATTTGCCAGAGGAGGACCTTTCCAAAGGAATCGTGCCACCAGCATTTTTCGCTTCTTCATCTTCAACCTTGGTACCGTTTGCGACAACTCCTACATCTTCATTTTCGCCCTCAGGAGTCTCTTTTAACAGAGGATGAACGCAGTCGAGGATAGAATGAAGAACATCCTCACGAGGCTGACTCACACCTTGGTACTTATTGAGAGTCTTCATGACCTCAGCATGGAGAGCGTCTCGGTCAGAGAATATCGCCGACTCGAGGTTAATTGTTTGGCCTTTACGAATGCTTCCGTCTGACTTGTGGGAGAACTTGAGAGCATTGCCCACAAGGTTGAGCAAGATTTGCCGAATACGTCCGGAATCACCCAGCAAACCTTTTTTATCCATTGAAATATGCGAGCTGACCTTTTCAACGAGTCGGAGACTTTCCGCTGAGACAGTACGCTCAAAAAGTAAATATACGGAATTGACAATCAGAGGCACATCGATAGGGTTGGCGAGAAGTTCTACCTTTCGTTCATCAAGCTTAGCAGCTGTAAGCAAGTCGTCGAGAATACCAAGCATGGCATCTGCTGATCGCCCAGCTGTTCCAACAAGATCTTTGGCACTTGCAGGCATACCTTGCTCCTCGGAAAGTGCACTGAGCAAGCCAACAATGCCATTGAACGGGGTCCGCAGCTCGTGGCTAACACTGGCAAGAAACCGCTTGGTAAGCTTGTTGGTTCGTCGACGTTCATCAGCTGCAAGCACATCACAGAATGAAACATGAGCATGGGCGCGGAAAGAGCTAAGTGCATCAAGCTGAGTATCACTCCAATCAAAGGAAACGTTGCTTAATCTTTCGTCAAAAGCCTGAAACGAGCCACGAGGCTGAAGACGCGAGCTTGTTGTAAGCTCTTTGCCTGTGGATGCTGCTTGGGCGCCTGCCCAGCGAATATTTTGCCGTACACCCAAGCGAACGAGCACAATGTCGCAGAGAACGAGGCGAATGACAGCAATTCCGCACATCTTGCTGTCATCAATAGCCTTTTGGTGTTTTGCGTAAGCTTGTGGACAGTCTTTGTGAATAGAGGCCGTGTTAGGAATCAGATCAGCGGCATTTGCATCACAAAGTTCGTGAGTAGCGGCAACAACGGAATCGTGGTCAACAGATACACCAAAGCTGAGTGCTTGTCGTACGGAACGAATGTCGTCCTCAGCATCAAGATCGTAGCTAACGATGACAATCGCATCAGCTTCTGCAGAATCTCGGAGAATAGCTTCAGACTCAGACAGGACCTCAACTGCTTGCGTGACAGATTCGAATCGTGGCAATAACACGCGCTGAATCTTAGCGGCGAGACGCTGCGATCGGCGGGATCGAATGCTTTGCAGCACAGATGATGCCGACTTGCAGAGCTGACGCAAGAGCATTCGCTTGGCTGGACCCATGGTGAGTGGACAAGCATTGTTATGGCACGAGAGCATGCCAACGATCATGTCGTTAACCATAACCGCAGCGGTACAGCTTGAGAAGACCTTCATGTTGTTCAGGTACTGTCGATGAATGGGGCCGCACTGACGAAGATGACAGTTGCTTAGGTCAGTTAGGCGACCATCAATGTGGCAAGGTACCAGCTCAACGCCAGGCGATGTTGTATCCATGATGTGGCGCACACGGTTGCGCTTGAGTAAAGTACGAGCCTGGATTGGAATATCAGTGGCGGGAAAACGATAGTTCAAGAAAGAAGGGATGCCCTCTTTGCACTTCTCAGCGACCGTTTCGCAGTGGCCGCCAGGAAGAAAGTTGATGTACATGACGCGGTCGAACTGGCAAAAATCTGCAACACAATCGGTAAGTAATTGTGCAAGTTCTTTCTCATCGCGAGCAGACTCTAGCTGCCAATTCTGACGATCTAGACGCTCCACAGCACCGAATTCAGACATGAAGGTCTCGGTGTTCACATCAGCTTCCTCAAAGGTGATGAGAACAGACCAGACTGGCATGAAAGTTTCATTGAGATCGTCATCATTGGGTTGCGGCCTTCGTGATGCAGATACTGACACATGCACTTGGCCCTTAGTTTCAAGAACGAGTCGGCTGGTCATGTCACGTGATGCTAAAGGTGGTACGGTGGAATTGGACTTCAAGAAAACGTTCATGTCGTTGATACTGTAAATGTCTTTCCACCAGTCGCACATATCTTGTCCAAGAACCTGCTCTTTGAAGCGCTCCGGGAGATCTGTGCTGCATTCGATTGGCAAATGCTCGAAATTTATAGCCTCGTCAACCAGAGCGCAGACCTCCTTTGGCATCACGTCATCAAGGTCATGCTCAAGCATCTCATCTGGGGATTTGTTGAACCATTCTTTGCAATTAGCCGAGACCTGTCTCACGGTGCGGGTGCTCTTGTCTTCGCCAGTAACATGGACAACCAACACGGTGCCCATTCCTTCTTGGATCAGGGGCACCAAGTGGACGGGTTCTGTATCACATGCTGTGAGACCATTACGTGTGGAGGCACCCTCCAAGTCCTTCCACCGATTGTGAGCCATGGTTTCTGCGAGCTAGTTCTACAGCAGAAACACACACCACTACGACGGCAACGGCAGCGTCGATTTACAAGGTGTTCGGGATTTGCTGCTGCGATTCCTTCTTGATCTGCACCAGCGTCCGCAAAAGTGACACTGTGGAAAGCAGACCCGCGACCACGAGCTTTCTACACACAATAAGTGAATAGGGTTAAGTAATAAAGTAATAAGAAGCGCAAGTCAATAATAAGAACCTCGTCTTGCTCGAGGTCAACGCGCGCAGCAGACGAGGCACTAGCTGCCAGCCAAGGTCCAGCGACGTCGAGCGTGCTTCTGTCCTCAGAACCTGCACGGTGCTCCGCTGCAGGCACCACGGAGCAAGGCTGCTCTGGCTGAGAAACGCCACGCACGGCCGGGCACGGGGGCTTTTGGTTTTTGCTGATTCGATTTTGTTTGTTCGCTGCTTCGAGTCGCCGGCATTAAGAAGAGAATAAGAGGAAGTAGATTGGAAGAGAAGAGGAGAGAAGAAAAGAAACTTGTAAGAAAGAAAGGAATTGAGAGGGCTCTAATCCTAAGAGTTCTTGGGAACTCAGAGAGGACACTACTTTATTTTAAAATTTAATTTTTAATTAAAGAGATAAGAGAGAGTCCAAAGACATGTTTAAAAAAAAATATTAAAAAAAAATAAAATATATATATATATATATATATATATATATCAGTTATTTATTTATTTGTTTATGAATGAAGTATAGTCAATTGAAAAGAATAGTGAGATTTTAGTTTCCCCAAATGCGGCGAAACATACACGTCGATGTATGCAATTCATTAAAGGGCAGGCCTGCCTGCAGCAAAGGTAGCGGGCGTAGCATAGAGATCGACGAGCCTGGTGAATCAGTACCTTGCAAAACGTGGCGCTGAGGAGGCCATCTTTCAAATGCCCGGCGCTGCCTTCTCAACACCATTTGTTTTCCTAGCTACGTGTTATAATAATAATAATAATGATAATAAATATATTATCATTAGTATTAGATAAAATTAACAATATTAAAAAAAGTTATTAAACATTATATGCATATCCAAACTAGCTGCTAGCTAGCTAGCTATTTAGCCTACGAACTCTCTCCAATCCAATCCCGTTTTCCTCGTGCTGCTTCTGTAGCTGTTCCTTTCCTTATCAATTGACTCCTGCTCCTCCTTCATTTTCACAGAATAAACTGTGCGCCACTTTTTCTTCTTCTTTGTTTGTTTGTTTCTTCATTCTTTTTGTTTCTTCTTTCTTTTTGTTTCTTCTTTTCTTCACTCTCAGGGCACTTGCTGCGTGCTGGCTACCTGGTGCGCGGCGCAGAGTTTTGCACGCAGGCCTCTTGGCCCTTGCCTGCATAGTGCACACCGCCTCTGATGGCAGCGCAATGCCAAGCCTGCTTGCCCCATCCTGCGCATTGCTGGTTGCTTGCCTGCAAACCAAAGAGAGGCTTCTCAAGCTTGCTTTCACCACGATCGCTCCTATTCCATCCATCGGTACCTACCATGCAAAACATTATTCTCTTCGATTCTATAAAGTCTCTTCTCTTCTTTTCTTCCTTCTTTCTTTTTGTGTATATATATAGTTTTATAACTTTATTTTTAAAAAGTGACTAAAAACAATTAAACGAACTGACTGAAACTTTAAGATTGATGAAGTAGAATCACAAATGCAATGATAAATAGATTGAAGTTAGTTTTAGTTTTAGTTTTCACTTCTTAGTATTAACTTGAAAAAAATGTATAGAGAGTATACCCAACAGTCAGTCTTTCATGGCGTCTTTTATTCAGAGGATTCCGCCACGAAACCTAACGTTAGTAACTCCAGGCTGCCGAAAGCAAGCAAAGGAACAGGCTTTTGGTGCTCTTTCTGTTCCCAGCCCTGCGTTCTCAAACTCGTCCAACGCCAGCTCTGTTCAGACAGAATCAAAAGCAGGCGCTAGGCAGCGATGGGTTTCTCCAATTCAACCCCGCCTGCTTTTATCTTCAAATTCTTTTAAAGCCTCTCATCCTCCGCCATCAGTTGAAAACTTATTTTGTCTCTTCTTTTCCTCAATTCCTTTTCGAGTTCCCAGCAAATCACAGAGTCAGAGGTCATCACGCAGCCATGTCTGTCGGTATTGTTAGGGTAAGCATAACTTAAACCATAGGACGGGCCGCCCGGCAGTGATTACCAGCACACTTGCACCCACAGTGGAAACCCGACAGACAAACAATCAGTCGGCACTCAGACAGGCAGCTCCTGTCCGGCATTTTTGTTAAGGGACTCCACCTGTTGGCGTGCTGCATTGGTCCGTGCTGTGTATCTATCTATCTATCTAGCTGTCTCTGCCACTGGGCATTCCCCCCTTCATTCCGTCATTCCTTCATTCCTTCACTCCTTCATTCCTTCATTCCTTCATTCCTTCATTCCTTCATTCCTTCATTCCTTCATTCCTTCATTCCTTCATTCCTTCATTCCTTCATCCATCGATAAACAAGCATGTAAACAAGCAGCAGCAGTACGCACCTCTGCAAAATCTCTCCTTTCCAGGTCAGTCGTCGCAGCAGCAGCAGCAATATCCCGAGGAAGCCCTGAGTTCAAGAGACCTTCAGGCTCAAGTCCCCTCGCTTCGCCTTTGCCGTGTGCCGCTCTACAAAGACCGCCTCGTCCTGCAAAATAAGCAAGCGAAGCCAGCTTCTCAGCTAGCTAGAGCTAGCTAGCTCAATACAGCAGCGACACGTATTCAGAATACCCCTCGCTTTGTTCCCGCGATCGCAGTCGCTTCCCGCCAATTCAGGAACTGATTGGAGCTCCCTTCGAGACATGGCGCGTATGCGTGCTTGCTTACGCCCTCCACGCCGGCCTCTCTAGGGCTGTGCGTGAGCCCTGCTCTTGAAGAGGCTGATTGGCCAACAGACCAATCAATCAAACGAAGACAGACGAGTGAAGAATGGTTTCGCACAATGGACAGAGAGATCGGTGTCCCCTTTCTTCTTCTGCTCCTCCTTCTTCTTTCCCATGTCACTCTATAGTCAGTCTACGCTCAGCGAAGTACGTATACGCTGTGACTTCTGTGGGTCCTCAGCGCGTAGACAGACAGAGAGACAGATAGACAGACCAGTCCGGCGAGCACACCGCAGACACCGCCGCTGTGGAGGCCACGGCACCACAGGGTGGAGACCCGCCCTTGGTCGCATGCTTGAGGGCCTTCTGCCGGTTTTTACAGAAGCTTGTATTTCTCTCTTCTTCAAGGACCGCGACCTGTGCAAAGCCCTTTTTTTGTTTGAAAGAAAGAGATTAAACTGGTCGCAGAAAGAAAATGATCGCAGTAGTAGAAAATGTCGCCTGTTGTCGAACAATATAATATGAGACGGCTCGTTTCTGCTTGCTTCTTCGAAAAAAGACCACTGTGCAATATTGAACATTGAACTCGTGAGATATGGTCGATCAAGTCACGGTGCACAGGGGCGCGGCCATCTTTGGATTAGCAGCTGGTTGTTTGCCAGTCGACGCAAAGAATTGCCTTCATCGAGCAGTCAGTAGGACAAATTTATTCGATTCTTGATCACACAGAGCGAGACAGTTCCCAAGTTAAGCTTAATTAGCTACACCCGTCTCACAGAACGAGTCGACCGGCGAGAGAGCTCATTTATATAGGTTTGCGAAACGAAGAGACCCTAAGAGAATGGACCCGATGTCTCTTCCCTTTGGGCTAATAGATTAAAAGAACAAAACTTTGGGCAGCGCATTGATCATCAACGAAGCCGATTCCATAAGGGGATACCACGGGTAGGTAGGTAGGTACGACCTAGGCTGCGAATTAGGAGCAAAGCGGAGTAAAACAACTAACTAGGTACCTACGTAGTTCGCGATTTTAAGAGTAACCTATCGGGTATGTATTTCACTAAAAAGGCGCACACGGGAGCTCCAGTTGCAGCGGAGGGCGCAATTAGACGTGGCAATATACCCTGCCAGAAGATTGTATCTGTGGAATCGCTCACATAATGTGCTACCAGGACTTCCCGAAACCATAATGTCTTGCGAAATATCACATTTTCCACTTTCAAGCTTCTTCATAAGCAGGTTCAAGTATATTTATATATAATGATGAATATTAACTATATTAATTCTAAAAAAGACACAAAAAGGCACGAGATTGTATAAGCAAGGTACCAATATGCAAAAGTAACATATATGAGTAGATGCAAAATAGCTCCTGCTGTGATCAACAATATTGATTGTATGGTACGTCTGCCTTTGCCTTTGAAGGGAAAACCCCTGCCACACTTGCTTCTCCCTAGCGAAGATGGACTTTCAAAGCATAGCTCAATAAAACCCTTCTGCTTAGATTAACTTAGCTTTCAATAATGCTGTTAGCTTGCTTTAATTTTGCTCCCTCTCAAAAAAAAAGAGCAATTTTTTTAATAATACAATTGATTTTGTTTTTCACTAAAATGTTTGCTCTTTCTTCCTTCTTTCCTTTCATTATATTTATTTAAAAAAAAAAAAAAAAAAAAAAAAAAAAAAAAAAAAAACATCTCAACCTCGTGTGATGAGTTGGCTATTCCAAATTGAAGCCTTACGATGAACGAACTCGCGTGAGCAGGAGTAAAAATGAAGTTTATCTACATCCTCTGGTTTAAGGACTAGCTCGGATCGCAGACTGAGCATACCATTCAATCAGAGCAGCCAGGTTGTCAGCGAGTTGCTACGTGCGGGGAAGCTCTGGGGATATCACTATTCACATATCCCACAGCCGTTTGTGGGGTGGGTTATCCCAGAGGACTGTGGAGCGCTTGAAAGCTGTTTTTAATAGTGCTTTCTTTGTATTTCTGTTTGAGATTTTATTTTAATAGTATAATTTTATTTTTATTTCAATTTTAAAAGCTTCAAATAAATTAGACCATGAGACTAAAAGAAAATTTCGAATAGTGGCATCGGTTCATGTTCGTATTTATATTTTGGTTTTTAATTTTAATTGAAAAATGTTTCGCGTACCCCCAGTACTAATGATGTTATTACTGATAACAACTTAGAAGGAATGCTATTAAATAATTATTATTAGAGGCTACTGGAATAAAAGTGGACAGCGGGAAAACAAGAAAAGAAGCCTGTTTCCACGCTTGTGGTACCGCGAGCGGTTTGCTGTTTCACTGACTGTGTGCCTGGAGCTAATGATATTGCTATCTATGAGACCGAGGAGGCTATTAGTCCACAAGCCTGGACTCTAAACACTGCATTCTATCCAGATTCGTGATCCACTTGTAAAGGCTCATGTGAGCAAAATGCGCTTCTCTATATGTACTTTCGCACAGGAATATGCGTTGGTCAGGTACCATGAGCTGGCTTTATGTCTAGTCTCACAGCCATTAGTCAGGGGCTACTCTAATCAATCCTTGGAATTGGGTAAAACTCAAGTCAACGAATCAGTAATCCCGAGTTTTGAGGTTGCATACCCTATAATTGAAATTAAATTAATTCTTCAAGCCTCGACACTAACTCGAATCGAGCAAAGGCAGACAAAGGTTGTGATGTTGGAGTAAAGCGTTTCGCATTCCTTTTCATCCAAGGTGAACAGTCTTGCAGTCAATTGACTTGTACACTATCATTGCGTTATTCACCCAAGAATTCTACGGACAAAATCCCGAATAAACGGTCAACAAGGTGCGCAAATGCAGTAATGACCATGACCAGCAAAGTAAGCATTTAGACTTATCGAGTGTGGGCCTTTGAATAACAGGTGAATTTAAATAATAATAATTAAAGGATCAGCTGTGGCTGTAATACTTCAACTTATTGCTCTGTCTACACAAAGTGCTTTGTTGTAAATGTCATAAGTAAATCCAAGAAGATCATCATGGGAGGTCCAATTCCAACAGCCGTGGAACAATGGATTAGTACTTCTGCTACAGAACCAATCTGACACTGCTGTATCGAACTTCTAAATGTATAAGTGCCCCGATAAAACCGATCCAATCCTGTGTCCCCAAGTCATACGATGAAACAATGCGCTAATTTTCTAGGCTGCGGTTTTAGCACTATCGCAAAACCTACTTGGATGGCCGTCTCAATGGTGTAACACATTGTACAAGGATCAGCTTGTTTGTGAATCTAAGCCTACAGAAACTATTAGACTGCCCTGACGAACTTCACGAGGAACTTTGCAAGATGACTCGCACTTGGCCGATCTTTTTTTAAAATATTGAACTCAAACAGAGCGAAAATAGTGATAGTCTAGGTCATGAGGTAAGAAACGCCATTTGGCTGTAAAACCGCATTATTTGACCAATAGCCTGCTTGGTGATGCTATTTTGTAGAGTCCTCGAAAGTTCTATTTTTTCGTGCTCCTTCACACATGAACACTTGCCGATCTCTTATAGTTAACGCCTCCTGGATTGGTGTGTCTGTGTGTGTCGTTGCGAGCCTGGTCTTATGACGTACCTGGCTTCTCCCCGGCTGACAGCCATTTCACCCTCTTCATAAAAAGGTAAATAAATAATTGACTCAAGAAGTAAAAGTGCTAACAACAACAACAACGAAAACAACAACAACAACAACAACAACAACAAAAACAACAACAACAATGCCATTGGGGTTATAAAGAAAGAAAGAGGATTTCCTTTCACAATGAAATAGCCACCATCGAAGGACGTTCGTCGAGATCTGCATAGCCAGTGTGACTTGATCCTTTCAAGTGTAAAGATGAGTCAAATTGACCAATCGCTTTATTCTTCTTCCTTATCAATCGACCGGCCAACAACCAACCAACCAATCAACCAATCAACCTATCAATCAATCAATCAATCAATCAATCAATTAGCCAATCAATCAATCAATCAATTAATCAATTAGCCAATCGAGTGAGACTGTACCTATGCGTATGACGATCCGTAGAGAGCTGTTGACCCTCCCTGCTTATGACTGCATTCGGTCCCTTGAAAACCGCCTTGCTTAATTAATACCCTGCCGGTTGTAACGGATTCAATCGTCCATTCTCACTTTCAAACTGACCTCGAGAGCCTGTAAGTGAGAGAGTCAGTGAGTCAGTATGGTAGGTAGCACTACAGTCAACAGGACTGTACAGCAGAGCCTACAGTGACTATCAGCTCAAATCAATCAATCAATCAATCAATCAATCAATCAATCAATCAATCAATGATTACGAACGAAAGCTTTCCACTCTTCAGGGCACCATTTTTAGCCTTCTGAGTCGTCAGTCGAGAGTGTATGTATGTACCTGCGAGATTGCGAAAGACGAGCGAAAGACACGGCTATGTACAGCTAGATTGCCGAGATGGAATGGATCGTTTTGCTTTGTACGTTTTCATGGACGATCGCGGGGAGAGAGAGATGGAAACTGCCAAGGGCGGCTGAGGAGGCTGTAGGACGCGCTTAGCTCATGGTGCCTGGAGAAACGGAGAATCGGGAGGGACGTTTGGGCGACCTTTCAGAAGGGAAGCTAGCTGCGGAAAAGCGGCATCAACTGTTGAAAAACATTGAATGTACTCTTTTGTTTTATTTCGTTTTCCCCTTTTTCCCCTTATTAAGAAATAGATAAATAAAATAGTTTCTTTATTTTTATTTACTAGAATTGTTATGGTTCTTTAATTATTTAATTAATTGAAAACCTTTTGTCGTTTTTAATTTATTTATTGATAACACTAGTGGGGTCTTTGAAGAGTGAAATTGTGCAAATGGAGGTTTCTTTCCGCGGTTACTCAGTGTAAATTTTCAAAGCTCGTTGCATATTATGCTTTCCCTGCCTAACTCCCACGCTCTGCACAGTACGTAGCACAGTACGTACCTACTGGCACTCGTCTATTGCTTTAAAAATAGAAAGAAGAGGTGATTCCAAGAAATCAAACGTAGACCCATTTCATTGATTTTTTTTATTTTTTTTCAAGTGGGGGGGGGGAAGCGATTTCCACATTTTATGTTATTTTTAAATTTTATTTCTAAATCTAATCAAAATTTTACAGCAGGAAAAAATATTCATTAGATATTTAAGAAAAATCGACTCGAGCTTCTCTTGCCGCTTAGCTTTGAGAATAAAAAGCCGAAAAGCTACTGCTTTGAGCGGGACTTAGTGCGTCCGTCCCTGGGCCTGTTGTGCAGAAGAAGCTGGTTGGCTTCTGGCTAACAAGCTATTCTCAGGTTTGGCTTCTCCTCCTGAAGCCATTTTGCACTTTCCCTCACTTCCACAGCTGCGACTTTTTCAACGAACCTCGCGCGAGGCCTGGAGACTGACAGACAGACAGACCTGGCCGCTCGTTCCCGAGCCCTCGTGGCGGCACCCCGGCGGTCCTGTAGCTTCTGGTTTTGCTCCGGCCGGGGCCGACTCCGGCTGGGCAGCGGTCTCTTCCTGCTCTCTGGTCCACCTTTCGAACGAACGTCCATCATTCATTCATTCATGCATTCATTCATTCATTCATTCTTTTATTCATTCCTTCCGAGTCATTCCGCGTCATTCCGCGTCATTCATTTATTCATTCATTCATTCATTCATTCATTCATTCATTCATTCATTCGTTCATTCATTCTGACGCAGTGCTTCTCTGCTCTCGGCAGCTGCTCCACGATGCACCTTGGGAGCCCGAAAACCAAGAGCGCCGGGAGCCCTCTGCGTCTTATTTTTCTGGCTCCTGAAGTGCTGGCACTGGACCCACGGCCAACAGGCGCTCCAGCACGGCGGCCAACAGGACGCGGAGGCTCGTAGGGAGGGAGGCTCGTGAGCAGGCGGCAGCGCTGGCGCGTTGGGCTTTGTTTGGCTGGTTGGATGCATGCATGCACGTACGCATGCGCCGCAGGGCTGAGGTAGTCCTGACGCACATGCAGGTGGAGCCAAGGCTTACAGGTATGTATGTATGTATGTATTTATTTATGTATGTATGTATGTATGCAGGCACGTAGATATATATGGATGTACGTACGTACGTGCCCGCCCACAGAAACAGGATCAGTACGTGGGAGGACAAGAAGCAGGCTGAGGAAATGGCCTCTGGGCGGAGAAAGCGCGTCGAGGCAACCTCAAGAGGGAGAGGAATAGCACATGCGCGAGTCGCAGCATCGGCATGTCGAAATGGACATGATCGCGTATGTGATGCGGGCGTTGACTTTTCTCGTTCGGGTTGACGGAGCCAAGGGCGAGATTTGCGGGGGCGAGTCTGCAGGCCAGCATAGGCTGGCGATGACCTACGTTGGATCTTTGTGAAGCTCTTCATTGCTGTGTCGAACCAGGCTCTGCACGAACTTAATGCTAAGCACTACCTACCTACTTACTGTAGGCTCCACACAACTGCGGTAAATCGGCTGGTACTGGCACTCAGGGAGGTATTTACATGTCAACGAGACACTCCCGAACGGGGGCTATCACTGATCATCCCTCTAATGCAGAAACTGCTTCTCCGGAGATACTGGGTGCCCATCGTAACCCGCGAAAGATGTGCCCCCAGCCAGTATTCGGCCTCTCCTTCATTTTCCTTTTAATGACACCAGGCCGAAAACGTATGTTCTATCAAGCAGATTTGTGCACGTAGTCCATAATGTAGCCCCATTAGCTTCCTCACGCTGAAACATAAATTTGGGTCTCTCTTTCAATAAAGAAGAATAAAACGACTCTGAGTGTCAAGTATACCCACTGAACTGTATAGAACGAACTCTATTTACGGCTTCGCTAAGGACTTGAAGTTATCAGAGCTTCATCTAAGATCTATCTATCTTAGCGAAGGGACGTGTTGTCTCTAACTTGAGCTTCTTGGATTTGAAGTTCACCAACAAAAGCATGTTTTTCAGAGTTCGGAAACCAACAGGCACATCTATATCATTGATAGTTTATATAAAGCATTGACAGTGCATATTAAACAAGATTGGTCTATCCAAATTAATAAAGCAACGAATTATCAACAACAGAAGACCCATGATTAAGATCATAGTTCTTGCTCCATGTCCTGTTATCTAATCACGCAGCCATTATTCATTTTGGAGCGAGGGAGAAATCGAGACCATCTTTAAATGGTGCTACGGGAAAACTTCAATAAAAGCAGTTACAATAGTCAAGACAATTTTTGGACATGAACAAACATGTTTGATGGAAAAATATTCTTGTCAAGTGCATTAACATCAGAGTTTTCTGTGCAGGGCTTAACGAGGGCATTGATAGATCATTGTTATCCTTAGAAGACCAAGACATGACTAAAAAATGAAGTAGATTTTCGAAAGTCGGGCTTCGCATGACTTGATTTTGGAAAACTGAGGTGTATTTTAAAGGCTACAATGCACGTACGAGATAAATCGATTCAGATGGCTAAATCAGAATAGTCCTTAAGCAAGCAAAAAGAACATATTTCCCTCTTTGAAGTCCTGTCAGTTTAATGGGGGGTTTTATCTGCCCTCAATGAAATGAGCCCGGCTATCTTCGGATCTATTGGCAATACTAGTATATTGAAATCACTTAAAGATTTGAAGAGAATATACAACTTCTAGAAGTGTTTTTGTTCTCATCTGCGCAGGCAGCGTCTAGATGGTCTGAATTCACCAAGTGTTGGTACCTACGTAAAACCAATTGATCTACATAGGCAAACAAGTATACAAGCATATATTATGCAAGTAAATTGATAGGCTTGCAAAAATATGTATATTGAATAAACAAATAGCGGCCAAACTGGGGAATAAACAATCACCAGCCAATGTGTCATTACGACGATTTGAAGTCGAATATCCTCCTAGGTTCTTCAATAACAAAATTTAATCCTGATATTCTTACGTGGGGCTGGCATACCCCAAACTGAAAAGCTCAGTCACACCTGCGTATTACCTAAACTCCTAACTTCGCCTACAGCTACTCTCGACTATTCGGAGCGACACGAGTAACCTAAATAGGGAACTCTGCATTAATTATTTAAATTTATGGAAGGGTTTGATGGCGTTTTCAATCGAACACTCCCTTATCTTATTCATAAATGCATTTATAAATAGAGTGTACACATATGTTAGCGCAAATATTAGGTTCAACTTCATGGCTATTCATCTATCCTTATTGTAAAGGACACATGTTTGGTAGAACGGAGCTCGACCTACTTTCTTGGTAATTAATTTTTTATTGGAATGTGAAGCAGTTAGCAATATACTGCTATCTGGAGTTCTTTCACTCGCTTTTTAGGCAATTATTTGAAAACAACCAACAACAACAAGCGACGTTAGTTGGACACGCATACCATATACTTGCTCAGGTTAAGCTAAAGAGGAAAGAAGAATACTTGCAATTTTCCTATTTCTTTGAAGGTGTTTTCTCTATCGTGTTCTTTCCAGTTTTTACTTTCACCAAAGGGGCAAGTCATAAGGGACCAGGGATTACACATAATCTATGCTTACTTATAGACGAATCTGCCCACTAGAAAGTTAAGCATATATTTTCTTTAACCCTACCTCTAATCTCCTAACAAATTGGAAAGTATTTATGGGTACACCAAAACGAGTCTACGCCATTATACTTTTTGAAGCATCAAGGATCCCTTATAAATCCAGTTTAAGTTTAACGGAAATAAACTTTCTTCTATTTCAGGTTAGCTATAGAAAGACTTTCCTCTTGATTTCTGCTTTGAAATCCCGCGCACCTGTGGTCGCCTCACAAGTAACACAAATAAACGAAGTAGCTTTAACGAGTCTATTAAGACACTCTAGGGCACAATCTTAGTAAATCTAATGGCTAGATCCTCGAACGAAGTGGTGGTTTTGCAAAAAGGCGCCATCACAAGGGGTGTGATGTTGCTATCATCGTAAGACAGCATATGCATGCACTTGTGTTTTGAGTTAGCAGGTGTTGGTGTCTTCAATAGCAACTACAAATCACCACATAGCGTTGACCTTGATTTGGTGTGCTAGAACCAAAATAATTAATGTTCAAGCTAGAGCAACAAAGAAAACTGCCGAATGACAAATTTTTACACTAGTAAAACTTTACTTGTGAGCTGCTATATGGGGAAAACCTACTACTCACTCAGAGAACAGCGACTACTAAAACGCAAGCTAACTTTTGTGCACAACGGCTCAAGTTTGTGCCATTCATAGATGGCCGCCTCTGATGTATCAATGTGTTCTCACAACAGTTGTTCTTTATAAACAATTCATCATGAATGTTCGATTTCTTATCTTATTATTGGACATGGGTAGACAAGATCGAGGTTCTCTAGAGGTACAATTTAATAAAAAGAGAAAAGAAGCAGTATACCTAGGTACGTACATTGGTGTTTACACTTGAACACAGAGCACCTTTAGTACCAGAGGCGGCCCCATCAGTCCATTAACTTCGAAATCCAGAATCATATCAATTGGATGTAGTAGGCCTGCTAACATCTACCTGTAGATTCAGCGATTCGTGATCAATAGGATTGTCGTGTTCTTTTTATGCAAGCAATACTTTAGCTAGCTACCCTAGCTACCTATTAGTGCCTACCTTTTTGGTCCTGCTGCAGAGATTAGCATTACTAAACCATGTAGGAAGCACGGTTTAAAAACTCACTGCAGTATCTTGTACAACTCACCTTCCGTTTGTGGTTCTCAGGTCCAAAGGCTAAACCATGTTTTCCGCAGGTTCATACCAAGCACAAGACCCTTTATTTTCTGCACCCTGCTGCGAACTTTGCTTCCCACTCGGTTAGGCGATTGCATTTGCATCACCTCCTTCAAGTCCTAAGCGACACGGCCTTCAATCGAAAAGTCGCATTGCACATGGCCTCCAACCAGCCTGGCAGCCTGACAAGAGCACACTAGGCGACGCCACTAACCAATACTACTAGGAGTCGTTCTCTCCCGCTCTCACGAAGGCGTCAACGTGAACCAACCGAGGCGATCTGTTCGAGCCCAAACTCAACTCGGGAGCGCCATGGGGGAGCCCTCCTCGGCACCTTGGGCGAAGAGGACGACCTGAACCCAAGCGGGTCGCCGGAGCGCCCTCGACCCTGCCTGGCTGGCTGGCTGGCTGCTGCGCCAAAAGCGGCGTTCCCAATGGACTCTTCAGTTCACAGTCTGCCGGTCTGTCTGAGATTAGATTAGATTAGATTAGATTAGATTACAGCGGCGATGTCACACGGCTCTCATTGCTCTTGTTCGCACCCTCAAAGCAGAGCGACTCGCTTCGCAGAAGCTGCAGCACCATCGAATGATTGATCCATCGAATGATTGATCCTCGAATGATTGATCCATCGAATGATTGATCCATCGAATGATTGATCCATCGAATGATTGATCCATCGAATGATTGATCCATCGAATGATTGACATTGAATGATTGATCGATCGATGGATCATTCGAGAGAGAACACCGCCAAAGAACACCTCTCATAGACTCCAACAGTGCTTCGTTCTTTTTTCCTTTCTTTCTTTCTATATTTGTTTCTTTATTTGTTATCTATCCTATGGTCGCTGTCGCACGCACGCGACGGCACGCTTATGAAGAAGGCTTTGCCGAGGCTGGCACGGATCGCCGATCGCAGTGCGTGCTCCAGAGCAGAGGCGGCGGCAGAGGTCCCGGCTTTCGAGAGCCGCCCTGGAGAAAGCGAGGCATCTCAGCTATCTAGATCACCTATTATCCGTGCGTGCATCCATGAACACTCTCAGTCACTGCGATAGAATTAACTGTCTGTGCGCGAGTTTTGATTCCTTTTTAATTTCATTAAACAATTTTGATCATTTAGTTAGTTGTTAGTTGACTTTCTCTATTTTAATTAATTAAAACTTCGTTCAAACAGCTAAAACTCATCGTGGTTTTAAAACAGATGTATGTCTCATGAAGTTAATCGTGGAAGGGGGACTAAAGCTACTAAATGAAGGATCGCACGACTGATAGTTAGTTAGCTATAGCTCATATATTCGCTTTCCTTTCTTTCCCTCTTGAGCTTGAAAAAGTCTAGCACTCCTAAGGACTAACTGGCTGTAGCTTAGACGATCTGTGGAATGAGGCACGTTCTTTTTACCCTTGGTCACCCTTTCTCCGGTGGTTATGTCCACTCCTCGGGGAAACCCATGATCCTGCGAGTATGTGGTTTTCGTAGAGATATACAAGTTCTGGTGCTATCACTCTCCATCAGGTCTGGGAAGGAGACTCGGCTGAGCTACCTTGTTCCGCTAGTAGGCACCGAGACAACCAGTGTAGGCAAAAAGCACCATCCTGGGAGTTGATATAGTCAAAGGTTTAGCTGTATGCCAGCGAAGCTTCGAGACGATTGTCACAGTTACTAACCGTCACTGGGATGCCCTCCTCTCGGGCAAACTAAGAGTGTTCTTTTGGGGGCTAGCTATGGAGCCCCGATGCGGTACCTATTGTTTTCCTCCATTGTAACGTTCTTCATGAATAAGTGGGTATTTTGCTTTGCTAGCAGAGTCTCAATACTACATTCTATACTACCCCCAATATCCTCTCAGAGTGTTACTGTCCGCCCCTCGCTTTAGTGAACTTGTATTAAGTTAGCGGATGCATGTAGTTCTCTAGATGACCAGTTCTAAATTTGTATCTATACACAAAAAGACCTTTCGAGGGTGCTCCACTATCGTTTCCCAAGGGAACGTCCTGAGAACGGCCAATACTATTTATTATGACACTACCATCTAAAGTGTTCTGGTCAACGCCGCCTCACAATAGACTCGTATCAAGTCTGCCTGCTTTGCATCGCAAGATATTTTCCGTGCCGTTCCTGCACGCACTGTTGAGGCCTTTCTTTTCAGACTCTTCTGCTCCGAAGGATCTTTCGATTTGTTGATTGATTGATTGATTGATTGATTGATTGATTGATTGATTGATTGATTAACAACATCGCAAAAAGCTGCGGCGGCTCAGATCCGTGCGGAGAAAAGGCTTCACAGAGCTCTGTGCCGACTCACTCTCCTCGAGAAGAAAGAAAGAAAGAAAGAAAGAAAGAAAGAAAGAAAGAAAGAAAGAAAGAAAGAAAGAAAGAAAGAAAGAAAGAAAGAAAGAAAGAAAGAAAGCAGGTGAGTAAGTTTTTACAACTTATCGACCTCCCCCCTTACGGCCATGCTATAGTTACTGCTAAGTCGCCCATGAGTAAGCAAGTAAGCAAGCAAGCAAGCACCTGCTTTTCAACCGAAAAGAACGCAGGATCTGGAACACTCCGCCTTCTCCGCAGTTCTCCGTTCTTGCCTTCGAAAAGAACAGTAAACTTTTGTTTGCAAAGGAAGAACGAACTGCCTGCTGTTTACCCGAAAAGAACAGAACAGGGGGAAAAGGAAAGTCTTTCTCTCTCTTCATGATTCGAGGGCCCTTATTCCGGGCTCAAGCCGCCGACCAGCACCGTCGAAACCACGTTGCGCCGCATCCCTTCAGGCTGCCAGGCTCCGCGGAAGAGGGAGAGGGCATGCGGCCAGCGGGCGGGAGGGAAGGCAGGCAGGCGGCGGATAGACAGAGGGGTCCTGCAGCGAAGAGGAGGCTGGCAAGGGCGAAGGCAGCGAGGCCTCTTCAATTCATTTCAATTCAATTCATTTCGTCCGTTCTGAAAGAGAAAGAAAGAAAGAAAGAAAGAAAGAAAGAAAGAAAGAAAGAAAGAAAGAAAGAAAGAAAGAAAGAAAGAGAGAAAGTTCGCAAGAAGGAAGAACAGAACAGCGGCCAAGAGTGGCGGAACGGAACACAGAACAAAGAAGGGAGGTAGGAGTAGCTAGTGTACAGTAGGGGCGCGAGAGAAGAACAGGTGGTTTGATAGAGCGAAGGAGGCACTTTTAAAAAACTTCGGGGGTAAGCGATGGTATAGGAAGAAAGGTAGAAGTCCGCTCATTTCCATGAAATGCTGATGATGGCAGAACAATTGAAGGATGTGACGAGAATAGATAGATAGATAGTTAGATAGATAGATAGTTAGGTAGAAAGGAAGGAAGAAAGATAGATCATTTTCTGAATAAAGAAGAAAAAAGATTAAATTAAAAGTAGAAGAAGAAGAAGAGGAATGAATGTTTGTTTGTTTGTTTGTTTGTTCTTTTCTTAAGGCTGTTTGTTCTGTTTACTCTGTTTGATTGTTTTGATTGTTTGATTGTTTCTTTCTTTCTCTCTGTGTTGATTTTTGATTTCTGATTGCAAACAGACACTAGAAGGGACGCGATCGCCTCGCTCGCGGGAGGCGTCTGCGCGATCTCCGCCGGCTCGCGCTCGATAAGTGCTCTTTACGCGGCTTCCCGAAGCCGCCTTACTTCGTTCGTAGACACTCTACGCCGTCTTAGCCTCTTCGAGGCCACGGACTTGACGCCATGCTGAGGCTAAGCAGGCGCGGCGCCGCCGCCATGGGCTCCTCGTACCGCGATTCCTCGCGCCACATTCTTCGCGCCGACCCGGCACGTGCTCTCGCTGCGCGTGTAGGTGGCACTGATGATGGCTGGACTCGCGCATCTCCCCCTGGATCTCTCCTCGGCGGCTCCCGTTCCCTTGCCGCCGCCGGATCTCGCGCCATCGACCTTGGCGAAATCTTCGGCAACGGGGCTCCCTGGGACTTCTTCTCGAACTCTAACAACAAGGTTCCTCGCGGCTTTGGCAAGTTCTTCCCTGACGGCCCGAAGAATGATAAACGCGAAGACGAAAGCAGTAACGACGGCTCCTCCGATGCCAAGTCCTCCGACGAGAAGCCCTCTTCCGCAGCACCTTCATCTTCAGCCTCTTCCTCATCCGAAGACTCCAAATCCTCCGATGCCAAGAAGAGCGACTCTGGCAGCGGTAACGCCGGTGGAAGCGGTGGCAGCGGTGGCAGTGGAAACAACAACAAGCGTCGCCAGGCAGGTGGCTCTGGAGGCCCTGAGGAGGAGGGTCCGAACATGGGTGCGAACCAGATGCTCACAGGCGCCCTGGCGTTATTTCTGCTTTACAGCTTAATGAGCAGCAGCTCTGAGCAGAGCATTGGCCGCGAGATCAACTGGCAGGAGTTCAAGACACACCTCCTAGCAGCAGGTGAAGTGGAGCGTATTGTTATTGTCAACAAGCAGATCGCCAAGGTGTATGTGCGCGGAAGGTCCGCCGTCAACAACATCCTCGGCGAGGAGGCTGGAGCTGGAGGACGCGATGGAAACCAGCAGTTTGATCACGGACCTGGAGTCTCTGCTCAGTTTGTAGCAGATGAGGACAAGTACGCAACCTCTGGTGTTGCTGGATCATCGGCGACTGATAACGGAGCGGACCACCGCAACGCGGGAGCTGCCTCGCCTGGAGGCTACCCGAACCGCCTGCACAACCTCAACGCAGGCAACTCACAATACTATTTCACCATTGGAAGCATCGACAGTTTTGAGCGCAAGCTGGAGCTGGCGCAGCGTGAGCTCGGCATCCGCTCGAGCAATTTTGTGCCTGTGCAGTACGTCAACGAGACCAACTGGCTCGCTGAGCTCTCCAAGCTTGCTCCCACATTTCTCATTATCGCTGCATGGGTTTTCATGATGCGTAGCATGGGCGGCGGTGCTGGTGGCGGTGGTGGTATGTCCAACATCTTCAAGGTTGGCAAGTCCCCTGCGCAAATGCTTGGCAAAGATAAAAACGTTGGTGTCACCTTCAAGGACGTCGCTGGATGCGATGAGGCCAAGGTTGAGATCATGGAGTTTGTAGAGTTCTTGAAGGACCCCAAGCGCTTCACCAAGCTCGGCGCCAAAATCCCCAAGGGAGCCCTTCTTGCCGGTCCCCCAGGTACTGGTAAGACCCTCCTCGCCAAGGCCACCGCCGGCGAGGCAAGTGTGCCCTTCTTCTCCATCTCCGGTAGTGACTTTATCGAAATGTTCGTCGGCGTGGGGCCTTCGCGCGTTCGAGACTTGTTTGGACAGGCACGCAAGAACGCTCCCTGCATTGTCTTCATCGATGAGATTGATGCCGTCGCCCGTGCCCGTGGAAAGGGTGGCTTCAGCGGCGGTAACGATGAGCGTGAGAACACATTGAACCAGCTTCTTGTTGAGATGGACGGCTTCACCTCCAAGGAAGGTGTCGTTGTACTCGCTGGTACTAACCGTGTCGACATTCTTGACCCTGCCATTCTCCGTCCTGGACGTTTCGATCGTACCATCAACGTTGACCTCCCTGATATCGAGGGCCGCAAGGCAATCTTCAAGATTCACCTCGCCAAGATTAATGTCGGTGGTGACATTGATTCCGTTGCCCAGCGTCTCGCTGCTCTTACTCCTGGTTTCTCCGGTGCCCAGATTGCCAACATTGCCAACGAAGCCGCCATCCTTGCTGCCCGCAAGGGCAAGGATGCTGTCGATATGGAATGCTTCGAGGGTGCTGTCGACCGTGTGATTGGTGGCCTCGAGAAGCGCAACTCTGTCATGACCCGCGAGGAGCTCAAGACGGTTGCCTACCACGAGGCTGGCCACGCCCTTGTTGGCTGGTTCCTCAAGGACTGTGATCCTCTTCTCAAGGTCACGATCATTCCTCGTGCAAGTGGTGCTCTTGGTTTTGCTCAATACCTACCCCGTGAACTTGCTCTTCACTCTCAGGATCAGCTTTTGGACCGCATGGCCATGGCGCTTGGTGGCCGTGCCGCCGAGGAAATCACCTTCGGCCCGCGTAGTATCACCACTGGTGCTGCTGACGACTTGAATAAGGTTACCCAGATCGCCACCTCCATGGTGACGCGTTTTGGTATGTCTCCCCGCATTGGTACCTTGTCTTACCCTGAGGATGAGAACCAAATGGTGCCCCAGAAGAAGTACAGTGAGGCAACCGCACGCATTATCGATGAGGAGGTTAACAAGCTTGTCACCGAGGCGTACGCTCGCACCAAGGATCTTTTGTTATCCAAGAAGGATGAACTTGGAAAGGTTGCCGAGTTCCTCCTTGAGAAGGAGACCATCAACCAGCACGACATTGAACGTCTGATTGGACCCCGGCCTTTTGAGCCCTCAGCGTCTTACAAGGACTTCCTTAAGGAAGTTCGTGAACCCGATCAGAACAAGAATGACGACAGTAGTAATCAAGAGGACAGTAAGGAGACGCAAGGCTCGGGACCTACGCCTGCTCCTGCTTTGTAGGTTCCTTTCTGTACATCCGGCCTATTTCACAAACCAGGGTATCTTTTTTTTTGCTTTGTTTCCTTCCCTATCGATTCTTTCACTTCCTCTATCTGAAAAAAATAAAATGAATGACAACGCCATATACCTCTTCTTTTTGTATGAAAGATCATAAAAGGGAGAGGCTCATCGGTAGCTCTCTTGCCCCACATTCGTTCTTGCTATTAGTCTCTCTAAGACACAAATTTCACTTGGTGCATCATGCAACGTATTTGGAATTTTTTAAACTGCAGCAATTATTAACTGTAAGTATATTATTCAAGAATTGGCACATGTCTTGAATCTTGATCACATAATAGTGGATAGAGCTACTTTGGTTACTCTAGCTAGTGTTACAAGCAGAAGATGTCTCGTTTCACGAAGACAACTTGCAGCGAATTGGATCTTGGAAAAGTTGTCATTATGGAGAAATTGCCCAT
This sequence comes from Schizochytrium sp. TIO01, assembly GCA_004764695.1. Lineage (NCBI taxonomy): Eukaryota > Bigyra > Thraustochytrida > Thraustochytriidae > Schizochytrium > Schizochytrium sp. TIO01. The sequence continues at coordinate 2,840,508 of SMSO01000025.1, read as the reverse complement.
ATTGTAGTTGGACTGTTTTATCATTCAAGAATGTTACTTTTAGTGCGAGTAGAGAAACAGGTGACCAACTCCTAATGCTGAGAATTGTAGCATTCTCAACAGTGGAAGAACCGGGGAGATTACTCTGAAAGGATTCTTCGGTCTCTGCAAGAGGCTACAGGACTCGTCAACTTGTTTATCAGTATTTGTCTATTCATAGATATATATATTTTTATATTAAATTGAGCTAGAGCGGCGCCGTTTCATCGTATTTACTATGCATAGATACACTCTTGGTAAAAAGAAGAAAAAGAGAGAAGGCAAAAGTACTTGTTGCGTTGTCAATGTGACGAGAGGAAGGGTTTTTGTGGTCCTGTTTACATGGTCGCAGCAACTTCGATAGTGTTATCGTAGTTGATGGTAGGAATCACCGATTGGATGAACTTCAAAAAGATGAAGAGATACTGGCTCGGATCAGCCTTTTTGCCGCCTTCGTTCAACTGAGCAACGATCTTCTTCATCACATCAGCGTGCTTGCACGGATGAATCGAAGCGTAGCGAACTCCACCCGCAAGCTGGGGATGAGGCTCGATAGTTACAGTCTTATTAGCATAATCCTGCATGATATCCTCCAGCACGGCTTCGCCAGAGAGCGGTTGCATTTGCTCGTCGTAGCCATGCAACCAAACACGAGGAGTCTGATAGTATTTGTCGTAAGTGATACTCAGATCGTAAGTGCGCATTTTAATCACATCATCATCTTCCTGTGAATCTGCAGGCTTCGTGTCATCACCTTGCGCGGCATCGTCAAGATCATTCTCAACAAAATCATCAAGGTCAATGAAACCATCTTCATTCTCCGTAGCTTCTTCACCAGACTTCTTTGAGGTTTCAATGACCTTGTCAACTTCTCCTCCGGTCGCTGACAGATCCTTTTCCTGGTCAGACCCAGGCGCAGGAGGTGGGGTAGCATCTCCGGCAGGAAGAGATGATTCCATCGAACGAAGGTCGAGAGGCTCGCTTGAGTTTGACGAGCCCTTCCCACCAGCACTGTTGCTAGTGGAGCCAACTGTGTTGTTGTGGGTAGCCAGCCAAGAGTCGTCTTCGCCATCCACGCCCTCCACTTCAAGCTCAGCATTATATGTTGCTTCCAAGTCACGAACACGGTGCTCGCAAGCTACGCCTCGCGTGATCAAGAACTGCTTATCGTCTGGGAGAAACGAACGCTTCTTGCTCGGATCACCTGACGCCCATTGCCACGTAGGGCAAGTACGAACCAGCTGATCCCCAGCACGAACAAACTCCTCAGGGGTAAGAACACCTCGCTCTTCAAATGCCGATTCTTGCAGAACTGGTGTCACATATTCACCCACAGCGTGTGCGACATTGTGAAGCTTGTGCATAAAACTCATGATGGAGAGTCAATCTTTAGTTTGATGAAAATCACGAATTCCGCCAGGGAGTACTTTCTGGGACGTTCTGTACCTAGACGAAAAACTAAGAAATATCGTATCTTCTTCGATCTCAAAACTTGGGAAAGGCTCTGGGCCTTAGCTGTCAGCAAGCTTTGCTACAGTCTCGCTGCCACAGACAGAACTTATGTTGCGTTAATCGATCCCTTTGAGAGTTTTCTCGTAGTTCTTCGACCACGGAGCAATAGATGTCTGCCGCGTGCAGCTGCTGATTCCTTATCTTCCCCAACTCAGAATCTGCCACTTGTCGTCTCTCGTCAAGGCCTAAACTAAGTAGCAATCTCAAGAGAGTGCCTCTCCCCAAAAGTGCTCCCTAATCCCGCCAAGAGTCGCTGCGTGGCCGGAAGCACGGCCGAGTCAGCGATCAGACTTTGAAGGAGAAGCCAAGAAGACCGCCTTCTCTCTCACAGACACATTTGAAAAACATGAATACTTTATTATCTAATTCTACTACTCTCTCTCCTTAATATCACTATGGAGTCCTAATATTCTCCCTTTCCTTCTTCTTCTTTTTCCTTCTCTCGCTCTCTTCACACCCTTAGAGCCACTTAGCATTTACTGATACCAGCATGGATTAAGAGTCTTTCTTTCTTTCTTTCTTTCATGTTCCTCGTGTGGTCACACTTAGCAGTTTATGGTAGCTGGACATTATAGAGTTCGCTTTAGAAATTCAAAGCGCTTTCCTTCTCTTTCTTTCTCTTTCGGAGATCTTTCCCCGCACACCTCTAGGACCCTCATAAGATATCCTAGCAGCCCTATCGTTAACACATGTTCACAATGCAAACTTAAGGTGGATGTTCACCAATTTTCCCATTTAAGGCCTCATTTATAGTCGACAACGAGAGGTTTACACAGTGAGTTAAATTTTCTACAATAGGATATTTTGCCCTTTTGAGGGTAAAAGGTTAAGGTGCCTGATCCTGCACTGCCGAGCTGAGGTTGAGGTGAGGCGCCTTAGGAGTGCGCTAGCAATTGCAGTGCGATATTATGGAGGTGGGGGGTGCTAGTGGGCAGTAGGTGTTCGATAGGTGAGGTGAGTGAGTAGTAATGTAATGTGCGTGAGTGAGAGAACTTCGACGAAATGATGAGCGAAGAAGTAACAGCCGAAAGAGAGGACTCAGACCTCCTCAAAGTCAGCAGCTTCTGCATTGGATTCTGAGGCAATTGTGCGCAGCGAATGCGAGATCAATTATCCGCGATCGCAATTCGCAAACGCCCTCAGTTCACGAAAGTGCAGGCGGGAATTCGTTCAAGTTTTCATGCTTCTGTGGAGCATCGAATGAAGATGGCGCATGAATGAATGAATGAATGAATGAATGAATGAATGAATGAATGAATGAATGAATGAATGAATGAATGAATGAGTCATATTTAATCTGCTTGTTTTGACTACGTAGATTTGGAGCTATGCATTGATTTGTTTCATTGTTTCATTGTTTCATTGTTTGTTAGATCATTTGTTTGGTTGTTTCTCTGTTTGTTTGATTGATTGATTGATTATTTGATTATTTATTCGATTCTTTGTCTCTTTGTTTTTTTGTGTTGTATACGTATATAGCACTTGTGGAGCGAATAATGTTCATAATAAAAGAATGATCACAATAATAACAGTGAATGAGTGATCGATCGATCATATTAAAGGAGTGAGAGGATCAATGAATGAGAATGAGTGAAAGCGCGATAGCATAATAAACAGTAGAATATGTGATAATATAGGAAATGCTGCATTTGTAGAATAGTGTAGTGTATGTTATGTGAATATACAATAGTGAATAAGCAGGAGATCAATAAGGCGCTGCAGAAGGACTTCGTCGAGGCCTTGTCCACGTCCGCCCAGACCGCCAAGGAAGCCAACCTCCCGGAGCACACAAGCACAATGAACGGACTCTTCAGATCTGCCGCTGCCGCTGGCCGCCGCGCCGCACCGCAGTGGCGCCAGCAGCAGGTTCGCAACGCTGGCAGCAGCGCTGGCCCGGAGTACAACCACTTCAAGGTGCCGCATGTGGACAAGAAGCACATCCAGTTGGGCGAGGTCATGGGCACCATGATGTGGCTCTGGATCTTCTACCGCGCAAAAGAGGACGGTGTCGCTCTCCTCGGCCTGCAGCACCCCTGGGATGCCCACGGCGATCACGGCCACGGCCACGATGATGACCACCACGACCACGGCCACGGCCACCACGGCCTCCACTGGACCAAGGAGCCCGGCATGAAGCCCGAGCTGGAGTAGACTATGAGTAAGTAAGTAACATTGTCCTTTTTAGACTCCTCGTACTCCTCTTCGCACCTTTTCAACTCTCTCCCCCTCCTTTCGATCCTTTGATCACTCCTCATCCAAAATCTCTTCTCTCTTCTCCTCTTCGCTATATCTCCGCATCTTCAGTTTTCACATCCGCTTCTATCGCTTCAATCTCTGCTTTTCAGCGCGAGTGAAGTGCCGCAAGATCGAGCTTACGTTGTTAGGGTGGATGGCACGGGCCCTTGGCATTTTTTCTCGTATTACAAGTGCAAAAAATACTTACTTGCAGGGCCCGCGTTTGTTCATCTTGAGAGTGCCGAAGCACGGTCTGGACGCAGGAGCTTGTTCTATGTCCCCGTTTGCGAACTATCAACCTCATCCACTGCTTCGACAAAAAATTTCCCTTCCAAAGTCCTCATATTCTCCTATAACTTCACATTCAAATTGGAGGGTGATTTGCAACACAATCTAAATCAAGTCATAAGTCATTACATACACTCACATGAATGAGGGTCAGGCGTAATTGCCCCACACGCAGCGTGCAAATATGCAGCAGATTACCTGATTTCTTCTTGAGCACCAAGAGAGGCCTGCCAAGCATGCCGTGGACGACGTCAATTCTAGCATTTTTTTTTTGGTTAAACGTGCACAGAGAAGTATGCTTTATTCTTGTGATCGGAGACATTTGGTCCTTGTTTCTTGTTGCTAATTTCCATAATTTGTCTTGAGAACTCACATACCTTTGGCGCTCTTCATTTCTTAGGCTTTATTAATTTTTTGTTTTTTTTAATACAATAAACATGCTGGCTGTGCTTGATGGTTGATCTTTGCGGCTAAACAGAACGGACATGCAGTCTGCGCTACAACCCATTTAGTGAACAGGTTGCAGATACTGTGAGATGTCTACGCAATATGACCACCATCTCTTTCAGACTGACTGAAGGTAGAGACGCGAATTTTCTATCGCACCCAATATACGACCACCTCTGACTGGTGCGAGCTTACTCTAAAAGGCACCCGCTTTCGTATCTCATCAACTCAATCTACTCTTAATGACTTTCGCAATCGCAAACCCAAGAAAATTAGAAAGACAATTGTTGAGGAGATGATGATCAATATACTTAGTATTGCAGTTTACTCCATTCTTGCTTGTAGGTTTACTTCAATATCCCTTAATTTCATGTGATTCAAACCAAACAGTGAAAGAGTTGGCAAGATGGCTAATATACTAGCTGTAGATACTTAGAAATCGGCAATTACTACAGCACAAGAGCTATTGACTTATCTCCTGTAGGTAAACGCAATATAATGCAACGCTCAGCTACGCCAAAAAGGGCGAAGCTTCATTTAGACCTTGCACATATAAACACAAACCTGCCAAAGATCAGTTAGTACTTCCCCTTTTGGAAACCAAGAAGCACAGGAGGAAAAGAGTACATGGCATACGTGCTAGTTCACTTTGTGCAAGATCGAGACGACACAAGGAGCTCGCTAGGCAACTGACTCGCAATATTCCATGCTAGCAACAACGAGAATAATCAGAGACTGCTTCGACAAAAAAAGAGTAAAAGAAATGGGCTTCGTAGGAGTTGTTTGTAAATTGTATATTCCTCTATCCGCATTCATAGAAGTAATAGAGTGGGGGAGGATGTTCTGACTAAAAAGGGGCCAAGGCGACAATATGTAGCGCGCCGTTACTGGGTGGACACAGATGTTCATCTTTGCTGAAAAGATGGGGTAAAGGAAAAAGACGACGAGGGGTTCTGGTACATCATGGGTTATAGAAAGTAGGGATTAATGCTTCATTCATCTCAATTACACCACCTGCTCACGCTCAGGACCGGAACACATCGCGCACGGGATCGGCGGGGATAACGTTGACCTCGGCACGCTCGGCACGCTCCTGCTGACTCTTCTTGCGAGACGCGTACTTGGATCCGAGACCCTTCATGTAAGCGCTGCGCTCTGCCGTAGGGGTTGTGTAGGCTGGGTTCTCAACAAGGGTCCGTCCACCGAAGCTGCCATCGAATACCTTGATAAGGTCGAGAACAAAGCGGGGTCCGATCTCAACAAGCTTGATGGTCTCCTCGCCGTCTTTGAGGGCGCGTTTGATCTCCTTGGGGTCCTGGGTAGTATCCACGATTTGAAAGTGGCGGAACCAGATCTTTCCGTCGAGCAGGCTGAAGTTCATGATGTGGTCAACGAAAGGCTTAGACTTGGGGTGGCCCGCAGGAGTGCCATAGATCTGGGTGAAGATCTCCTTGATAAGCTGCAGCGTGGGGTCCATGTCGAACTCGCCAGAAAAGGAAAGCATGGGGCGCGATCCCTTGAGGCAGTTTCCGCTGAGACGAAGCTCGTCCATTGTGTGAATGTTGAGAACGTGGAACTTGACCGAAGGGCCATTCGGGGTCTTGCAAAGCCAGAGGTACAGGTCCTTGCGCTTGCGAGCCTCGAAGAACATGCAGTTGTTACAGCCCTTGAACTCGCAGACCTCGTTAATTTCAGTGAGGTTACGTTTGGTGTCGTGCTTGATCTCTGTGCGGTGGTGCGGCAGAAGAGACCGCATGTCGTCCATGAGGTGCCGGAAACGCGAGTTGATGCCACGGCTGCAGAAGATCAGCACGCGCTGTTTGTTCGTGTACGGCACAATGTTTGCGATCTTCTTCTGCTCTGCAATACGCTTCTTCAAGATCTTCTCGTCCTGCTTCGACATGGCACCTTTGGCCTTCTTGGCCTTCTTGGGTGTGGACTCTTCACCCTCCTCGCCATCATCTTCTTCGTCTTGAGCATCGGACTCGTCCTCCATGGCGTTTTCTTCGGTCTCACTCTCAGAATCCTCCTCGGAGCTCAGCTCAGCCTCTTGGATGGCGTTGTCTGCGTCGTCGTTGGCCTCCTCGAGCATCTTGCGGGCCTTGCGGGCCTCGGCCCTCTGCTGGGCGCGGTCTTGCTGGGCGTCGGCATCGAGTGCCGCTTCCTCCTTAGCATCGCGTTCACGGCGACGGTCTGCTGCCGAGGCTCTTGCCAACTTGCGCTTCATTGTTTCTCACGTTCCTTAAACCTCCAGAGTCCTCGACTGGCCTCTGCTGCGCCTTCCTTCGACGCAAGCGAGTGGATGAATGAATGAATGAATGAATTCTGTGGCGATTCTGTGCTCTTGTTTTCTAGGCCACCCGCTGACGAATTGTTATTTGCTACTTTTGTTCTTTTGTTCTACTTACCCGATCCTATACTCTACTTATACTTTGCTCCACTACACAGTGAAACAAACTCAGTGCCTAGTTTCAACAAACTGAGTTATCCTTATCGAAGTCGACGACTACTTTCACTATGTACATACCTTTACCTACCTGGTTGCATCGTTCTATAAAATGTACTTCAACTTGAGACGACTTTTATTCTATGGAGGGTTGCTTTCGCGTTGTGCAATGGGTATATCGCTCGTAATCTCGCAATGGACTGGTTCGACTAACAACTTTTGTTGGCTTTGTAGGTCACTTCGCTCGAGACAGCTAATTCTACTACAGGCATGAAAAGTAGTTCGTTGCTGTGCCTGCTTTTCTTGAAAATTCAATCGACAGGACCACAACTCGCATTGCAATGTGAGACTGTCGTCGATTTGCCAACAGGTGCTTTAAATTGTGCTTGGTAGTACTAGAAAATATTGAACACACATGCTGCTGTAATTGATGATCATTTGCCTATCCTATGTCGCAAGGCCGCGCTGTGAGAGTCCACTTGAGAAACAGACGCTTCACTGGCTGGTCCTGCGGTAACGTAGACACTAACGTTTACATTTGTGATGTAGACACTGATGTAGACTTTACAACAAAGGGTATTAGTATGCTATCTCTGCTCCCGATGGGCCTTAGTGAGAGATATTGGGAATCAAGTAGGAGTAAGGGCGGCGGTTTTTCCCAAATTAAGGATTAATAATTTGAGTTCTCTCTGCAAATGAAAACTTGAGCAGCGAATGGATAGTTCATTGATTCAAAACTTCAAAAGCTGGCAGAAAATACTTTCTTGCTGGCATACGAATGGCACGATTTCCCATTGCGAAGCCTGAGGGTATGGTTGATTTGGATGCTGCATTTACATCATTTACACCGGTATTGCAAATAACAGATAACTAACTTATTGAAGTAGGAAATAAAAGAATTTTAAAATATTGTAACATGATGCAAAATAACTAACCATCAGCAGTGCCGCAGAAGCGATTGCAAGAGTGTAGAGGCTCCTGCCTGCGAGGCCTGCTTCGCGAGAGGCCTGTTGGCTGGTACCACAAGTTGCTCGGTTTTCTAGAGAGTAGTGGTCAAAGGCTTTGATAGAGCTCTGGGTTGCAGAGTGCCATGGACAAGGTCATGGCATCTACAAGTACAACAACCTTGCTGGCAGAGCCCACTGCCAGCGGCTCGCAGAAGATACTTGAGGAACACTCAAAGAAAACAGACTATGGGGGCAATGCCAATGCAGTGAAAATGCAACAGCTTGAGAAAGATCTTCAAATGCTGTGCAGACTCCACGTAAGTTAGACATGCAACAATCCAAACTTTTCCAAGTTGTGAAACGACCGCAGATAACTACTTCAGCGGAATTGCTAGAACTTAGCCTTCATGGAGTATGGCACAACCTTCATGGCACAACCTTCACAAGGGCCTACAACGTAGGAACTGTTTCCATTACTTTAGAATGATACCAAACCGCCAAGAACTCAGTCCTTATGTTGCAAATCAATACCGGCTAGTCGATGCTTGCAATTAGTTTATCTTCATGTGCAAGTCAGAATGAAACTAACGAGTACTCAATACTGTATGACTAATTAATGGAACAATAGGCTGAAGACCGTGAATTTTACGCTGTTGAAAGGACCTCGATGCTTGAAGTTATGAATGACCTTGAGCAGCAACTCGACATTCTATCAACCGGTAAACAAGCTATTGAAGAAGAGTTAGCTCGAACCGAAGCACGTGTAATAAGAGCAGAACAGGAAGCAACTTCTGCTAAGAGGGCATTGGATGACAGCAGCAGCATTCACGCTGTAAACAATAGCATTTCTTTCGAAGTAAAAGCAAAGATGAAAGAGCTTGAGGTTCAAAACGAATCTTTGCAAGCCGAGCTGGAGGCCTGGAAACATCGTGCACGTAATGCAGAGGGACACGCAGAACGAGCCACGAGACTCAGCGAAAACTTGGAGGCTGCGCAACAGAAGGTTTCTCAACTAGAGGCTCAAATCGAGGCTAGGAGGCAAGAAACTGCTGAAGAGCGTGCTTCTCTCAAAAACGAAATCACCCGATGGAAGGATCAAGTTATTATTCTTACAGAAAAAGTAGATCTTCAGCGCCAGTACATGATGAGGTCAGGCTTTGAAAAGGCAATGGCATCGCACACGCATAACCACACTCCCCTCGCAAATGTCACCAACAATATTTAGCAGACCTAGAATTGCCACACTCTGACGAAATAACTCAATTATTCCCATACAAGGCTAACATAAGAGCATACCAAAGTGTAAAACAAGACGAGCGTTCCCACCTCTTGCTCTGGATATATCTTACGAGCGAGAATCGAGCCGGGTGCTTAGTTATGTGCGCCTTGAAGAACACCACTCACTTCCTGGTTAGTACATCACCAAACGAGAACACCATCTCTCATTAATTAAACAAGAATTAAATACATGTTGACAGTTTTTCTTTAGTTTATTTGCTTAGATTTAGTGGCTTTCGAGAATGGCATTGCACTATTTCGTCAGGTTTGAAATCATAGTTATCTATTATTCATCTAGTTGGATGTCCTGTATATTACTTTCTGAATTGTTTATATACATGTATATATATATATGTATATATATATTCAAGATATCCACAATCTTTTGCTTGTGAATCCAGGCTGACTTAGCCTCTTCCATAGCTTAAATCATACTGAAGACATAGACCGGTCTATCAATATTAATGTCAGCTTAAAAGAAATTCCTATGAAACAATAAATGTATTTACTTCATGTGTACCTTTAGCGTTGAAGATAAATGCCAATAGCCGCCTTAGAAGCAGATGAGAAAAACCCACCCGTTTTTTGCGAACGAATGATAGGAGCAAGTAAAGAATAACCGGCTTGCTCCAGAGCTTGTTGACGCAAATGAGCATTAGGGTCATCCATACGAATGGCTGTCATATTGCGGATAGGGGACTCATTTTCGTTGCGAGAATACCACAGAAAAACACCACGCTTATCAATTGCCTTGGCTACTTTAGAGTAACCCTGACTACGCAGTGTATTTTCCACATTCGGGTCAGAACCTTCAATTATACGAATGGATGTAATTGGCTTCATCCATTCTAGTTCAGTGCCATCGTCAGTAGTGCTATGGTCTGGCAAAGATCTGCGCACCCAGAGGGACGACTTAGTGTCGCTCTTTCCACTTATGTTCAAGTCAACCTGTAGACATTCATACCCTCGTTTTGGGAGACTGCTTGCATCCTCATAAGAATAAATAATCTCGAGATGAGTCAAACGCAATTCCTCAGCTCGGATTCGAATTGATTCTCCTGTGCGCAGACGTTTAGGCAGCAAGTGCTTGCCACCAGTCTCACCATTTGAAGCTTGGCTTCGCGAATGCGCGTTAAAGAGGCCATCGATGATACGAAAACGAAATTGCTCGACAAGCGCGTGCGAGGCACGGATCTCAGGTGGTGGAACACTAGAGCTACCGAGTGCACGGCTTGCATTTGCAACCTCGTGCTGACGAAGCTTCTCGCCCTCTTCCATCACAACTGCAGCCTGTTCTTCGGGCAACGATGCGATCATAGCATCCATATCAAGGTCCAGGCGCGAGGCATTGTAGAAATCTACCAACCAGTAGCACAACTCATGCCATACATTGGAATGGTCGCTTCGCACGAGGTTATGGATGAGGGTGAATATTAGCTCATGAAGGCCGCCTACAACATGAGCATAAGCGTTGCGACGCTGTGCTTCTGTAATTTTCTGAGCTGAATGCACACGAAGAATTTGCTTCCAGGCATCAAAGGCGCCTTCCACCAGAGGAACCAATCCACTACCTCGAGAGGCAACACTTTGGATCAATTGTTTTTGGACTGCAGGTACAACGACGCGAACGAAGCGATCCACAACAGGGTCTCCAAGAAGTTCAACTGCCATGTCACCCATTTGTCGATTCATCTCTTCATAACAGAACATACGAATGTACTGCAGGGGGTGTTTCTCAGCATCCTCAGTGAGCCGCTGGCTCTTCTTTTTGATGAATGAGTTTGGTGGTGGCCTGCGCTGAGATCTTCGCGGAGTTTGTGCCTCTTTAACAGATCCGTCATGCTGAATTTCCAAGTCGAAATTTGACATTTCATCCTCAGCACTCTCTACGTCTAAATCATCTAGTTCATCCACAGATGACGCTAGTGAGGCAGAATCGTCATCGTTAATGCCAAGGTACATCTCGGACCGGGAACTACTTCCCTGCCCTTTCCCTGCTGCCTCGAGTTCGGCACGTCGGTGAGCCTCGCAAGCGCGGCACAAATGGTGAATTTGCTCAGTAGGGATGTCTGGGCAGTTCCATCGCTTTGATAAATCGGTGTCACTCAAGAAAATAATAATTTCTTCATCCGTGGCGTACCACATATCAATAAGGTGTTCACCATCGTAGTTCCTTACATACGCAAGACAACGCTCCTTAATTTCTGGAGATAAATTCGATGCGGCCATCGAAGCAAGATCCTCGGCATCTGTTACCCCAAGAGTCGTAGCTGCCATGCGCTGCATTAAACTGCGACGCCCAAAAGGACGGACCATGAAGAGATTGATTGCGGATGAGATCAGTCCTGTTCCTGCCACGTTAATCTTAATAAGCTTCAGCAAAGCGTGGCGGGGAACAAGACGATACAAGCTTTTAAGCTTGGAACGATTTCTTGGCTTTGCAAGAGAGTGCTCCAAATTAGCCACTGCAGATTGAACGTGGCTATCGACCATACGGCGAAAGCTTAATGGCAATTCAGCCAAGCTGTGAGAAGCTTCAACAGACTCTAGGAGTGTTGAAATTCCGTCTGGTTTTTCGAACTCCTTCAACAAATTAACAATTTCAGTCTTGAAGGCATCGTTCTTTTCCCCACGCGAATCGCCAAATAGTAAAGATGTATATTCATCACCAAACGTAGCATAAAATACTGGTCCAGCAATATAGTTCACAAACCTCCGTCGAATGCTTGTTCGGGATTGGCTCATACGTTTGAGCCTGTCTTCAAGGGTCGGTAAAAACTTAAAGAGTTGCAAAAGAGCATCATCAACATTGGCACCTTTAAATAGAGGAAACTCAATGAGCTTTCTGTAAAATCGAGCAACCAATGATTGAGATTCAGATCCGAACGTCTCCTTGCCGTCGAGCCAGCTATCTAACTCGCGGCTAACTGCTTCACGTACAATCCATTTTTGCAGTGCCCGTTTAGCGAACAACTCTCGTTCTTGCTCAGGCAGAATTCTAGGGATCTGCATCACCTGCTCACACTGGCTACACCTGAACACATAAATGTCTACAGGGAGCTCCAGAGTTGCACCACATGCACATTTAACCCGTTTCATACCTTCGCGTGGCCCTGCTGAGGCACCGACTGCGCCTTGATTGCCAGCTTCTTGTGATGACGAAGAGGATTTTGGCGCTGGCGGGGGGGATGGCGCTGGCGGTGGCAACGTTGATGAAGAAACATCTGCAATCACCTCTGCATCACTAACTTTTAGTTCTGCTGCGCAATTGTCTTCAAGGCTTGCCTTGGCCATAAGGTTTTCCACGTTGGCCGAATCTTCATCTTTCGAGTCTTGTGTCATTATAAAACCTCAACTAGATTATCTTCTCTTCAAAGAGACCAAGCTTGTTTGCTATAAAGCTCAGCTCAATGCTTTGAATAGATGCTCGTTGGCTTGGATCTGACAGTAACTGATGCGATCCTCGCTTATGCTATCGTCCTGGGCACTTTTTCCGCGCCTTCTGAGACTTTCTGTTGAAGGCGGTGTGTATCTATCTCGCGATTCCCTTCGCCCCTGAGCCTCCAAGAGCAACCAAAGGTCACCGTACTGCCACCCGAGGGCACTTATTGGCTGCCAGAAAGCGTCAGTGTGGTGTCCAAGTCCCAAGCGCTCAAGCTCAAATCTGGTTTGCTAATTATGGATGACCTGATCTCCTAATTTATTTACTTACTATGATAGACAGCCGCATTATCTTCTTTGCTCTGTTTTCACCTTTTCATTTGCTTCATTGAAAAAAGGTAAAAACTCAGCTTTCTACCTAGTAGTAAATTTTATTTTAATGACACCGCCGAAAGCAAACCGAAAGATGGTTGCTCATTGGCGTGGGCATTCCTTCTACTCGGGAAACCTCTTCAATTCATCAATTCAAGCTTTTCTTTTACCAACTTGCAAATTTAGTTGCACTCTATTTACTCCGGTGACCAGAATATGTCTCACCTTCGAAATGTCTAATGAAATAAAGAATTAATCAACCACAGTAGTCGCATCGCATTTTATGGAAGGTATTCATCATCTTTTTATATCATGAACAGTTTGTCATGCAGAAGAGATCCACTGCCTGGACTCTGAGACTCCCTTTCACAGCGACAGCGTTTTTCTCAGATTTCATTATTTACATTTCTTCAAATGTCCACACACAGAGAACTAACGAATGGCCTATAAGAACTATTAGCTATAAGACTATCTATGTGTACAGTAATTCAACCATCGAGGGTGATATCGATCACCAAAGACCAATCGCTAGCGCGTTGACGAAGGTCGCTTTGATCAGCTGTGCTCAAACTTTAGAATAGTCTTGAGCAATCAAGCGCACTTGGCTAGAGGATTGCGAAGTCCTGGGGTAGTCTTGAAGTTTTCGACACGGGCTTCCACGGGCTAGGGAAATGTTTGTGCGCAATCTGGTCCACAGGGCCACCACTCAGTTGGTAGGCGTGACCCACTTCCCACGAACGTGGCCAAGGGCAGTGGCTTCGAGTAGATGGTTGTCCACTCAAGATGAAGACATGGTTGTTGAGGGGGAACCGATATCTAGTGAATATGTCACCTTTGAGGGCGGTCCTTTGGTTGCAGTTTTTGGCATCGTAAGTCGACATTTAATGTTCACCAGTCCATTCCAGCATATATAGAATTGAATAATGCAAAGCAAAGCGCTCATTTGAGTCACTTCAAAATCCTTCTAGTTTCTATGGTGTGATATGATGACACACTATGTTAAATGCTCAAAGTATGATATAGTAGAAAACTGACTTGGTTGAATCTTATTAATTTGGTCTACAGAATGTGGTGGATTGTAAATTGCAAGTACCTCGACTACCGTCGCGCGGAGAAACTATCCTGAGCACATCGACTAGTGAGGACTTTGGTGGCAAGGGTGCTAACCAAGCCGTCCAAGCCAGTCTCCTCCTCGGCCCCGGAAATGTGTCATTTATTAGCCGTGTAGGCGCGGATGCCCGTGGTGAAGCGACACTTGATGCCCTCGTTAAGGCGGGCGTGGACTGTTCTTTTGTGAGCACTGATGAAACTTTGCCAACAGGCTTTTCTTCAGTAATCGTGGATCCTAAGGGCCAGAATACCATTGTCGTGGCGCCTGGTGCTAACTCAACTATTTCGGTTAACAATGTCCTAGCAGCTACGGAACAGCTTGCTACTGCAGAGGTCGTACTTTGCCAACTTGAAGCCGACATGCAGATTTCATTAGAAGCATTCCGTCTTGCCGAGCTTGGTGGTTCCTTAAAGATCCTTAATGTGGCCCCGGTACCACCCGACCCATATGATCCAGTTCTTCTTGAACTTTGCCATGATGCAGATGTGCTGTGCATGAACGAGCTAGAGGCCGCGCAGCTTCTTGGCTGGGATGTCGGCCTAGTCGAAACAAATAGTGGAAAGGATGCTGTGCAGGCTTTATTGGAGAAATTTTCAGGATGCAACTCAATTATTCTCACTCTCGGCGAGAAGGGAGTTTGCTTAGTGACCGTTGACAATCCCAAAAATGCGACTTACATTCCAGGTATTCCTTGCACTGCACTCGACACTGTAGGTGCTGGAGACAGCTTTGTTGGCGCCCTCGCCGTGGCGCTCTGCCATGGAGTTTCTATGCAAGAAGCCTGCGAAGCTGCAAATGAAATTGCAGCTCTCAGTGTACAGTTTCCAGGAACTCAAGGTTCATATTACGAGGCTTATGCAAAGGTTGCAGCAGAATCTGGTTTACCTCCGAAGGAAGCTCCTATTCAGCCAAAAGAAGCTGCCCCCCAAAAGACTCCTTCCAAGGGATCTCAAAAGAGTGGAACGAAGAGTGGCCATAAAAAGGGTCACAACAGGAGGTGATTTTATTCCGCAGCAGTGGGATTACACTCTTTCCAATAACAAGATTCTTGATATTATAGCTAAATCATGCGCGACCAACGCATTATTAAATGCATGCATGAAATTTGATAGATAAATTTGTAGTCGTAGTCAATATTTTCTGTACTTGATCACGGTTTTTGTTTTCCTTAATTTACCAAGCAAGTACTTTTCTTCAATTCGACTTCTGCGGTAAGATATCATATCATCACAACTTAACTAGAACAATGAAATTTTTGTTCAATTACCTTGCACCTCATCCTTTTTATGATGTTGTTTTGCTTCTCCCGCTGTTAAATATTGAAGCCTCCAATTATCATGCCTCAAAAATAGATACGCAAAGGCACTCTCAATGAGTCGCATTTTATATCCTACTTTACTAGTAGCTATATATAGGGTATATTAGCAAAGCAGATAGAGGAGTACCGTAATCAAGGATAAGCAAGGATATCCTAGAGAGTCCGTCGAAGCTTCGCCGCCTGCTTTTCCATCTCCTTTGCCGGAGAAGCCACAACGGCGCGCATCAAATCCGAAGCGAGCAGCGTGCGCGAGGGCGGCTGCGAGGTTTTAAGGAGAGATATCGATAGCCTATCAAGGGCTACTGAAGAGGCACTTGTGCCTTCAGGGACGGCTTTTGGACCTTTTACGCGGAGATTCCGCAAATCGGGCAGTGACATCGGCTGAAGAGCTCTTGGTGACTTAGTTTTAAGTCTGCTCTGTCCAGAAAAACTGGATCTTACTCTACGCAGGGATCAATAATTTGATAGATCTTCGCTGCATTTGCATTGCATTCTTGTAGCTCGTGAAACTCTGTAGAGACAGAAGTTGAGGTAGATACATTTGAATCCTACAAGATGGTTTCTGCAGATCAGGAGCGCAATGAGGTCCTTGATGAGTACAGGAGGGCGATCATGAAGCATCGTGAGATGGAATCAAGTGTCAAGGCTATGCGCACGAAGCTAAAGGAGATCACCAAGGATTACGAAAAGACAGAGGATGACCTCAAGGCTCTTCAGAGTGTGGGTCAGATCATTGGTGAGGTCCTCAAGGAGCTTGGTGACGAACGCTACATTGTTAAGGCCTCAAGTGGGCCCCGCTACGTTGTTGGAGTCCGCAAGAAGGTTGATAAGGCAAAGCTGATTCCCGGCACGCGTGTTTCGCTCGACATGACTACTTTGACGATCATGCGGGCTCTCCCGCGTGAGGTGGACCCTGGTGTGTACACTATGATCGCTGATGAACCTGGTTCCATTTCTTACACCGATGTCGGTGGTCTGAATGAGGAAATTCGCAAGATGCGTGAGACCATTGAGCTTCCTTTGACCAACCCAGATCTTTTCACTCGTGTTGGCATTAAGCCACCAAAGGGTGTCTTGCTGTATGGACCCCCTGGTACAGGCAAGACTCTTCTTGCAAGAGCCCTTGCCTGCAACTTGCAGGCCACCTTTATTTCCTGTGTGGCCAGTGGTGTTGTGGATAAGTACATTGGAGAAAGTGCTCGCCTCATTCGCGAAATGTTCAACTACGCACGTGATCACGAACCTAGTGTCATGTTCTTTGATGAGATTGATGCCATTGGTGGCCGCCGTTTCTCCGAAGGTACATCTGCTGATCGTGAAATCCAGCGTACCCTCATGGAGCTTCTCAACCAGCTCGATGGTTTTGACACCCTTGGCAAGGTCAAGGTTGTGATGGCTACCAACAGACCGGATATTCTTGATCCCGCATTATTGCGCCCTGGTCGTCTGGATCGTAAGATCGAGATTCCTCTCCCTAACGAAGCTTCGCGCATTGAGATTCTCAAGATTCACTCTGCCAAGGTCGCCAAGCGCGGCGAGATTGACTATGAGTCTGTTGTAAAGATTGCCGATGGCTTTAACGGCGCTGATTTGCGTAACGTTGTGACCGAGGCCGGTCTTTTTGCCATCCGTGACGACCGCTCCTACATTGTGGAGACTGATTTCATGAAAGCTGTCCGTAAGATGGCTGAGCTGAAGAAGCTCGAGACCAAGCTTGACTACAGCAAAGTATAATCATACCCTACCCATAATAAATAAACGTACCCCACTTACCAACAAAGTATTGCCTTCTTTCGCTCGCCTTTATGCATTAATCCCTCTTCGCCACATACTATGTTGGGAGTTCATCTGGAAGTGTTTCTATGACTTGTCAAATCCAAGTTCTGATACATATATTTTGTAGACAATTATGAACTGCCAATTCGTTTGAGCAAGGAGGAACCCAACCGAAATTATGCTAGTTATTTGTTTCTCGGTTCTACTTTTGTTTATTGGAGCAAAAGAAAGATGCTGGCTTCTTCAACAGGTAGTTCAGAGGTCTGAAAATTGGATGCGATGTTTATTTATCTGGGTCAGAAATCACACCAAGGTAGTTTGATGTTTTGCACTTCAGCAAGCTCGCTCGAGTACAACTCTCGCCCTTCTCGCACATAGAACAATCAATCCTTCATAACATTCCCTACTTTAGAGCTTTATATTAAGACTCAATGCTCAGCGGTCCCTGGTTTAGACCTTGTAATCATCATCCCCAATCATCATTGTATCTATGTTCTTGCACGATCAAATTTACTTTTATTCCGTCGGAACTCAAATCAGCCATTGTGGTCCTGAGAAACGATTAGTTAGTCAATAAGACCTTTTTCTTCTCGTATAGTAATGCGCTACTAGGATCTAGCCACTTTGAAAAATAAAAGGAAATAAAAGAAGTTACCTAAAAGCAAGTAATGGAAAAATAACTATGTATGAACAAAACTTATGGTACACCTAGTGATCATAGTGATTATATGAACATACATGGAAAATAAAGAAAGAAATTAATGAAAGCATGAATAAGGAAATTGATTAGTGACAAAGAGCAAACTACAACCAAAGAGAGAGAAACGAGGGGGTAGGTGAGCGCACTGCGGAGGCGTGCGTGGGCGCGTGGCTGGTTGGTGCAGGATGATGGATGATCACGATGACCACGATGACCACGATGACCACGATGTGGGCGTGGTTGACGACGTCGACGGCGGACCAGATGGTACGGTCGGCCAGGACGAGGACGAAACTGATCACCATGTAGCCCTCCACCCCCAGCACATGACCGACCACCACAACCAGGACGACCTCGAACAGCACCATCACACACACAGTGACGAACTTGGAGCAGGGCACCTCTCATCTGCTCATCTTGGAGCTTCCGATCTGAACGGTGTCAACGTAAATGTGGATGTCGGCGTAGGCCACCACGTGGGCCTTCAAGAGCCGCAGATTGGCGATAAACGCAGACTTAGCGAACTAGATGGTGTTCTTGTTGGCGGCAGACCTCCTCAACATCTTCACAGAGAACACGAAGGAAGGGACTTAGAAGGACATCATGGTGGCGGAGATCATTTAGTTCTTGACGAAACTGTCGTAGGACATCATGAACTTGGCGAGAGTGTCATTTCAAACGGGCTCCATCACCATCATCACCACCACCACCACCATCACCATCATCATCACCAAGACATTGGACATCAAGATGTTGGACATCAAGATGTTGGACATCAAGATGTTGGACATCAGGATGTTGGGCACCAGGATATTGAGCACCAGGATGTTGGACACCAAGACGTCGGGCACCAAGACGTCGGGCACCAAGACGTTGGGCACCAAGACGTTGGGCACCAAGATGTAGGAGATGGCCTCGATGAGGAAGAGGAACATCACCGACACATGCAAAGTAGGGCGTATAAGGATGTTATTGGACATGCTGTTGTTGTACACGATGGGCATGGACAGGACCATCATGCAGACGACCAAGGCCATCTCCATGGAGACCAATCGCATCAACTCGAAGAAGATCAAGCTCATCACCACGAAGACTCAAACCAGGAAGATGATGAAGATGCAGCAGCAGCTGCAGAAGCTGCTGAGCAGCATGAGGCCGCCGCTGCAGCTGCTACAGCTAGTCACCCTGTGGCAGGGGCGGTTCATCTTGGTGCTCTCGGTCTAGGAAATGCTCAAAATGTCGGTCTCGTAGGGCGCGACGACGAACTTCTCACAGGGTCTCGAATTCGGTCTCGTAAGCGCATTTGTCAGGAACCGTATTGCACACGGAATGCACGAGGAGCGAATCAACTCTGTATTCGACATGGGGGCGGCCGCAGGTGCCAACATGATGGCTGTGACCGCGGCGCAGAGTCTGGTTCTCCGCAGCTGTGTAAGAGCCATGGGGGTGGCCGGCGCTGCGAAGTAGATGGCTGCGATAAGGCCGCTAGAGGTGGCTCTAAGGTCTGCATCACTCATGGCGGCGGCCGAAGGTGCAGCGTAGAGAACTGCAATCGCGCGGCGGTGGGTCGTACAAAGTATTGTATATCACATGGTGGCGGCAAACGGTGCATGTATCCTGATGGATGTAGCAAAGCTGCGCAAACCCCTGGAAATATGTGTAAGGCACATGGGGGCGGGCACAGATGCCAGCATCCCGGTTGTGTACGTAGCGCTGAAGGAGGTACTGCACCTGGGAAGGATCACCTTTGTAAAGCGCATGGAGGTGGCCGAAGGTGTGCCGTGGAGGGGTGTAAACGCACGGCTCAGGGTGCAAAGGCTTGCTGCCGTCAGCATGGAGGTGGCAAGACCTGCATCGCGCCAGGTTGCGAAAAGGCTTCTCGCGGTGGATCAGATCATTGCATAGCACATGGTGGAGGGAAGAGATGTCAACAGATTGACTGTACGAAAGCAGCAGTCGCCCCAACTCTGTATTGTGTAGCTCACGGCGGAGGACGTCGGTGCCAATTCAGAGACTGCACTAAAGCAGCTCGTGGAGGCTTGAATGTTTGCCGTAATCATACACAGCGCAGTAACCCCATGAACAATGACATGGAACGCCAATACGCAGTAAGCCATGTCGAAGAAGACCTCCATCACGGTCCACACGATCTCCAGCACCACCATGCAATGGTTGTAGATGATACTGAACCGGCGCACCATTATGCATCGTAAAAGTCACTTTGCCTGAGACATCTTTATATCTGTACATCCGGTGAGAACGTTATTAATTGCTCATAGTATTCTAAAGTAGGCCTAACCAGTCATGGCGCTGTTCCCTGTATTTCTTTGTGTATGTGTTTTCACTTTCTTTGCCTTTCAAATTAATCATATTCTAATTATGTCATTAAATTAATCGTGGTTCTCGACGCTATCAACTCCTATTCAGAAACAGCATCATTTTACCAAGGCGATCTGATCATCTTCTTTCCTTCTCTTTCCTTCTCATAGTTTTCATGGTATAACTACATGAAGTTAATCCTTGCAGTCGTCCGGGCTTCTTTCTTTGTAACTGAAATACAATTAAAAAGCAGTACATAGCGTGCAGAATCAAAGAGCGGCAGGATGATGGTTTTAATGGCCTGCAATATTGAGAATTTTCTGATTTCTAGTCCTTAGTCTTCTTATAAGTCTTTATGTCAAATTACCTAACCCAGCAAAACAGAATTTCGAGCGTCCACCTTGGACAACTTGTATGGAAATAGCCCAGAGGGCCAGGACAACCTCACAAAACCCTGTCTTGAGAGCGCATGTTTCTTAGCCTGCATGCCCCCTTCAACGGCAACATGACCTTTCCATCAAATTCTTCGAACACAAGATATGACCTTATAAATTTTAAAACATACCTACTTCTTCCCTAAACCTACCTACATGACGTGTAGAAGCTTTAAAAAAATAAAAAAAAATATTATAAACTTTGAAACTCATATGGGTGGTTCTTCGAAAGAGAAATAACCAAAACTAGTACCTACCTCCAAACAATTGTGTCAATATATATCTCTTTAGTATGTGCCGAAGTCGCTCCAGCGTGTTTGTTGAAGCGATGAAGATACCAACATTTACGACACAGCCAAACGTTGAAGATCATTCTCATTATTTTAGTGTCTCATACTATCACGCTACCAGCACCTTTCTATTAGGTAGTAGGGCAGGTAGGTATATCAATAGATGCCTCTTAATCTGTAATGTGAGTTAAGCAAAATCAGTTGGAAAGACCAGCAAGGAGAGCGCCGCGGTGGGCCCAAACGCTTATCGGGAGCAACATCGCACGCGGCCGCGTGCGATAGGAGGGACAGACACAAGAGCGGGTGCAGTTGATAAGAAAAGAAGCGAGGAAGCTCCGTCGTGGCTTAAGAACTGTATAATTGCAATAGTTGCGTTGGTGTTGTATTATTTGAGGCAAGCTGGCCCTATGAACAGAAATACTGAGGTTGGTACTCCCTTTGCGGGCAACAAGAGACAAAGAGAGGCGCCCTTTAATGATGTTGGTGATGGCTTTCCGGTTGCGAGTTTCAGTTTGTCGACGTCTGATACACAGCTCTTTGAGCGCGAGTTTTCGCCAATCCACCAGCGAGCACGGCCGCACCATGGTACCGTTGCTGTATGGGGAGGAGTACCAGCTAGCTTAATGCCTTTGCATGATTTTGGCTTTGATGATAACCCACACGCAAACTCATCATACTATCATCAGGAGGACTTTGATCATGCAAACTTTTTCTCTTCGGATGTGCCCGAGAATCAAGGTGATCAGTGCCAAGATGAACAAAGTCACAGTCAAAGTCAAAGTCAAAGTCAAAGTCAAAGCCATGCACACATCAACGATACTTCGCTAAAACAAACCAATCGTCAAGAAATCAACATCAGCAATCCTCCAAAGAAATCACGGCAACGCTATTGCACTTATGAAGGGTGTACAGCTTATGCTCGCGAGACTTTGACGAGAAGATGCATTGCACATGGTGGAGGTCGCCGATGTGCTGTGCGTGGGTGCACAAGACAATCAGCAGATTCGCGAAGAAATCTAGCAACCCCCGGTTTTTGTAAAGCCCATGGAGGTGGTAGGCGCTGCATTGTCAAAGGATGTTCTACTTCTGCACGAACACCCAGCGAGTATTGCCGGAAACACCAGCGTGGAACTCCAGAAGAGCAATCCGGTGCACCAGTACATCGACGCAAATGCGCCGACGAGAGCGGATGCGAAAAATTTGCTCAGCACGGAACCCACTATTGCATAGCACATTTTCGTTTTGGATCTTGCGTTGAGCCTGGATGCATTGAGCGTGCACCTGCTCGAGTGGATGGTAAAAGCAAATGCTACCTGCACGGTAGTACCTATCCATTTTCACAAACTCGGTGGGCTTCGTTGCAGCGCGCACGATCCCAGAAGCCGACAAGTGGATCAGATCCTAGTGCAAGCCAAGCCAAGCGCCGTCGAACAGAAAGGCAAAGATGCGTGGTGGACGGCTGCACGCGGTTTGCACGCGAAAGCAAATCCGGTCGGTGTATTGGGCACGGTGGTGGACGCCGGTGCACAACGTCTGGATGCTCAAAGTCTGCTATTGACAAATTTGGTAAATGTGCGACGCATAGTGAATTTAAGCAATGTCAAGTGCAGGGCTGCCCAAAAGTTGGAAGACCTAAATATTGCCAAAGCCATAGCTATCAAGCTTATTCTTTCGCTCAAGCCCACCAATATATCCCACAGACCCATCAAGCTAATCATGAGGGACTGACTTTGACTCACCCGTCACTGGAGATTCACCCTCCTCAAATTGAGTAAGAAGGCCGAGTAAAGTCATCCTAATTCATTCCGAAGGTTGTTAATTTAGTATACTTTTATAAGAAATGAAAGTCACATTTGCCAAATCAATGTATTTAACCCATCGTTCGAACATTGGAGTTGCATATGTTTGTACCTTATATTTTTAAGATCTCGACAATTGATTGAAGACGTTTCATTGCTTCATTAGTACCGAAGTACAAATTGCAAACCAAATCGTAAAGATCTTTAATCTATGCCTTATTTTAAAGAGCCATATTTAAAAATTCCTTCAATATTGAAGCTTGCACAATTCCCACTATAAACTTAAAGCCGTGACGCAAGTTTATACTTCAGCCTGGATCGAATATTTCTTGCACCGACAATTTAAACTTCAAAGGCAATGAGCATCAAATTGCATGTAGTGCAGCGCAGAGTTATATACAAGCAATGGAATCTACAAGACTGATATTTTCTGTCTCTATGTTTTGGCTAGTGAGAGTGTGGAGTTCTTTCTATCTAATGCAGTTTAGGTACCTAGTTTAAAGCTAGGAAAGGAGTCAATTTGCTCGAGCTGAGTTCGTGTTTCTTCGGAATCATCTTTTTCTTCAGGTTTGTTTTGCCTTGCTTTTTACATCAGCGAGCCACCATCACACCACAACTTAAGGTAGTTTTATGCTCCAGCTCTAGGTTTTGCTGTAAAAGACAGCTTCCGCGTCCACACCCACCTTCAAGGGCTTAGAACTGCTCTACTGCATACCTACCTCAAGGCTTACTTGAAAGGTTTGATGTCGACTCATCCAGAAGTTTTTGAAGGCCACGGGCCAAGCTTGAGATCTTGGCAAAGAACCCAAAGCTTATCGTGAGCCATAGTAAATGTCACAACATAGCACAAGAACGAGTTCCTCTCCGTTCTTAATGATGATGATGATGATGATGATGATGATAATGATAATGATATGGTTAAATAGTAATGATGACCGTGAAACAGCCGGTCTCCGTCTTCAGGTTAGCCTCAGTGGAGGCGCGTGCTGCATTCTGCAAACTTGTGTTGGTTCGATTGATCAAAACTAGTTCTGCACACGGATTGGCTTGCGATGTTGGCGTCTCACTGCGACTATGCTTGTAAACCCATAGGAAAGAACCCCACTGCACAATTATTGTGGACCCGAATGGCATAATGCCGTAATCAGCGAGTTCATTATTGTACGAATCAGAATTATATTTCCTATATGATCCCTGTAACTATGTTTGTTCTTTTCCCTATAATAATAGCTCAAGTTCGACTTGAAAATACTAAGTCTGGCGCTAGCCGCGCAACTAAGGTTAATCCTAGTACTCACTGATTTCAATTTTTACACCTGACCCACCTGTGCAAAACTGTCGTGCCAAGATCTCCAATGGACTCCACTTCAAAGTGGGATCTCTGAGAAGTCCCTGAACAGCTAAGACCCATCGATGTCAGTCTTCTTTGCTTCTTTGCGAGCGTCGGCCTTCTTCTCCACTCTTTCCTCGAGCTTTCCCTGATGTTTCTTCGAGTTGGTCTCGTTCTCTGTTATAATAATACTTAGCTTATCAGTTCGTTTGTTTTTACTATGTAGGCCTAGGTACCTCTTTTCTATTTTCTACTTTCACTCTATCACTTTATTCATATTTCTCTAATTTTACTAATTTGTTTATTTATCATTATTTTATTTATATCATATCACATGATCTATTTCAAAAGTGATTGAGCAATTAATTTTAAAATTAAGTATAAAACGGCATCATAGCTGATGAAGGCAGTCCTACCTAGAGACCTACCCACCTATAATACAATTGTCCTTGGTGCAAAAGCGTAGTCAGCTTTCGCCACCATCACCGTCATCACCAGGTACTTACCATCGCACGCGCCCCACCGCAGCACTCGCACGGAGAGAGGCAGCGCAGTCTTGGATTATGAAACCCTGCAAAAGGCGAGCAAGCAGAGCAGAGCAGAACAAAGTATTGCAAAGCAAACCCACAGCGCGTTTCCATGTCGCTCGAGTACACACAGAAGTTGCACGAGCTCAAGTTAGTTAGTCCTACAGAAGATGAAGGAATGCGCTTTTGAGAGTCAAAGCTGCGACAACTCAAGCCACAAACACGTGTTGCAGCCCTTACATGAAGGATCACAGCACTTTCCAGAGAGGACTTTGTGAGCATCATTGAATAGAATCGACATGCTGTGGCATCAGCCATGTTAAAGATTGGAGGATGGAGAAGTTGAAGGTACAGATCTCAGGAGTTCAGAAATTCGGGAGGATCTCAAGCGTGCACAACATCCATTAAAGTATACCTTCTAATTTGTAAAGTAGGCTCCGTCAATTGGTTGTTCTTTGCAAGAGATATCAAGATAGGCATCGGCAATGAAGGTGTTCATGCATTGATTGCATTTGCATCAAAAGTTTCAAGATGGTTTTCGCAACCTAGGTACGAAGCAAAGTGGGAGGTCTTGGCATCATTTACGCAGCGATTCTTGAACTTTAGGACGGCTTGACAATGATGCACTTTAATTGATTAAATAGGTCAGTCAATTCAGTTCATAAGCAGAGAGCAGGCTCTTTGGAACTTCATGAACCATATAAATAGCTGCTAAGCCTATCTGCTTTCCACAGAATGGACGAATGCTTGAGAATGCTTGAGTTTCGTCTTTAAATAATCAATCAACCAGTCAATGGATTGTTCAATTTGTCGATCGATCACAGAATACATTCATTGTTCACCATTTTCATCTCCAATGATCAGGTTGAAACTGAATTAGAAACTAAAAAACAAAACACTTTTCATTTATTGATGTTTTGTTACGATTTTGATAAAAGTGTGACACCTACAATAGTACTACATCTAGTACTATTTTAGTGAGTAGGAGTTCATAAGTGATATATACCATTTACTTAGCACCTTTCAGAATAAATTAATATAAAAAAATCGATACCTTTTCTTTTTTTCTTTTTTTTTTTCTTAGGTTTTTACTTAGAACAGAAGAAGAAATCATGTAGAGTGATTACGCTTGGGCATAAGAGAGATGACTCAGTAATTGATTGGACACTCCAAGATAAATGATCATTAGTGATTATCATTTCAGATCGAGCAAGGCTCAGCCAAATTCATTGTCTCCTGGATTTAAAGAGGAGACGTCTAGTCTCTAATTTTCTCAAGGAATACGACTTGAATTTGACTTTCTTCTCCGCAGATGACATTCGGTGCACTCGAAGAAATCCTCAATTTTCAGCTTTTGGGGGCTCGCCTCGTATTCTCTGGTTTCATGCCTCATTTTATTATTACCCATCTTTATACACAAATGGATAAATTTAGGTGTATTAAAATTTCGCTCAACCATATGTTCGAAAGTATGACGTATGACAGAGAAATAAGCCGACTTTTTGATGTCGCTATAAATCAAGAACACAGTTTATTATCTGCTATGTATACATACGTACCTCGAGGCCCTCTTTGTGTGAAGACTGCGCCGGGGCTTAGCCTAGGTAAACCTTCAAGACTTTATAATAGTTGGTCTTAAAACTGGAGTTTAAGTTGTTGTCTTCAAAGGCCAAGGTACCTATCTCCGACTTGTGTCCCTGCGCAAGCATTCAATCTATGAAAGAGTGGACCTAATCCTTAGTATCAGGGACATCAGTTTTAATTTTACACATGCTTTGAAACCAAAATCCCAAGCTCTGATACGCCAACACTGTTCGTTGCATACAGTTAAAACTGCCTTCTATCTGCGGCATATTGCCATATAGCAGGTAATAAATAAGGGCATTGTATCTCGGTATGCTTTAGCAGGTACCCCATATCGCACTCTTTTTAAAACAATCGTCATTTGGGAAAGTTGATGCTGCCTAAGTCCACGAGACAACCTGTGAAGGTCCTCAAAATTGTAAAGCCAAGAAGCCCGTGACCTTCTCAAACTGAGCGTAAGGCGCAGGATCCCGAGCCTACTGACCAGTGGCGGAAGCGTAAGTTCGCAGCCCACGTGGACACCGACCTCCGGTGAGGAAGTTGAGAAACCGACCCTCAGGGATCCCACTAGATAAATAAGTAAAAAATAAATTTAATAAATAAAAATAAATGAATGAATGAATGAATATTTGTTCATTCATCTATTCATCTAACTTGAACTATTTACATGCATGTATCAAAGCTTCTTTGAGCTGCTCGTACTTCCTCTCTCCTTCCGCATTCGCTGTCTCTTCCTTCCAAAGAAAGATCACCTTTAACTAAAAAGAGGGGAAACTTACAAGTGAAAGCTGAAATCGGAATTTCTTAGTGGGTAGAAGGTAATTAATTTTAGGAAAAGTTATCAAATTCATTCATTAACATTAGTTCTTCTCCAGAGTTCTTCATTCCACTAACGATTTGGTGTGAGTGGATGAATGGATAAGTGAATGAATGAATGAATGAATGAATGAATGAATGAATGAATGAATGAACGAATGAAAGGAAAGGAAAGGAAACTAACAAACAAATTAGCAACAGACCAACTTGCACAAATCAGGAAAAGGCTCTCTCCCTGTGGCCTTCGCTCCAACTCGTTTGTTTGTTTATAGCTGGCGCCCCTGGTCAACTCGATGAACGCCTGCAACGATCTGCCACAGCCAAGTTTCCCCACGAACAGGTTAAGTCTTTGGCCTTTTGCACACACGTCTTTGCTTTTGTTTTTGTTTCTTTGTTGTGATTGATTCTTTGATTGATTCTTTGTCTGTCTGTCATGCCATGCTCCTTCGCGGCGGTGAGTCCTAAGGTATCGGTTAAGAGGGATATAGGACTTCGGGCAGGGGCCCGGGAAAGGCGCGTGCCCAGTCTCCGAGCAAATCCACAACGTGACGAGGAGACCACCTCGAGCAGTGGCAAATCTATATTGCGGACAACCATGCAGCGGCATCGGAGCGACACGGATGACAAACCTACAACGTCGGCGTCGTTGTTGTCTGGGTATTCTTTGTCCCATATGACAACGCCGGAGGAGCGGAGCGCAGCGAAGAGCAGCGGAGTCAAAACCAGCTCCTGCCCGTACAGCTACTTCTACTTCAACAACAGCACCAGCAGCAACAAAATAAGCAAGCATGATCCTGAATGCCAACAGTATTACCTTGATGAGAAAGAGCACGAGCACCGCCGCGGGGAAACTGGCGGCCAAACTATAGCCAAAATAGCCTGTGTGTTGGCAGTGGTCATGTTCCTGGGGCTGGGAATGCCGAGTTTGGTAGATGCCTTTAGAAGGAGTGCTTGGAGAACGCAAAGGAATTCCGCTGGACCAAATTCTATCCTCAGGGCCGTGTGGGATATCGAAGAGGAAGGGTTTGTTCAGATGCGCCCATGGGAGGGCAAATATGAAATTCCGCCGCACATTCCCAATGCAAATATTGAGGATGACGCAGCAAGAGATTCGATGCATCTGCAAGAGAGCATCAAGGACTACGCAACAAGGCATCCGGTTTTCCCAGGCATGTGCAAAGATGCGTATGGTCGTCTAGTAAATGATGCCACCAAACACGTAATCAAAAGTTCTGTAAGAAATTTATACAAACATCCGCAGCCAAACGAAATTGCTGTAGTTTCGCTGTTTGGAGGCGAGCTTCATAACGAGCTGTACAGTCGCACGTTTCGAAATCATAAAGACTATGCTAATCGCCATGGATACAGACATGTGGCTGTCCGTCATGGAGAAATTGGTACCTCCCCAGAGGTCTTCTCCAACCTTCAGTTTCGCTTGAAGGAAGGCTGGGATGAGCGTGGATTTGCCTGGGCTAAGATTCCCCTCATTCAAGCTGTCCTTGCTTCTCCAGAAATTCGTTTAGTTTTCTGGATGGATGCAGATGCTATTTTCACCAATATGGCTGTCAGTCTTGATGTATTCGCAGCTCAGGACAAGGATCTCATCATTGGTGGTGACTGGAATGGGATTAACAGCGGCTCGTTCTTCGTCCGTGACTCCACGTGGTCCAAAGACCTTCTCAATACGGTGTGGGATGTCTTTCCTGCCCCAATCCCTGAGTGGAGTGAACAGAGTGCACTCATTGTTGTTCTCTTTGGCGGTCCTCATATCAAGAGCCTGTATACAGAGGAAAAACGCGCCCTTTTAGCCAAGAGCCAAATGTATTCCCACATGGCACTATCCCACGTCGACAGGCATCAAAAATTAATTCACAAAGAGTATCGCGACAGAACTCTCTTTGTTCCTCATTGTGTTATGTCGGCTCAGCCGTGGACTTTTGTACCGGGAACCTTCATTGTCCATCCTGCTGGTCAAGGTATTGAGGAAAAGCTACAGACGGTTCGAACAATTTTCGAACAACATATTACTTCGGATACTTCCACTCATTGCCGACCTGTGCCGGCTCTATCCTACCGAGTTGGAGCGGAAAAGACTCTGTGCGTTCCAAAACATATGCCTTGGCAATGAGTGATGTTATATTCTAACTCGTCTTTTACTTTATGTAGTCGATGGTGTGCAGCGTAAATCGCAACTTAGTGGCCAATTGTAAATCATCTCTTTTTTCTGTCGCCACTCCGCTGGCGCATCTTAGAAGAAGACATGTTAAATTAAGAAGAATTATCCCTCACCCTGTATCCAAATTTTGCTGTATGTAATTCATATCACACGAATTATAAAAAAAAGAAATCAAATTTTCTGTTTTTTTTTTGTCTTATCAATATCAAATCAATGGAAGAATGTCAAGAGGTGTTGAAGGGTGCAGCGTATTTTGACATTTTTAAAGGTAACTCTAAGTACCTAATGCGAGCCCTGTATTATCCGATTTGCTTGTCTTCTCAAATGCCCCTTCCAAATTTTAGACTAGACACATAAGTACACATGCCATCAAATGTTGGCCCCACGTTCTTCTGTCCATCTATAGTGTTTTATAATTGTATTAAAAAAAATAAAAAAAAATAATTAAATTTAACATTATATATATGTATACATAGGTCTAGTAGAAAAGTTGAATAAAAAATACAGTGCCCAGATCCTATTGCAAAATCATGTCTTGCAGCTTTCCAGTCCTTGCTAGTAGATGTGGCGGTGCGAGCAACCTTTTGCATCAGGTCCTCCTATTGATAGACATGATAGTGTTACCTTTTGAAGATACTAGGGTAATGACTAATTATAGCAAAGCTCAACGGCTCGTAAATTTAGCTAAGCAATTTTCTGAGAACAATGATTAAACACACCCTTCGAGTTCATGAAATCGGCTGACCATCTAGAACTTATGGATGCTACTTTCTGGGGAATTCATTATATTGCTGATTAGATTAGGGGCACGCGTGCACTACTTGGCAGCCAAAATTCCTACAGCAAGGGGAAGAATCGTGGAGCTCCACGGATTCCGTAGTCCCTGCGCCAAATCAAAAAGGGTCCACGCTCAGTGCCTTTCGCCCGAGTGGCATACGTAAACGCTCCTGATTACTCCCGTGCACAGGAGTATATACACAAGGAAAAGACATCATGGCAGACTATGACGGCTTGACGATTCGTCGTTCTGACGCCAAGGATGCGAAAGCTCTTGCGAAGCTTGTTCACGCACAAGAATGGTTTAGCGAGGCAAGTGTTGCCTCGCAGCAATCTGCAGATGTCGCTGATAAGTTCATAAGAGATCTTCTTCCTGGCTCACTACTGTGCGTGACAGTTGAGGACGCACAGGGTGATGTTGTTGCGTTCGCTTCATTTGACGATCGACCTGCACAAGGCTTCTCAAAGGCAGAGGATGCAGTGGCCGCATTGCAGATTTCTGGTGTTGAAACCTCAAACTTGATTTTTCTAACTTGCTGGGGAGCTGCTGATGGTGTTAGTGCAGCAAGCTTCGACCTCGTTATGCGCGCACTCTTTGACACAATGCCACGGACTGACTTTGTAATGCTCATGTGCCACCCAAAGAGCCGCCACAAAGATCTCTACAACGATTTATACTTCGACGACATTGGGGCTTATTGCGATCCTGCAGCTACAGAGAATCTGAATGAAACCCCTTGGCTTGTTATGTGTTGTCGAAGAACTAGCTGGAGGCTGAATCTTGACACT
This sequence comes from Schizochytrium sp. TIO01, assembly GCA_004764695.1. Classification (NCBI taxonomy): domain Eukaryota; class Bigyra; order Thraustochytrida; family Thraustochytriidae; genus Schizochytrium; species Schizochytrium sp. TIO01. The sequence goes on along the minus strand of SMSO01000025.1, from coordinate 2,809,838 downwards.
CGCCCGGCACAGGTCGAAGATTATGACGACCTTGTCAAGATCTTCGACTCTCAGAGCCAGGTACTGACTAAGACGTTTGGCGAATTCTTCCTTGCTGAACTAATCGAAGCTCAAGATGAAAACAACCGTGCCGTCGCTGCTACTTTACGCGGACGCGCAGTTGGCATGATGTGTCTCACAACACAAATCGACGTAAGTCTTTTGCAAAATAACTTTGAGCTTGAAGCGTTTGATAATCTTGTCCCGTCAAGTGAGATCACATCCGAGTCCGATATTATGGAGAGCAAATTTGCAGAGGAAAAGGCTGCCGGAAACGTCTTTGCAATTTCTGTTTTCTGTATTTCAGAAGAACACCGTTCACGAACTCGTGACGTTCTAATATCAGCGTTTGAGTCGTTTCCAGGGCGGGAGTACTGTGTCCTTACTCTTCCCAGCGAGGTTTATGAAAGCGCTTTATTGCCTTACTTTACTGTCATCGCTCCACGTGAGGGATCTACGCTTTCCCATAGTCTTTATTTGTTGCACAGAGATGCGCTCAGAGTACTCAAGGCAGGGGACTTCTCGATCGGCGAGGAGTCAAAATTCTCTGAAGAGAAGCTATCTGAGCCTCGCCCTCGATGGGTTGGAGGTAGCCAGCTCACAGTACGCCGCTCTGATCACAGTGATGAAGACTTGGCAGCTATAGTAGACCTTCTTGATGGTTTGGATACGCTCGATGATGTTCAAGCCCAAGTTGTCAATAAGGGAAACTCGACTCTGCTAGTTGAAGTCCTTGGCCAACTTATCGGATTGGTAGTCATTTGCCCCGAGATTAGCAAGGACGACCTCATTAAACTCGGCCATAAGTTTCATATGGAAACTGTGCAAGGTGTGCCCTCTATCGCAGCGATGAGAGAGAGTCTAAAGTTTGGCGTAGTGCTACAGGTCTCCCTTCTTCCTATTTTTAACCAGTTTGCGCGGCTCATCCTTCAAGAGGTAATGCGTTTGACAGCGCTTGATGGTCTTGTCTATAAGCTTTTCCCTGGTGACCTACCCCCAGTTGCTGTTGTGCAAGAAATGGCACCGATTCGTCCTCGGCGTACTTTTCACTTGCAGCGGGCAATGAAATTACGGCATATTCACGAAGCACCGGAGAAGGACACACGTTTTTCTCTGTTTATGCTTTCACGTGCTGCCCTATCCGAGCCACGTCTTACTCTTAATGCTCGAATCGTGGTTATTGGTGCCTCTACAGCAGGTCTATCTGTTTTAGAGGAACTTTTGACCCTCCCGCATGCATATTTCCCCAAACTTACGCTAGTGGCACCCGGGGGTGTAGCTGATGAACGCTTCGATGGCGTACGTTCTCTCTGCACTCAGGGAACAAGTGCACCAGGAGGCTATGACTCGCGTCTCTTGGATCGCCTTGGACTGCGAGACAGGATTACAATTGTAGAAGATCGGATGCTGTTCATTGAGCGCGATCCCCAGGCGGTGGTTCTCGCTGACGGCTCCTTGCTTCCCTATGACTTTCTTGTTCTTGCTACAGGCCTGCAAGACACAACTCTGCATCGTTTGTGTGATATCAAACATAGTGATCTTGTTGAATCCAAATCTTTAGCGGAGTCTGCATACTCTATCGGTGGCAACCCTCGGGAGGCAGTGATGCTTCGACGTGCAATTGAGAACAAACACGCAAAAATTAAGTCTCCTACAATTGTCTATGGTGATACCCTGGAAGCATATGCAGCCGTGCAAGCCTTGATGACCTGGGGATTGCCAGGGCCATGCATCACTTTAGTCCAGCCACCTGCTCGATCTGACTCTACTGATCAGACTTTTGCTCGCGATGTGTGGGTGTCTGAACGAGTAACAAAGGATATTAAAGACGCTGGCGTTCAGATCCTTTCGGGGTATAAACTCACTGGAGTCACCCGTGACCCGGGCACAGGCGCAGTGTCTCAGGCCACCTTCTTAAAGGCAGCTGACCCTAGTAACGATATTTCTGGAGGGGAAAAAAGTGCAGGCCCATCTGCAAACTCCGAAGAATCGAAGGAATCTTCACACGAAGATAATTATCAAGAATATGACGACCTTGACTATAATGGCGAAGAGAAGGCAGAACAATCAAAGCCCCTTGTAAGCCACTCATCAACAGAAGAAGATCTGTTGGAGCAAATTAACTGTCGTTTGCTCATCGCAGCAGATCGCCGAAATGTTGACCCAGATGTATTTGCATCCGTTAACGACACAGGGCTTGTGTATGATGGTCGCATGGTAGTGAACAGCTCTTTTCAAACTATTGATCCACGCATTCTGGGTTGTGGAACTAATACGAAGTTTTCTAGAAGATACCGGGCTCCCTTAGTCATGGAGCACCACAGTTCGCGCGAGGTTGGCGCTCGTGTTGCCGCAAGCCTTTTGAGCTTTGTAGATCCTCTTCAACAGCCTGGGCAGAATGGAGGCTCCTATAACTTGACTGATTCTTTGTCAGATTCCTTGCCGGCTTGGTCAATGCCAAACATTCTTGCGCACAATGTTGAGCTTCCGGGCCAAGTGACTTATTTCCATGCTTGCACGCCGGGCTGGGATGGCTCTGAGCGCCACACTGTCTATGAGACAAAGACGGAGGACAACTTTTGTCGCCTTGAAATAACCTTTGCTGGGTTCATTGCGAGTGTCTCGTACGCATTTACCGATGATGTTGTACGCGCGAAAGCGACTAAGCTCGGGTTAGAAGCCAATCTGTCGGAATCTCGCATGCGTGCTCTAAAGAACCGAGTGACGCCGGTAGATCAGCTCGTTGGGTTGCACATTTCCTACCTCAATGGCATAGAGGAACAGCTTTCTCAGGGCAGAGTAACTGATTTGCTCGACTTCCTCTCACAAGATTGGGCGTCTGCGCTTTACCATGATCGTTTTGGAAGCTTTTGCAGGGATTTACAAGGTCTATTTGCTAGCTCTTCTGATGTATCTTTGCAAGATGTTGTCACAAAACTTACCGATGCATATGGTGCCGAAAATGCTGAAGATCTTGACATTGCAGTTGCAAGAGGGCAACTAGTTGGTCATTCAGGGCAGTGCTTGCCTGGCTTGACAAAGAAATCTATTCAAGCTCGGGTTGTCAGTTTTCTTCATGATAACGCTGACCTTCTTGATATGTATGCATTGCCTGCACTACGACGGTCTGCATCGGTAGCAAATAAGAAGTGATTAATTTCCCTAGGCTTATTAATCGAACATGAACTATCCCAAACAATATTCAACCTATATTCTTCTTAATATATATTTTTTGCAACATGCTTTAGGTTTACAATATAGTGTGCGTCTCATTATACACGAAGAAGGATACAACTACAAATAAACAGTGTAATAGTTAGAGGAGACAACAAAGAGAAGAAATGTGAGAAAAAATACTTATATTCATATGCCCTTGACTTCCTTCCACTTGCAACGGTAGAAACAAACAGCAACATATCGTGCGCCTTTAGTGATAGGTAGACCATGATGCCAGACTAAAGCGTCCATACAGCAAATGTCACCTGGCTGCAAAACATATGTGTGCTCAGGTCTTTCGCCATCTGCTCCTTTAGGACCATCCCAAATTTTGATTCCTGGCCAGTCATGAGGGTCATCTGTAGGCAGAGCAAGGATGAGGCTTCCATCAGCCTTGGCACTGTCGACATGCTTGCCGAACTCTTCCTTTCCTTTGACAGGAATATACTTTGTAATGAAACTATTAAGTGCAAAAACCTCAGCGTCCTTCAGCCCATGAAGGTCCTCATACCACTTCTTGAAGCGAAGGCGGCACTGCTCTAATGCAGGTTTCATTGCATCGCGCAACGCCTCAGTGACGGGAACTTGCGGGCTCCAATGTTCATGGCACTCCATGTAACATGACTGAGTCCAATTTTTATATCTACTGTATTCTTGCAATTGCTGCTCATGGTAATACTTTTTCACTCCTTCGAAAGCCTGGGTAATTTCATCCTGAGGAATCACATCACGAATGCATGCATGCCGCATTCGGTCCTGAGGAGGAGCCACTTTCCGACGCAGAAGAGCGCCAAGATGCACCACTTCAGCCTCAAAACCAATAGCTTGTACAGCTGTGACAAGATCTTTGTCCTTGACTCCATCCTCAACCAGGATGTTAGCCGTACCGGCTTGAGCAGATGCCATAGCCTCTTGAACACCTGTCACAGCCTTGAGTGCCTTAATGACATTGGCCCCACAATTTTTATCGCACATCATTCCAGTGACCCGAAGTTTGACACGGCGGATTTTATTCTCTGGCTCTGTGACTTTGGCGGACAAGCCCAAGGATTTGAGCTTTGCGATTAAATCATCTTCCTTCACGGACGCATCTGCCAAAGTTACTACACGCTTGAGCTTCGTGTTAACAGTGACCTTCTGGACGCCTGAAATACTTTGAAGTGCTGATTTAATGTCGCTATCACAATTTACTTTGGCAGCCATACCTGTTACATAGAGCTCCACGGTGTGCATGCTTTTACGCAGCTTTTGCTGTCGCACAACTGCACGTTGCCTCGCCACTACGGCGGCAACCACACCAACAGTAGCTATTGTCTTCATATAGATATCCATCTTGAGCTGGGGTGATTCTCTAGCCCCTTATTTGAAGGTTCCACAGATTTTGGTCTTGGTTTTGCAAGGGGTTCAAATTAAAACGGGCGAAACACGGAAATCTAGCTTCGGTCAGCCAAATATCTTATCACGCAGACGTCCGAGTTTATACAATATTCTCCACGTGTATGAGATGGCAGTGTTGCCTTTAAGTCTTCGTTCTATGCTGGGCCGTTCGCTTTGAATATCGCCGCTGCTCTTGTTTCCCTCGGCGGACAGCTACAAATAGATTTGTTCGCACCCAGCAAGATCTCAAACTCGGCTGTCACTACTCTGCCCAAGTTAGAAGGGGAGTACTTCTTGAAGCAAGAAACCAGGTCTACCTTACGCTGTTACTCGCCCCTGATTTAGCGACCTCGAGTTGGTGAACAGATTGATCTTTCGAGGTCTGACTTTAATGTGCACAAAAGTTTTTGCTCAAATGTTTTGGTTATTTTAAGAAAATGTTATCATAGCTCCTGCCTAGAACGTGTTAGCTGGGTGCTAAGCAATGAATGACATGTCACTTCGTTGTACAATTGGGACGAACGTTGAAAGAGAGAACTTCGCTCGATCTGTAAGGTGAAGGTCGTATATGGCTTCTTGGCATATTTGGGAAGCTATACAGGTCTCCACGGGCCAAGAGAAGGCGAACGATTAAGGGAAAGTTCATCTCAGTATTCTCACAAAGCAAGTGGAGCGAGCTACTTTCTGCCATTATAATGGGTTCAGAAATGAAGAACATGGCCACGATCATTACAAATAGACCAACACACAGCATTCGGCACACAGCACGAAGGAAATTGGCCATGTTTCGCTCCATAACGCTTCGCTTTCAAGACAATCTTCGCCTTATACTCTGCTAGTTTTCTCTTCCCCTTCTACACTATCTTGATGAGCCTTACATGCCTTCGTCTCGCCATGCCAACTACTTAAGTTGTTCGCTCCGCCGTCATGTGGACATTACATCCCACGTCGCTCTCGATAACTAGCCGCCAAGCATTTAAAAGACCCTCCTCATAAGCAGTGGAGCCACAATTGTGGAGGCCTCGCGGCAGCCAGTTATTGTAGCAAGGACGGTCTTCTGCACACAAATGAATTATAGGTTATTTAATTCACTTTAATATTCTGTATAACTCACTTATTCAAGAAATAGTCTACTTGCATATCGCAGGGCCCACAGTGCGGAATCGAGGCGCAATTCCACTGGCGCAGAGAGAATTGCGAAGTCAGTCGAGCGCAGACATCTTTCGCTGGCGTGGCGCAGAGCTGTAACGAGGACAGCTTGTTGCAACTCACGTACCTTCGACAGTAGCAATGGCGAAGAAGCAGAAGGGCGGCGCTCGTGGCGTTCGCAAGAACGCAGAGCCTGAAGACGCACCCGGCTTCGTGGACCCGGAAGCCGCTGATGTGGAGCAGGACCTGGCGCTCGGCGAGGGCGGCAAGGCCGTCTTGGACCAGATTGCAAATATGCAGAAGGCCATGAAGAAACAGAAGAAGAAGGCGAAGGGTGGTAAATTTTCTGCAAAGGATGAAGTCGATGATGCCGGAGCTCCTCAAGATGACGAGGAGTACGACTCTGAAGAAGAGGTCCTGCGCCGCATCAAGGCTGAGAGAGCTGCTCTCAAGAAGGACGTCGTCGAAGGCGAGGAAGACGAAGAGGATGAGGAAAACGATGTGGACGAGGACGAAGACGAGGACGAGGACGAGGATGAGGCTCAATTGAGGCGCGATGAGGCTGTCCTCCAGCGCCTTGAGGATTTCAAGCTCAAGCTTCCATTCGTTGAGACTCTCGCTGTGGTTGCTGAGAACCCGAGTGCCTTCGATGACGTGGACGATGATTTGAAGCGCGAGGTTGAGTTCTATAATCAGGCTCTGGCTGCAGTGAAAATTGGACGTGCTCGCCTCGATGAGGAGCAGATTCCGCACATGCGCCCAATTGACTACTTTGCGGAGATGATCAAGAGCGATGAGCACATGGCACGCGTGAAGCAGAACCTTCTCTTTGAGAAGAAGAAGATCGAGGCATTCGAGCAGCGTAAGCAGCAGCAGGAATACAAAAAGTACGCCAAGAAGGTTCAGGCAGAGAAGCAGAAGGAGAAGTCTGCCTGGAAGAAACGCGAGAAGGAGCTCGCTACCGAGTTCAAGGCCAAGGGATCCAGTGAAGGAGCTCTGGCCTCTGCACAGCGTGCTTCCAGGAAACGTGGAAACGACGACAGATCCGACAGACGCCCCAACAAACGCCGCCAGATCAAGAATGAGAAGTACGGACATGGTGGCCGCTCCCAGCGCAAGAACGATGCCGAGAGCGTCGGGTCCATCTTTAGACAAGAGAAGAAATCGCGCCCCGGCAAGTCTCGCAGGTCGAGGTAAAGCACTAGGCTGTAAAACACTCAATACCAACGGCACTCGAAATATTTACACAAAGTGCAACTACGGCAACGATTTGGCGACCTGGTCTTCACAACCTCTTAAACTATGCTGTGGCAGGTTGTCATCGTCTCCGGCAAGGAGAAGGACTTCTAAAACTTTGAGCACAACCAGGACTAATTAAACTCTTTATTTTTGCAGAAAAATCTATAATTTGCAAAAGTCAAAATATGACGAAGATTCAAGAGGCACGCGATGACTGGTATCTCAGTCTTGTCATCTCTCATTTTCTTCCTTTCAAATGGCCGCCCTTCTTTGGGCTTCTCTTTCGTCTCTTTCGTTTATCTTTTTACGTTGATGGCCACGACAACTTTCCTTTCCTACCTCTCTTTTAGACCAACAGCAACTCCTACAATTCCTGCTGCTCTAGCCAGCACAGCAGCAGCAGAAACGACATTTAAAACGACAACAAAAATAACATCAGCATCTAGGCCTACTATAAAAACTAATCCAATGAATCTGTGTGGTGACGCTGTGCATCATCCGTGTCTTCAAGAAGGGGGGTTTCTGCTGTTGCTGCAGCACGAGCCCCGGTACTTGTTCCTTGATCTAAATAACCTTGATGATGGTGGTGGTTTTCCTCAGACCCTTCTGTATGTGCATCAAGATCCGCATCATGACCATTAGAGGATCGCTGACGAAGCGGGAAAGCCCCTTCAACAGGATGCGAAAGCGGCGATGTCCACCCGTACTGTTTTAATGACACTAATACGCATACGAAGTAGTAAAAAGCGATTGCAGACATAAGTGCCTCCACCATGAGTGGATAAGCGCCAAGTTCCAATGGCAAAAATTTGATGTCACGGTAGACAAGGTAACTCTTTCCAGCTAGTTTTTCGATACAAATCATCACAAAAAGATACAATTCACACAGGTACGCAACCCACATCCAGCGGGAGCTATGCAGAACAATTCGGTTCATAGCCCATTCCAAGAGCATCAGTCCTGCATTGAGTGAGGCAAAGGTTCTGCGCATCGATTTTTCATGGCTCGGAAATGTGTATGTTTTGCTTCTGTCAAGAATTGACCAGTATGTGACACAGAGAAACAATGCCATAGGAAAGGCAACCTCATACAAGCAGACCATGACTACCTCATATCGGGCAATGGAGCCATCCGGTTGGGGAGATTTGATTGATACAAATGTCGCAAATAGAAAATAAAGGGTATACAATGCAAAGCTGTACGGCTCTAGGTACTGCAGGTCATCGCAGCACACTCCATCCTTGAAATAAATAACCCACATCGCTGTTATCGCCAACCATATACAAATAAGTTTTCGTTAGTTTTTTTTTTCAATCTTCACCAAAAAAAGCTAACGCACTGTCTTAATGCTATTCTTGAATTCACTTTAAATTTTTGGTGTGTTACTTACCGATACAGTAGCATAGCGCGCCAAGGCGGTAAAGCCCGAGTGAAAACCTTGAAATCACGCCAACATGTGAACCATGGCGCAGATCTAAGGGTGAGAGCGTATTCCAGAAGTTACGTTCTAGCACTTCCTGTTTCTTCCGTGCCATGAGATTTTCCACATTTGCGTCTTCAGGCTCTACAAAGAAATTTTCATCTCTGCCAAGGGCTGCAGCAGCTGCAGCCGCTGCTTTTGCATCTGCAGCATGAGGGTCCACTGAAGCTCTTGGTGCGCCTCTGGAAGCAATATGGCGGTGGTATGCTGCAGTGAGGATCATGAAGAGCGCCAGCACCCCCAGAAGTTCTCCTGCAGCATCTTTGTCCTCGAGGGCTCCTGAGGGGTCGAACTTATCGCCCAACATGCTTGTCAGGAATCGCCTCATCTTAGTCAAATAACCAACCTAAGCACGCACGATAAATAGTAGACCACACTAACTAAGGAGCGGCAGTTTCTCAGAACGCCTCGCGTGGACTTTGCGAGGCAGAGCTCGCTTCGCCACACCGAATCAGCGCCGCCCCACCGGCAAGATCAATTGCGCCAAAGATCAAACGGGGATTGTCCAGGTGCCGTTTATCCCAACTTATATCCATGATCTACTACTAGTAGCACCTACCGTCCACTTAGCACTCTGATAATACTTTCGAAGAAAAGGAGGAATTTAGAGAAGTTCTGTCATCATTTAGTCTAATCCATGCGCGAATAACTCGTGGAGTCGCAACTTTCAAAATATCACAAACTTCAAGTTGTGCCGCTCGAGATGTGTACCTACCTCCCCTTTTTTACAAATCGCCACCTCAATCAATGTATAGTAAGTGGTTTAGTAATGTGTAGGTATTTGTAGAATGAGCAAATGCGCTATGAAAGTTGCATATATGACAAAGTACAGCAAATCAAATAAGGATGAGGTAACTTATTGTAAATGCGCTTTTTATATTCATAGGTTTACGGGTGCTCTTTATGTTCTTTTGGATTCAGTAACGAGACTCAGAAGATTGTTCGAGAAATGGAATTCACACACTTGCTTGCTCTCGCCTAAATGTACGAGTAAGCTCTACTACAGTATTTTATCCAGGTTGCCTGATGAAGGCATCGTTTTCTCTGCGCACAGCAATTGTTATTATTCCCCTTGATCAATAGTAAAAGTCAATTATTGCGCACCGCCCGAGAATGAGGACAAGTTGGTCCCGATGCAGGATTTTTTAAGATCCCACTATCAGCTTCGTTCCATGGTTCAGGTTCTCTAGCCGGCTATTGAGTGGGAGCTGAAGAATAAGCTCAAAAGATCGTCAAATGAAACATGGCCACTCTGACATCGTAGCTCCAGTCGAAGATCTATCAAGGTTATCAGCTTACACACAGATAATTCAAGGGCTTTTGCAAACGCATTAGGGTTTCACACTGATGGGCTTGAGCTAACTTTCAAGCTGCCAAGAAGACTGTGCGAGTCCGCAGCTAGCACACATTAAATGAAGGACTTGCCTGCCTCTTTGAGGTGCTCAGGCTGGCAGGCACAACTGCCGAGAGGATGAGACATCTTGAACCCAGAACTGAAAGTTAGTCTTCACAGCCTCCTCCTGCTTTGATCCGAGGTCTCCATACCAGCTTCAAAGACACTCCAGAAGAGCAAACGGTGCATTGCATCCCACATTTACAATACTCAGCTCTCTTCGTGCGGCCCTCGCCAGCGTCTATCACCACATTTACGTGCTCCGGATTCCCCCTCCTGAGCGTTAAACATTAATGAACTCTCTCTTTCTCAAGAACAAAATGAAAGCCCATTGATCCAAGAGTAAACTTATATTTAACCTACTTTGGTGAAGTTAGTTATGTGCGAAAAGAGATCCTCAAAGAGAAGGACTCACAACATCAAAAAATCTTTCTGCTCTTTATCCTCGCACACAGGGCGCTTCTATTACCGGACCAAAACTCTTTATAATATACAAACATTTATTTTACGCGGTGTCTGGTAATACATTACTGGAAGTCTCGATTCCTCGTCTTTCTAGTTTCTTTCTTCGTCTTTATCGTTCTCTCGATTAATTGATGTGATGACGAAGTTATGAACCCATTCTCACTGCAATATAACCTTCGCTCTCTGTACCTACGCTTTACTGCGCGTATCTTGACTGCTCAAGGTATCGTCTTTGCTCTCTCCGAGCACTTGGTATTCATTAACGTTGACAGTTTTCTTCGGTCTGATCGATTGAGAGTCGTCACAATGATTTTGGTTGTTTTTTAGTGTTTATTTGTGAAATAGTTTCTTTAATTTATAAAACAACTTTTTAATATCACAGTATTATGATGATAAGCCTTATTTTGAATAGAATAGAAGAAAGAAATAAGAAAGAAATCGTAAGAAATGATCGCGATTGAAGATAAAATAAAATAAAATACCCTTTCATTCGTTCGCAAATGATGACAGTCAAAAATGGGTTACAATCGCCAATGCAATCAATCTCATTTCCTTCCTTGGCGCCTCACGTTGGGCCTTGGGCGCCTCGCCTGATGTCCGTGCCGCGCGAGGGAACTCCGCGCATGCGCTGCTTGCCGCGTTTGCCTGCTCTGTGAAAGGAACGGCAGCAGCGTATTGTAAGGCAGTATTTGTTCTTTGCTTTCTCTCATTCTGCTTCAAAGAACCGAAAGAAAAGAATGCGAACTCCTGAAGAGGCAGGCAGGCAGGCCCCCGCCAACGCCAACCAAAGCGGCGCAGGCCTCCAGGCCCTTACGCAGTTCTGGGCTGTCCCAACGGCGGTTTCCAGAGCCCCTCGAAGCCCAATGCAATGAATGCTTGTGAACATCGATTTGCGTGAAGACTTCCGCACATTACATTTATTCATTTTGACTCTAAAATTCAAGAAAGAAGAAGAAGGAAATTAATACGAAGAAAGAGAAATACGTATATGGTATTATGTATATATATTTATTTATTTATTTTTAATTAAAAAAAGATAGCGATTGAGCAGTAGTAGTAATAGTAGTATTGTTGCTAGTAGTAGTAGTAGCAGAATCCTTATCAATTAGAGTGATAATTATGAAAAGTTGTTCTTTTATAGTACGTATTATGTGAATAAAGATTGATGAGAGAGATGAAAATTGATGTAAAAGGAAGTCAGAAAGTCGAAGAAATCAAGCAAGAAGACAAGAAGCACCTTCATCGCAGTTCCTCTTCCTGCGGTGCCTTATCGTGGACCTACGTGGCTTACCTGATCTTTGCCTCCTACGTCTTCTGCTTCCTTTCCGCCTTTCCCTGCGGCTGCAACTTCACTCGGTTTCCCTGCATTCCTAGTCGTTCTGTCTCATCGCTGCATCGCTTCGTGCCGCCATGTTCTCCGCTGCCGCTTCTCGCTTCTCGGCGTCTTCGATGATTGCCCTCCGTAGCGTCGCCCCCGTCACTTCCTCCTCTGCCGCCTGTGTATCTCGTTCTCTGCCCAGCGCCATTGTCGCTCGCGGCATGAGCTCTAGCGCCTTTTCGAACGACATGCATGGCACTACGATTCTCTCCGTTCGCCGTGGTGGCAAGGTGGTAGTGATCGGAGACGGCCAGATCTCTCAGGGCAACTCCGTTGTCAAGGGTAACGCAATCAAGGTTCGTCGTTTGGGGTCCTCCAAGGGATCCTCCGACAACGATAATGTCGTGCTCGCTGGCTTCGCTGGTGCCACAGCCGATGCTCTTACACTGCTTGATCGCCTCGAGAAGAAGCTCGAGCAGTACCCTGGCCAGCTGACCCGTTCTTGTGTAGAGCTTGCCAAGCTCTGGCGCACGGACAAGTACTTGCGCCGCTTGGAGGCAATCATGATTGTGGTGGACAAGGACGTCTCTCTCACGCTCACTGGTAATGGTGATGTTCTGCACTCTCCGGACGGCGTCATTGCTGTTGGATCTGGCGGTCTCTTTGCGCTCTCTGCTGCACGCGCTCTTTCTGGCCTTGACGCGCCGGAACTCACTGCGGAGGAAATTGCGAAGCGTTCTATGAACGTTGCCTCGGAGCTGTGCGTCTTCACCAACAGCAACTACACCATGGAGGTCATCGAGGGTGCTAGCGAGAGCGACCCCACCAAGTAAAGATCACAGACCAAGTAAAGATAGATCGCCGATGGAGACTGGCCGACCATCATGCCCTACAATAACGTACCTACCTACATACAAAACCAAACTAGAAATTTGATATGCTGACCTAATGTGATTGATTCATTGTTTCATGAAGTCAAAATTGATTCGCTCATTGGACTGATGAGACTCACGCCTTGGGTGACCATGTCTCCGACTTCGTTTTTGTTACGTGTCTCACTGGACCTTTGCATTGACAATGTACAACAGTAGAGAAAAGATTATGCATGCATGCCTGCTTTTTTTGCCAGGACGCCAGGATTTGCCACAGTGCAAGTGGTTTTTGTTTTTACAAGAGCGCGAGCACGTGTCGCTTGCTTACTCAGGAAGTGGTCCAATGCGTTTTGATTTATTAGTTGCATAACTTTAGTTCATGACAAATCAAGGATGATGCCATAGGGCAACCTTTAAAAGCTAATAAAATTCATGGTATTAGTTGCCTATGTAGAGGGGGATGAACTCTAGACCGATTTCCGAAAAGTTATATTTCATATGTTCCTCTCATATATCTTGCTCTCCATATTCTCATCTCACGTCACATTAAACGAGAATAAAAAAAACAAAAGCTAAATCTGCCACTCCCTCTAAGCAACCGAGTAAGTGGCAAATTATTATCTCGTCTTTAAGTCTAAACGAGAATCTTGAGCTCCGTTCGGACAAGTTAATTGAGCCGGTTTGGGAGGGATTTTTACGCATTAATTAATTTCAACTGTAATCTCAAAGGGCATAGCTCATTCATGCTTTCATTATTGAGATTATCTATTCTCTTGTTCTTGCAAAAAGAACACACACATTCATATTCATATGCAAAAATGCATGCATAAAAACAAATTTAAACAGGATGTTGAGGCGTTTGCTTCAAATGATTTTACTCTTGGTCAATGCTGCGAGATTTTGCGCCAGATTGGCTATCATTGGAATCGTTGGTTTGCTGAGTTGATGCAGGCTTACTACTAGGCAATGCCAAAGACTCAGAAGCGTTTCCAATTTGCGGGATCTGAACAGCTGCTGGCGCAGTCAGAGGAGAGGATATGCCTCCACCAGCAACCGCAGATTTCGAACCAAGCGGGGTATCTTTCTTCGCAGTAAGAGGTGAGCAGTTATTTGGAGTTCCCGCTGCCGCTGCAGCCTGCTGCTTGGCAGCAGTCACAGCATCAACACGTCGCTCCATCATTTGTTGAAGAGGCTCAGGGCGAAGCTGTCTTGTTGGCAATGACAATGGACGCATGTCAGGCCTCTCTCTGGACATACTCACAGCTGCGGACGTTGTGTCCAGACGCAGATTAAAATTGGGCAAGGGTACAACCATATCCCCGCCATCGCTTGCTACACTTGTGCTGCCACCTGTTTCATTGCGCCAGAGGCGTTGAGACTCCAACGGTGGAGGTGGCTGAGCGGTAAACTCACCTGTGTCGCCAAATATTTTCGCAGGATCATCTGTGCTGAGAGAAGCAGCAAGGCTGCGAACATCCCCGCTTGCTACAGTCCCACCACTTGCTAGACGGGTGTGCACCACGTTGGAGGCATTTCCGGCAGCCTTTCCAAAAGGCGATGGTGTTGTCCATGACTTGCTCCGAACAAGAGGGGTAATACCAACCGAAAGGTCAACTTCAGTGACTGCAGCGTCGACCTCATCCTGGGTTGGTACAATGAAGTCACGGTAAGCCTGAGAAAGTTGAGCAAGTTTTGCACCTTGGCGAATCCATTCGCTCGTTTTAATACCAGGAATATCGAGGCGCTCATAGGATCGTTTGGCCAGCATACGCTCTAACAGCTGCAGAGCCTCAGAACTAACCCTGTCCACGTGTTCCTCTGGGTATGTGAGTGGCATGGTCCGGATCATGTAGAAGATTTCTTCACGGGTATCAGCGAGGAAGGGAACACGACCAAATAGTAGCATATAAAGGGTGATACCTGCGGCCCAGAGATCTGCAAGCTTGCCTTTGTACTGTACATCATTAAAATTGTCAAAATTGCAAGCTTCCGGGGGGAAGAACGCATAGGTACCGATTGGAGGGGAATTCATGTTGTCATCATGTTGGACTTTGTTCATGCCATTTGGGGTGGGTGGGTATAAAATTCCTTTTAAGCGACGAGCTTCTTCAGAGTCTGGATTGAGTTTTTCCGCTGCGGCTGCTGCACGAGGCGTAATAAAGGGTACTGCACCCATGCGCGGTGTCTTTGTTTGAGAAAGGAGGGCAAGCACCCTACTAGACTCGCCTGCACGCACCTTTGCGTCACCATTCATTCCACTGCGCCGATTATGACGGGAAAGTTCATCGCCTTCGTCATCGCTTTCAAATCTCTCCGCCCCGTTCTCCTCTTCATCATCGAGTATTTCATCGTGCAAATGAAACGGCAATGACGGGGATTCAAGATTTTGCGTCGCCAAGGTGAGCTTAGGAAGTTCCACATCAAGGTGCAGGTCTTCTCCCTCGAAGTCTAGAGCCGCTTGGTCTACTTCGTCATTGCCAATGTTTCTATCAATTGAGGCTCGATGGTTGCCGACCGTATGATTCAACTTGGGAGGAGGAGGAGGTTCAGGGAAAGAAGTGGATACGTTTTCGCCATGCACCTGTGCAGTGTTAGCTGGAGCAAAACCAGAAATGGTTTTACTGTTTCCCGAAGGTGGATTATAACTTGAACTACGATCAAGGTCTGTGTCAGGAGCCCGATTGAGAAGTGATATCCCAGCATTGTAATTTTCCAAACCAAGCGCCAGCGAAACATCTTCGTTAGGTAGCACTTGGACAACATATCCGTCACTCATGGAGCCTCCATCTGAGTTATCATCATCCGAATCATTAGAGCTATCGCTCATCTCATCCTCAAGCTCAACAGGTTCGCAGATGGCTGACACACCAAAATCATTGATCTTTAGTAGGCCTGTTTGTGTAACCAGCAGATTGGAAGGCTTAATATCCCTGTGCACAATTCCATGAAAGTGCAGATATTCAAGGCCCTTGATGAGCTGTCCAAATAGGTCTCTCGCACGCGCCTCTTCGAGCGGCTTATTCCCTTCCAGCTGGTCTCCCATGAGCGGCCCTCCGTTCACATATTGCATTACCAGAAATATTCTGTTATGCTGCGGAAGGTCCAAAATCTCGTGCAGCTGCACAATGTTCGGATGTTGCAGCTTCTTCATAATTGCAATCTCCCTAGCAATTGGAGCTGCTGCATTGGCCACCGGGCCGCTGCTGCGAGCCCTTCCCCTCCGTAAGGTGAGCCTCTTGCGAATGATCTTCACCGCCCATTGATTGTTCTCCGCGTCTACAGCAAGTCGAACTTGAGCTTGGGAACCTTGACCCAAGATCTTTGTTAAAGTATATTGATTGATCACGAGCTCACCACTTTCAGGAGCGCCTTCGAGTCCAAGGTCCACGCCGAGCGCTGCCAAAACGTGCCTTTTTGAGCCTGAAATAGCCTCTACGCCGGCCCTGTTCCCGGAAATGCTCGTGCTGTTGGCAGAGTGGGTGGCGCCTCCAGAGTTCCCAAGGATCGTAGGATTCACAAACGGGGATGTGGAGTTAGAGTTGGAGCTGGGTGCGCCTTGAATAATCCCATGAGGGTGCTGTTGAGGGCCACTGAGCGCGTTTGAGCGCGGCTGCGGCGCAGGAGAGGAATTCTCCCGCGGGGCAGAGGAGGCACAACCCATCTGGAGGAGTAGGTCGAGGGCGCAGGTGCCTCGCGTCCTTACGCGGACATCCCGATGGAAGAGGAGGTCTGAATTGAGATTTGGTGAAAAGACCAAGTCGAATCGAGTGACTCCTTCCTTGACCTTTCAAGCCGCTTCTTCATATTCTGCATTATCGGACACTCTGCAAGTATAATATAGAGCCTATTTACAGTAGAGAATATAAAATACTATGAAACATATATCTGCACTTCAATAGAGCAAACCTCCTCGATGGAAAATGTAATAAGGCACAACCAAGATTATCATTTACGAATGATTGTGCCTTTCGCTACGACAGACAGAATCTCAGATGTTTGACGACTTATGAAGAGGATTCGATTCTTGCTTTCGTTATTTCAAACGCAGAAGTCGACTGGCGATATGCTATTGACGTTCAAGTTCGTGCACCATCGGTTTCAATTTCTTCATACCAATGCGTTCGAGCTTAGGGAGGCGAGAATTCGATGCCACTATATTGATTGGTTCTTGCAATGGACGGTGCTGTATTCTCCTTGATAGATGTCACTTGTAGTCCATCAAACAGCTCCACTACAATTTGTTCTGTACAAGAGGCGTTTGACTTTCTGCCTGGTTTGAGGAATCTTAACAAGGTTTAGGTTTCTCACACGGGTTGTGTACCGGGATTGGAACTAAAGAGAATGCCATGCAGCGCTGACTTGTTGACTTGTTTGCTTGTTTTTGTTAACCAAGTGGCCCTCATGGACTCTGCATTGCATACGACGATAGCTGATGATATTAAACAAACAAAGCCCATTCGTCAATGATCGAAGCCAAGGCACCATTTGTACAGAGTGACAACCGCACTGTCTGAAGATATAAGAAGGAGGCTAAAGTGGTGTTTCGTTTGTTTAAAATAGTAAAATGGATCTGAGCTTGTGCGCTTTGCGAGAGATAAATTGTGACGATTGAGCTTGATAAAGGCTAGAGCGAATGCCGATTGTAGTAAAAAGTCTGGTTTGTTCATGCTGCGGTTTTATAGTAACTTCAGAGTTGAGATAAATGTGGAGGATGAGGTTCCTACTGAATAATATCGGCATCTTTGCGTCTGCTAGCAGGGCGTGTGCGTCTTGTTGTTCTGCTCCCATGAAGAGTCTCGCATAATTCCGAATCGAAAGGTCCCACTTGGGTAGAAGACTTTGGTTCTAGGTCAAAAGCGAAGTGCAAAAGCCCCACAATGGAGAGGCCCATGGCACAATTTTAATCATACATTACTTTATCCAAGGTCCATTCCTAGGTTTCCTGGATTCTCCTCGTGAGTCTCTTCTAGAAGTTTCCCAAGTTCGCAAGGTCCGAAGAAAAGCTGGCTAGCTCAGCTCCCTTGCCATGTCATAACAGTGCACAGGTATGCTCAAGTTAGCGAAGCTACCTTGGTCGCTGGTCTAGTTCACTATGGCCTATGCTCTACATTCCTTTTTCCAGTTGTCTTAGCCTTTCCTGAAAATCTATTTGAGCGAAACGATGGTTGCTCATCTCATAGCAAGCGCTCAAGCGATCCTCCATTGCCGGTTCACGTGCTGGGAATGCCATACCTATTACCTGAATGTGCTGCCTCAATCTGGTAGTGTTGTGATTAGTTCTATCCATTCGTAGCCAAGGGCGGTAAGAATGGATAGATTGATAATGGATGCTAGGTGAAGCAAGAAGCATATCACAAAGTCAAAGCACGCTGCGTTGATGGGATGGAATTCGTTGCTCCGTTCATCCCATCGTTTCTGACGTGTGCTCTACAAGTTGCCTGGGCGTGAATTAAAGATCACCTTCATTTACAAAGAGCCCGGTATTCCGAAGAGTTCCCTCGGGGACTCGGGCCTAGACTCGGGTCTAGGCTCGTATTTGTCCGCTTAGCACAAGACCACTTGTTGAAAGTTTTTGTTAATGTTGATGTTGTTGTTGTTGTTGTTGTTGTTGTTGTTGATGTTTTGATGATGTTGTTGTTGATGTTGTTGTTGTTGTTGTTGTTGTCGTCGTCGTCATTGTTATGCTTCGACTTCTCCGTATCTTAAAAGTAAAAGCTCTTATCTTTCATGTTTCATGATGCCTCTCGAAGGTCTAAGCAAAGCCATGCGATGGCCAGTGTCATTCATTATGTTTCCAAAACATCATCACCTATCACCAACTGAGGCAGGACAAAGTCCAAGCCAGCGAGCGAGAGATAGCACAAACCGCAGGTCTCTGTCTCAAATACGTTCGTCACAAGTTCATGAATAGCGGCTATTACACTGGATCTCTATGAATTTAATAGATTGCATTACACCGCATTAAATTGAACTCATTAATTAGTTTATATCCACTTGTGGGCAAAGTCCACTTACGTTTAAGCGGTTGCCTTCATTGCACAAGCACCTCTGGAACAAACGCAAGCAGCGAAAGCGAGGCCATGGTGACACATCTTGCAATGTGGTCTACGAAGGCGATGAAATGGAGTCAAACTAGTGGAGCAATAGGTGGTTGGTTGCTCTTCCTTTCTAGAGCCAAATAAGAAGCTCGACGAGCAGGTGAGAAAGCAAATAAATAAGTAAATAATTAGTTGATTAAAATAAATAATAATAAAAATTAAAAGTAAATAAACCGCTGCCTAGCTAGTTAGTTAGTCTTCCCTATGGTTGTTTGTTAGTTTATGTTCACGTGAAGAAGGAAAAGACTCGAGGAAAAGACGGGTTTAGTCTTCTAATAAGGCGTAGCTTTTGTAACTGGTAACTTCAGAATTGAGAAAAAACTTCATAATGGCTTTGAGAGAATGGATATCAAAGGTAATTAAAGCACTATCATTATTTCCGAAATGTGATCTTTTCTCTGTTTCCTTTGTCTGTCTGAAGGGCTGAGAGGGTCTTATGAATTTATTATTTTATAATTTAGTAGATAGAGTAAATAAATGAGTCGCCTATTTAGTTTAGAGTCAAGAGGGAAGCTATGCAAATCACAAACTTTGAGCGAGCAACTTCAATCGCGAGGATCCTTAAGCTCGAGTTCAAGGGAGAAGAGGCCGAGAAAGCCATGCAGCAGCTTGCGGACGAGGCAGTGGCCTGGGCCACTGCTCATGGCCTCCAGATGATGGACGCCAAGCACCCGACCCTGTGCAAAGCGGCTCCGTTCTCGCTGTTGCCGACGCCGCTTTCTCGCGAGGCGTTTGAGCTCGGAGTTTCTCTGGCGCCTGCGTACAACGAGCTTGTCGATAAGGTCTCCCGCGACCTTGACTGGGTCTACAAGGTTCTTGAAGGAGTCTTGGAGCATGACGAATTCACTGCTCGTCTCGTGAAGATTTGTCGCGCCGTTGAAGAACAGGGCGTTGTGCAGCGCACATACTTGGGCATTAACCGCTCAGACTACATGTTCAATAAAGGTGAGGAGCTCCTTCAGGTTGAACTCAACACAATCGCATCCTCTTTCGGATGCCTTTCAGCTCGTGTCGCTCGCCTGCACAGATTCCTGCTGGACCGTTTTCCGGACAATGAGGTTGTTAAATCTTGGTGCAAAGATCCTCTCGACATCAACATGACTCCTGAAAATCTCGCTGACAAGAAGCTTCCTCATGCACTGGCGCGTGCTGCTTATTTGCACTTAGATCAGCGCGAAGAGGAACGCCCAGAAGCGCCCCCTACTGTGCTTTTTGTAGTACAGGATGGAGAGCGAAACTCCTTCGACCAGCGCTGGCTTGAGTATGAACTTTGGGATAAGCACAAGGTTGCTTGCATGCGCAGATCCCTCGGTCAGCTCCATGATCTTGCAAAGGTTAGCGAAGATGGCCGTGACCTCGTGGTGGATGGCAAGCTCATTTCTGTCATCTACTTCCGTTCAGGCTACACGCCCGACGACTATCCTGAGGAGAAGCAGTGGGATGCTCGCATGCTTTTGGAGACTACCAATGCAATCAAATGCCCTAGTATTCAATACCAGCTTGTCGGCACCAAGAAGGTACAGCAGGAGCTTGCAGGACCCGGCCAAATTGAACGTTTCATGGGTGAGGAGCAGGGCGCTAAGCTTCGCAAGAGTTTTGCAGGCCTTTGGTCTCTCGATGTGAACGAGCAAGATGAGGAGGCTAAGGCTGCTGTCAAGGACGCCATTCTTCACCCTGAAAATTATGTTGTTAAGCCTCAGCGTGAAGGTGGTGGCAACAACATCTATGGCGACAAGGTCAAGACGACTCTAGAGACCATGCCTAAGTCCGAGCAGGCAGCATATATCCTCATGCAGCGCATCTTCCCGAACGAGGTCGACGCTGTTCTGGTCCGCGGACTTGATGCTGAGGTAGTTTCTGCAAAGGCCCTGCAAGAACTTGGTGTCTATGGTGTCTTTATCGGCAACGGAGAGACGGAGTTTCTGAACGAGTATGCCGGTCAGCTCTTGCGAACCAAGCTTGTTGGTGTTGATGAGGGCGGTGTTGCGACTGGCTTTTCCTGCTTGGATTCGCCGCAACTTGTTTCCTCTAGTGATTAATTGATTGACTGATGTTTGATCTGTGCATGACTTCTCTTCCTGACGAGCACAATGGACATCAGAATTTCTTTTCTCAATAGAGTTCTTATTGAAGTTTGTGTCTTTTCTTCTCAAGTCGCCGTTCGCCTTTGTACGCACAAATGTGTCTCTTGCCACTAGGCAGTTGAAAATTACGTAGAGATTGATAATCTAGTTAAATTTTCACCTGTGTGTGCGACCAAACCTCTGGCGGGATAGTTCTATGAAGACTTCAGTGTCCATGTAAATAAGAACTTGATCATCTTTAGTTTTTGTTTGTCTCTACATTGTTTATATGCATATCTTGATCAAGAGCTTGGTCTTTCGCATAAGTTGAGAAGCAACTCAAGGGAATTTACGATACTAACAAGATAGGTTATTAGGATAACAACGGTTGGGAAAGCTTGCGCACAGATAACGTGCTCTGGGCTCTGTTTTAGCCTTGAAGTTTACTATTTTAAACCGTCATGTATTTTTCACAGGTATACACCACGGCTGGTTTGTGTAACAGAGGGGTACGATGGTCTTAAAAAAAAAATAATTTTGCGCACGATGACTATGCAAACGATCGCAGTCTTTCAGAAACTACGACATGATCTTCATCTTAATGAAAAAAAATATTAAAAAAACTCTGCATATCTCACTTGTAAGCTTTGGCAATCTATCTAACCAGCTTCAACTTCAGCAACTGTTACAAGCTACTCCTCTTGTGCTAGTTCTGGCTTGTAGATGGAGGCATTGGCCCAAGAAGTAACATTGATGAGTCTTGTTCTTCTTGTTGTGGAGGCATAGAAACATCCGCAGATTCTGCAGTACCATCTTGCCGTTGGGCACCCTTCGCAGCTTTCTTTGCTTGGCGACTTTGACGACGCTTGTATGCATAATAGTGGTTTTTCACATCATTTGCTGTACGACCAGGAATAAAACTTGCAATAAGAGCCCACTGATTATGGTGTTTGCTGTGCTCACGATTAAAAATATCCTCTTCCTCGGCTGTCCATTCACCACGTTTTAAATTTGGTTGAAGAGCATTCATCCACCGCTCTCGACATTGTTTACCAGCACGCCCTGGTAAATGCGGGGCGATGTGAGTAGACCATTTTGTCGGTCCGTGCTTCTCCACGAGCTCTCGTAACTTCTTGTCTTCCCCTGCAGTCCAGGAGCCACGACCTTTGATAATATTCGGATTTAGAATAGTGTGCCAGTGATTTGAACATTCCTGAGGCAATCGTGGGTACGGCATTTGTTTGGAGACGACCTCCCAATCGTTAGTGCCATATCTTGTGACCAACTCCAGCAATTTAGCGCCTTCCTCAGGTTTCCAGATGCTATGAGGAGATCCATTTGGACTCTCTTGGGCTGACAAGTCATCTTGTTCTTGACCTCCTTCGTTGTTGTAAGGGATTGTTGTTGAATCTGCACTTGCTTGCTCAGAAGCATTTGACTCATTTTCTTTTGTGTTAAGACGACGCCGTTGCGTCACACGATCGCCATGAGCTTCTTCGCCCTCGCTCAGGCCTAACGTCCTTTCATGCGTGTAATGCTCTTGTACATTGCCAGCACTGTTTTTATTACGAGCCCGTTTGCCGGAAGGTATCGAGGATGCCGGTTCCTCGGAATCAAGTATATCGTTTTGTCGGGAATAAACAATATTGACGATCTGCATACGCGTCTTCAGCCGACGCTGCGATGCATACCAGTGGTTCTTGACATCGTTGTCGCTACGACCAGGAAGACTCTTAGCAATCACTGACCATTTGTTTCCATGCTTTTGGCGCCCGTCTAGAAGAGTCCGCTCCTCCTTGTCAGTCCAGGGACCACGTTTGAGGTCAGGATCTAAGTGGTTACGCCATCTTTCACGGCACTGTTTCCCGGTTCGGTTAGGAAAGTAGCTTGCAATGACTGTGGACCAATTCCGTGTCCCGTGCATATTTACTACTTGCCGTAACTTTCGATCATCATTTGGTGTCCAGGAGCCTTTCATGGCTACAGGTGCAGCAAACATTTTGTTCCAATGTTGTTCGCATTGCTCGGCGGTTCGATTTGGAAGGAATCGGGCAACCAGGTCCCATTCTTGTGCCTTATATGCAGTAACTGCTGTTCTAAGGATCTCCTCTTCGATGGACTCCCAAGGCTCCCCGTCTTCGTCCTCCTCCTCGTCCTCGTCCTCCTCCTCATCATCATTATTGCTTAAATTGTCATTATCGAGGATCCCATCTTCATCTCCATCTCTATCCGCACTTTCGCCTTCATCAGCAGCAGCTTGAAGCGGCTGATTATCCTTGCCCGATTGGCCCAAAGAGGACTCTCCATGATTTTCTGTCTGCAACATGCCAGATTTGTCCCCATGATTGTCATTTTGATCTTCATGTGAGTTCGCCACATTCTCCTCAGCGCCAGTGAGATCTGTGGTAGTACTCACATGCTGAACCTCGTCATCATTCTTGTCATCTTCTGCAATCTCGACACCTCTAAGCATTTGCTCTTTGTCTTCACCACTCGTGAGATTTTCTGGCTCAATATCACCACTTTCATGACCAAGATTGTGGTTGTTGTCAACAACGCTACTTTCAAGTCCTTCGCTCATTTTAATCTGCACTGAATAAACGCACAACTTGCTTGACCGTCGAGCCCATCAACGTCCAGCTAAACTCCTATGTGCTCTTCAAATGGTTTCTAGCCTTCAAAGGCGTACTTTGTGGTCGTCGAATATGAGTTTTGAGCGTATTTCAGGTTTTTCCCACACCCCTTTGCCCAAACTCTTCGACACGCAAGCCAGAGATATTTCCGTGATGAGCACCGACAAGGGGCTTAAGGCAAGCCCCTTTCAAGTCTGTCGTAACGTCAGCCAAGCGGAGCTGCTACTGCTCCGTAGACGCTGGACGCACGTACGTGGGCCCGCAATAGAACCGCCTCCGCTCCTAGGATTCGAAGGAGCTGAGGGCTGCGAGCGTTGAGGACGTTGTTTCGCAACTGCTGCGGTTTTGCTTTTTCCACGCTTTTTGTACGCTCGGTGAGCTAGCTCCGAATGCTATTGTTTAATATATATGGATTACTAACCCTGGCGTATTTTATTCGCTTGGGTGGTTTCAAGTAACGCAGTATTGAATTTCGGACGCTGTTCTTTATAACTCTGCTTGGAGTAAAGACAACTAACTTTCTTTGGAGTTTTGAACAGCTCAAACCCAAAAGTTTGAACATGAAGGAGAGGCTAAGAGGAAAAGCAAGAGAGATGACACGAGTTTCTTTGGTCTGATTTGAGCATGTCTGATTTCGTGTTAAATGGTTTGATAATTATGTATAGGTTGGTTTTTGTACATTAGAAACTGTGATTATTGGTGTAGATTTTACAGAGGACATCAAATGATGTTTGAGATAGGGACACACGGCAAGCGGAATGGTCAGCTTAGAATAAGATAGTACCTGAGTCGGATATTTTCTCTTTATTTGGCCTTTGTTGCTAATGAAGAGGTCAACCACTGGTTGGTTTGTAGCAGTGCATCGTTTAATGGGGTTGGTTGAAAATCTGGAAAGCGCTCCATGAATTCTGAAGAATCAACAGTGAAGTCACCTCGCCACATGTACAATGAGTCACGAAGACCAGCGTTATCTCTCTTAACGAAAGAAAGAAGGCGAAGCTTCGAGCCATCAGATATTGAGTAGTTGAGCTTGCTTTCAGATGCCTTTTTGCCACTAGAGCGAATAATCTCGCGAAGCCAATCCTCAGTTGACATGTCCTTTTGCGTTGGGACATGCCAAGCTCGACCCCAGGTATCAGGGTTCTCTGCAACAAGAACAAGGACTCGGGCAATATCTTGCACGTAGGTCTGTGCATGTAGCTTCGTTGGGTCGCCAAGCAGAGTAGGAGTTCTGTTCTTAAAGACATCTACCCACACGTTTCCAAGAACACTCTCAATAACCCTGGGTCCGAAATAATCAGCGGCTCGTATCAGCGCAATTTTGGCTTCGCCAGATTTGCCATCTGCGAGGAGCTTTCTTGTGATCAAAGCACGGACCTGCGACCTAGTCTTGATGCCATTCTTACTAATCTTGTCAAACTCGATATCATTCTCACGCAAGGGCATACGTTCCATACCTTGAGGTCCAAAAGCATAGAAGTTGTCCAAGAAGATAAGAGGAGCATCTACTGCTTTGGATGCAAAGAGCAGCCGGTTGGCAATCTTTGGCCAGCCAAGCCCCCAAGCTTTGATATGATTCTTGGACATAATCACACAAGAGAAAATAACATCTGGTTTGATCTCTTGACAGAGTGTGCGAAGGTCCTGCAAATCACCTTCGATCAAGTCTAGTGCCTGGACTTCAACCGAGACGGTCTCCGTGCTCGCAGGCAGGTCTGCGATTTCTCCGCTACGAGTAGTAAGTACAACCCGAGACGCCTTGTTCTCTTTAAGAAGGATGTCAAGTACGGCCCGCCCAGCTGGGCTCCCTCCACCTACGATAAGCACAGTTTTCCACATCCTGCAGCAGCTTTTTGAGAATTGCGTCTTCTGATATTTAGGATTTACTGCTTGACTGCTTGACTGCCTGCCTGCTGCTCACACGTTCTCTTGCCTGCACAACTTTTGCCCAGAACTTGAAACAATTCTTCCTTCTAAAAAGCGTGCACCACGACTACTAGTTCCTCTCCAACAAGCAGAGAATCAAGGGTCTCCTTCTTGTACGCGTGCGTACCCTACCAAGCAGTAGAGGTATTGGCTCTGACTTCTCCAACTAGATCCTGCAGGAAGGGCTTCCACTTGTTAGCACTCGTCCCTCGAGTGAGCGTGTTATGGATTTGCAGCGAACTGCAGTTCCTCTCTGACCCGTGCTCAATAAACAAACGTCTTTCGTACCTTAAGCAGCGCTTCTTAAAACAGACCAGAGGGCCTTCCTTATGTAAGCTTAGTATATTAAGCTCAGCTACGCCGTAGGAATGACCTTCAAGTTCGAGCTATGACTGCTTCTTCTTCTGCTGCCAGTCTCTGCAGTTGCGAGTTTGCTTTGCCTGCCACAGAGGTCGTGCTAAGAGTCGTGCATCTTGAGCAAAGCAGTTCTGCAGAGCCGTCCCGATCTCTTCCTCTTCGTCACCTCGAGTCGGTCTTGCCAAAAGCTTAATAAAACAAACAAATCCCGTTTCCAACTCTTAGAATCGTCTTCGTTCTTGAAGCCTGAATTGCATCATTAAAACATTTACATCACATCACACCAAATACTTCCTTTGTATTACATCAGTAAACTGCAATCAATGCCCCTCTCCGCTCATGCCAGTACCCACCTATCTACAAACGGGGCTTTATCACACATACGTACATTGATTCAAGCTCAACGTTGAGCACGAAGAGGTCATCGCGATTGCGTTTGGTTCTTTGTCCATGATCCTCGCAAATCACAGCTTTAAGTCCTCACAAATTGCCGCAAATCGCAGCAAATCACGAATGAATAGCTCAGTTGTAGAGTAAATTGAAAGAAAAGACTGAATAAAAGGAAAGAAACAAAAGAAACAAACAAACAATCAAACAAAAGAGAGAAAGAAAGAAAAGAGAGAAAAAAATAGTCGAACGTATGAAAGGTCCAATTACCCAAATGAAAGAACCCACGGAATTCACCGAGTGCACAAACGTGGCCTCTCGCGGCAGTGTGCCCGAAACCCCGGCCGGCGCGGCATTTGCGTCGGCGCTCTCTGTGTCTTCACGAAGCCAGGCCGCCCTGAAATAAGGCCTTGGGTGGACTCCATTTCTATTTCACTTCAACAATCACCTTGAACATCAACTTGAACTTCAACTTGAACTTGATTCTTTCATCTCTTTTTTTCATATTAATAATAAAATGTTTTCTTTTTTTGTTTTTTAATCTAATGGAAAGGCCTCTGAACCTTGGCTGAACAGCCTACCTATAGCTAGCTTGAATTCCAAAGCCTTCACTCACACATGATTGATTGTTGCGGAACTGTGAATCATGATATTTGATGCCAATGCTTCTGCGTATGCATCGACTTGTAGAGGGATGAGGTCATCGTTGTCGATGTCATCATTTCGCAATGTATGGTCTTCTACTCTACCTGGCACTTTTCCTTCTTCAAGTGTATCTTTATTAATTCTAATTTTTTTTTGGTGAATGAGAGGACTGTTTTCATCAGCACTTGCTTTAACTCAATCACCAACTTCGAAGAACAGCTTTCGGCTTTCAAGTCGTGTGTGTGTCGCACTCGCTCACTTTCTGATATCGGTGGAATTGCAGTTCATCCTCGCGAAGTTTGATCTCACGTAGAATCAATGCAGCATCAGCGATACGCCTAAACCCGTACTTTTCGGCTCCGATCGCTCAATCTATTGAATTGGCACGAATCGAGACTCTTCACGATTTCACCTCTTGAGCGAGTTTCCTACCTACGGCAAAAAACATGATCCAGAAGCTCTACGAGCTCTTGCAAACTCGGCTGCAACCTAAGTTCTAGAGCCTTTTCTTTTTGTCCTTCCGGCAAGTGCCTTGATTATGCCGCTGACTCTGAGCACAAACGTCAATGATTCAAGTACCGCTGACGAATCAGTGATGACGATCTAATTACGACTACTAGCGTCTCTTTCTATATATATATATACTTTTAAAGCTAAAAATACTACTTCTTCTACGTAGGGAGGTACCTACCTAGTATTATAAAGAGAGGGTGTATTGACGTAACTTAACTTGGAGTATAGAAAGCAGTATAAAACTTGGAAAGCTCTGCGGACCTAAAATACCTGCGCAGTTTGGTCATAACTTGAAAGTTCAGGGCCGCATGAGGGTATATAGCTGTACTTTGATTCACGCGACTGAAGCTTTATATGGATGAATGGTGGGCATTGGTTCTCTGGAAATATCATTAACAACTGGAGTTGTCGGGGTGGTCTAAGGAGTTAAACGAGGTCGGACGGCGTGCCAGCGTCCTTCATTTCCAAACTCCTACCTGAGGGCGTAGTTATCTTGTACCTGTAGATTGTCGTGGTCCACATTTGCATCTATCGGTTACAGAATTAAGCGTATGCGCTGCTAGAGAACCTGCTTTCGAGCTTGCTTCAACTTACAGAGTGACAAATTATGGAATCATTCTATTGTAAGTGCTAGACGGCCCAATGACAATGCAAGTTTTCCCCAAATTTATTATTGATCCGATGACAATTCTGCAATTTTGTTAAAGCTGTGAAACAACTTATAAGAAAAGACATATGCTAGTATGTAGATGAAGTAGGCGCGGCTAAGATGCTAAGAGAAAGCGCTGATTAGATATATGAACACGATTGGTTCGGACGTAGTTAGTGTTGCTTGCACCTCCCGAAGGTTGAGCTCTATCATTTTCCCATGCGAGTCAGGGGCACATGGATTGTGAAACCCTAGTCATCAGGTGTAGCCAAGGTAGACGCGTAGCTGAATATGTCAAGTTTTTTCGCTCCAGCGATTTGGAACGTCTACAGTGGAGACTCTTGCCATTAACCTGAAACAAACAAGGACGCTTAATATAATTCATCAAAGATTACATAAAATTCCTTGAAATTAGGAGGAGAGACTCACATGCGTTATGGCGTCGGCTCCACTGACTTGATCTTTAAATCTGTTGTGCGACAGAAGTGAAAGCATAAGCTCTGTTTCGGTGACTGTCGAAGGTCGAAGATATACTCATAGGCATGAATCACCCTGTCGAAAGAAGACTGGCTCATTATTACGGAAGAAGTGGCAGCTTGTAGTTTGCATTATTCAATAAATCTAGCTGTACAGCTGATGAACCTCAATTTCATTAAATTTCTTTTAGAAAATAATCACTCACTCAAGATTTTCAGGTGGCAACAATGTGCCCGGGATAGGGTCGAGATATACTGAATTTGGTCGGTTCTGATGACATGAAGATGATTACTGATGTTCTCTTTTTAGAGTGTTAACTTCCTCCGACAAGTCAGAGTGCTATCTAGTATGAAATTTTTCTTTATGTCTTGTAAAATCTTCGTTTCTCATTTAAAGCAGGCTTGGACATAGATGCTTGCTGTGTTTCATAAAATTGTGAATCTTGAAGGGGCTGAGCAACATCCATATTAAGCTGCCCGAAGATGTGGCATCTTAGTTAATTGATGAAATGTCGTGAAGCTTCAGATTGAAGATGCGGCCTACAGATTACCGAGGTGCTTTTGCATGATATAGGACGCCTACACAGCACCTTTGCTTGATAAATATCTTCAATTAAGCAACGCGAGCAAACGTGCCCAACTTTAATTACTTTGTGGGGAGTTGCTGTTGTGCAAGAAACCACTCATTTGTTGTTTGAAGTGCTTCCTCCAGAGGAGTTGCTTTATAGTCTGGAAATCGTGCCTCAAAATCCTTTGAGCTTGCTGTGTAGTCACCCCTCCACATGAACATCGTATCACGAAGACCATCAACGTCTTCCATGAAAAAGGAGAGAAAACGAAGCAAAATCCCATCCAGGGCCATGTAATGAAGCTTCCCTTCGTGCGGTTTGTTGTTAATACGAAGGATGTCACGAATCCACTCTTCCATGGCTTTGTCAGGCTGGATCGTTGGCACATGCCAAGCACGACCCCAAGTATCAGGATTTTCTGCAACAAGTACAAGGGCTCTTGCAATGTCAGGTACATAAGTTTGCGCATGAAGTTTCTTGGGGTTTCCCAGCAAGTTCGGGGTCTTATTTTTCATGATATCTGCCCAAGCAAGATGCAGGACGCTAGCACCAACACGAGGGCCAAAAAAGTCCGCAGCACGAACCAAGGTAATCTGCGTTCCATCTGCAACATTTGCAGCGAGAAACTTGCGTGTGATGAGACCCCGAGCCTGCGGTTTGGTGCTAGGGCCAGCCTTATCCACAGAAACGAACTCTGTATCTGTTTCCAGTAAAGGCATGCGCTGCATGCCTTCGGGACCAAAGGCGTAAAGGTTATCCATGAAGACCAGCGGAACCTTTGTCGTTTTACAGGCAAGGATAAGACGATCAGCGATCTTAGGCCAGCCTGGTCCCCATGCCTTCACATGGTACTTTGGGATACCGATGCAGCAAAACATCACATCGGGCTTAGTTTCCTGACACATTTTTGTCAGGTCTTCAAGATCGCCATCAATCATGTCAAGGGGCATCACTTCAACGTTAACATTTTCTTTCGTCTCTGGTAGGTCCTTCAGCTGTCCTCCACGGCTCGTAAGAATAATTCGTGAGGCCTTGGCTTCGCTCACCAAAACGTCCAGCACAGCTCGGCCCGTGCAACCTCCTGCGCCTACAATAAGCGCTGTGCTCCACATCGCCTGTTAATCGTGTTGTCTCTTTCGAAAGTCCACTTGCTGCAATTTCTTGGCTCCACGTTCGAGTTCTGCTGCAGGATCTCCCTCAAATCCAAGTTAACTGATTCTGATACATCGATACTCTCTATCGACCCTTTTACTTTGGTAGAAACTCGAGTCAAAGCTACTAACCTATAACCACTCACAATAATTTCTTGCTTTTAATAGACATACTCTCAATTAGAGAGAGGTGCCGACGACCAGTTCATCTCACTTCTACCGTGACTCTAAAGGCCCAATTTATCTCCTGCCCACTAGCCGCATCTTTAAGCCGCTCGAGCGACCTTGTCGTCGGCAGTGCGTCTCAAACAGCCAAGAAGGTAAGCAGAGTTCGACAGAAACTACAATCATGTAGTGTCCACTAGCAAACAAACTCTTCTGCTGTTTTCTTTCATCGGCACCCGAGATACAAAATCGAAGCCCCCGCAACGTGGAGCAGAGTTCCGAGGTCGCTGCATCATTCTTCGCTTTCACAAGACTCTAAAGGCTCAAGCTGACTGACACAGCCAAATCAATGCGGCTTCTTCAGATGTACGAGCTACAACTGTCCTTACTATGTAGGTAGGTAGGCATAGGCTGCAAGACTCCAAGTGCGGAGATTCGTGCCGTGATAGTACCCGTAGTCAAGGGACCCCGCAATGCGCAAGCAAGGGAGCGAAGCTGGCCAAGCTTTCCAGTATGCAGCCCTAGCTAACTTCCTACGTAGGGGTGTGCGACTCGACTTGGGACGTTTGCAGGAACTGAGACAGACCCGGAGTCGAAGATTTGCAGCTTGACTGGCGCCATGGACTTCGACAATAAATTCGATCGGCGTACGGCTGCTCAAAGAAACCGGCAGCCAGCAGCTTGTCTGTAGCTTTGGAACTTGGTGCAGGCCATCTCTTCTCTAGAGCGAGCGAGCGAGCAAGCAAGCTTTGGTGAACTTGGATTCTCGGAAACAAAGGTGAAATGAGAGGCTCTGCGGAAAGCAGCGTAGGAAGTGGATGAGGGAAGCAAGCACTGCAACAAGAAGATGGAAAGTTGAGGTTTAAGGAGCTAACTCGTGTGTATCATATCTACAGAGCATGGACTGCATGCAAGTGGGGTTAGGCGGATGGTTTGTCTTGAGAGTCGAACCAGTCCTTGAGACCTTGGAGAGCATCTTGGAGCGGTGTGGGCTTGAAATCAGGAAAACGAGCCATAAACTCGTCGGAATTTACAGTGTAATCTCCTTTCCACATGAAGACAACGTCACGAAGACCGTCAACGTCCTCCATGAACCAGGAAAGAACTTTCAGAAGTAAGCCATCTGCACGCATGTACTTCAGCTTTGTGTCGGGCTTGCCGTTGAACTTGAGAATCGTCCTTAACCAATCCAACATGGTCATGTCCGGTTGCGTTGGCGTGTGCCATGCACGGCCCCACGTATCCGGGTTCTCGCCAACCAAGATCAGCGCTCGAGCGACATCTGGCACATAGGTTTGTGCATGAATCTTTGTCGGGTCGCCAAGAAAGGTAACGCGGTTCCCGCTCACAGCGTCTGACCATACTAGGTTTAGAATGCCGGTGCCGGCATATGGACCAAAGAAGTCAGATGCTCGAACCAACGCAATCTTGGCCTCGCCGGCTTCGCTGGCAGCAAGAAACTTGCGAGTCATGGCCGCACGAACCTGAGGCTTGGTCTTTGTACCGCTTTCTGTGAAAGTCGTGTCGCTCTCGCGAAGAGGCATGCGGGCCATCCCTTCGGGACCAAATGCATACAAGTTGTCCATGAAGATGAGGGGAACCTGCGTGGTCTTGCAGGCTCGCAAGAGACCGTCAGAGATCTTTGGCCATCCTGGGCCCCATGCCTTGATATGGTACTTGGCCAAACCAAGCACGCAGAACATGATATCGGGCTGGACTTCTTGGCAAAGCTTGGTGAGGTCGTCAACGTCTCCCTCGACCATGTCTAGTGGTTTAACCTCGATTTTCGTGGAGGTTGTAGAGTCTGGGATTCCAGCCAACTTGCCGCTACGGCTCGTAAGGACGACATTTGCAGCCTTGTTTTCTTCAACGAGGATCTTGAGAACTGCCCGTCCTGTGCAGCCGCCTGCTCCAACAATAAGAACAGTGTCCCACATTTTTCTTGAGCTGCGAGGTTGGAATCAATTCAAAGTTCGATCGCTGTTGCTGCTGCTGCTGTTGCTGTTGCTGCTGTTGCTGCTGCTGCTTCTGGTGCTGCTGCTTCTGGTGCTGCTGCTTCTGGTGCTGCTGCTTCTGGTGCTGCTGGTGCTGCTTCTGCTGCTGGTGCTGTGGCCACTGCTGGTGGGTGGGTATTTGAGGTTTGCTTTGAAGTGTTGCTCCGTTCTACTTGCTAAGAATTTCAATTTGCTGGCGGTTCTGCCTGAATCAAAAGTCTCAACACCGTTGTGCTAATGGTACATAGCGACCTCGTTGCTGACTCTTCGCTGTAACGCACAAAGAGAGGATTTGCGAAATACGCAATTACCATATCGTTTGATGTCGGTTGGCACGATAGCATGGCAGAACTAGACCTAAAAGTCTCTTCTTCTGAATTCTGCCAGTGCTTCTACACATACTCATCAAAGGCTTCGTGCAGTTTCTACCTTCAAGATCCCAGATCTATCCAGCAGCATGGCTATTCAGCAGAGTGATTCGATGTCGCATCGCGATCGCTCTTACAAGTGGAGTAGCACATGTTTTGATGCTATTTTTCAAGTTCTGATGTCGCTCACCATGGCAAGGTAGCTCCTATGGCTAACAATAGTGGAAACCATAGGAGTGCCCTCGCACGATCACACTGTTGGCTCTTTTCATATCTTTCTTTCTTTGTTCTCTTGCTAAGTGGTACCTATCTATGTTGGAAGCTAAGATTGTTCCAACTATACTTTGTGGCGAAATGTGAGATACGCCAAGTGGAGTAAGAGGAGTTTACTACGTACTACCCACCTAGTTACTCTAGCTAGAGAAGATGGATGAGTTTGCGCGACGGCTAGTGATGAATCATGGTTTGGGGCATTCAGAACATTCATATGGAGGCTAGTTAAAGAATTACAAGAAGAATTAGGACTGCGTAGCGTATTAAAGCAGGTCATGGCTTCTTAATGATTATATGAATTTATAGGTTGCCAAGACTGGAGGTTGCTAGACTGAGGCCCTCCTTAGAAAATTGCAATATTTTTCAACTGTGAGAACTGATGTTTAGGGAAAAAATTAGGTTATTGCATTACACTCTGCAGAAGTATTTATTGTAATGTAGAGCAGGATACAAAAGATGAGATTCACTTTGCCTTCTTCACATCCTTACCATGCATAAACCGCGCCAGTTGCTGCAGGCCTGGAGGCAAAGGAGGAGTACTCTCGGCAGCGTCAATGTAGGCCTTTAGCTCTCGTAAAGCATCTTGGAGCGGTGTGGGCTTGAAATCAGGAAAACGAGCCATAAACTCATCGGAATTTACAGTGTAATCCTCTTTCCACATGAAGACAACGTCACGAAGACCATCAACGTCCTCCATGAACCAAGACAAGGCCTTTAAGAAAAAGCCATCCAGACATCTATACTTCAAATCTTTGTAGGGTTTGCCATTGAACTTGAGAATCGTCCTTAACCAATCCAACATGGTCATGTCCGGTTGCGTTGGCGTGTGCCATGCACGGCCCCACGTATCCGGGTTCTCGCCAACCAAAATGAGCGCTCGAGCGACATCTGGCACATAGGTTTGTGCATGAATCTTTGTCGGGTCGCCAAGAAAGGTAACGCGGTTCCCGCTCACAGCATCCGGCCACATGATGTTGAGCATGCCAATGTCTGTATCTGGACCAAAGAAGTCAGATGCTCGAACCAACGCAATCTTGGCCTCGCCGGCTTCGCTGGCAGCAAGAAACTTGCGAGTCATGGCCGCACGAACCTGAGACTTGGTCTTTGTACCGCTTTCTGTGAAAGTCGTGTCGCTCTCGCGAAGAGGCATGCGGGCCATCCCTTCGGGACCAAATGCGTACAAGTTATCCATGAAGATGAGGGGAACCTGCGTGGTCTTGCAGGCTTGCAAGAGACCGTCAGAGATTTTTGGCCATCCTGGGCCCCATGCCTTGACATGGTACTTGGCCAAACCAAGCACGCAGAACATGATATCGGGCTGGACTTCTTGGCAAAGCTTGGTAAGGTCGTCAACGTCTCCCTCGACCATGTCTAGCGGTTTAACCTCGATTTTCGTGGAGGTTGTAGAGTCTGGGATTCCAGCCAACTTGCCGCGACGGCTCGTAAGGACGACATTTGCAGCCTTGTTTTCTTCAACGAGGATCTTGAGAACTGCCCGTCCTGTGCAGCCGCCTGCTCCAACAATAAGAACAGTACCCCACATTCGGCTAGATTTATTTCTATTTCAATAACAGATAATCCTTCGTATGGATCCTTAAAGATTCTCGATTGCTTGAAGGCTTCAAAGTTTGATTGTTGTGGCAATATGCGGATTCTGCTCTCAACGAAATTCAGGATTTGCTATTCCTCATCTCGCAATTGCCGGTTCTCGCATCCCTTCGAAAAGGGGATTCTTAGCAGGTGTTTTCTAAAATACATATGGCAACTATAATTTTCAGACCGAAGTGGTTCATATGAGCCCTGGCAACCTTGAAACTTGCCATAGGTAAGCTTATGAAGATTTCCCTACCACGACGAAAGTTTCCTGTGAAGGATGTCGGTACTACCTACTACTACCCGGCAGTGGTGGTAGCAATGCGACGAAAACACTGCAACCTTTGTCGGTGACTTAAGCGAAACTCCCTAGTATTAGTACCAACATTGTTTCTGCCTATTCAAGCGACAAAGAGGCCTACACCTTTGTCGGTGGCCTACGTGAAACTGCTATTATATAGCAATATTATAGACAGAACCTAAGTATACCTACTATGACTAGCGACAAAGAAACAGAAGCAGTCGTAAGAACCTTAGTCGTACTAGTGGCACGATAGAGGCATCGTTACAAACCAAGCTTTAAACTACTTCAGGGTTATAAGAAGAACTTGCGCAAGCTCTGTCATCGAGTTCATGCGAAGGGGTTAGTAAGAAGCAGGGAAACCATAATTAGGGCTCATCCTCACAGAAAGAGAATTCCCAGGCCAATCGTGGTATAGAGTCGAGGATTAGAAGAAACCATATAAATTCTGATTAGAATGCTCAAAGGCACTTAACGAAGTTCCTATTAATTGTAAGGAGATACACAGGATCAAGCACCAGATGGCCTTGCATGGGGTTTAGTCACCATCCTTTATTCGAACGCAAACCAGGGTTATTCAGTCAATCGTGCTTGCAAAGTTTAAATCAGAGGGTCTGTACATTGAGATGATTTATTAGGTACCATGCGTAAGTGGAATGGGCTCTCCAGGGCAAAAACACCTTTTACGATCTGATTCACCGCTTTTTAAAACAGACAATAAAAAATGATACAGGAATGGTGAGATGTTCTCACAACAGGAACAAGCATCAGGTTAGAAATTTAAACTTTCTTAGAGTAGTCTTAAGATATTGTTGACAGCAAATTAATCGGGAACGCTATAATATTATTTAGAAGTACAAAGGAATACCGTGCAAGGACTCTGGTAAATTCAGGCCTTCTTTTTATTACTTGACTCATCAGCATTCTATAGCAACTACTCAACCATATAATGCGTGCAGAATTTATCCAAACACGCACACATGTTAAAGACGTTTTCTGCTCCCTCCTGAGCTGTCTCATCAGAATAGCACATTTACCATTGGAACTACACAAACTTGATAAAATATCTCTGAAGCAAAATTAGCATCAGTGCTAACTAAATTGAAACAAAAGGGTGCTTCTACCCGGAGATAAACAAATCAGTGCTAGTCTTCAACGCCAATGAAATCATAGAATAATAGTTGTCGCTAAGTTCAACGATGTATAGCTCGTTGAACTCTTTTCCGAGATAATGAAAGTACAGTATAAGAATGTATGGTAACTAGAGATATGTTGCTTTGTTTGTTTTTGCCTGAAATATTATAAGTCAGGAGTCGTTTGGTTACTAATTATTTGGTTGGCAACTTCCCTTATGAAGCGCACCTGGATTGTCAGTGCTTCTCTCACGCATAGGTAACTACTTTCTGCTTCTAAATGCAAAACGAGTCTAAAGGAGCCCAGTAGTCTGATGTTCTTTCCAGCTTCATCAGCAATAAATGCTATCAGAGCTGGCGCGTTCGTTGCTCCCCCGACTTATAAGTGCACACCTACCATCACGATAATAAGTACCATGGCTGAATAATCTATATTGGTAGTGGTGCACGCGCCCCTTTCGCAGGCTGCTTGAAGATAACAACGATTGTTTTAATCAGTCAGGGGAAGGACCAGTCTGTTTGGATAGGAGATATTGCCATAGCTTGCGGTGCTTAAGCTGAAGGAACTGACAGAGTAACTTATAGATTACAATTATTATCCAATGTGTCAACCCAGGGAATGGACAATTTTATTTGTGCCACGCGCCTTGAGCTTGACCGGACTAAGATTTCTCTTTGCATTGTTTTTGGTGTTGAGCATACCTACCTATTAGGTAGAAGGGTATATAGTACTATCAGAGAAGGAAAAGAAAAATGATCAGACATACTAAGACTAATTAGCAAAGGACCGCTCGATCTTGCTATGGCTGAGCTTGGGGAATAAAATAAGACTTCAGTGCCAGTGTGTTCTTAGTAGATGCCTCCCATTTCTCTGTCCTAGATCTTAGTCGACGGCTCCTGACACTGTCAAGTTCGTGATGATAGAAATCGATTACGCTTCTTATTTTCTCAGACTCTATTCTTTTCTTTTCATTTTTTTCTAAAATGAAAAAGGTCAGCTAGATAGGACATGCTCTCAAGTTCTTCAAAACCAAGACATCCTTCAAGAATGCCCTGGGCAGCCGAGAACCTCAAGGCCAAGTCCTCCCCCCTGCGGGGTGGCCCAAAGAGCTTTTAAAACTATGATTGTATTTCTTTCAGTGGATCCTTCTTTTCGTGTGCGATTCAAGCAATTATTTAACTAGCTAGAGGACAGTATCACAGATCCCGGAGGCTCCCTGGTTGGGCAATCCTTAAATCGCAATATATGAACTAATATGATTCGGCCCTTTCAAATTATAGCTCCTCTAGCTAGCACGTGCCGCTTAGTAGAAACATTATGCGATTCACTATATTTACTGCAACCCTTGCGTCTAGCTCAAACGTTGAGAGACGAAAAGTAAAGCGTGGCACGATTCTAGAACCTAAATGTGCCAGCCGCTCCGTGAGTTGTTCTTGACTCTCGAACAGGATAAATTTCTATTAATTTTCAGAACAACTCCTCTTATAGCTTGACCTTACACACCAGAGAGTGAAGTAATGCAAATAAGAGGTTGAATTTCATCGCCTAAAAAAATTCAGAGCCAACAAACACGACAAGGGTGCTGGGAGTTTGTGAGAAACTTTTTGCCAGCTAGAACTTCGCCAGGGCGACAAACCTGATTCAAGATAAAGTCATCGAATTTTTTACTCGACAAGTACAGGAACTGTGTGCAGCCCTTTCTCAACACGGACCCATCGTGGACTCGAGCTGAGAGACAGACCATTCGTGGGAGGAGCCCGACGTTTCAGAGCTGGACAATGGGATGCACTCAATCACAAGAAGTGGCACCCCCACGAGGGCCAAGCATGGCAGCTCTAGAAGTTCCGAAGAATGCTCAAGACTGGCGTTTTAGTTCTCCGGTTGTGAGCTTTTACGAGGATACCTTTGATGTTTTACAGGAGATTCCTCTAGGTGAGGAGTTTCAGGAATTTGATATAGCAGGAACGACATGCTCAATCGGCGTCTTAATCATGCGTACAGAAGACGAATTTATTTATGCAACTACTGGTTTTGGAAATCTTGTCTTGCTTGAAGAGCGCGCCCAAGGTATCCCACGTGAAAAGCGAAATCATGGATTCGAGTTAGTTTTCCGCCTTCGAATTCCTGAGGAAGAAAAAAGTAACCCAGAGGGACTTGAGACCCCTCTATTTCCAGTAGATATGCTTTTGCAAGTTTGCGCTTCTAAAGTGAAAGAGCCTATGCCTCCGATCGAACCTCACCAACGTCTTTTGCTAGAAATGGATGTGATACCAGAGGAGTTAGAGGAAGACAAAGACGTTACCACGAAACATTTTTTTTACGCTCCAGCAAATACAGATGACGATGCACCTTGGAACCAAGTTTTCAAAGATCCACATGGTGAAGTTCGCTTCCTCTTTGTATATGGCATGACTCCTCAAGAGAAATTTTGGGCAAAGAACCACGGCATCCCTGCTCTTGTGCCTAAAATGCGTGAAGCTATTAAGGAAGAAATTGAAAATGACGAGATTGACTGTTTAAAGTTTGGTGTGAACGACATGCGCCGCCCGAGCTTTATCCAACGGAAGTCATTCTTTAGCACATGATTTCTAACTTTAAGGTTTCATCGTCTCCGCCATACATTGCTCTGGGCTCACTGTAAACTACTACGAAAAGATGTGTCAAAATCTACACAAACTTAATGCATTCCAAATTAATATCTACTGCTTCTTCTTATTCTCAATCCATGATACTGGTGATTTCGAATTGATATGAAATCGAAAGCTCTTCCTCTCTTAATGTAGCTATCGTTCCATCATTCCATGGTAGGCAGCAACGACAAGCCTATTTGACATCGCCATGTAAACCTTACTTGGTTAACTCAACTTGACTCGAATTTGTCCGACATCGAAGTACATCGAGGAGATCATTTTCATAATTTCAAGGGTTGTGATGGGCTGTGCAAGATAAAAACCTGAAATTATGTACTCCTTCAGATTCCATGATTGAACATGCAATCAGTTGTCCTGTGGCAACCTTAGTTTACATCTATGAACACATTGAATTAGTCCAGTGGTTATAATAAAAACAAAGGGAGTTTTGACTTGGTAAACACAAAGCCATGTTTTGAGTTATTTGGGGTTTCCACTTTATCTTTCCACTCCGAATCTTTGAATGCTGTTATTCAAATATGTGTTTTACGTGTACAACTGCACTTATGATGAAGCATGTCGTGGGAAAGCTTGCTTTCAAGAGGGGGTAACTTATCTTATATGTCTTCAATTACTTCTTGCTACAAAGTAGGTAGTATATAAAAAGCTTATAAATCAATCAACCGTGCTGAAGCATGGTAGACTATGTTGCATTACGTCGAATATTTCACCTTGACGCATCAATCTCACTTGTGTAAGACTATATATAAATAGTAATACCTTAGCGTTTCCATTGTGATGTAGGCCTAGCTAGGGTTATTTATTGCTACTCGTGCTAACAATCAGAGCAATTAAAGTAGTATGCATAAATTCTTGCTGGCATATTTGCAACTTTGAGTCAATCTCCTGCTTCGAGGGTTTGATGAAAAGACAGGATAGCGCCCCAGGTGCCTCTCGAGGCTGGCTCGAAGCTAGTGAGGCACCAGGTCCATTTGGGCAGCGGTTGCCAGCGGGGAAAGCCGCTGAAAAGGGAAGACGGAGAAACAGCAGCGCACCGGAAACATCAGGTCCTCGCTTTAAGGTTCTATCCTATAACGTTCTAGCGCAGCGCAAGCTGAAAGGTCCCAAGTATGGCTATTGCGATGGCGCAGACATCAACTGGCACCAACGTAAGCAAAGGTTGCTGAAGGAGGTTCTAGCGCAAGAACCAGATGTGCTGTGTCTCCAAGAGGTTGATAATTATGATCTCTGGTGGCAACCACAACTAAGTCGAGCCGGCTATGACGGGATCTACACTAAACGAGGTAGGCGCCACGAAGATGGGGTAGCAACATTTTACTCGCGCTCCAAGTTTCAGCTTTTTCGATCAGAGACTATAGATTTTAATAATGCAGGCGAGTTTTTAGGCGAAGAAAGACCAAGCTGTCGCTTACAGCAAGACAACGTTGGCATCATTGTTGCAATCCAGCCTTGGGAGGACTCGGACCACCCGTCAGCTCTTGTTATCACTAATGTTCAATTAGTTTCTCCTTCAACAGCTGACCTAATCAATGTTCAGAGAAAACAAGTACTTATGCTTGTAAGAACGGTGGAGCGCTTCAATGCTGATTTTCAACTCCCAGTCATAATGTGTGGATCGTTCAACTTCCTTCAACAGTCCGAGCTTTACACGCTCGTAACACGAGGGAAATTTCCACATGAACTCCGCAAACCTTCAACAATTGAAGAAAGACCTGAAGCGAAGGTTGTGGCCCAATCACATGTACGTGTACGGTGGAGGGCGCCTGCGCCAGGGGATGCTGCATTGCAAGGGTATGTTATTCGCCGTCGTTGTGGTGGAAACACCTCAAGAGGCTTTGACGACCCTGCCTTTTTCCCACTCTCTGCAATCGACAACGATGGGCCTTGGCGAGAGGCGAACATGTCAGGACTTGGTGCTGGATTAACATACGAGTTTGTAGTTGCTGGAGTAAGCGCAGTCGGCCAAGCTGAATTCAGTCAACCATGTGCGCCAGTAACTACGAATGGGAATACAATGTTACCCCCTTTAAATCATGTTCTGAAACATCCAACAGAACCCGCAGAGGTTATTTTACAAGAGCCAGTTGAGACACTTGACCAATGGGTTGACGCAAGTCTTTGGGAAGGCTCTGACAAGGCCCAAGGTGGATTTGAGCTCGACATCTCATTAACTCCCAAGTATGAAGATAGAACTTTAAATCTTGACATTAATCCAACCCGAAGCCAAATTGGTGGCTCTCGACACGCAGGTCTTGTGCATATGTTGAACGTAGGATCAGCGTATGCATCTTTACAAGACGACTATGAACCACCCTATACACTTAACACGGAGCGTTTTCGTGGTTGTGTCGATTATATATTTTTTTCACGAGAGCAACTTAGGCCAGAACGCGTGTTAGAGATTTCTGATAGTGCATCAGTTATAATGCCAAAGGCCGACATTCGTCGGCCGCAGCTTATTGATGATATACACGATGCTTTGCCATCGCATTGGGACCCTGACCCTATGCACACAGAGCTTAATTATGAACTAGGCGAAACAAAGAATGTCCCTAACAGAGCTTATACTGGTGCTTGGCAACCTCGAAAACGTCCAAATGAAAATCTTTTTCATAAATGGTTTCCAAATACGCACCACCCATCTGACCATATTTCTCTTCTTTGCGAATTTTCTTTTTCGCAAGCCCATTTAGCAAGTCGGTGGAGCTAGACATATACTTTCAACCAAATGCTATGTATCATACCTCTTTTTTTTTTTTTTTTCGATTTCACTACAGGGAAACAAAAACAACAACATCATAGTTTTTTTTGCTTTTGTGATTTTGAATATACTTCGGTGAAGTATTATTAGCATAATCTTCAGAGATAGCCTGAAAGTCGAGACATATCATGACTTTCTCCTTTCCAATGAAAAAGGAAACATCATCGCTGTTTGTTATTTTGTCTAGTTCAATTGTTTGTGTATTTAAAAAAAAAAAAATTAAAAATATATATATACTACAGATATTTACATGCAACGGATCTATTGGGGAGCTATTTGCAGAATAAGTGAAATTGGAATGGGGGACAAGGCTAGGTTTCACACGAGTCAGCAATACATTCTAATTATAAACTGGAGAGCGAATAGATCATGGCGCAAGTTCTACGATTTGGAGTCCAGTACTCTCCACCCAAGCTTGTAGCGGAAGTTGAGCGTGTAAACGGAAGTCGAGACTTGGTAAAATTTGATTTCCGTGAGGGCTGGAACATCTTCGATCGTCGTAAACTACGAAGCATTACACAAGAGATTCAAGACAGACTTGAAGTTAACCAAAAGGCAGAGGTTGTTGGCAAATCAAGACGAGCACTCTCAGATGCTATCCAGGCTCTTGTGGATCGTCACCGAGCCAAGAATGCAATCGAACATGGTGACGATCTCAACAAAGCCGCGCCATCAGTATTAAAACAGGCTAAAGCTGAGATGGACACAACCTTTTCCAAAAATGTTGTTCGGCCTGGAGACCCATCCTACATCTACGATCGCAAAGTTGAATTTTCACATGATGAAGAAGATTTAAGCGCAGCTTCTTGGGATGACGATGATGAAGACGATGAAGACAACAATAAAGATCAGGAAGAAGAATAGGAGAAATTGATGGAGAGACGCAGATTAACCTAGCGAGGAAAAGACGACTCGTGATGGGGAGAATCAGAGTATGGATTCTTGATACAAATTCTGATTGGTATTCTCAATTATAACTAAACATGTTAGCTTC
This sequence comes from Schizochytrium sp. TIO01, assembly GCA_004764695.1. NCBI lineage: Eukaryota > Bigyra > Thraustochytrida > Thraustochytriidae > Schizochytrium > Schizochytrium sp. TIO01. Next base: position 2,767,589 of record SMSO01000025.1, on the reverse strand, counting down.
ATATTATCTTATATCTAGAATTTTTTTAAGTTTGCTTTGTTTTTGCGAGTGGAGAAGTGGAAGACGGGGTGTTTAGAACGTGCAGGTAGGCGAAAATAATCAGCTAAGCATCCTGACAAAGAAAGAAGAAAAGGATATCATCGGTCGATGAAGCACAGCGCGATAAATACGAACATAACTCGAGATGAATTCGCGAAAGCGATGGAGTCCCTTGGGTTGTCAGTTAGTCAAGCAAATCTGTAGTAGGAAGTAAATTTTGTCTTCATTAGCAAGGGCGATAGGATGTGTGAGCTATCTTCTTGTGCATTTCTTGTCCTCTAAGTAGCTTGCTAGTCAGAGCGCCAGTGATCATTCAAAGAAAAGGCATGTATGTCTGCAGCGTGAAGACATTGAGGAACCAAGAAAGGGAGTTTTGTAGATTGTGTAGGTCAGTCGATCGGCAGAGTCGGTCCGTTGCTCGGTTCGTTACTCGGTTCGTTGCTCGGTTGGTTGGTTGGTTGGGTTGGTTGGTTGGTTGGGTTGGTTGGGTCGGTCGATCGACCAGGCGGCCGGCTGAGTGTAAAGTTGACAGTGAGTCATGTATGCATGCACGAAAGTATTACGGTCACGCAGAAGCTTATGCGCTGTCAGAAATGACGCGAGGGCGCTTCATGGTGGAGACACCCGGGGCGGCAGAGTCATCGCGGAATTCATTAACAGAGTCTTTGCGTTTGACGTTGCGGGGAGTTGGGAGTGGGGGCACTACGGGCTGGGCCTCGGACTCGGGCACGCCATAGTGTTTGGCAAAACCTTTGCTTGCAGCAAGCACAAAGCCGTGGAAAGGAGGGGACGGGCGGAGGGGGCGGGACTTGAGTTCGGGGTGGAACTGAACTCCGAAGTAAAACGGGTGCTTGGCACGTGGGAGCTCAGTCATCTCCATACGCTCATTAAGCTCGTCCTTACCAGTGAAGTGAAGTCCATTGTTTTCGAAATCCGCGATGCAATCCGGGTTCACCTCGTATCTGTGGCGGTGTCTCTCCATGACATGGTCCACACCCTCATAGATGAGGCTTGCAATACTCTTGGGCTGTGCAACCTCCTCGGGGAGAGCGTGAAGGTTGGTACGGCGGCTACCGAGACGCATGGTACCTCCCATTTGTCCCTGGTGGTGCTCGAGCATCTTGATGATAACCTTCTTCTCGGCCTTCTCGTCAACCTCATCTGAGGTAGCGTTGGTCCAGCCAAGAACGTTGCGCGCAAACTCAATAACCATGACTTGCATTCCAAGGCAAACTCCGAGCATAGGCACGCAGCTTTCTCTGGCGTACTTTGCTGCAGCGATTTTGCCCTCGACACCTCTGTTTCCGAAGCCTCCGGGGATGAGAATACCGTCAGCTTGGCGAAGCTTTGCCCAAGCCTGTTCATAGGCAGCAGCATCAGTGCGCTTGGTGTCCTCTTCGAGGTCGGAGGACTCGATCCAGGAGGTGACGAGGAGCTTGTTCTCTGCGATGGCAGAGTGCTTGAGCGCCTTGAGCACACTGAGGTAAGAGTCGTGAAGGCTGGTGTACTTTCCGCAGACGGCGATGACGACCTCCTCAGTGGCCTCGTCGACAGTGTTGGCGAGCTTGCGCCAGGTGTCGAGGTCGAGCGTGTCAGACATTCTGCTGCCGAGTCCAAGAGACTCCTTGAGGATGGTGTGAAGACCCTGCTGCTCAAGAATAAGCGGCACGTGGTAGATGTTGCTAACGTCGTGGACGCTAATGACGCAGGAAGGGTCCACATGGCAGAACTGGCTGATCTTCTTGCGGGTGGACTCCTCCACAACCTCGGAGGACCGGCACACGATGATGTCTGCGCTCAGGCCAAGCGACATGAGCTCCTTGATGCCATGCTGAGTGGGTTTGGTCTTTTGCTCTCCCACGGAACCAAGCACCGGCACCAGTGAAACGTGTACAAGGCAGCATCTCTCGCGGCCCACGCGGAACTGGAATTGGCGGATGGCCTCGAGGAACACCATCGACTCGATATCACCAACGGTGCCACCAACCTCAACAAGGCAGACATCCGGGGCGTTAGTTGTGCCATCGACAGGGATCTGTGCGACGCGAGCAATCCAGTCCTGGATCTCGTTGGTGATGTGCGGCACGACCTGGACGGTCTTACCAAGGAAGTCTCCGCGACGCTCACGCTCAATCACATTCTGGTACACCTTGCCGGTAGTGATGTTGTGGTCCTTCGTGAGCATGATGTCGAGGAAGCGCTCGTAGTTACCGAGGTCAAGGTCAGTCTCACCACCATCATCAAGCACGAAAGTCTCACCATGCTCCTGGGGGGCCATAGTTCCGGCATCGACGTTAAGGTAAGGGTCAACCTTGATGCTGGTGACGGAGATGCCGCTGGCCTTGAGCAGACGGCCGATGGAAGAGATGGTGATGCCCTTGCCAAGGCCAGAGACCACTCCACCAGTCACGAAGATGAAGCGCGTGTCGGCACCCATGTTGATAGGGGAGCTCGCGCGGAGGTGGGCTTGCTTGCGCTGCGACATCGCTGCTGCTCTGCTCTGCTATACTCCGCTCAGCTCCGGTCAGCTCCGCTCCGTTGCCGGTTTGCCGAGGCTCCGTTTGACTTTGTCTGCTCTGTATGGACAGAGCGGTCTCGGGCCACAGAAAGAGGCCTCTTAGAACCACTTATAAGCCAAGCAAATCCACTATGGAGTACTCCACTCATTAAGTAGAGAATAAAACCCACACAGTGAAACATTCGCAAACAAAGTCAAACAAACAAACAATCCATCCATAAATCCCATCATAAATCCCCCCACATACAAAGCCTATTTACCCATCTACCTCTAATGCAAAACAAAAAATAATCCATACTCAGCAATTCATCAACCTCATAAACAAACAAACAAACAAACAAACACACAAACAAACAAACACACAAGCAAAGAAGCAAACAAACAAACGAACAAACGATCACTCAGACACCCAAACTCAAAATTAAATAAAGCAAGCACTCGCCCAAGAAGCAACAACTTATCGCTCAGCAAATGAATCACTAAGCAATGCCCAACGCAATGAACTCTTCAAATGTTGCCATCATTGATAAATGAATGAATGAATGAATAAATGAATGAATGAATGAATGAATGAATGAATAAATGAATGAATGAATGAATGAATGAATGAATGAATGAATAAATGAATGAATGAATGAATGAATAAATGAATGAATGAATGAATGAATAAATTAATGAATGAATGAATAAATAAATGAACGAATGACATGCATGACATGACTTCTTCAGAAGAAATCAATGAATCGCTGCGAAACCGAGTTGATTCACCATATCTATCACTTACATGGACCTTCGTAATTACTTTCATATCGTTTGTTGGTCAATCGATGATTCATTCGTTGATCGATTGATTAATTGATTGATTGATAGATTGATTGATTAATTGATTTTATGTATGTATGTATGTATATATACAGTATATACAGTATGTATGTGTGTCAAATGGATGAAGGAACAATCGAGCAACCAACCACCAACGAACACACGAGCAAAGCCTTCAGACAGCTAGATGGCGGGCGCTTCACAATCTGAAGTGGCTGGGAACAGGGATGGAGCTCTCGCGGACCTAGCCGTCCTCGGCTCTCCTTTCCCCTTCTACAACGCAACGGAGCGAGAACGCAACGAAGGTAGAGCAAAGGAAAGGCACAGATCTCACGAGGATCTCAGCCATCCAGCCAACCACCAACCACCTCGCATGCACAACGCAAATTTTTCACCAAATGGGTTGTTGTGATTGATAGTTTGATACAAATATGGGTACATAGTGAGGTTAATGGGGCGTACCTGATGTAAAACTAATTGGATATAGGTGCTGGTAAGGAATTACCTTGTCTTTTAATTTTTTAATCTCCTCAAAATGCTGTTTCTGGACAAAGTATTTTGTACCCTAGGCAGGTATTCCTATAGAAATATGCGTACTTGGCTACGACCTCGGCACTAGCAGAGCAGTGAGTCATTTAGTTTCACAATGAAGGAGACGAAAGACATATAGCTAAGATCACAGCAGAAATAGGTTACAGGCCAAACTGGAGCCTTTGGAAGGCAAACTAAAGTACAGAATGATCCTGGTAGTCCCATGGGGCCTAGGTTCAATGACACTTTTAGAGAGGATGTTGCCTTTTTTGCAATATTCCACGGTTCCTTTTCATATGGAAGTTACAAGTCTCCTTGAGCCTTCAGGCAGGCATGAGAAAAGGATTGAGAGACTTGATCACATAACTGTTTAAATTACTAGCGACAAACTGTCTCAAATTATTGACAGAGTTATCGATTTTAAATTTGGGGGGGAGGGGGGTTCTTTATACATGACAGCGACGCAAGGAAACATGAAAACCTTCAAATCACTGCAGCTTTCCTCCCCACCGTCACGGAATAACCAGAAAGTTTAGTGATTGAAAGCTTATTTTATGATAGTTTATACTTTGTTTGGATATCTTACGGCTTAATGATTGTAACTTCAATAGAAATGCCACTGGAAATGGTGCTTTGGGCTCACAATGGAATAATTTCAACATTCAATATAAAAAGTGGCATTTGAAAAGGTTCAAATGTAGCTGATTTATTGTGGAGGTACGCTTTAAAATGTTTTGAAGATCATTGATTTAGGATTTGGCTCAATAAAATGAAAATGAGGTTTATTGTCTTTTTTTTTTAGTCTGATTTCTACGATTTGAGATGCTTAGTCCTGCGCAGACCCTGAGAGATCAATGCCCTTTTCCCATCTTGGTTGCAGATGTTTTTATCTGCATTGCTTCTTTGATAAGCCACCTAAATAAACTTTCTTGTTCTAGCGATGTGAAAAGCTGTCTTCCCGTCCTTACATCGAGGTGGTCCATCCTTGCGGCCAAATGAAGTGATGTACGCTTATTTTTGCTGCGGGCATTTGCGTCCACTTCGCCCTAACCACTTCGCTCTAGCCACTTCACCAAGTCGAAGAGACCCTTCTCGGCACACACGTGAAGAGCAGTGTCTGCGCCGGAGAAGTAACTACAAGACATTAACTCTTCGTTGATGAGCCATCTCGCCAAATCAAAATGCCCGTGGTTTACAACGTTCGTGAATAGGTCTTTGAAACAAATCTTTTGACAAAGCAATTCTTTTACGTCACCATCATGAGCATAACGTATCGCGATATCTCCATTGTCATCACAGCAGTCCACATCTACTCCTTCGCAGTCAATAAACCACTTCACCACGTCATAGTTGTCTTGCACGATTGCCTTTAGGAAAAGTCTATAACGCTCTTTCTCCTGGATGACCTGTTCGTTCATGGCTTCGCTAGATGCAGATTGTTGCTCTTTGAAACTCTTCTCTGTGCGAAAGGATGACTCGTGCGTGCAAAACTAGAGCTAAATGTTTCAACTGTCTAAAAAGGGTTTGCTGATGTCAATGCTCGACTTTGCCCTTTTGCTGTTTTGATTTGACAAGCTAAATGCTTTTCTTTCAAGATCGGTAGGTGTTAGTTACTGGAAGATACTGATAAGGCGAAGCGCTCTCAAAACGATCTCGCTCTCAAAACGATCTCGCTCTCAAAATATGCATACTGGCCGAAATACTTCAACGAAAGTCTCCCCTAGCGTATCCAGTTACTAGATCAACTAGTAGTTAGTTAGAATTAGTGATGCAGAACATACCGATAAGTCGAACCGCTCTCAAAATGATCTTGCTCTCAAAATACGCACTGGCCGAAGAACGAGTTGATTTCAGTGAAAAAAAAACTCTCGCGACCCGTGCGCATTCTTATTGCGTATTTGTCAGCGTAGACACATAGATTTTGAAAAGCAAAGACCCTAAGTGACCAGTGACATAGGTTTTTTCTGGAGGGGACATATAGGTGTATCCTCATATAGAAACTATCGTAAAAAGCTGCGTGGGGAACCCAGGCATCCCAGAATGAAGATATATTATCAGCTTTTTATCTACGCAATGCCGCCTCGTCTCGAGGTAGAAACTCAAGGCGGTAACAAGAAGGGTATATAATCAGAGAAAATTAAAGAAACGTAAATTGACAAATGAATACGAAGAGAACTCCCCTTTCCAGCTGAAACGGAGAACTGTATAGAACCTTACCAAGCAGTAGATACCCCGTCCCTCCTGGCTCTGTCTGTTCATAACTATACTTCTGCGTTGAAGGTGGCCTCAAGGCGTATTCGTCAAGATCGAATCCATACGATAATGCTAGGTTAACAAACTCATTGCATTTATTATGTCTTGTCAAGATTCATTGAGAGCATACTTTTACTTAAAAATTTACAGCGAGTGGCTTGCAGAGAATAAATTTTCTCAGACTCCGAACCGAAGTAAGGATGGGACTTATTCTGACAATGGCAAAGGCTATGCCTTCTTAGAGCTGCTCCTTATCCCAGTGCACAAGTTTTAAGATTCTGCAGCTGCAAAAGCCAGATCCACTGCGAATGAAGCAAAGTTAGAACTCATCAATATAAATGCTCTTCTCCCATCAAGCGCACCAAAATAATTGGTCATTTCAGCATTAGTGTTTCTATGATGACAATCTATTACTACAGAACAGAACTACTGTTCTTATTGAGGCATCTCTCGCGATGTTCAAGGTTTTGCTACCATCTTTTGGTGAGTCAGTTTGTTCGACAAGGGCTTTTGTCGATCTTTGCTGTCGCTACCAAGCGGAACCGTCTTAGGGCACGTTCTAATGGCTGATTGGGGTCCACAAGCTGTCTATCAAATCTCATAACGAAGTTCAAGATTTAGGGGCATAGAGGAACTAAACTAGACCAATTCAATGTTTGTGCTTAATGAAGACAAATAAGAGGTTATTTTTCATAGGAAAAGGCAAATTCGCCTATTTTTATTTTTTCCAGTTCAAGTCTAGAGCCTCAAAAGCTCTCTCTTTTTCTCTGATCACGTATGCCCGACGGTTGGACTAGGGCCCAAGAACTCTGAATTTGGGTTGTCGTTGACCTTGCAGTTGTAGTAGTAGTGACTATTATAGTTGTTGCTAGTAGTGTTGCTAGTAGTGTTATGGGCTTACGAACTCAGCAAGTTTAGTATAAGACGCAAGCGGAGAGAGCGTGTATATGGTGAGAAGGCTATCTCTGCAATTTTTCAACTGGGTAAAGACAAACGGCCCACCAAGTATTGACTTCCGACTAATTATTGCTGTTGGTGCAAGAAACACCCACAATGCTTAGATTGTCGTTTATCACGTGCAGTTTATCTAATGAATTATTAAATCGAGCAGCACTTTATGCAAGTATAGACGGACTCAATTTGCCACTTCAATCATTCATATATTTTCGCTATAATTGATATAATTGGCAAGGCCAGTGATGGACAAACCAATTGGCTATGTAGGTTTTAATAGATATAACTTAGGCCAGAAATCCGACCAATATACCACTGCAGTAGAATTCGAGCCGGTTGTACCCTAGGTTTCCTGCTCAAGAGGTCGCGTGCCCACTAAAATCGTGGAAACCGCATGTTCATTATTAGACCAATCCTCTCTAGCTTTTCTTCCTTCAGCTGTCTTCTTCATAATTAATTTTTTAAAAATCCCACTTTTGGTTTTGAGTGTAGAGTGTCATCATACACCGAACCCTAGAACCGACGCATGGAGCTGGTCCGAATGAAGATGATGATAACACTCCGAAGAAGTAAGTTTGATTTGAGGAGCTGTGACGGCATTGATTATCTTATCGCTTCATTGTTATACCTTTTCATAATCCTAGCCAGCTCCTGAAGGTTAATCTATACTGACTACCAGAGCCAAGTTCTATACCCTCAATAAGTGCTATTTAAGTGAACTAGGCACGTGTGCGACGTATTGAGAACTACCTCTATATCTCAGTAGAACACAAGCCCACCTCTTTGTTCTAACACTCAAAATAGTTCAATTCATACTCAGTTGTGCGATCAGGCGCATGCCCAAACGTCGACCTCTTGTTGCGCTTTTCTTCCGTCGGACCTCCAGAAAGGTCATTCTAGCCCTCTTCTTAGCAAGTACGAGGACATACGCCGCGGCAAACGCTGCCCATTGTGCCGACACATCTCTTCTACTCATTTGTGCGAAAAAGGTTTTCAGGTTTCCCCATCTTCCCATACCATCACAAGAATACCTAAGAAAGAGGAAGCGAGTTTTCGATGTCATTGATTGAGATGATTCCTTTCTGAATGATTGGAATAATAGAAGCGAGCAGATGGTGAGTAAACGGGTTTAAAGGAAGGCCACGTGCACCTGCACTCATTTTTTTCGTTTCTTCTTTTCGATTTCTTTTGTGCAAATGAAAGAAAGTCCGCCTTTGCCGTCCGCGAGCCTTTTCTAACGCAGTGGTTACCTCGCTACTTTCGCATGCATGCTCTGACCGGCTGGTGGGGCAGAGTTTGAGGTGGCGGCAGTGATAAACAGCACATCTACCTACAACATCGGCATCGGGACCTTACTCATGTCCCATAGCCAAGAATTTTGATTCAATTTTCTGTAGTCTCGCCATTATTTTTTGTTCTCTGTTTTTTGGTGCAATGATGAAAAGCTAACCATAAGTATGGTCGGTCGAGATATTAATTAACCAATTACATTGTGTAGTTTCAAGAGTATTTCTCTATTAAAGAGCACACGTTCAACGACGAATGTGACATGACGTTATTATTAGAAAGGTCCTGGTCGTTTCATCTTTTTTCGTTTGCTTCATTAAAAACAAACAAACAAAAAACAGCATTTTTTTTTTTATTAATATATATGTATATATTAATTTTTTTCAGTTCAAAAAAAAAAAAAAAAAAAAAAAAAAAAAAAGAGGGGGATTTATAAAAGATTCTTTCTCCAGAAAACCTCGATTTCTATAAACGGGTGAAACACGATATTCGAACTTTTCTGCCGCGGCAACACAGAAGTAGTGCTAACATTGCACGTGCATGTCAAAGTCTCCTGTGAACCTTGATAGATTCAGCTACACGAACCAAACAACAAAGCAACAACTTCTATCAAAGGTCTCTTTACGTCTTGCGCGGAGGGGTCCGCAAGGTATCCTCGAACGCGATGATGTTTACCACATCGGATCTGGGTACAGTCTAGATCTAACAATATTACTAATGGGGTCCTACAAATGGTCTTTCACTGCAGCTCGGCGCGGACGGTGTGTACTAGTGTTCCCTCCCAGAAGATTTTGGCGTGCATTTATAATTTTGTAAGAACGAAACTTTTAAAAATGTGAGGGAATATACTATGTTTCGAGCAGATCTGCTGCAAGCAGTAAAGTCTTCTGGTGCTAGGTTTATATAACAGTGACACGAGCGTGTAGAAAGCGCGTTACTGAGTACGTTATGCAGTTCTCTCTTCTATTGAGATGTGTGCATTAATGGTGCATTTTTATTGTCAGAGACTTTTTTTCTTCTTTTTTTTACGTTTGGACTCTCTTGTTTTAAAACTATATTTTCACGGCGATATTATAATTCTAAATAAGCACAATTGCGATTAGTTTGTAAACGTCAACGCAAGACAGGAACCTTGTTCCTGTTTATTTTGAGTGTTGCATGAATATACTATAGAGGGTCAAGTAGGGATATGTTAGTCTGGTAATCAAAGTCCGAGTTGTGCATAGAAGGTCGAGTTTCAGTCGAACCACAGTGCATCATAAAGTTCTCGCTCTTTGTTAAAGAAAATATACTTTAATTCTCAGACTTTACATATCATTTATTCTGATCGAAGCAATATCACAGAAAGAGCTCCCTGTGCCGCGAGATACTCCAAATTGCGAGCTACGACGCGAGTGTGGGTACGCAATCTAGACTGATTATCGCTCAGGATTGTTGCCAGGCGATTGATCGAGTAGATCATCATGAAACTTGAGGTTCCCGACTTTCTTATTTCCTATATATTCTTCGTCGTAACTTTGTGTAAATTATAAATTTATTCATTATATATATTTGTTTATTAATTTATTATTTATTTATTTTAATGCGTTTCTGTGTACGTCTTTATGAGCTGTCCTGAGGCATGACAAATATGAAACTTCGACTCACCCTTCAAACACGTGATGCGGCCCTGCAAAAAAGAGGCAACAAAGAGGAGGACGAGCATTTGAAAGCAACTTTTACAGTTTTTTTTCATAAAAGGTAATCTAGCTGATGGAGATTGTTCATTCCATGCCATCATCCATACACATCTTACCCCAGAAGTCCAAATAATAATTATTATTATTTATCCTTCTCTTTCCAGTTCTCATCGGTATTGTTTCAAAAACTGCTTGACTACAGATGCCCTGCACAAGAGGGGTGTCAGGCCAATTTTCGAGCATGTTCGAACTTACAAGCTCCTTTTCTTCGTTTGAACGATTTGATGTTCCTTATCCTCTTGCTTGGCAAACTTCTTCGTTCATTTCGTACTAGGTTTACTACGTAGCTGTACTACCAGTTTGCTTTTCTGTTTCTGTCACGATTCTGAGTGATTTAAAGAAATAAAAACTTTTAATAACTTCTAAATGTTTGCCATTTTGGTCTCTGAAAGCTTCTCTCACCAAAATTTCAGAACCAATCAAACCTCAAAACGAGCAAACCCTGGCGTTGTCCTAGACTCCCCAAGGTGATCTCGATTGGCCGACCACGTTTTGAGCAAGCGACGAACCCTCGACTCCTTGAATTCGCGAGTCGCAAAGACAGGCGAGCAGGTCCGCGCTCGTGTTTTGCGATATTGCAAAGTAATCAAAACCTTTTTGGCAGGTTGATTGAAAATAAAGTAAAAAATAACTTTTAAAATTAAAAGAGCAAAAAAGAAAACACACCTCCCTCTCCTGTGAGAGAGAGTGAAAGACCCCAGCCAAGGTGAAGGCTATTTTCGCGAGCAAATCGCAAATCAAAAACTTGAAGAACAGGGTTGAGGCAAGGCCGGCAGCAAGGCAAAGGCATATCTCTGCGCCTGATCCTTGCATACGAGCTGCTTTAACAAGCCACTATACTCGAAGGTAATCTTCAATTTTGATTGGTTCCTTCCTGCGTGTGGCAATTACAATTTAGCTGTTGTCAATAAACGAGAACCAAGAAGTTTTCGACAACAAAGCAGGAAAGAAGAAGCGCAGAAATGGTGCGTACACAAGGCATACTTAGCCTCGCTCTGACCCTGCTCGTGCTCTTGTCCGGCACTAATAATGTTGAGGCACACGAAGGAGGGTTGAGACAGCAGGAGGATTCGGATCGCAAATTGATTTCAGCTAGAATCATTGGTGGCACAATTGTGTCCAAAAAGGATCAATACCCTTGGATGACATCTTTGCAATACAAGCGCAAGACATGGGGCAATGGGTGGAGACATTTCTGTGGCGGTACACTGATTAATAAGCGCTGGATTTTGACAGCAGCACATTGCGTCAAGTATATTGGGCCTGATCGTGTGCAAATTGGCACGAACAGTCTCACATCTGCCTCCGCTGGTGTCATTCGCAAAGTGACAAGTATCATTCGCAACCCCAATTACGCAACAGAGCAGAATGATCTTGCATTGCTCAGACTCAACAAAGACGTCAATAATGTTGACTCAGTCATTCTCAACCGCTACCCATACACTGATCCGTACGAAACAGTAGGAAGCTATGCAACTGTTATTGGTTGGGGCTACACATCGGTGGGTAGCGGTCTTGTGGTCGATGATCTACGACAGGTCGACGTGCCTATCCAAAGCACTGCGAAATGTCAGGCTGCTTATGGCACTAAAGTTACGGTGAACCACATCTGCGCCGGTTATGATGACACGTACAAGATGGACTCATGCTCCGGGGATTCTGGTGGCCCACTCCTTATGGAGGATTCTACGGGTCAAATCTCTCAGATTGGAGTTGTCTCATACGGTAAAGGTTGTGCTAACTATGGATACTATGGCGTATACCAACGAAACTCCGAGTATTTTGATTGGATCAAAAGTGTGGTTGAGAGCGATGGCGATCTTGCAGATCAAACTGTGGTTACTGTCACATCTTCTCCGACCGCGGCTCCCACCAAATCGATCGTCCGTGAGGCTCTCTTGGATATTGCCACCACCGGAAAGGAGTGCAAGAACGAAGATAAGAAGTCTTTCAAAGAGATTTCTGATTCAACATCGGAAACCTGTGTATGGAACTGCATTACCACGAGTTCATGCTATACCGCCACGCTAGATATCTCTGCTGGAATTTGCCGTTTGTTCAAGAAAAACAAATGCGCAACGACCTCTGGAGACTCTGATGACGAGGTTTATGTGCGAGAGACAGTTGTTGACTCTTTAGCAGAAAGTGGTCAGTCTTGCAATGATCAACACTTTGCTTCATTTAAGACAACCAATGCAGTAAAATGTGCATACAAGTGTAGCACCAAGGATAAATGTAACTATGCAGTTCTTAACTTGGCAGAAGACCGATGCTATCTTCACGAGACTTGTGCCGACCCACAGGAAGACTCAACTTCACAGCTTTGGGCCATGTCAGAGTTTGGCAAAGGATCATAAAGATGTATAGTCTGCATCTCTTTGGGCCATAGGGGTCTTACAACTCATTTGTAGATTTATGCTAGGACCTGCATATACACTCCAAGACAAAGCATGATTTGTATTTTATGGTGTCTATTTTCTTCATGTATGCCTCAGTGATGATGGCCGAAGGCTTTCTCATGTTTGCTGGTGTGATTGCTGGAATCGAGACTCAAAAGCTAATGCCAACTCACCATATTTTTCAAAGCGTAGTGTGCATCTATACTATATATAACAAGTTATAAAATCTTGAAAGTAAAACATGTCTCTTATACTATATTTTCTTCTACTATTAATAGACTCTACTATTTGATAAGTTTTAGAATTTCAATGACCTCATCTCCATCACGTAAGCCAGTGTGAAAAGACCAGAACTGACCGTCCGAGACAATAAGACTAAAACGATTGATATTCCAAATGATGTCGTGTTTACTCCACAATCTCACGATCCTTCTGTTTCGAGACGCAGACGAGCAAATGAAACAGCGAAAAGAATTTTATAAGATCTCAATGAGAAACAAACAATCATAAGATCAAAATTATAATACCTACATCATCACTTAATGCCGATGTGAAAAGGTATAATTTAGCTTATTGATTGGAAACCATTCTCATACACGGGACGAAGTAGAAAACGACCGGCATCATAAAACAAGACTAGAACCAAGTAGACCCGGTTCTTTATTTGGTTTTTGGACTATTTCTACTAATGTGCAAGCGACTGTAAAGCAAAATATTCCAGCCGAGAGATAATGCTAAAGCAATTCGATCGGATCAACTTTTGTACGGAATATTGTAGCGTTAACAGGTATTTGGGTTACATCAAACGAAAACACTGCGCTTGCAAAGTGCTTCAGATGGTGTTAACCTACTTGGTCAACCAAAATGTTACCAAAAACGTTGGAATTGTCACCAGGGCATCAAATCCATAAAGTTTTTCATGAAGAACGGAAGCAGTTCCTGATCGAAAGGCTGTGATGAGAGCATTACCAGCCGCGCGACCGAAGGTTCCGGCCTCTGTAGCCAAGAGTCCGCTGTTGAAGGTACCAGCTGCCAGGCGTGCATCAATAACTTTACTGAAGTAAGCCATTATTACAGCCTCCATAACCTGACTTGAAACAAAGACCACAAAATACCCAACAAAAAGTAAGGCGGGCATTTGCGTCGCGGGATCCCACGCCAGCATACTTGCTCCGAGGATAAGCGGGACTTGCAAATAACGAACCCAGAAGGTGTCACGCAACCCATAGAGTCTTGACAGGTTAACTAGTATCATATTGAAAGGCACCACAGAGAGTCCCAAACAAGCCATGAAAATACCAATTCGGCCAGAACCCCAACCAATAAAACTAGGAAGAGTCAAAGGCAGGGCCGTCAATAAGGCTTCCTGGACAAGCTTGACCCAGAATATTACCCACAAACACAAAAGTGTTAAGCGGAAACGCAAGGTACGACGACGCGCACGCAATTGATCTTTACCCATCAGTGGCTTGTATGCGAGTGGAGTCTTCATCGTGTGAGCCTTACCCTTGATTACTGAGGCATTAAGAGAAGCTTCTCCAGAAGTGCCAAACGAGCCATAGTTTCCAGTAGCAGCATCCCCACTTCCTCGCATCCTTGTCTGAGGTGAAAACGGACTCCGGTTCAGGTGGACAGATTCGTGTGCATTCTCCAGCAAAACTCTATCCTCGTTGGCATCACCATCTTGTGACATATTTGTTGGTGCGTCTAACACGATATCGATGCCATCGTTGAAAACTTCATCTTCTGAGCGATGGCTAAAGAAGCCTTGCCTTGATTTCCCCCACGGGTCTCCACTAGTAGACACAACATTTGAAGAGCGCACACCGCTCATGTAAGATGCACTTTCGGAAGCATCCTGTAAGGGATCGTACACTGAATCATCATCGTCATCTTCATCATCGTCATCATCAAGGAAATCATCGTACACTGTACTAATACCGGACTCTGACCTTTCACGATCCTCAGGAATCTTCGACAAGATTGCGTTGCTTGGTTCCCGAAAGAAAACCAGAACCATGAATCCAAAGACGACCCAAACAACAGCCATAAAAAACGCCGGTGCGGTCATCTCATTGAAGGTCAGCCCAAAAATTAGCATGTCAAACCCACTGAAAATACTTGCAAGAAACGGTCCACAAGCCATGCCAAGAGCACCAGCAGCTACAAAGGCTGCAGATGCCCGTGTTCGGTGTTCTACTCGAATACTATCAGCAATGTAGCGTCTGTTGACGGCGCGCGCACCACCCAGTCCAGTTACAAAGCGCCCCAACAGGATCATTGATGTGACATTGGCATCCCACGCGAGAGCATACAACAGGTTGCCGCAAACAAGAAGTACTGAGCTACAAAGCAAAGGTTTCCGAAAGCTAAAATTTGACCAGTAGCTGTAGGCAATTGCAGAAATCAATGCGGCTACAGGCGTCATAGCTACAATCACACCCGAAGTTGATGCCTCAAGGCCCATGTGAGCTGCGTACTCGCCTGAGGTTGGCAAGCAAATGTTGTAGTTGCACAAGTAGAAAAATGTAGAGCCAAGGTTGATATATTGGGACATGAAGTCATCTTCTGCATCTTCTTCTGAGTCAGTCAAAGTAGCACTTTCGTAATCATCCTGCTGCACTTTAGCGTATGCCGGATCCTTCGGATATAGAATTTCTTCATCCGAGGCATCATCAATCTTTAGTGAGAGGTTTGATGCCTCTTGAAACGCAGAATCCTCGGTCCCATCTTCTTCATTTGAGCGAAGTTTATAAAGAGGCATAATTTGCGAACGACGAGCAAGTACCATTGAACTTTGACTTCGAATGATCTGACGCTGAAAAGGAATGGCTGATTGCAATGAGAGGAAATCAAGGAACGAGGTGGACTCATGAAGTTTGCTTTGAAGGAGGGAAAGGTCCTGGACGATTGCATGGCCGTGGCGTTTGTATTGCTTGAAACGAATCGCCGGGATAGGTGACCATGTGGAGCCGAATTGATTTGAGCCCTCAGGGCCTACATTTGATGGATCTGGCCGTCTGTCTTTGCGCATGTCCAAACGTAAATCGCTTTCGAGGTGGATGATTCCTTGACGAATTGTGTCAACGAAAGGCTGAAGCAGCGTAAAGTCTTTCATTCGCTTGAGATTTTCTGCCAATTGCGATGTTTGTTCGGATTTTGCCATGCTAAGAATTGTGCGATCTGCTGTACGTACTCTTTTCAAGTACTTTTTGTTTATTTTGCGAAGCGCAACAGAGTTTAGCTCGAGGTAGTGAAATATTTGCAAGAGTTGTTCTCCAAGGCGATGATACTCTAGCAAAAGTGATTCACGATATGCCCGTTGCGAACGTCGTGATTCATAGCTCTGCGCGAGCAGAATGCGTTGTCGCTCAGCTGCGTCAACATCGTTTTGTAGAAGAGTTCGTTGTTGCTGGTAGAATCGCATCACGTGGTTGACTTGCTCTTCAACTTCGCGATTGAAAGCAATACCATCCGTATATCCTCCACTGCGCTCCTCCTCTTTGATCCAATGCTTGAGGTCATTGTATTGAATATAGTGTTGTCTCCATTGCGGAACCTGTTTTTGTTTTCGTCAGCAGCCAGCCAATATTAAATTGAGCATAAAGAGAGAGCACGATTTTGCGACAGCCATCACAATGATATACAAAGTATGAGAGAAGGTAGATAGATATTGAGTTTTGATCGTTCACAAAAAAGCGCGGTTCTATGTTAGTTCCTTTGTTATGTGCTTGTCCTCCCTTGCCAAGTACAAGATCCGAATAGTATGTTGGGCTTGTATTGTGAACAATACTATTGATCTTAGATCCCTTTCGATTGTTTGAAGAATCGCCACTGACTTTCACAAATCCCTTTCCTACAAGTAGAGACCTGCACTTGTACTCGCTTCTCATTTATCACGCGCACTGCGGCCAAAATAAAGAAGGAAGTCATCCAACCATAATCTGCCTGTGAACGAACGAAAACTCTTTGTGAGCAAGATGAGAAGCCTCTTTGCAGTCCCAACGTACCAGTTCGCGTTCAAAGTGTTTTCCAAACTTCATCCTCGCGCAGAAGTGAAGTACTCAGATCCGCTCCACCACGCGTCGCTTTATAGACGGTGGATGGAGGTTTGTTGAGAATCCGTCGCTTGAAACCTGTCTCATAGACTCATACTGCCTGTCTATTTTAATCTTTTAAAGTAGAGTATAAGATCTACAAGTAGGGTATTTTTGTATGGTGTATTTCTATGGCGTGCATTACATCTGTTTATTATGTTCAACTGCTGTTGTTCCCATTCTATGAGCAACACAAGTGAAAAATAGGTCTACATAAAGTAGACTAAAGCTATCTGTACAATAGGTTATAGCGGTGGAAGTAGCTGAGTATGGTTGTTTAGTCGTGAGCTTTCAAGGAAGATTTTGAGGGCTTGATTTTTTGATTTTATTATTTATTTTTATAAATTATAAAAATAACAGACATTGCAAATCGTGCATGAGACGGACAAAGACCCCGCGGCAAACAGCACTATGGAGGCCTGGGAGGATGATGACAAGTCCAACACAATGAAGGGTTCGCTGAAACAGGAAAGACCTGCAAACTCGTTCAACCTGGCCCCGGTGAGTCGAAGAGATGAGATCGTTTGGGCAGCTGCAGCTCCAGGGACCCCGAAACGACCTCAAACGGTTCTCTCTACTCGAGAAGGTACTGAAGGAATTTCCTCGCGCGGGAAAAAAATCGCCACAGAGGAGGTGCAGGCATGGCTGAATAGAGTATGCGCGCAAAGATTTCTGGTGTTGCTGAGTGAAGGTGAGCTCGCAATGTACGAAGAACCACTACTAGACCTGTTGCGGTCGCAAAGTACGGAGCACAAAACGCACATTGAACACGTGCCAAATTTGCAAGACAAACTTGCAACAGCGAAAATTTTGCAGGCTTTAAATGCTGCGGAAAAGGCAAACGAGAAGATTGTTATATTCTGTGCATCAGGACAGGTCCGCACGGGTACGGTGTCCGCTCTATGGGTACATCATCACTATTTCGTTGCTCTTAGCGATGCAGTTCGCGAAGTGCGCGAGTTTGCCAGAAGTAGACGTGCAATTCGACTTCCTGGGATTGAAGAACTTATGCAATTAGTTTCTCCTGATCTTGCGAATGTTGTTGCTCGTCGAGCAAGCTCATCAATATCGAATGCTGCAGGTTCTAAGACCTCAGCTGGGGGTGGGGATGTTAGCGTCATATCCCAAAACCGCAGTAACTCGTTTATGGGAATGACTTCAATAGAAAGTGCATGGAATACCCCGCGCACGACAATTTCAAGCGCACGAAGTGCTTTCACAAGCCATGCGTCCTCGTTTGCGAGTGCTGGAATAAGTTCCATAGATGTGTTATTTGTCACTACTGGAGGGACCATTGATAAGGATTATCCTCGGCTGTCAGGTGGCTATGCCTTTGAAATTGGCGAGCCAGCTGTATTGAGCATCATGAGAGACCTCAGGGATATTAACGCTGTTGGGTCTTTTTCTTATTCTATTGCGAGCGTGTGCCGGAAAGATAGCCAAGATATTTCAGAGGGAGACCGTCTGGCCATTGTAAACGAGATTCAACGTGTAGATGCTAAACGAGTAATTGTTACGCATGGCACAGATACTCTCATTGAAACAGCAGAGTTTCTGCATGATCACCTCTTCCCAGACCTGGACGAAACAATTATTGTAGTCACTGGTGCCTTACGTCCTTATAAATTTCGCAATTCAGACGCTCTTTTCAATGTTGGGACTGCGCTCGGGGCATTGTCAACTGCACAAGAACCAGGTGTATATATTGCTATGAATGGCCAAGTCATGCCAATTGCTGATGTTGAGACGCAAGTTCAGCGGGATCCGGATTCCGCTTTATTTATCAGAACCCCTAGATGATCGAAAACGCTTATAACTTACCTCTTGTATGTTTGCCAGTTGTTGAGAGCAGTTAAAAAAGTAAAAATGCTTATTAAATACTTTGTGCAAAGCCATAAGCCAGGTGCTACTATCCAAGCTAAGGGGTTCATTTACATTTTCTTGAAAGCAAAGTCAAGCAAGTATACATTTTTACAAGAAAGTTACACGAATGCCAAGAGGAAAAATAATATTGTATTGGATAACAGTAAAGTAAAACCATAATTGATAATACAACTCAATGATCAAAAGTAGTCACGATTCATTTAGACATGCACTGAACGAAACACAGAGTGGTAATTACGAGAAGGTGCAGAAAATCGAAAAGAGCGTGAGCCAAAATTAAAAAACGCGGTAAGGCCGCTTGTTGTAACCGCCGGGAAAACGGCCTGAACCGATGCCGGCAGAGAAATAACAGAATCTAAAGATCTGCCGTTCCTTGTGAATGTCAAAGTTCCCGTGTCAAGATCAGCTGCAAGGCCAACCACATCCTTAGGCTGGAATTGGCTACCGAGCTTGATACCCCAACTGTCTTCATCTTCATTAACACCACCAGAAGTGAAACCTCGAATAACACCACTCTTAAAGGAATCAGAAACCCAACCAACCACTGTGTCTGCTTCAAATGTATCAATCAATTCAACTTCGAAGTAAACACGCCGGTGATTCAAGTGTACATGTGTATGGGGGTAATGCGATTTGATTGCCATGGTGGTCCATCGCTCAACCGAAATTCGAAAAATGTCCTCTTGTTGAAAAGGTACTGGATATCCACGAACACGGTTGAAAGCAACAGGATAATATTTCAACTGTTCAAGCTCATATGCCATTTCACGTGAGGACAATTGATCGAAACTCTTACTCTGAGCCACAGTTGACCTGAAGAGCTCCGAAGTGTCATCTAAGAACTGGCTGTCGATTGTTGCAAGAAGTCTACCCAATGATGCACGGATCTCGAAACAATCCTCAGAGTTAAACAATCCTGCAACGAGGTCAGATAAAGACTCGTTAGACATGGCTGCAGATATTTTATACTTTGCTTCGCTGACAGCACGCATACCAGGCACAAAGAGAAAACAACCAAGCTCGATTTCTGGTTTGTTTCTCTCCCGTTCTGATCCGCCTTCCGCAAGCTGCGCACGCCACTTCTGCATTGCCTCAAGAAGTCCCGAGTCAAGCAAGCGAGACGCCAATTCGCTTGACTCAAAATCCCTAACTTGAAGACCATTGAATGTTTCCACAATAGCAGGGTACATCTCAACATTCTCAGCAATAACTTCTCCAAGAAGGCGCTTTAATAATGCAGATTCTTGGTCTAGACGCAAGATTTTCTTGACGTCACCACGGATATACTTAGCAATAGCACGAAGACCGATGCGTCGAATTCTGCTAGATGAGTCATCAGAAGATATGTACTCTGCCAAATGAGAAAATGCATCAAGGCTTTCCAAAGAGTCGAAGATCTCGTTGGTGTTCAAGTTACTTAATCCCCACATCACTTCAACCACTCGCTCCTGCTCAGCTACATCCGTGAAGACAACTTCTTCCATGTCTACATTTTCTGTGATGTTGTCGCCGAGATCTTCTTCCGATGAGTTTTGCTCTGAGGTAGAGGTTTTTCCGCTAAGCAATGCAACAATCGGTTGCAGAACAAACTCCTGCACTCGCGAAGCATCAACTTCAAGCAATGCAGCTAACAACTCACACCCAGCCGATACTTCTGATTCCAAGTCATTTTCAAGGGCATACATCTGGGTAGAAACAGCTGACAGAGAAAGATCAAGAAGAAAGTTGCGCAGTGTAATCAGAAGATTTTCGGCATCGTCCTGAGAAACCTTGGAAGGACCAGCTTCTGAGGAGGCGCTTAGCTTGCGTTCGCGGCGAATAATGGCCCCACCAGCAGCAATCCCTTGCTCTAGTCCATAATGCAATGTTTTAAGGAAGCTTGTGTCCAACGAGAAATCTTGGCTCCAGCGTGATGTCTCTGCAGTGGCCACAGGAGGGGGTGGAGCAGGTAGGTCAACATCATGGATTGAACCAATACTGCCGTTATGTTGACGACTCGGGATGCGTTGATGATGGTGGGGATGATGATGATAATCATGACCTCCGAAACCCTCGCCATCCGTATCGCCATCTTCATCATCTTCTACAGTGCTCGCGTTCGAAGAGGAAATACCATCGTCACTCTCCTTATCACTTGCAGAATCATGGGGGCCTTCGATGTTTGACTGGGTTAACTCAAAATCATTTCCCATAACGGAAGCACGAAGCTCCTCATTTCGAGAAAGGACCATAGCTAGGAGTCTAGCTGAAGCAACACGCGCACGTGGGCTACCGGAGTCAAGCAGGTCTGTGAGAGCTTGAATTGTAATATGTGAAAATCGTGGCAGATGCGGGTTCCGGGTAAAACTCTGGAGTAAGATTTTTTCCATGCCCGAGAATCGCTTTTGCTGGGAGGGTGGGGGGTTTACGCAAACCTGCATAGCGGCTTCAAGTAAGCACACCGCAAGATCTCTGCAGCTTCTATCGTCATCCGCAAGGCTTGCCACAAGATTTTCCAAGACATGAACATCGCCTATTGCAAAGAGTACATCGCGATTATCCTCTTGTTTAACAAGAGTTACCAAGAACCGCAAAGCTGCGGTGCGCTCGCTTCTTGAGTCCTGAGAAGACATGCTTATACGACTCGGTGAAGATCGTCGTCTGTTGCGAAAAAGCATGCGAGAGATACGTGACTGAACCTGAACCTTGTGCTTTTGAACCTTGGTCACTAGAGGCACAATTACACCAGTATAGACCATTCGCTGAGAAGTAGAGGCTAACAAAAGAGCAATGACGTGAACAACCGTCTCGAGGTGCGCGTCTGACTCAATTGCAAGTTTAACCATACCTTTACAGAACTCATGTGCTAATGCATTACTAAACCGAGCGCCAATGTCGGCAACGCCAGGTTCTTCCAGTAGTAGCAAAAGAAGATCTAGACCAGCTGTAGTATCAGTAGTGGATGAAGCTCCGCGAGCAGCAAGCATAAAGATGTCTTTGACAGCTTTGGAATGACGGAAGAGGTCGATCAAGGCAGACTTGAAATATTCCGAGTGCTGAGCAAGGTTCACAATTACCCGCGCGCAAGCAACCCGAGTCACGGATGGACCGTTAAGGACTACCACATGCAAGTCTTTCACAAGCTGACTGCTAGTCATAATCTCGAGGTTCCTTATTTCTCCAGCCGGGTAATGTCGAATACTTACTCTTATTCCCTGCTCCTCAGCAATCAACGCAAGCGCTCCGGCAGATTCGCGAGTGATCACACCTAGTACGTTAATTACCAATAACATAAGAGAAGAGTCGCTTTGGGGGCTGTAATGCAAACGCTCTTGGAAACGAAGCTCGCGATCAATACAAGCAATCATTCCAGAAAGAAGTTTTGGTGTACCCGCTACTGCTTTGCAAAGGTGAGGCGGAGTTTCCAAAAGAACATCCACAATGGAACGTAATACTTCTCTGTCTTCAGTACTATTGAAAAGAGCAACAAGGACACCTAAAGCACCTTCCTGTGCACAGAGTACTTCCACTAGGGTTGAGCCTGCGCGACCGGCCTTGCTTACAGATGATAGTAACGCAACAGCGAGCATCTGAGTTTCAATTGAGCAGCATTCACTAGCACTAAGGAGAGCCGGAACAAGATTGTGGTTTATCAAATTCAAAGCCAAGTCCTCGCAAACAAAGTCCTCAACAGCGCCATGATCTAGAAGAGTGTTCAAAAGAAGGATCAGTGGGCGCCGCGTCCGGTCCATTGAAGTCGCACAGGAGAGGACCTGGACGGCTGCCATAGGTGCACCAGCGTTTATGATGCGGACAGTTAAAGTTGTACGCTCAGAACCAGATGTGTGCTGAAGAACACGCGCTAGTACGCGAGCAGCTTCAGCAGTGCAACGTTCCTCTTCGAAGGTAGTTCCAGGCATTGCATCCATCTCTAATAGATCGTCACGAGAGCCGCGAGACGAAACAACGATGCGCTTAGCAAGTTGCTCGACAGAATCGTTAATGCCAAGAACATGTGAAGCCGCGTCAGGGAACTTCAACAGTGCACTGAGCGTTCTCAAAATCTCCAAGGTGATGGCATACGACGGGGAGTGTGTAGCATCTTCAGCAGATACTAGAGATGACATAAGCCACTCTGCAACACCTTCGTGAATCATCAATGACAACATAACACTATTAGCGCTACAAGCTTGCACAACGCGAAGAGCTGCCATAACTACTTCATCCTTATCGTCACCAAAGAGCGCCAAGCGGCGCATAATTTCAGGCAAAGCAACTTGCTCAAAATCGGAAACGCTCAATAGCGGGAGTTCGTTTTCTGCAGCAGCCAAAACATTGAGACGCTTACTGTTCATAAGGCCAACCAGCAAGGTAGGATGGCAACCAGCGCATTCGAAGACTACAAGCTTTGAACAAGCCTCCACGACTTCGACATCGTCTTCGCTCCGAAGAGATCTGCACTCGGAAATGATGAGGCGGCGCATAGAGGTTGCAGATTTCCACAATGGTGTCAGTGAGCGGACGTGGACACATTTCAATAAAAGAAGATCCTCAAGTTTCTCACATGATTCGAGTGGGGATAGATCTTTAAGAAGAATCAAAGACGAGATTTCCAGTGAAGTAAGCTGGTGACATGATTCAATGCCCCGAAGAGACTCAAGCCCCATAATGTTGTTGAGACGGAGTACTTCAAGCGAGCGGCCACAATGCCCGAGCCCCTGCAGGCTTGTAAGATTCTTGCAGCTGTCGAGAATTAGTGTTTTTAGTTGTGTTGCATTCGCGAGAAAATCAAGAGATTTGACCGCGCGAACGAATGAGAGGTCAAGTACTTGAAGGTGGTTTAAGAAGCGAATGGGTTTGAGATGAGCTATATCTACACACTCGCCAGCACTGAGAAATTCAATGTTTGGACAAAGGCTGAGGTCTGGGAGTTTATCTATGCGCGCACTACGGAAAACCGAGAGCATACGGAGATGCGGGAGATTCTCTACGAGCTTAAGATCTTCAATGTGATTGCAGGCCAAAAACGAGAGACCTGTTAGTGTATTTGACAATGAAAGAAGTGGTGAAAGATCAATTTCTGTCTCACAACCGTGTAATTCAAAGCGCAAAAGATTAACGCACGCACTCATTTGTTTCAAGGAACGCACACGAGGATTCACGAGACCAATAAACTTAAGATCAGCGGGATCGATAACTTGAAACAAAGTCTGTAGCTCAGAGATTGCAGTGTACAAACCAGCGACGCGCCACGAAGATAATCGTGTTGAGTGTTGTTCTGTAGAAAAGACTCGCTCTAATAGGCGGTACTCAATGACACGCTTTGAATAGTCGAGTCGCAGTGGCACTAAAGTTACAGCTTCCAAAAAGGTATGGGAAACTTGTGCAAGACTCACATGTTCCCGTACAGAGACATATTGTAGAACATTATTGAGAATTGAAACATCCTCGTGGGAAACTACAGCCTCGAG
The DNA here is from genome assembly GCA_004764695.1 of Schizochytrium sp. TIO01. NCBI lineage: Eukaryota > Bigyra > Thraustochytrida > Thraustochytriidae > Schizochytrium > Schizochytrium sp. TIO01. The sequence continues at coordinate 2,743,616 of SMSO01000025.1, read as the reverse complement.
AACATTAAAGGTCGCAACACGCTGGTTAGTTCTGCTGCTGCGAGGGCTTTTACAAGACAGGCGTTTTAACTGGTCATATAGTACATCTTCATCATACGCATCATCTTCCTCCTCATCATCTTCGGGGCTCTCATTTGATTCCTCAAAAGCTAATTCACTCGGAAGTTTATCGTTTTCAAGCAGATCCTCCATAGCATCACGTAGAGATCGGCGTTTCGCAGCGCTCTCAGCACTACGTCGTTTCTCTGCCCACGAGTCCTCTCCTCTTTTTTCTGCATCTTCGATAGACTCTGATGCTTGGGTAAGGGCTTGTACGCCATCTGTGTTTTCATGGGAACCATGTTTCGAGTCTCGGTCGTTTGTGCGATCACGACTAGAGTTCCACTTTTTACTCATTGTACGCTTGATCTTCTGGCTGAATGATTTCTTTTTAGATTTCACAGGCTCGAGCGGGGTGGAATCAACTTCATCATCTTCGCAATCTGTAGATTCTGTCGTACTAGCCGTGCCAGATTTATTGCGCCAACTTGATAGTTTTCGCCGCGAGTCTTGTGAAGAGCTTGGCTCCTGGGAGCTAGACTTTCGCAACTTCAGTTTTGAGGCAAATGATGTTCTGTGCTGGAGTTTCTTTGGAGAGCAGACAAGCTGATTTGACCGCACCATGTTACTGATTAGTGAAACAGAAGACGCCAAAACTTGCTGAGCCCCGGTGCTCTGCAAGTTTTGGGGGGGTGACCTAGTTTGCTGCAACTGTTGCTGTGGTTGTGGCTGTGGCTCTTGACGGCGATCTTCTTGTGGGCTCGTGTTATTGGACTGATCCTGAAGCTGCTGTTGATGTTGATTTCTCTGTTGTGTGTGGTTGTTGTTCTGCGCAGTCTTTCCCTGAAAAGTAAAAATTTTGGAGAATTATTTATATTGATTTCTGGGCGTCCACGCCGCAGAAACCGCCCCAACAAATTCCACGGTCGCAGCCAACTAAAGCCCGACCTTTCCTGATATTTATTGACCTTGAGTAAAGGGAAATTCTTGCCACAGGTCCAGTCGAAATGCAACTCGTACTCCTCCTAAATCCCAATCTAATCGCGCCAAAGAAAGAAATTCTTGATATGCCAGAATTGCAGATTTTGCAGGAATGCTCGACGCGCTTCCCTTTCTAGTAGTAGATCAAGTGCTTAGATAGATAAGCAAGCGAGTACTTGCAATAATAATAATAATAATAATAATAAGTAGCAAAGAGGCGCACGCCCGACCTAAATGGGCTCTGCGGCGGTTCTCAGCGCGACCTGGAGCTTCTAAATAGCGCTGGAGCCTCCTGACCCTGCGGAGGCCCAGCCCAGATGTCCACCTCTCCCCAGCCAGCACTCTGATTCGTCCACTGCGGCCCCTCGCCACGCACTACGGACGACGAGCTCTTTGCTGCTTTCGCCTGTTCAAATGAACAGCGATCGATCTCCTTTTTCTCTGTATTCCGCGGTCTCAATCAAAATCCCTCGGCCCGTGATGGACGCCAACTTGCTGCTCACCGCGGGAGGCGGAGCGCCGCGGCCAGCCGGTCTTAGCCGAGAGAGGGAGCTGTCGAGGAGTGCGGTCACCGCGGAGACGAATGCCCCGGCGGTCGCCGCAATCGTGGAGTGCTTGCTTGATTTCTCTCTACGAAGGCTTTCGTTCGCTCAAGCCCTTTCTCTGCTTTATTCACTCTTCTTTTCATTCACTCAATCAATGCCCATTCTAAGTATTTTTACTTCGTTTGTTCCTTTAACTACTCGAAAACATTTGAATGAAAAACATTTGAATGAAAAACATTTGAAAAGAAAAACAAATATATATACACTTTTATTCATTCTTATTTTTATTTTTTCATAATTGAAAAGCAAACAAACACTCTTTCTCCCCTTTGGAATCGCAACAGGAAATAGTGAGTAAGAGTCGCTATGCTTTCTGCTTTTGCTTTTAACTCGAATAACATCAATTGAAAAGCACATCTCATTGAAAAGAGGAGTGCACTCACTCACTCACTCACTACCCATCACGGTACGTACCACTTAGATGCGTACATCAACTTTAATCTGCAATCGTATGAATAACTGTAATGACTCGCTCGCTATAAACCAAGTCTTTAGTTCTTTTCTCGTTTTTGTCACTTTTTGGCTTTAAAAGCCCTTGAATAGTAGAGTTTATAATAGAAAGCTCATAGCGTACTAACCTCTAACAAAGCGTTTTGTTTTTAAATTACAATTCTTACTACTTTTATAGGAGTCCCCCGCTGAAGCTGTTCCTTTTTCAGAGCAATGAATACATAGTTGGCCTACAGTTTAGGATAACCTTTGCCTAGCAACATGCGCAAACGATGGTTGGGCGTTCACTTAAATTGGTACTGACTAGAACTACACTACCTGGGTATTAGGAATCAAGCTTCTTTGAGTGCTCTTTTATGGGCTTTTCAACCCCCTTTTAAAACCTTGCTTAAGCGTAGTTAATTTATGTTTACCTTCCTTTTAGACTCCTTTCAGCGCCCTTTCAACCTCCATCCAGCGTTCTACTTGTCCCGTTCTTCCCGCCATCCTCCATATGAATGATAGTCGTTCTTTTCTTAGGCGCGCACTTCCCTCTTTCCTTTTCCTGCAACACACGGCACGCGCACATAATTTCTCCGAGGGGGTACTGTGCGCATATATTGAGACATAGTTCTATTGTTAACGTTATCAGATCCCTGGGTGCTTCGGCGCGGCACGTCGTCGGCAGTTCTTCTACAACCTTTTAATAAGGAAGTTTGGGTTCCTTTAGGGGTCTTTCTGCAAGTATCATTTTCCCGGATCTGTCGTTCTCGTTCCTCACTACATTCACTAGTACGAGTGAGAACGTTCAAAACTACCAACCACGACTAAGGTCCATTAATGTATATTATAGCAGTAGCTTCTATTTTGATTAATTAATTGATTAATCAAAAAGCAAAACAAAACAAAGGAAGAACCCAATCTGAACGAAAGAAGAACTTCGACCATGGACTTGATCGATGGTTCCTCACTATGGCGAACTCGCGACACGAATAAGCACAGGAAATGAACAAACGATGGAGCGATCCTGAGCGGTCCGCTCAGAGCTTGGGCAAAGGTCGCTTCCTCCAGGTCGAATCGCATCGCCGGTTTCAGGGGCCGCTTCCTTTGGCTCGGTCGGCAGCTTGCTGAGCAGAGTCGCAAGCCTGCTGAGCCTTTGGCCGTAGCCACCAAGTCAAGTCTCCTCGCTGACTGCTTGCTCATGGGCTTCCAGTGCCTTGGTGGCTGCCGAACTTGCTTGCTTGAGCGCCAAGCGAGCGAAGCGACCGCTGGGAAGCAAGGGCCTGCCTGCCTGCCTGCCTGCCTGCCTGCCTTCCTCTTCGGAGCGGCGTGAGCCTTGGAGAGCATGACGCACGAACCACCTCGCAAGAGAACTCGCCTGGAATTGATTGCATTCGAGAGTTCTGTATCTTCTTCGTCATCATAGTCTCCTTTTGCAATGAGACTTTCATTTCACTCTTTTTTCACTTACTTACTTTACTCTACTAGCCATGCCTACCTCCTCCTACTACCACTACTACTGATAACACTATTTTAAAGTGTGCAATTTTGAGCTATTCTACTGTTTGTGCTAATGGTGTCAACTAAAATGTTTTCTTAAAAGAGGTGTTAAAGAAAATTTAAGAAATTAAAGAAACATGATATACGCTGTATTAGGTGAGGTAACTAAATGAATTACCTTAAAACAAACAATTCTACCTAACTACTAGTAGATTCTCGCAGCGCTTCCCAGAGGGCACCCCTACTCTTTACCGTAACCAAGGGCTAGCTGTCCTCTTTCTCCTGGAGTTGATGTCATGTGCGCAACATCAGCCTCCTCGAGGTGAGTACTTTCTTTCTTTCGGAAAGTGAGAGAAAGTGTTGAAATAGATTCTATTTGCTACCTTACTAGCACCCCTTAAGAGATACCGGTAGCGGGGAGCTACTCTTGCATCATTGCATTGATGATGGGCATGGGAGTAGCAGTATATAGAGGGTGCCTAGCATGAGCCATTGGTTGGGAAACAGAGTGTGATGTGTCGAAAATCGAGAATAGAAAATAGAAAATAGGGAACAGATTGAGATTTGATGAATCGTCAGCGATCGACGATGATCCAATGCACCGCCAATCGTCTGTCTGCAGAACGGGGTACTTTGGTTTTGGTTTCTGTAAATAGTTGTTATGACGCATTTGCCGGCTTTGCTTTCTTTCTTAGCTCTCGTGCTGAAGATGATGATGACGGAGTGAGTTTATTCATGAGGATGGATGCAAATTGAGGCAAATGATCGAATTTCAGGCTTCAACAGGCATGCGAATAACCAAAACCTGGCAATGGCAAAGCTCGCGTTGAAGCAGCGGGTATGCAGGTACGTAAGGTACCTGGGTACACGCATTTTCGAATCAAAGGGCGAAGCTTGATCTGGAATTCATGCAGTCTCCAGAGAAAGATGTGCGAATAAGTAGACGCTCCCAAGGCACTACTTTAGACGAGTGAACGAAATCTCTAAATGCGTAAATGAAGATGTGAGCAATTGAACGAGTATCTATCTATCTACTGCGCGGCCGAAGATGCTGCTACCAAGATGGAGGGAGCATTTGATGTATGTATTTGATTCAATGTGTACCTACCTACTCGTTCATTGCAGAGGTAGAAGTATTTGGTAGCAGGAGCAAGAAATTAGCCTACCCCTCTCAAATGTTAGTTAAACTCTTAGTTATAGGTACCTACCGAAGTATCTCTGTACAAGAGCAGCATCGTCACCATATGGTCCAAAGTAATTAATTGCAGCTCTCGCAGAGTCTGTTCGCTTTTGAGATCGTTGAACGGCAACAGACGACAGCTCAAGGGAATTGCGCAAGATGGTGGAAAAGGCAGTGCGTCGACGCCGTGTCAAGGAAGACGACGACGACGACGACGACGACAACTTTGATGTTAGTGCTTCAGGATCCGTGTCGTCAACGGCCAGAGGTGACAACGAGAATGTCGAAGCTGACGACGAAGCCAGCGAGCGCCGTGGGGCCAAGGGTGAAAAGACTGTGATGGAGACACTTGAGGATAATGCAGAGACTATTTTGGAGAATGCAGAAGCCGTAGTCAAAGATATCATGGGCTTCAACGAGTGGCAACTGAAGTGGTTTCGAAAAGTTAGCCAAAAGACCGTCGCCTGGTGCCTTTTCTATTCGATCGGCGTGTATTTCGTTGTGCATAGCCTTGACGACCCCGACGTCCCCCCTTTTCATCCTTCGGAATCCTGGCGGGTTGTTTTAACAACAGCTTGTACTCTGATGGCGTGGATTACCTTATACCAAGACGTCTGGGTAGCCGTGCCGCCTGAGGTTAACGATGTAAAGAAGCGCCTCTTGGAGAAGAACCTAAATGGTCACTTTACTTACCTTACCTTCCACATTATCTTTGCCACCTTTGTGTATTGGAATACATGCTTCATTGCCGAGGTGACCTGGCTTTATGGCCTGAATAAACATGAAAACATTGCGTGGGCTCGCAAACTCCTCAAGTTTACGTACAGCTGTTCAGGAGTCATTGCCGCACTTGGAGTCACACTTGCTATATTGTTTCTTAAATTTAATTGGTACGAGAAAAAATGGCGGGAAGAAATTCTCGAAACCTACACGAGCCGTGGCTACACAGACTTTGGTCCGCGTATTCTCTTTACGCATTTGAATCAAACGCCTATTGCTTTGCTCGATATGCTAGTTATCAAGCATCGTGGTTTTCTTGAAGAGCACATGTTGGCTTTTGAGGTCTCCGTTGTTTTCGTTGCGTTGTATGGAATCTACTACATCTCCATGACTCATGCCAACTACCGTCTCTCAAGCGAATACCCTTACCCCTTTCTCAAGGTCGTGCTCGCATCTTGGAAATCTGAGATTCTATTCATCCTGGCTATCGTTGTTTTTGTGAATGTCTTGGTGGTACTTATGTGGCTTATCTCTCGCATTGAGCTTGGATTGCATGGAAAATACGATCCTGTCACAGCCTAATCAAGAGCTAAATTCAGTATGAGAACTTTAAAACGAAGAGTTGCGGCAGTTGAGAAGCATTGAAAAATTGGCAACCGACATAAACAATTGAAGAAACAAATGCTGGCTAGGGCTGTCGCTTCAATATGTTCATGTATTTTCTCCTCTCTTAATCGGTGATAAAATGTATTCATGGCTTTAACTTGAAGCTTTTAAAAAAAACAATATATAAGGATTTTAATTGTTTTTCATTTTGATCACTGGGTACTATTAGTTAGTATTCAGTACAACGTGTTACTTTTGCACTTTGCAAATAATTTTGCGCCGGCCCTGTCGTCGCCGCTGATTTTCGCATCCATGCTCCTAGTGCTGAAGTGAAACAAGAATTTACTGCACGATTTGGTATACAAAGACTTGTTTAGCAAGTACTCCATGTAAAACTGATGTTTTCCTTTAATTTTTAATTTGTTTTTAAAAATTTTACTATAATTTTTATTTAAAAAAATTATGTTTGCTTTTTTGTTGCTTTTTTTCGCAATTGAATGTTTCTCTTCGCATAAATCTAAAGCCTAGCAAGGAATTCGCTCTGCAAAATAGGGCATCACCAATTCGCAAATGGGTTTTCTGATTTTGTTTCGGTGTGTGCTGGGGTCTTGGCCTGGGTTTCTGCTATGATAATTTCATCCGGAGCGTATACAGGTTCTGGTGATGTGGCCAGTCCATTTTGATCAACTGCGAGATTTGCCAGAAATGGGTGATTCAGCAAAGACTGCACTGGTGGTCTATCTTCGCAGCGCTGCTGAAGCAAGCTATTGACGAGGCTTTGTCCGGCCTCATGCAAAGAAGTCGACCTATCAGGAAGCTCATGCTTACCCTCGCGACAAATTGCCTGGCGCGCAGCCTCTTGGAGGTTAGCTGGAGTATGAGCAAACATGTACGGAAATGGAGGTTTCCCGGTCACCATTTCATACAAAAGCACACCAAGGCTCCAAGAGTCTACAGCGAATCCATGTGGCTCGCCACGGACAATCTCCGGTGCACTGTGATGCCCAAAACCGAGAATAGTGGTGGCCCGCGCGTTGGCCGACTCTAAATATTTACACCGACCAAAGTCAAAAAGGATGCATTGACCGCTGATTCCTGAGATAGCGATATTGTTCGCCTTTAAATCGCGGTGAATCCAGCCGTGGTTGTGAAGATGAGCAACAGCGCTGGATATTTGCTGCATATAGGCGGTGACATGTTGAATTGTCAGACCTTGCTTTAGATGCAAGCTCAAGTCTCCGCCCCGAATGTAGTCCATGATAAAAAATAGATTCCGCTCATCTTTGCAGCACCCGTAAAATTTCACAATTCCTGGATAAGGTTTGTCTACAAGCCTCTCCAATAAATCCTTTTCGCGCAGTACCTCTCTCACTACATTTGCGTTTTCTCGTGCAGAGTGTATATTAATGCACTTCATTGCTGTAAAAAACAAATTCACCAATTAGTTCTTCTTCACTTGTCATCATCATAAAGAAGCAAGCGCACTTGTCAAAAACACACTCAGTCCAGTAATCGATCCTCACGTACCATAGAACTTGGGCTCATCCAGGGTGTCACCCTTATTGTCTGATTTCACATCGCTTTTGCAAATGTTTCCACTCTTGCCTGTGACCTTTTTTTTGCATAACTTCACGCTTTGTTCATAGAATGTCATCGCTGCATCCCATTAGTTGAGGGGTTCTCTCTTCTACTTTCTTTTTCTCCGGCTCATCTGAACCCATGCAAAGCTCACAGTTGGTATATCCAAATTGTTCGTCCCGCCTCCACCTATCTTCGACATTCACCTACATTGACGTTGCGCCCTTTCCCACGACCTCCACGGGCTCGAGGCTCGCAAAAAGTTCATTCATGGCCTACAATCAAGCGAGACCTCTCGCTGGGTTAGCAACTTTCTTGCAGAGCCCTCCACTGATCTTTTAGGTCTGTGCACAAGGTCTCTCCAGCTCTACTTGATGGTGGCAATCAGCTCTGTTGTCACCGCAAGTTGATTCGTATCGCTTGCTCCGAAGTACTCCAAAGTACTCTTATTTTCTTAATTTTAAAATATATATATCACAGAAAGAAGTTTGAGTTATTATTATTATTTATTGTTGAGGCAGGTTCTCTGCTTAGCTCCTAATAATTGAACATTTTCTTTCACTCGACCGTTGAGGGGCGTTAATGCCGGGGAGTAAAGGCAAATCTGAGCGTCTCACTGATTTGATATCGTGGGACTACTTTGCAAATCCATATCGAGAGCGCTTGCTGAGCAATATAGCGGGCAAGGGAGTCCGCGGGCAAGGAGGAAGGCGAAGAGGAAAGACCATGGGCAACGCACATACCGGCCAGCATGTGCACAGCGTGCTTGAGGAACTCAGAGAACTGGAGCAACGAGTGGCCTCAGCGCACTCAGCTCAAAGAAATGAATTAGAAGCTGTCACTGCACAGCTTGCTAGAGTTCAGGCAACAGCTAATGTTTCAAGATCTGGCGTAGGCTCAGGATCTCATGGGGAGGCAGTTCAGGAAGGTAACTATCGTTTGATGGGTGCCTGCGCAAGATTTGGACCTGCAAACGTTCTTGTGGGGCCCGTCATTGGTATGGTTACAGAAACATCAGCTAGAGTCATGTTGGAGGTTGATCGCGATGTAGAACTTGAGTGTCATGTTTGTATAATGGATGAGACGAATCCTGGTGGTAGGGAAGTGAAACGAGTTCGTCAATGGTTCAATGCACGCAAACCAAGTGTTTTCCATATTGCTAGCCTAGATCCTGGTATCCGACATCATGTTGTTTTTTCTGGAATCACAAGATCTGATGCTTTGCATCGTACAGGTAGCTTTCGTACTATGTACACTCATCGACCTCTTGAAATTGCAACAGTGTCTGGCAATGCTTTTACATCAGCTACACCAAAAGAAGCGGAAGTATTATGGGGAGCCATCTGGAAACGCATTGACCAGGGTACACTTGATCTTATTTTACATGTTGGTGGACAAGTTGACTTGCGTGATAAATTTTCTCGATGTGCCCTTATGCTAGAACACTTGAATGACCGCAAGGGGCTCGATAAAATTCCTCTGACCGAAACTGAGGTTGCAAGAATTGAATATTGCGTATGCGAGGAGTTACGTCAGGTTTATCGTGACACATGGAATCAAGCTTGCGTTCGACGTGTACTTGCTTCAGCTTCAAACTTAATGATTTGGTCAGACCTAGAGATCCCGCCTTCTGCGAGACGAAACACGAAAGTACATTCTTGGAACGACAAAGTATACCCCGCGAAGCTACTTGTTTTAGCACAACAAGTTTTTCGTGAATATCAACGAAGTCTTTGGGATGCATCCGACGCATGCGATGTAGTCAGGCTTAATGCAGAGAGTTTTTCCAACGAAGAAACATTTTTCGCTAAACTTACAGAAGATAGTGCAGTTCTCTTTATCGATTCAAGATCGTCGCAATTTAATCCAGATGGTGCCCCAACACCTTGGCCAGTAGGACCACTTATCACTCAAAATCAATGGCAACAAATCACCTCATTATTGCGATTTAATATGAATCTTAAAAACCTTATTGTGGCTACTGATCGACCCATTGTTCCATATGGTTTGACATATGAAAACCCGGATGATGGCTATGATGAATGGTGCATAAACGTCAAGGAACAGTCAATCCTCTTGAACATCTTACTTTCATGGAGGTCAGAAGCCGACATAGTTCTCGTGTGTGGACCAGGACCCTTTGCACAGACAGCACGCACAATTATTTCTTGTGAAACAAGTTCAAGATCAGCTATTATGCAGTTAACAGTATCAGCTGTTGCAGGCCAATGTTATTCATATATCCAAAGACCATCAGGTGCTGTCACTCCAGAGAGTGGAAAACTCACTCTTAAGAAGGTGTTAAGAGATGAACCGGGAGATGCCTTTGAGTTAGAGGCCCTAACTAGCGTTGATTATCGGCATGGAGAAGTAAGGCAAGATCTTGTCCATGATCCTGCCTTTGGACTGGTGGGAATCCACTCAGAAAAGCTCACCGCAATAATTGTCCGTGCGGAAGCAGATAGCCAAGAGCGACCAAGCTTGTTGCTAGGGCCTGTAGTTGGCCAGGTGACACACAACAGCGCTGTTCTGTTATTAGAGGCTAGTGGAGCGTGCTCTATCATTGCAAGAGCTCAGGATCAGCTCACAGGGGAGATTCATGAAGTTCGAGTACCCGTTGTACGAGCACGCAAGGCTTGTCGAATATTATTTCAAAATCTTCTTGTTCCTGACAGGCATTATATCATTCGAATTGAGGGACTTGATCGTGAGATCCGGGCGAATGTACATACTATGCCAGCTCCTGAAAATATAGAGATCGGTGCGGAAAATCAGATTGCTGTGTTCAGCTTTTACCGCAATTCTCTAACAGACCAAGTAAAGTCAGCTTGGCTTGACGTATGTAACTTACGTCAAATTATAAGTGTACAGACAACGGCTGTAGTGGCAGTCCATCTTGGAGGTCAAGTAAGCTTAGAGTTTACAAAACATGAGCTTGAGTGGGCAGTGCGCGGTATTGCAAAGTCGCAAGCTCCACATGAACTACCTTCGGATATTGCAGTACAGACAAAAGAGGCTATGGAAGAAGCTGTCAGGGGCGTCTATCGATTTTTATGGACACTTGCTGATCTTACGACGGTGCTTTCTTCTGTTTCGAACGTTATGTGCATTTCTTCGCTTGACATTGCTCCGCCCTCGAGCTTCGCATGCGATCCTGATCTTATTCCTTGGTATGAAACTGTTCGCCATATTGCCCTCGATGTGGCTCGAGACTTTCAGGTTGGTCTACGTCTTTCTACGCATGATGATGAAGTGTTTTGCTGCTTTGGTGCAAGTCTAGGTGTGCTTCTGTTGTCTCCAGTGACTCTATTATCCAGACCCGTTTACGAGCAAACGCCAGACTGCCCCAAACTACCAGCTAAAGTGTGGGATGCGCTTGATCTTGCTGTAATGCGGGATGCAGTATCAGTGAAAGTACTGCTGGCTGTTACAGATGAACCGATCATCGATAATGGACCCCTGGATGCACACTCAAGATCAAGCCTCGATCCAAATGTAAAGTACTCATGGGCGTATCATACCGATGAATGCACCCGTCTATTGGATTTAATTTTTGCCTGGCAGGTGGAGAAATCTGGTCGCGCGGCTGGTTTTCTTTGTGGATCCGAAGTTGGTTGTAGCTTTCGCACGTCTATATGTCACGAGCTGGTACAGCCGCGTATTGCAGTCCCACAGTACTGCATTAGTCCTCTGGCAGGTCAACCCCGACATCCATTTGCAGGAAAGTTGCCGTTTCTAACAAGTGGGTTTGCTGATCCTGCACTACTTTCCCATGATGCTACGTCTATTGATCGAGCACGATATGCTTATCGTCACAAAGTCATTGGAAACCAACCCAACGCATTCTTGGTTGGTCTGGTTGGCTATCAAGGGAAGCGAACAAAATCGGTCTTTCAGGCTAGGCTTTTGGACGCAGGGATTCTTACCGATTTGAGTCCCTCGCTGATGGATACCATCAATGCTCCTCGAAATTCACCGAAGTCAAGACGTATTTCACGACGAGATACACAACAAAGTGAAGGTCTCGATGATGATCATGGTGATGATAGTGATGAAGATGTTGACTTTGCAGATGAGGTCGATAGCGACGATGAAGGAGCAGATGATAAAGCCAACCTTCTTTCTCGTCTTCCACCTTTGTTACAGCAAGACCCTATTTCATCATGGATGATGGGAGTTATCGTAGGGGGAGAAAAGGCCAAAAGTAACCGCATCGAGGAGGCAAAGTTACTCAAGAAGCACCGCGACGAGCAGGATAGGCTTCATTCAACAGAGGCGGCTATTAAACGCGACTATCCAGATCTCGGGTTTCCTGAGGCGCCATGGGAAACGCCAAGGGAAAGTATCGATCAAGAAGTCAAAGAAGTTGATGGAAGCACAGAACAAACTGGGGTCTTTGAAAAGAACCCATTCCGTTGGCTTGATTTTGATGTTCAGTTTTATGGCCCACTTGGTGAGCAGGAGCTCATGCAATGGTATCGGATAATCGAAGATATAGATTCCTCTGCGACCGGAGAGAGCTTAGAAGCCAGCTTCACAAAGTATACTCGAGAAAATGTGGGTGTAGCTCGAAGGAAGCTTTGCAAGCTTTGTCGAGATTTCTTTCTTAAAACATCACCTGAAGATGTACAAGAATTGTGTTTCAGTGAGGTTATCATGGGTACAGCGCGAGGAAATCTAGTCGATGCAGCGGTATTCACAGTATTGCGACGTCTCTACGATGTAGAAGAGAAATCGTTCAAGGCATTTCCGTATGGATTGATCGTACCCTTTGTAGCCAGCACAGGGGCGGTACTGATCATGTCTAAAGCTCTTTTTGATAAAGGAAGTCTGTAAAAGTAACTAGAGATAAAAACTTAAAATGAAGCCTCGAAATGTAATTTAAACATACTCAGGTAACTTGCCTAAAGCAGACTCTCCGTCTTGAACACTCGAAGGACAGAAGTACAGATCACTCAAATAGATACTGGTAGTACGAAGACAATTTATAATGAATATTGTTATTTTAAAGTATTTAATACTGCAAATCTCGTCGGCACACCTCTTCTCTGCAAGATTTACAAACTTGGCCTACTGAATTCCGCAGAAACACAGGATAAGGAATTGCACAATTTCCGCAAATTGCTAAGCCACAAACATGGCAGTGCAAATCCGCAGACAGAGGCACGCGTTTCGCCATTGCAAGAGATAAGACGCTCATTTTGCAGCAACCACATTTACCCTCGCACATTGTAACGGGGTAAAGAATTGGGAGATAAAACTTAAACTTATCTGGAACTGGCCGACGAAGTTGCTCTGAAGCTGCCTTGTTGATTGCATCAACCCAGCGGTGCTTCTCCATCACTGAAGGGCAAATCACAACAAAGGACTTGGTGGTAGAGCGTATAAGTAGTGCTCTGACGTCCAAATCAAAGTATGGGTTTGGAGTACTGTTGCTTCGAGCAGTCGCAAGTTGTTCGAGCGAGGCATCTTCGTCATCCAACAAGCTCGTGTAATTTGATAAGTCTTTCGAACCAACACGATTAATATGCGCTTCCGGCGCTTCATCAATATATAATTTGTCTCTTGCTGCTACGGCAAAGCAGTCTGCAGTTGGAATAGAGTACCGATATTTAAAAGTGCCACCTTTTGCTTGCTCAGCGTACATAATGAGGTCATTGAAGAGCCAGAAATGCCGACGTTTAGGTCCACGCGCACAAACTTTGATAAGGTCAGCCTCAAGTAAAAGTCGGCGTGAAGGCTTCACGATTTGCGGCAAGTTTCGGCCGAAGTGAGCACCAAATGCAGGGCTTGTAGAAAGCTGGGTTGAAGTTTGCTGTTTAGAGGCCGTTGAAGTTGACGCTCCAAATAGCCTGCTCCACCATGACTTGTGCGCCGGGGCTAATGATTTTTCTACGCGCAACAGTTCTTCAGTTTCATGGTGACGTGTAGAAGCATCGGTCACCTGTGTGGTAAGCGTTTGCAGGGCGGCCTGACACTCTTTCAGGCGGTCTTGAAGATCTGCACTTCCATACTCTTCAGAAGAGGCTACGAAATCCTTCAAGAGCTTAGCGTAATAAGCCGGTCGAGATGTTGGGTCTCTCAGAAACACATGCATTGGCTTTCCTCGGCAATCTTCATTTCTTTCGAGAGAGCGGCGAAGATCTTCCATCGTTTCTTGTTGCAGTGTTTTTATGAATGCTTCATAACGTTCCGTGTATGATGAGTAAAGTGCTAGCAACGCGATGATGGTTTCGAACACTTCAGGAACAAAGGTCGGAATTTGCTTCCATTCTAAGGCACCAGGTATAGCTTCCTTCATATGCTCTTCAAAATTATGCCACTCTGTTTCAAAAATATTAATGATACCTTCTTGCAATATTTGAAGTTGCACCAGGGAATGCAGGCTAACTTGCACATTTGTTTCGGTAAGAAGTGACCGAGCTTTACGCATTGCATCACGATCATAGTCATACTTGAGATGGCCACCAACTGATATATCAAGCAATGGTTGAACGAAAACCTTCAAAAGGATAGCAAGCTGATCTGCATATTTTTGTTCTCCCTCAATCAAGGTTTCTGTAAGAATAACAGGGCCTTTCCGAATAGACGCTCGTGCCCCTGTTGCTTGAGCTCGTTCAATATCATCGTTGGAGGTATCCCAAAGATTTGGTGGAGCAGCTTTGTTCCTCGCTGCCATTTCCATTGCTGCTGTCACCATCGATGCATCGTCGATAATTTCTACATCAACATTTGCAAGATATTGCGAGTGGTTTTCCATACCCGATCCATGGCTGCGAAGTTCTTCATTATTATATGCCTCTGCTGTCATTTGCACAGGCTCGCTCTGCGGAATCATACTTTCTAGCTCAAGATCTCGCTCATACTTTTTTGCAGCTGTAGCTGTAATATCAAAGTCATTATGTTTGTCTAGTTCTCCAATACGCTCAACAGAATCCTTTCGCGCCTGACGTTTTTCGTGGTCATCGTAGCGATACTTCTTTTCTTCATCTTCTTTTTCCTTCGATTGCTGCTCTAAAAGCTCATCATAGGTCTTTGGGGCTTCAAGAGAAGTTTGCAAAGCTGCGACCCAGGCGTCGCGGTCCTCTTTGCTTGATGCAAAGAGATCGAGGCGCTTAGAATTGAAATCTATATAAAATCGCTTGCTTTCATAACCGTAATCCTCTTCGCGTTCAGTCTCTGCAGCGCTTACTGTAAAACTGCCCTTGGGGAGCTCCCGACGAACACGCAGCTTGTGATCACGATGACGAAGTTCCGCATAGAACAGAACGTCAGTAAGTAGGACAAAATAAAGAGCTTCCATCTTATGGCCGTCTTGACTTGCCTTCATCAATTTTCCCTGTCGTACTAGGCGGCGCCCTTCAGAAAAGCCTGACACGACATCAATTTGATCAGATGCAAGTCGACCCTGTAAGTCGACTACCGCAGCATAGTCCTTTTCGTCCTGGACAGATTCGTCAACGTAGCGGATCGCATCCTCGACACAGGTAAGAGCGCGACTTGCAATTCCAGAGGTTTCTTCCATAAGGTGAGCATTAGTTTCGAAACCATCTTCTGCTTCAAGAGCACCAATGACTTGTTTTAGGAAGAGCTGAAAACGCGGCAGCCGCTGCACTGGCATGATAAGGAGAGCATCCAATTTCTGGTTTCGAGCTTCAGCTTGGCTTGAGCGTAGAAAGGAAGCGAACTCTAGATCTTGAGCCTCCAGTTCAATTAAGGCTTGCGTGGAACGATAAAAAGTTGCGGCATAGCGACCATACAGCTTGAATAGTGAAGCGAAACGGATGACAGCCAAGCAAGCTTCTCTGGCAAGTGCAATATTGGCCATCTCCTGATCCATAGAGTCTGAGTCGATGCGTCCCATGCGCCGCGCCATATAGGAAGACAATTCGACACTGAGAATTCTAATTTGCCTGATGTAACATAAAGTTGCTGCAATTTCACGTCTCTGAAGAACCTTTCGTTTCCATACCTGGTCGAGTTCCTCAAGGGGGGTTACATATACTCGAAGCAATGTATCAAGAAAGTCAACATATCTTTCCTCAGAAGATGCTAGCTCGTGAATAAGCTTGCCTAATTGATCTTTGTTCACTGATGGGATATCACGATGCTCAATGAAGGTGTCTGCCACATCATCAAAGGGGAATTCGTCAATCATGTCCTCATCAGGCAACGAGTACTTTGCATCGCCATAAAGATCTTGGTCATCCTCCAGAGCTGAAGTGTTTAAGCCATTTCCTTCCATTTCACCTGCCACAGTCTTTGAAGGATCACCATCGTACCCCATGGCTTCCCACGCTGCCTGGAGCCAATCATCATCTTCTGCACTAGTTAGCGGGTTTTCTTTCTCCTCTTGGCCTACCACAAGTTCTTCAGTTTTACGAGGTTCTGACACATCACTGGAGATTTCTCCAGGTTCAGTAAACGCCATGTTGTTCTCCTCTGCATTTTGGAGTTGCTCTGAGTTCATGACACCATCATGTTCTTGTTTGTGCGGATTCTGGTCGGAGTTGTCCTCAACCACCTCATGAATGGCCTCATGAAGTTCTTGATCAAGGTTGGTGTAGGCCGTTGCTGTCGGCGAAGTTTCCATATCCTCACCTCCTGAAATTGATGCAGAGTTCTGTCGCAGATCTTCTTCATTTGTCCAAGATGGCGCGGGGGACATCTCAGATGCTGGAGATGTTGATGGCTTCACCGGAGAGTCGTTGGCGGACGCCAACATCATTCTAGAAATCCCCTTTAACTCAGCAAGAAGCCAGAGCCGTCGCTGTTCCTCGCGCTGCCCAGGAGGACTCGCGCTGCCAAGGACTCGCGCGAGCCGCAACACGAAGCAGAAACTGGAATTGTTTCTATTGACAATCTACAATCAAGGAAGAAAAGTGATCAATTACTTGCGATTGTTTGCTATATACGAGAATAGCATGAGGAAGTGCCGAATGGCTTTTAAAAATTAAAATTAGTCTGTCCACTCAAACAAAGAAGAGCACACAGATCTCGCTACGTACTGCTGTGTTTTTCTTACGATGCGCTGGGCTGCAAAGGCTTACTGGCAACAAAACGATAACAAAGAGTTCAAGTCGGCGTTGGAGGGCGGAAAAACTGGATCAAGGCTGGCTGGAGTCCAAAGTTTTTCAGCGGAGAACAATGCAAAGTTTCTTCGCTGACTAATAAGTCAGTCTGAAGAATTTATTCTGGCTTGTCGTGCTTTGCTTCACAAATTGACGCGATATTACTCTCTGTCGATGAAGTTCAAGGCACCGCGGTACAAAAGGGTTGACTCAAACTAAAACGCGGCCATAAAAGCCGCAACAATTCCCCCTCCTCCCGCATCACAGCACTCCATAGTTTATTTAGTACCTGTTTTGGAAAATAAATTAACATGTGCGCAATCCATCGCTTCGAGAACCACCATGATGCACAAGTTGACGTCCGATGCATCTTTCGTGGAGTGTTTCTTTTCTTCAGTATCTTTTATATAGGCCCTCTGAGTTTTCAGCATCACAGAAGTTGCCCAAGCATGACGTTTTCCGGGCCCCACTGATTGTTTTGTTCTCCATTATATCCAAAAAAA
The DNA here is from genome assembly GCA_004764695.1 of Schizochytrium sp. TIO01. Taxonomy (NCBI): domain Eukaryota; class Bigyra; order Thraustochytrida; family Thraustochytriidae; genus Schizochytrium; species Schizochytrium sp. TIO01. The sequence goes on along the minus strand of SMSO01000025.1, from coordinate 2,726,404 downwards.
AAAAATAGAATAAATACAATCTACTCCAAGCTGCCCATTGTTCGTTCTCGACACAAATCGCAGCTCATTCGCGCTTGCTCCACTGCGCCCTCTTCTGCTGCCTAGCTTCCTCGTAAGCCCCTCTACATGTGCATTTGCTTCTTCGTTATTACACCTCCTGCGATGCTGTTCTGTTGTTATGTATGTAATTCCTCCTCCACATTATGGGGCCTAGTCCCCCCATAGGAACTTCTAATGGTGTGTACTACGATGCTTTGGGGCCCCAATACAAGATTAAGAAGCAGAAAGAGAAGAACAAGAACGCGGCTTTTGAGAACGAATGAATGAATGCAGAGCTGTAAACTCCTTGAGCCGCCTATCATCATGAGCTCGAACCGCCGCACAGACTTGCGCCTGGCTGCGTGGCAGGCTCTTGCGCTTGAGACAGCGGCAGCGCCGATGGGGAATGCCCAAGCCACCGCGCTCAGCGCCGAACTGGACGCACGATTCGCCTCGCTCATGGCATCGCTGAGACTGGAACCCAGCGGCAGCAGCAGCAGACAGAGCGACGAGGACGGCCCTGAAAAGGAGGAGGACAACAAACACGAGGAGCGACGCAAAGGAAAGGCAACTGGGGCGGTGCCGAGCCGCAGGCCGCGTCCGGGGCCACCTGCGACGTCTTCGGAGCGAGACTCACTTTCAAATTTGGCGCAGTCAAATTTAAAAACTTCAAATTCAAATCCTCAAACTTTAAACCCTCGAAATTCAAATCCTCGAAATTCAAATCCTCAAAATTCAAATCTTCGAAGTTCAAACTCCAAACCCCAAACACGTAATTCAAAGCACGCCGCACACTCAGGACTTGCAACGTCAAACTTAGCAAACTCCTCAAGTCCATCTAATCCAGTGCCGGCGACTCCGTCTTCCGAGTGTCGCGAGGAGGACCCCCGTAGAGGCCGCCTTCGCCTCTACTCCGAGCCCGGCTCCAAGGCCGCGCCGCAGCGCCTTCGCTCAAACCGCAGACTCGTGATCGAATAAACGGATGCCTGGAGCATGAACGACCGACCGACCAGCTAGCCAAGCTTACTTCGAAGAGGCCGAGGATCATCGACATTGACCTCAAAGAGGCCTTTAAAAGGGGCCCAAAGAAGGCCTCGCTTGGCCTGCTTTCGAGGCTTCTTCTGTCTTGTGCCCTGTGGACGATTCATTTCATTTATTTATTTTTGAAGTTAACAAAAATGAGCGAAACGGTCAAAAGAATTAGTGAGATGTTACTATGACCATTGCTGTTGCCCGGCATATAGCGCCTGTCTCGTCGAGCGTTGTGCCGGGTCACAGGGGTACGAATCCCGCTGGCTGAGAGGCACCAAGACATGGAGAGCGGGGAACGTCTTTGAAGCAAACCGACAAAGAGACCCAAACAGAGACCCAGTTGGTCAGTTGTTTAGTTAGATAGATAGATAGATAGTTGGCTGTTTCTTGACGAAACGTAGCTAACACTGGGTACTACTCATAGTAGTCTTAACGAAGCGGGTAGGTACCTGCTAGTGCGTGTTACTGTTGTATTTCAAGTTCCTTTCGTTTCCACTTTTGTTGAGGTGCCTTCTATTACGGTAGGTATGTATATGTATGTGTTGAAAATTTTCGGTAGAAGCGGATGCCTTGTTTTCTTTACAATAGAAGACAGAATAAAAACTCTTTTTCTAACTCTTCTTCTTGTTATACTGTAGAAATGGGGTTATAAAACTATGCGGTAGAATTAGCGATGTCATATGCAGATCAGTAAGAATGGCAGCTCATGAAAGACGCGAGTAAGTAAGTTAATATTTTTTAATTTTAAAAACAATTGATCTCCATAACTCCTTGCGACTGCGACTAGACCAGTTTGGAGCGGGAAAAGGGTCGTCGAGCCCAGGACTAAAAGGCCTGAAGGGCCATAGTTTTGCGGAGGTGAGAATCCTGTGTTCAACTGGGAGCTTAAACTGCTTTTATAGATTTAGCCGGGTTTCTAGCTCTTGAGTGCCACTATTCATCCCTCCGTTCATCCTTAAACTTGTTCACTCGTTTACGTGTTGCGTCATTCACTTCCACCACATCCACTCCCTTAGCTTGCAACAAGGGCTGTTGCTTTCCGCGGTGCGACATTGGTGTGGCTCATTGAGGCCTTCTTGAGTGAGGCCTGCAGGGAGGAAAGTTCATCACTTGAAAAGGATTGAATTTCACGGCTGCAATCTGCCAGGAACTCGACCGTTTGGGCTCTCAGTATTATTATAGTTATTAACAGGAATTTAATCCTGCCAAAGCACCTTTTCAACCAAGACAAGAGGACTTGGGAACCCTTGACTTTCAGGGTTACCTGGACTCACTTCAGTGTCTACAAGATTGGCCAATCGAAAGGTTTGGGTCTGCAACCATCTCGTCATATTTGGTTACTATTTACAGCTTCTTAGGTACTTGAAGATAAGGGAAATCTATCATGCCGGCAGCTGAGAAAGGATACGCTGAGAACGGTATGGGATCCCAGGCGATGGCTCAAGCTCAAGGCAATGCCGAAACTGATAAACAACTGGATCAACTGAAGCATATTGTGTCTCGCACACTGGAAGCGAAGGGTGTGTTAGGCACGATCCGAGCCCAACTAAGAGCAGCGGTTTTTACAGCCCTAGATGAGCAGGAAAGGGCGAGCGGCGTGTATCTTGAAAACAACCGAGTCCAAAAAATCAAGGAAAGCGACGAGGGTCGTCTACTTGCGGGACTTCTTCACGAATGTTTTGAGTTCTATGAGCTCGATCGTACGCTATCGGTCTTCATGCCCGAAACCACATGGGCACTTGAAGACTACTCCGGCCGTCAGCAGCTCTCAGCAAAACTTGGTCTTGAGCCAGATGCCCCAAGTCCGCTCTTGCTTCAGATTTTGCGCGATAGACTTACTATGGGCAGTAGGTCTGCGACAAAACCAGAGAGAAAATCTGTGGCATCATCCATATCTAGCTGTACAACTTCACCTTTATCAAAATCTGAGAGCCGTGGTGTCGAACGAAGTCCTGTATCAGCAAACACGTCAGAGATTGGCTCGCCTCCCTCGGCGCGCTCGTCCCGTCAGTCCTCGGTGGCGAGTAGATCCCCGCGCTCCGGGAATACGGATTCGCGATCTTCAGAAAGGAAACCCCTTTCTTCCTCTTTGACAGCAACATCGCCTTCAGCAGCTGATGCTCGGTTGCCATCAACTCGCTTGAAGAGCTCTTCAGGTTTTTCTGACGGTGCACTTGATACCAAGCCTGTCATAATGGCTAATGTAGCGGCTCCAATGCTTTCGGGGACTATGGAGCAAGAAATTGCACAGTCAAAAACACAGTTTGACCCTGAGTTCTACATGTCAAGTCCATCATCTCGAGAAGCTGAACTGCGTGCACGCAAGGACGAAATGTTCTCTCCGGCCGACCGTTCTAGCATTGCACAAGAAGAGGAAGAGTCTAAGTTGACTATCAAGGACACATGGAGCGGGTCTATGTCATCACCTTCAGTTGTCGAGGATATTGCGGAGTCTGATAACCAATCGAATAGCTACTGTAGTCAGTCGCCGTCGTTTGAAGAACATGCGCAACTGCAAGAACCTCTGTCAGGAAAGTCACATGCTTCTAACTTTTCTAAATCGACGAGCCACTCAGAGGACGAATCAGAGAACTTTCACCAGGGACTATCGATTGTTGGAGAGCAGGATGATGACGATGCGGAAGCAATAAGGGGGCTAGCTTCACAATCAAAGTCCCAATTGAAAGCTTCCCCGATTAGCTCAAGTCCGTATTCGTTTGGGTCTGATATGGGTGAATTTGGTGTACAACTTGACTTGAAGTCTAACACGCAACCTATTGCTGAATATGATAATGACAATGAAGAAGATAGCGAAAACGAGGACTCTGACATGGGCAGTCACAGTGATCAAGCTATCGAAGAGTCTGCAAGCCATCAGAGTGAGTCACCAAATATTGGAGATAACATGCAGTTGCAAGAGCCTCTCTCAAGCAAGTCTCGTTCATCGAAACTTTCTAAATCAGCGTCCAATGGGAGTCATTTAGAAGATGAAGAAGAGAGTTATGGCCGTGATATGGCAGAAGATGGCGATAGCAATGAATTTGAAGAAGAAGAGGTAGAGAGCCTTGCTTCACAATCTCAGTCATCACACAAGGCTTCTCCTATGAGCTCAAGTCCGTATTCGTTTGAGTCAGACACGGAAGGATTTGGTGTACAACTCGGTTCAAAGCCTCCTGTCCCAGCCATCTCTGGAAGTGGCGATGGCAAGGATGAGGTTGAGAGTAGTCATGGCGATGAAAACAGTGAAGATTCTATCAGTCATCGTAGTGATTCGCCAGTCATTGGAGATAAGATGCAGTCGCAAGAGCCTCTCTCAGGCAAGTCTGGTTCATCGAAGCTTTCTAAATCAACCTTCAGTGTGAACCATTCGGAGGATGAAGAGGAAGAGCTAGAGCTAGAAAACCTTGCTTCGCAGTCAAAGTCACACTCGAAAGCCAACCCAATGAGCTCAAGTCCGTATTCGTTTGAGTCAGACGTGGAAGGGTTTGGCGTCCAGCTTGGTTCAAAACCTCTCACACAGGCTACTACCGAAGATGATAACAATGATGAGAAGGATGACAGCGAGGATGAAGATCAAAGCGTGAGCAGACACGATGCAGAGGATAATGAAGAGTCTGCAAGTCATCATAGCGAGTCGCTGTCATTTGAAGACCATGTAGAAATCCAAGAACCTCTCTCAGGCAAGTCTCGTTCATCGAAGCTTTCTAAATCAGCCTCCAATGTGAACCATTCAGAGGATGAAGAAGAAAGCTATGAAGAAGACCATGAACTTGAGGAAGATGGCGATAACGATGACGGCGAAGAAGAAGAGGTAGAGAGCCTTGCTTCACAATCTCAGTCATCACACAAGGCTTCTCCTATGAGCTCAAGTCCGTATTCGTTTGAGTCAGACACGGAAGGATTTGGTGTACAACTCGGTTCAAAGCCTCCTGTCCCAGCCATCTCTGGAAGTGGCGATGGCAAGGATGAGGTTGAGAGTAGTCATGGCGATGAAAACAGTGAAGATTCTATCAGTCATCGTAGTGATTCGCCAGTCATTGGAGATAAGATGCAGTCGCAAGAGCCTCTCTCAGGCAAGTCTGGTTCATCGAAGCTTTCTAAATCAACCTTCAGTGTGAACCATTCGGAGGATGAAGAGGAAGAGCTAGAGCTAGAAAACCTTGCTTCGCAGTCAAAGTCACACTCGAAAGCCAACCCAATGAGCTCAAGTCCGTATTCGTTTGAGTCAGACGTGGAAGGGTTTGGCGTCCAGCTTGGTTCAAAGCCTCTCACACAGGCTACTACCGAAGATGATAACAATGATGAGAAGGATGACAGCGAGGATGAAGATCAAAGCGTGAGCAGACACGAAGCAGAGGATAATGAAGAGTCTGAAAGTTATCATAGCGAGTCGCTGCCATTTGAAGACCATGTAGAAATCCAAGAACCTCTCTCAGGCAAGTCTCGTTCATCGAAGCTTTCTAAATCAGCCTCCAATGTGAGCCACTCAGAAGATGAAGAAGAGAGCTGTGACCATGATATGGCAGAAGATGGAGGTAACGATGGCGACGAGGTAGAGAGCCTTGCTTCACAATCTCAATCGATCCATGAGGCCTCTCCCATGAACTCAAGTCAGTTTTCGTTTGAGTCAGACATGGAAGGATTTGGTGTACAGCTTGGCTCAAAGCCTCCTGTTTCAGCAATTGCTGCAAGCGGTGATGGCAAAGATGAGGATGAAATTAGTCACGAGGATGAAAACACTGAAGAGTCTGTCAATTATCATAGGGAGTCGCCAGTCATTAGAGATAATATGCAGTTACACGAGCCCCTTTCAGGCAAGTCCCACTCGTCGGATCATTCTAAAATTGCTTCCCCACTGAATCTTTCAGAACATGAAGAAGAGATCGATGACAATGGGCGGATGAAGGAGGAAGAGCAGTATGACGCTCACAACGACGAGGAGGAGGAAGACGTGGAGAGCCTTCTTTCGCAACGTAAGTTGATCCAGAAAGCATCTCCTATGAGCTCAAGTCCGTATTCGTTTGAGTCAGACATGGAAGGGTTTGGTGTCCAGCTTGGTTCAAAACCTCTCACACAGGCTACTACCGAAGATGATAACAATGATGGGAAGGATGACAGCGAGGATGAAGATCAAAGCGTGAGCAGACACGATGCAGAGGATAATGAAGAGTCTACTAGTCATCATAGCGAATCGCCGTCATTTGAAGACCATGCAGAAATCCAAGAACCTCTCTCAGGCAAGTCTCGTTCATCGAAGCTTTCTAAATCAACCTCCAACGTGAGCCATTCAGAGGATGAAGAAGAGAGCTATGAAGAAGACCATGAACTTGAGGAAGATGGCGATAACGATGACAGTGAAGAAGAAGAGGTAGAGAGTCTTGCTTCACAATCTCAACCGATTCACAAGGCTTCTCCTATGAGCTCAAGTCCGTATTCGTTTGAGTCGGACATGGAAGGATTCGGTGTCCAGCTTGGCTCAAAGCCTCTCACACAGGCTACTACCGAAGATGATAGTAATGACGAGAAGGAAGACAGCGGGGGTGAGGATATTGAAGAGTCTACAAGTCATCATAGCGAGTCGCCGTCATTTGAAGACCATGTAGAAATCCAAGAACCTCTCTCAGGCAAGTCTCGTTCATCGAAGCTTTCTAAATCAGCCTCCAACGTGAGCCATTCAGAAGATGAAGAAGAGAGCTCTGAAGAAGACCATGAACTTAAGGAAGATGGCGATAACGATGACAGTGAAGAAGAAGAGGTAGAGAGTCTTGCTTCACAATCTCAACCGATTCACAAGGCTTCTCCTATGAGCTCAAGTCCGTATTCGTTTGAGTCGGACATGGAAGGATTCGGTGTCCAGCTTGGCTCAAAGCCTCTCACACAGGCTACTACCGAAGATGATAGTAATGACGAGAAGGAAGACAGCGGGGGTGAGGATATTGAAGAGTCTACAAGTCATCATAGCGAGTCGCCGTCATTTGAAGACCATGTAGAAATCCAAGAACCTCTCTCAGGCAAGTCTCGTTCATCGAAGCTTTCTAAATCAGCCTCCAACGTGAGCCATTCAGAAGATGAAGAAGAGAGCTCTGAAGAAGACCATGAACTTAAGGAAGATGGCGATAACGATGACAGTGAAGAAGAAGAGGTAGAGAGTCTTGCTTCACAATCTCAACCGATTCACAAGGCTTCTCCTATGAGCTCAAGTCCGTATTCGTTTGAGTCGGACATGGAAGGATTCGGTGTCCAGCTTGGCTCAAAGCCTCTCACACAGGCTACTACCGAAGAAGATAGTAATGACGAGAAGGATGACAGCGAAGATGAGGATAATGAAAAGTTCGCAAGTCATCATAGCGAGTCACCGTCATTTGAAGACCATTTAGAAATCCAAGAACCTCTCTCAGGCAAGTCTCATTCATCGAAGATTTATAAACCAACCTCCAATGGGATCCATTCAGAGGATGAAGAAGAGAGCTATGACTATGATATGACAGAAGATGGCGGTAACAATGAGGTTGAGAGTAGTCACGTGGACGAAGACGCTGAAGACTCTGTCAGTCATCGGAGCGAGTCCTCAGACATAGCAGATAATATACAGCTGCAAGAACCTCTCTCAGGCAAGTCTCATTCATCGAAGCTTTCTAACGAAAGCCACTCAGAGGACGAAGAAGAAAACTATGGCCGTGAGCTGACAGAGGATGTGAGTAACGAAGAAGATGAAGAAGTAGAGAAGGTTGCTACGTCGAACCACGAGTCTTCCAGATTGAGCCCCAGTCCGTATTCGTTTGAGTCTGACACGGAGGGATTTGGTGTACAACTTGGCTCAAAGCCTCTCGCACAGGCTAATACTAAAGATGACAGCGACAGCGATAGCGAGGGTGAAGACGGGGACTTCGATGTAGAAAATCACACTGCAAAAGATCTTTGTGAATCGAACAGCCGGCATAGCGAGTCACCAGCCATTGGAGACAATATGCAGTTGCAAGAACCCCTCTCAGCCAAGTCGCATTCTTCGAAGCTTTCTAAATCAGCCTCCAGAGCAAGTCATTTAGAGGACGAAGAAGAAGACTATAACCATGATAAGGCAGAAGACAGCGATAACGTCAATAATGAAAACGGAGAGGTAGAAAGCATTTCTTCACAATCGAGGTCGATCCTTAAGGCCTCTCCCACAAGCTCAAGTCCAAATTCGTTGGAGTCAGACATGGAAGGATTTGGTGTGCAGTTTGGCTCAAAGCCTCTACCACAGTTTATTGCAAAAGATAGCACAGACAGCGAAGGTGATGATGAAGACGGGGACTTCAGTGCGAACAATCGCACTTCAGAAGATGCCAGCGAGTTTCACAGCCATGGTAGCAAGTCGCCAGCCACTGGAAACAATACCCAAGTACAAGAGCCTCTCTCAGGCAAGTCTCGTTCTTCGGAGGTCTCTAAATCGATCTCCAACGCAGGGCATTCGGATGAAGAAGATGATGAAGAAAGTTATAATCACGAGCTGGCGAATGAGGAAGAACAGGATGATGACAATGACGATATAGAGGAAGAAGCTGAGCGTTTTGCATTCCAAACTAAGTCAACCCACAAGGGTTCTCCCATGAGTTCAAGTCCTTCTTCGTTCGGGTCAGAGATGGAAGTAGAAGGTTTTGGTGTTCATTTTGGCTCTAAATCTCCTGCACAAGCCATCGCGAAAGATGGAGACGGCATGGAGGATGAAAATCGGTCTGAGACAGAAAGTGTCAGTCCTCATTCTAGGGAGGCTGCTGGCAGAGAAGAAGCTGCTCAAAAACCTTCTCTAAGTTATGATTACCAAAATAACTCCTTCCTTACCCAAGACATCATTTCGAAAGCTACCGAAGGCACCCCGACTATAGATTCTGTACAGCACTCCCTTCATGAAGATTCTGATGGAGGAGAGTTCTCCGTCTCACCAAAGGAAGATCATGAGAGACAAAGCAACTTTAGTCAATTTAGTGACGAAGACCAAGCTGGTGTCGGACCTTTGAGAACGTCCTCAAGGGATCAGTACTCACACTCGACAAATCATGAAGGCTCCATCGATTCTCACAATGTTGAAGAAGCAGAGCATACAAACGATGAAAGTGAAGATGAGGAGGACTTTTCTTTTGCTCCAAGCTCTGGGGTCCACAAACATTTTCACATGGACAACACGGTTGGTGGGTCACATCCATATGCAGAGAAAGTTAATGCCTCGAAGAGTGAGGAAGGTAACCAGTCTGATGTACATGAATCTGTTACCAGAGATCAAAACAAGGGTTATGGTAAAGCACATGAAAGGTTGGCAAGCTCCGGAAGAGTAGGCCTCCTCTCTTCTGAAACCAATGAAGGAAGCTTCCGTGGCTCCGTACATAGTTCTTTGCAAGAAGAGGAGCATGAAGAAGATGCAGGCTCGCTATCCGAATCCAGTCACTCTGACAAAGGCAAAGTTGTTGAATATGACAAGGCCCCACATGCAGCCATCGCCGATAGGAATTCATTGGTAGAAGCTAGTTCGACACAGGAGGAACCGTACAGCTCAATGGGATCTTTTGATGCTTCGTTTGACTCTGATGAGGAATTTGGTGTTAATATTGCTAATGTTATCGGAAACAAAGACGATGTTTCACTAAGTGATTACTCGAACAAAGTCGGTGTAAATGAAGCTGAGGACAGGAAAAGCTTGGAAACGAGAAACGATCACTCGAACTTCAGCAAAAATAGTATGTTGGATGAAGATAGCGATGAAGATAAGGGAGAGGGTGACGAGTCTGATGATGAATACGGCGAAGATTTCGAGGACGATTTCGAGGAAGAAGAGGATGAAGAAGGCGCTGAGGGTTCAGTACTACACAATGAAGAGATTAGTGTACCTTCTGAAGTTGAGAGTGTTGCCTCGCTTGAATCCGGAAGTTGCGAGTTGTCCAACGATGGTGGAAGCAAGATTTCAACAGAAGACGCCAAGGATGCAGAAGACAGAAGCGAGGATACACCTGTGGCACACATTAAAATTGATCTTGATGAGCAAATCGTCGAGTCTATCGAGTTTGGTGTCTCAGAAACCGCTTTGCAGGACCAATGTGACGACATCTTCTAAAGCATTTTGATATTTATTATGAAAAAGAAGCTTGTGTTTGGTTATTAATTATATTACATCATAACAATCCGTGATAGATAATTTTATAACTCTTATAGTTTGCAGAGCACCATACAACTTTTGACATTATCCAACCATTTCTTAGAATTGTTGCTTGCATTTCTTTTCCCTTTAATTTTTCTACATCTTTCATTTCCCTTATAATTAGTTTCAGCTTATATTGTCGATGTGCAAAATGGAATCACAGATGCTGCCACTATCCTTTTCCACTAATTTTCATTTTTGTTTCGAACTTTTTTTTCATCTATATATATAATTTTATTTTTAAATGAAGTATCCGTTTAACATTAATGTGAGGTCTGTTGCGACTTCTACCTGAAGAAAGAATAAAATAAAATAAAAGCAACCTTTACTTCTAATTTCGACTGACGTGCTCAGTACAGAAATCCAGCGGGCTGTAATATCTGTGTAGCTATATAAATCCGACCCCTGGCGTGTCAACGCGGGCAGCAAAGGCCTTTACACGAAAGTGAAATGGACAATGGTAATCTCGCGTTACGCAGACCAAGTGTACATATCAATGGGGATGTAGAGCAAAATAAAAGGCATCAGAGAAGACGTGCCGCAGCAGAAGGCGTTTTGCGCAAGCAGGTCAGCCAGTTGAAAACATTAGAAAGATGCAGGAATTGTGGCAAACTCATCACCTTCCCTTCGATGTCCTCACGATATATGTATTTACAATGCCCATTGTGCGATTACCAAATTCCAGAGCCTTCAGCTCTCTCTATACCGACTCCGCATCCCTCAATGCCAGATAAACTCCCATATTCGCTTTGTGCGGCTCGTATCAACATTAACGGGGAGGCAAGACGATGTGAAAGACGCCGTGTCGGCCACACAGACCTTTGCAAAGGTCACAATCGGATTGTTGCGAGATTTGGAAAACTCACATACGGCAAATACGATGAGCCATATTGTGAGATCCACGAGATTCAGCTTCGGGATCCTGAGGATAATGAGGATGAGATCGAAGAGCAACGCGAATTAACTCATGACGAGAAAGTCGAAGCTGCGAAAAAGCTTGAGAAAGAGTCTTCTATCGGGACTGCAGATACCATCATTCTTGAACGCGCCCGACAAGTTTGGCTTCGCAGAGAACAAAAAGGCACATTGAAAAAGGACCCTTTAAGTACAGAAATTATCACAAATATCATTGAACCTACGTTTGGGCTGGATATCGCAAAGCAGGGACCGGGGCGTAAAAGGTGGTTAAAGAATTCATTCCAAGCAATTATGTCGCTCTCTCAAGCGCCCTTATCAATTTTAGTTGCGATGATTGGTCACCGTAGCGAGCCAGGAAAAGCCCGAGATGTTATCAATTCCATCAATCAAATTCTCAGTAAATATGGCGGCCAGCGATTTTACATACCATCAGATGTAAATATTTTGGAGTTACTCGAACCAGAATTTGGCAGACCTCAGGACCCGTGTCCTGGGGAAACAAAGTTTTTGCGTATTCGATATTGTTTGCAGGGTGTTGTTGGTGAGGTATCCGCTCGACTCCTGGATGATGAAGGCTACTCTCTGACCGAGCCGATTTTAGTAGAAGTTCCACCAGTTGCATCAAAGCAGCGAACCACAGTGGCGGGGCGTTCTCTAGATGTTGGTTCTCGTTTGACTGTGATAAAGGCTCTGTACGGCCATCTACATGATTTCTCGTGTGCCTTTAATGTAACAGAAAAGGTGCAAGGCTTGGTGGACATGCGTGGCCGAGGCCAGTACTTGCGCTTGACAAACGAAGATCAGTTGAATGACATATTTGGCGACCCAACTAAAGCGATTGAAAAAGTGTTCAAGGTCACGTACAAGGTTGACGCTCGCGAGGGTGAGATCCTTGCACCTGAAGCACATGATAAGCTTGTAAACCGTGTCTACGTTGCCGCTCCTGTGGTTGGGCCTCATATTATTGTCAACTCCGCAACACTTACAACCAAATCAAGTCTTGGTCGGTCAAATGGAGGATTCGTTGATCGGCGTGCCCAGCTTATCAACTATGCTGCGTTTAGCAAACACAAAAGAAGAACCAGGGGATCTCATCGCCAAGCATCAATGAACACTATTACAGAAACTTTGTCCATTGATGTAGCAGACCAGGTGCGCGGCCTTATTGCTTCGCAAGGAGGTGACACTCTAACCCTTCACGCGGGTAGTGATATTTTTCATGCACTTTCCCAGATCAAGGATGAACACATGTGGCGTGAGAAATTCCGTAAGCAGGATTTGATGCTTCACCTAGAGCTACGCGCAAACAATGTTTTGCGAGAGGTGCACGTATTCACAAACTCTGAGTACTCCATTCGAGAAGATGTACATGTAGATGCGCGACCAGTGACACCGTCGATCTTGATTCTTGCCGCGATATATGGTCATCCCACAGATCCAAAGAAACAGTTCAATGTACAGCCAATCCTGGAAGAGCGCATTAGGCAACGTGCTGGTCGAATTTTGTGTATTGAGGCATCCGAAAGTCTAACTGAGCTGTTTGGAGATCCATGTTATCCTTACAAAACTAATAAAATTCTTCAAATCAGGTATCAAGTAAAAGAGTTAATGGGGCGTCTTCAGGCCCAGGTGAAAACGAATGGGATGTTGCACCAAAGCATCCAAATTGGCTGGCCAACTAAACAGCGAACGAATATATGACAGAATATTGAAGATGCGATATATTAAAATTTGTAAGTATAAAATTGACTTTAATCTTGATTTCTCTTAACCTGTTTGATTGAATTACAGACTCTTCGTTGGATAGGGTTGCAGATAACCCCCCCCTTGAAAAAACAAAAACGGAAACAAGTATAACTAGGCTAAGTGTAGGTAGTGTAATGAAGCATCTAAAGCTTCAAAACAAGAGACAAATCACCTAATAAAATTAGGATTGCTTTCGTACAAACTAACAATAGTAATAAAGGTTCATGCGTTATATATTTATAGGTGATTTGCGATATATTTGTGTTTGTGTGCGCGTGACTGCGTTTGTTGCATTTCATTTTCGTGCATTATTTTTTAAGAAGAGACTTCTATTAAATTTTGATAATGTGAACCAAAAAAATATGGAAAATGTACCAAAGAGTGCCTCTATTGTAGAACTTTTATGAGCAGCCAAGACTGCACTGACAGGTGAGGCAACATGAAGGGAAAGAAATGTGAGGTGAATAGAGGCGTGCGCTGTTTATGACAAGAAACGGCGCTTATATTGGGGGGAGGTGTAAGTGTTGTTAGATGGAGTGTTGCTTGCAGTAGCACCCCAACTAGTTGTGCTCGAAGAAGAGGCAGATCCTCCATGGCTATAATAGTCTGGCGCTGCCATATCATGTACGTTGCTGATGCCCCGTTTAACGCGGGCAGCAACGACGGCGGGAAAGTTGTCAGGGTTGGCGCTGCTCGTAGGGTTTGCCGTGTAGTGGTTGTATTGCTCGTTGGGAGCTTGGTCCGGATTCATGTACATATTGGCTGGAGGTTGTGGCGAACTCCAGGTATTTTGGCTGTATGGTGAGTTTGCGTATCCATTGTGTGCAGAGTGGTCATTCGCGTCGTTGGCTAGATTGTTATATTCGTAGCTGTTTCTAAACACAAAACTGCCGTCATCACGTTGGTTAGCCCCATACGCGTCATCGTCTTCAGAATCTTCCATTTCCAGGTCGAAGTTTGAAGGGTTGAATGTGAACGAGATACTTTGGGACGTGTTTCCGGCACCAAAGGTGTTCACATCATTCTCAACCTTAGTTTGTTGTGACTGCACCTGTTGCCCATCAAACTGAGTCGACCCATAGCTGTAGTTTGGTTGGTGCTGTAGCTGGTTTTGGCTATAGCTCTGGCCAAAGTTGTTTTGTTGACCGTGATGTTGTTGTCGCTGATCGTAGTTTTGCTTGGAGTTTTGCTCCTGGTTGTCGATGTGATACTGGTGTTGATAGTGATTAATTCCGTGTTGATCCTGGTTCTGATAAGAACTTCGACCTTCTCCAGACTCTGAGGAGCCTGTAGTCGCTGTGGTGACAGCATCCTCGCCCTCAGAGGATGCTGGAAGGTTGACGGCTTGTCTTTGCAGATCCCAGCCCTGCCTGGCTACACGCTCGAGTTCGTCCTCACCCAGCGCCTGCCGCAGCTCACGCCATAGAGACTTCACATTGGCTCCGCGCAGGAGCCGCGACCGCACATCGCAGTCCAGGCTCTTGGGCTCCTTCTGTGCGTTCTGAGACGCCTGAAGCCGTGTGAACCATGTCGATTTCGACGCCGCAGCGGCTTCGAGACCTGTCATGGGTAGAAGGAGATCGCGATGAATATCGCGCCGGGAGGAGTCCTAGCTAGTTCGATATAGCCTAAACCACGCACACGAAAGAAGCGCACACAACACGCAAGCAGGGAACCTTTGCGCAGAGCGAACAGACGCAAGCGCTCGTTCGCCCGCTGCCGCGCGCCGCAGGATCGATCGCCCGTGCGTCCTTGAGCGCCGTCAATCGATCGCTCGATGATTATTGATTGTCATTGGTTGTTTCCTCTTTCTTCTTCTTCCCATCTTTTTTTTTTCATTCCCATTTTTTTATTTCTATTTTCCACGATCATCATAAATATTTTTTTTTGCAATTTTTTTTTCAACAATAGAAAAGAAAACCTTTTAGTTTTCACTTTCCAGACGCCTTCTTTGTTTGCTTGAACAACAATGCGAAATGCGCAGCTTCGCGCACTCCTCAGGTTTATTATCACATCGTAAAACGGGTCCCTGCCTACCTTGGTATAAACCTACTCATGCGATGATAATCAATCTCATCTATCCCAGCGCAAAGCAAGCGACAACTTGTAGTAGTAGGTACAAACTAAATACACATTGCGTCGTGCAGGAAAAAGAAACTACTTTGTGTGAGAGAGAGATACAGAAGAAGCATAAGAGTGTGAACACTCGATTAGTTGTTATGCTGTGCAAAAGAACTTTGAAAGCGCGTGGGTTGGTTTATTTAGTCAGTTTTCTGACACTTTCTCTCTTTGACATCATCATCCTCCACCTAAAGAGAAGCTTGCAAAGAGTAAAATAAAAGTAACCCAATAGCAGAACTATTTCTTCTTTACTTCAATTTCTATTAAGAAAGGAGAATCAAAGGCCTCGAAACGAACTCTGAGTTGTCTTCTTTTCAGCCAGTTCGCAAGCGAATTGAACCCATCAGCGGTGCCTAGCTAGGTACAGCTTGATTGCATGTTCACGCCTTCACTCGTTGCAAAATGCAAAGCTTGTTTGTATGTTTGTTTTCTTGGTTGTTTTCTTGTTTGTCTGGTTTCGTTTGGTTCAGGTTTAAGTGGCTGGAGCTCCTTGTTTCAGGATCGCTCGAGAGCTCACTCGAGGGATTAGGGCTGCCATTTGATCGAATTATTGAATGTCATTTGGCTGTGCCACGTTGATCGATCTTACGCATCGCACCTTATGATAGTGGTGAATCGAGTTGTGCTTCACAATCGGTGAATTCCTAAATGGGAGTGAAGCTGGTTTATGCCCAGGTACCTAAGCTCTTACTCGAGCTTGCTTGAGATGATGATCCTATAAGATGACGAGAGGAAGCTTCGAAACCTTTTGGATTCTTTGCGCGCGTGTTTCTTCCAGGGATCATCATAATTTACATTCTGCATTTTACATTTTACAAAGGAATACAATTAATAATAATGTAGCGAACAGCTGATCTGATACTGGGTGGACGAAGTTAAAGCTAGCGAGGAATGAAGCCTCGGTCTCCTTTGAGGTTTCCTTTGGCCTCTAATTCGACCAACACAGGTCCATAGCTTCTTGCTGAGCTATAAAGTTCATGATAATTTGTTCAAGTCCATAACTTGTTAAGAAAGACCTCCTGACCTCGCCTATAAAAGCACTAACGCCAACATCCAACCTGAGCACGGACCACAGCAGCGCAGTGCATTCATTCTGAAGAACGTGGATGTCCAGGATAAGAGAGAGATTGGAGACTGACTGTGTTCGCAGTGGTGGAGGCCTTGAAGGCGGACGCACTGAAGTTGGGTTGATTGAAAATGGCAATGAGTTAATGAGTTAGTTACCTACTTTTAGCAGCAGCAGGAAAGAAATGTTCATCGCCTCTGGGGAAGGCCGTCACGGTGGCAAAGTGGAATCAAGGAATGAATCAAAGAGGGATGGATAGATGGCAAACCCGAAGCCTGAAGTAGTCCCAAACCACCTGGCCCGACCCATCATGTTTTGCCCGGGTCCTTTGCCTGCTGTTCGGCCAGCTGCAACGTTGTATGCATCATTCATTCTGAGCAAGAGATGGCTCAAGAAGCAGAGTACCTATGGCAAACTCAAGCCTCTTTTTTTTTTTTTTTTTTTTTTTTTTTTTTTTTTTTTTTTTTTTTTAATAATTTAATTTAATAATCAATCATAATTCTGTCTGTGAAATAATGATTATGCAAGAGCCTTCATCGTGAGTATCTCGAAAATAACTAACTCGAACCCATGGATGAATAACTTCGGGTCTCCAATTGCGCTCAAGTTGAACTTAACGATTCGCACAAATCAATAAATGCGAACCATGAGTCCTGAATCGTGGAGTAGGTCTTGCAATTTGTGATTTTGATTAACTAATTAAAGTCGCTTGCGTAGTTTCATTGACAAGGACAAGAAGGCAGGCAAGCCAGCAACAAAAGCGAAGAGATGATTAGCTTTATATTTCGTCTGCACTTGAGCTTGAGTACAAACTCGAATTCCCGCGCACAAATTGCTACAGAGCACGCACGGCCTGGTCATGAGCAAGCTCTCTCAAGAGAACGAAAGTCAGCAATCACGGCACGAGTCAGATCTCAAATGCCTAGTTCCTGGGATCCAGACGACGATATATCCCCATGATTGTTAACTAAGATGAGCCACGACAAGAAAAGCTCTTCTTTTTGACAGGCAAGCCGACCTTCAAGTTCACCAATATTGTATCTAGCATAGCACCCATCAAAGTTTGCCGATAGAGAACCAATCCTTCATTGGCGACAATAGCGTCATTTGCTGCCCCATTTACAAGTTACAAAGGCAAAGTTTTGCTTTGCCTTCTTAATATTCAATATATTATTTGCTGCTTTATTTTATTTAATATTATTTTATTTTGCAACTTAACTTAACTTGATCATTTTTTATTTAAAAAAAAAAGTAAAAAAAAAAAAAGGGTAATACATATATAGGCCTATATTGGATGTATACATACATAAAGTTTCTTATTGTGTACTCGAATTGACCTCGTTCCAAGTTTAGTTGTTGTGAGGAAGCCGCCATTTTGATCGATGACTGGCCAACATAAACTTACCTGCTCAATCAATCAATCAATCAATCAATCAATCAATCAATCAATCAATCAATCAATCAATCAATCAATCAATCAATCAATCAATCAATCAATCATCATAAGACACACCTCCCTTTCATGTAAGCACGCAGGATGCTTCCACTCAGTTGAGTGCCTTATCATTGGCAAGCACTTGTGCATGTAAGTTGGATGTGTATTCGACATCTTGGACTACTGCAGTCGAGTGCTCCATCCAACCTTGAACGAATTTGGAGCTGTGACAACTTGAAGAGAGCTAGGCGCCGAGGCAGACCGCGCCACTTGTCGTGTGATGCCAAACTGATTGCGAGCATGTGCGCAATGATGACGATGATGATGTCTACGGAAACAATTCTTCACACATCGAACTATAGATGATAAGGTACCTCCTACAAAATAAATCATCAAAATAAATCATCAAAATAAATCATCAAAATAAATAAGTTTTAGTAGGCCTAGAAATATGAATGCGACGATCATCAAAAACGCTTTGTACTTATGAGGAAGAGGATAATGAAATGGAAGGAGGACCGTGCAATAGGACTCACGACGGACAAGAAAAACTCCTTCGCAGAACTTCATATAACATCTGAAACGCCAAGAACCCGAGTGAAGGTATTCTACAGCTGACTGACTACAGTGAAAGGGCTGTGCGATCATCATCTGACATGACAGGTAGTACGTAGGATGGCAAACGAGGAATTCTACTCATACCAACCACTCTGAGCTTTCATAAGCCTCGAAAAATGAATAAGTATATGTAGTAGTGCCATCTTGCGATGATGTAAGAAATACTCATATGTAGTACCCAGTTCAAGCTGTGAAACCCTCACTCTCGACACAAAGGTCGCCAGTTTTGCTTTGGTTTGATGATCCTAACTTGAACTTAACTCGAGAATCACATTTTTTTAACTCCCGCAGGATATGTTTAGGTGGCTAGGTAGCTAATACTAGTTCCCAAGACGTTCCACAACATAAAAAGACATACATATGCCTGACAAACAAATAATAAATAATTAGCCTAATTGCAAGCCACCACTTGAGAAAACAAGCTAGTGGGTAGCACCGGTAGCATAAAGTTGACTCCAGGTACTTTGCATAGTGGTTTATAGTTTACCAATGGATTCTCTAGCTATCATCGATCACAAGAGCCGCTTCGCTTTCACGATCACGGTGAAAAGAGTGTATTTCTTTTACGCCAGCACGCTGTTGATGGACGAAACCATATTTCATAAAACCAAACAACACAATATTAGTTGTTCTGTGATATTACTGATAGGACAAGTCTTATATGATACGCACTACTAGCCATTATCTATTGGGGTGAAAGGCCTCTCGCGCGCGAGCGACTGATAAAGTATCCGTTACGAACCAAGCGTTCGAAGGCAAGATGAAATGCTGTTCCGCTCTTGTATGCGAAAGGTTTAAATATAGAGGGCACGCAAATGCATAGAGTAAATTTTTGATTGTTTTAATAACATTATATTCAGAAGATGTTGGTAACGGTGTGCAAGGAACGTACAAGGGAGACACGAGGCCACATTGATGTTCTCAATTTTTACTCAATAAAGCGCATTCATGTAGGATTAGTAATGAGCAAAGTGCATGTTGGGTTAGCATAATAATTTATCTCTAAGCTCATCCTTTGTATTTTTTAATTGTGGCTCTTTGCTTGCCTGATCAAGAAAGAAGAAGAAGAAGAGGAAGAGGAAGTATTGAACGATTAACTCATTTTTGTACAAATAGCGGTCGCAGGGTCTGGTAACAAAGCCTGCGGCCCTGTAGCTCGCCGTTGACGAGCTAGGGCGCGCGAGGTCATTCAGCAAGGTTTTGAGCTGATCATGTGGAGGAAGACCATCACAAATAATTCGAATCATATTTAGTTTGTGCTTGTTGTGTTCTGCAGCCTTTTCTTGAGCAAGCAACGTGCTTCCGCTTTCTCAACAAGCATCAGCGGTAGATTTGCAAAAACCTTTTTGCCCAATACATTTTAGATTATACCCTGAGCAAGATTCTAAGTTCTTTCTTTTTCTGGGCCGAAGGACATCAGCTGCCGCTTCAGTGCGGCGCAAATTTGATTAAAGAGCACCATGGACATTGGAGCTATTGATTCCGCAGGCATCACCAGACACATTGTCCGAGACGTCGAACCTGTAGCAACTTTACAAGGAGCACGAGAGGATAAAGACTGGCGATGGTTTCTTGAAACCCTTTGCAGAACTTTACGTCGACATGGGACCTCTGCGATAGAAAATGGACGTGTATTGTCAGGTATACCTTTACCAGAAACTGTGCTTTTCGAGAATGATGTACCTACATCGTGGGCTTTTGAGACTCTAGATGGCACACTTGCACTCAGGCCAAGTAACTTATGTGTCATGGATGTTATTCGCAAGCGGTTCCGCTCTGGGGCAGGTCACAATGCACCACAGCATGTTGCAGTCGCGCTTTATCGAGATGGCAGTCGCCGGGTGTTAAGTGTGGAAGACCTTCAGACACCTCGTACGACGGATAGAATTGTCAGCTTACAACTATATATTACACCCAAAGCATCTGTCTTAGAAACAAACACTCATTTTGAAGGATTGTTGCAAGATGACCATGAGGCAACCAAGGGGGGGGGAGATCTAGAGGTTGTTAACTTTCGACATGATTTTCTACTTCAACCCGACGGTAGACCTTGTATGCACTCCTTCAGATTAGGCGCACCGATTGCGTTAGGTGCCAATGGGAAACCACAACGTGAAGCGATTCGCTCCCGAAACGGAGCCATCAATGGACAAATGGATGCAGCATCTCGGGCAGTTGTTCGTGCACTAGAGTCTACCTCGAGGTATCGCGTAATCTCAGTTTCCTCGGAGTTTCTCCTGGATGTAAATGATCGATTATGGCTTATTGGCATTCGAAACATGTCTGTGACAGAAGAAACTGGAGGCAGTAGACCTGGCAGTGGCGCTGGGGGTGTGTTTGAACCTACTCCGACTGACTTTAAGCCCCCCTCTAATTTTGAGCAAAGAAAGCTCCTTGCACAGGAAGCGGAACTGAAAAACACGGAAGCATCCGCCAATGAAGAAAAAGTAGTTCTAAGGGATCTTGGTCTGGATGGGTCTGCAGGACTCACTGACATTGCAGATATGGCACTTTTGCGAACAGGAAAACGTAAAGTTTACATGACCAGCCGTGAGGTTCGTCGCAGCGAAGCCGTGAAAGACAAATTCACACAAAAGGCTACCCAGCAATTTGCATCTCAAGCATCGCCAGGTATAGAGGAAGATCAGGAGATCGAAAGTGCGATGCAAAATGAACAAGCTAATCGAGAGGATCTAAAAAGGGAAAAGTCTTCATACTTTAGAGGCATGGCGGGCTTTGATCGCCAAGATTTTGCCAAAACCATAGGAAATACGCTTGAGGCAAGCCATGGAAAAGCTCTTGACTCAAGCCAAACGCTATTATGCCCAGGCGACTTTTGCGATGTAGAATTTAAAATTGGTTTTGGCGAGCTGGATGCAAATGAACAGTCTATGTTGCAACGTCGCATGTTACTTGAGGACCCTTCCGCTGGAATTCTTGTTGATGGGGAAGAAGCCCCAGGTACGAACACTACCGTAAGGGGAGCTAGGGTACATCCGGTTACGTTCCGAAGTATCGTTCAAACACGAAATGAACGGAAACTAGTTGAGTTACTGATCCGAAGGCTTGAAAAGGGTGAAAAGGGAGACTATGTGCAGTCAGTCGCCGACTTGGAGTCGAGTCGTCTTGGATACACTTTCCCTAATCACTATTACAAAGAAGTACGGGTGTGCCCAAACTGTTTTAAAATTTATTCTACTGTTGAACACGCTCGGAACCGTGCTATTGACAAACTAGATCCCAAACATGCGGAAGTTCAAGCCAGGTTAGCAGAACGCCAACTTGAAAAACAAGTCCTGAAAGAAGAAGCGAAAGCGGCAGAGAAAAATCGGCACGAAGTGGGACCTATTTACATCGATCGTCGTGTGAACCCGTTCACTCCAGAAGGTAAAAAGCTTATGGATAGCTCGTTCTCAGAACTGCGCCAGCTTGCATTACAGCGAGCAGAACAGGCAATACAAGCTCTAACAAAGGCTAGCTTGGCAGAATTAAGATCTTTTCAGAAGCCTCCTCTTGGAGTGATCCAGGTTGCTCATGCCCTGATGTTACTTCTTACAGGAAAATCTACTTCCTGGGATGCTACAAAATCAATTATGGCTAACGGAGAGCGGATTACTTCTATGATGCGAGACTTTGACATGGATTGTATACCTCCGCAACGCATCGCAGACTTAGAAAGTTTTCTTAAAGATCCCTTCTTTCGCCCATCAAGTCTCTTGAACATTAACAAAGCAGCTGCAATTCTCTGTGAATTTGTCTTGGGTGCAATCATGGCACATAAGTATAAAGCAGGCACTGCGCATCCTAGGGGTGATCCATTGCTTTTTCTCCCCGCTGATGCTCATACCCGATCACTTGCTGAAAATGTGGAAAAGCAACGTATTGAAGCTGAGCAACAACGACAAAATGATACGGGCACCAATGCAGGTAATTCTCAAACTCCTGAAAAGGTTGCCAAAGAGGGCCAGGAGTCATGCATTGTTGAGTTGCCAGCTTACTTACGTAATACTATGCAACTTCAAGAAGACTTAAAATCTATTGCACGTGCTGATGCAGATGTTGCGCCTTTGCATGACAAGCTAGAACAGCAACGGAAACGCCAGCGAAAAGGAACCCGTCCTCGCACAAGCTACTCAAAATCAACACGTGAGGACCCAGCTGTTGCAGCAGCCGAGGAGAACAGTACACGGCCAACGTTGGCTCTCTCGCTGTCACGCCTTAATCATTCATCTGTGCAAGGTTCGACATCTGATCCAATCATGTCCCCTACTGGTTTGAGCTATGTACAACATAAGTCAATGTCAGGAACTGCCATTGGCTTCAACCGTCATACATCAGATGACAGTATGCTGAGAAATAAACTCGCTCAATCTACTCCTCAAATTCCATATGTGGAGACAGTATTCGATAAAGAGACTTTAGACGCCCTTCGAAAAAAACTTGATCAAATACCTGACGCTAATGCATCCTCTAAAATGAGCAAAATGGAACTTCGTGCACGCCGCAAAGTACAAGAGAAGCAAATGCAGCGTCTGCATGCTGGCGGGCAAGGACAAGAGCTGTTTAATGCTCAATCAGATCTCGACCTCGAATCAAGCGCAAAAACAGTGTCTTCCAAAACCTTTGTATGTTCAGATGGCAAGACAACTCTATCTTATGATATTGTAGGCACTGGAGGACTGGAAAGCTCAACACCAAACCTTGTCGTGGTTCAAGATATGTTTGATACCTGTGAGTCACTGCAAATTTTCTTAGAGCCTCTCATGAGAAAATATTATGGATCTCAGGCCCTCGTGTTCAACTATCCTGGGCAAGCATACACACGGTTTCCAGCAGAGACAGCTGGCGTTCTGAATAATGAGTTCATCGCTGCTACTTTGCATGAGTTATTATCAGACTTGGAGCACAAGGGTGACTTTTGCTGCTCGTTTCGCCCATTTTACTTACTTGGTTTGGGCAATGGTGCGAATATTGCAGCCTACTTTGCAAGCGAATTTGGCGGTCTTCCTGAATATGGCAAGTGTCTTCGAGGCTTAGTTAGTGTTAATGGCTTTGCTCATATCGATGAACAGTTAGCCGCAATTTTGCATAGCTCTGTGAATATTTTCGACAGCTTTCCACCAATGCGGCCTGATTTGCCTATTTCTTATTTTTCTAGGTTTCTGTTTTCGGATGATTATTTGCAGCGTGTAGATCCTGCATTGGTTCTCAATATATACACCGCAGTAGGCAACCCCATTACTCTACAAGGTCGCTCGCATCTATGTCAAGGAATTTTACGTCACAAGGACATTCGACAGCATCTTCGAAAGCTTGAAATTCCCTTGCTTGTAGTACAAAGTACAGAGAATGCTTTAGTGAACCCTACGAATGTTGATCCCTTCATCGATGGTCGCACAGTATTTCATTTGTGGTCGCACCAATTCCTGGACTCTGGAAAGGTAGGACCCAAGGCAGTCGACCAAATGAAGACAGCTTTGAAACGTCCCGATGGCGCATTTGTTGTTTGGCTAAAGTCAGGTCATGAGGTACGTCAGGAATCGAAAGCACATATCTTGGACCTCTTGGACAATCTATTGTCTTCAAGTGCTACATTGTCAGCGGAAAGTGGTGGGCAAAACTTTGCAGCTGGGCTGCATGCTTCAAAGCGCGCCGAGGAGATAAGCAAGACAACTTCTTTGAAACGCCAGGCTCAGTCTAAGAAGTATCGTCAAGAGCAGAACCAGCAAAGTCATCATCGCCGTGGTAGACCTATGGAAGATGGCACTTGTCGTGACGAAGATGAAGAATCCAAAATAGAATCTCATCTTACTGAAAGAGGCAAAAAGAAACGGCATCGAAAGGATCTAACAACGTCAGTGGACAAAGATATTCCTCAGCATGTCAGCAACAATGTTACAAGTCCTCAAGCAAGGCAACAGTCAAAGGACGCAGATGTTGCTCAGCTTGAATTTGAGGAAGCCATGCGTAGGCATCGCGAGACCAAACGCCTTGCTGAAGAGGCGCGCCGGGTGCGTCTAGCAGAGCTTGAGGAGCTTTCACGCCAAGAAGAAGAGAGATTGCGACAAGAACGAGAATTAGCAGAATTTGAGATTGCTCGCAGAGACGAAGAAGCGCGAAATGATCTTGAAATGGAACTTGATGAGCGCCGGCGTCAACATGAAGAAAACATGCGCCAGCTTCTAGAAGATAAAGAACGTGAAATGCTTGCTGAGGTCGAAGCAGAGCGTGCACGCGCACGAGAACTTTCAGATAACCTTGAAAAGCAGTTGGCCAAAGAGCAGGCTATTCGTAACAAGCTCGTGCATGGTGGGATGGACATGGAGGTGGTGATACAGAAAGTTCAAGAACCACGTGATCCAGACCTTTGCTCGCCGATAGCAATAATGCAATCTGATTTAGAATTGCAAGTGCAAAGGCAAATCGAACATCTCAAACGCGAGCAGGAGGAGCGTCGACGAAAATGGGAAGAGGAAGATCGTCGTAAAATTGAGGAGCTTGAGCGGCAACTTCTTGGACGACAGTTATCTCGAGAAAAGAGTGCAGAACAGGTACGAGTGGCAAGTGGTGCTGATACATACTCAATGCAGCCACGAAGTAAGATGGAAGAAAAAACAGATAGAGGAGCCTCAAGGGAAGCACCGGAAATTCAAAAGGATTCGTCGAAAAGACAATCAACAGGAGACAATCTTGGGTCACCAAAGAAAGATATTATGCACGTAAAACCTGCATCAGTAAAAGCAACAGAAGAAAATAAAGTAAATGATGCTCTTCAAGCAGAGACCAAGGTCTTGGACGAAAGCACTACTGATAGCTCGATGCAACAACCTGTTCTTGAAGAACAGACTGCAGCTGCCAAAATTGATGCCGCTATTGCAGATGCCGAGGCCGCTTTGCCAAAGGTTGAGCGTGTTGACCTCTTGGATCAAGAAGCATATGACCAAATTCAACGTGAGATGGAGGCAGAAGAAGATGCACGTGCTGAAAAGGAAGAAGCTTTGCGTAAGATCCGAGAGAAAGAATTGCGAGAAATCGGCGCTTTGGAGATTCAACGTCTTTTCCGTGGTCGCACTGCGCGTATGGAGGTAATTCGTATGAAGCAGGAGCGCATGGCAAATGACGATAAATATCAAGCCGCTATACGTATTCAGGCCTTACAACGCGGCCGCATGGGCCGGGAAAGAGCAGAGGAATTACGAGCTGTAGCCATGCGAGATCGTGAAGAGGCCCGTGCTGTAGTTGAAATCCAGCGCGTGGGTAGAGGCATGCTCGGTCGGGGTCGTGTACGTGTGCTGAAGCAGGAGCGCGCCGCTACAAAAATCCAGAGCATGTGCCGAATGTATCTGGCCAAACGCATCTTGGCTCATGTGCGTGCAGAGCGCGCTCGAATTATTCGCGAAGGCCATTCTGCAACCAAAATTCAGAGCGTATGGAGAATGTGGAGAGGTCGAGAGGAGTTCTTGCATCACCGCATTCTCAATCTTGCTGCACTCCAGATTCAACGCGTGTACCGTGGAGTCCGTGGCCGTCGTCGCGCTCAGCGCAAGCGAACTTGGGAGAATGCGGAGCCCGGTCCTGAACGTCTTGAGTTGGGCTTGACTTTAATTGAAGACTCCAAGGCTGCGTTTTCCGCACAGCAAGAAGAAATTGATGCACTGCATCGAGCCCAGGAGCGCGCCGAGACTCGCGTAAGTCAGGTTCATGCTGGCTTACAAGAATCTGAGAGAGAGTTGGCTGTCCTAGAGCAAGAGCTTCGAGATGTTGACCACCTCGACGAAACTTTGCATCAACTGACGCATGAAAAGGCTCTTTTTGATGCACGAGCTGAGATTGCAGAGCGTGAAGCAAGAGCACGAAAAGGTAGTTCGTATGACCCTGGGCTGGACGAGGATGCTCGCAAACGGGCAGCAGAGTCATATGCTCTAGAAATGCAGATTCACATTAAGCGCGCAGAACGTGAACGCAAAAAGAAGGAACTCGAAGCGGAGTTTGCAGCAGTTTTTCAAGAAGTCGAGGCAAAGAAATCTGAACTACGGGCACTAGAGCATGGTATCGAAGACATGGAAAGCACAAGAAAACGCAAAGAAAGAGAGTTTCAAAGATTGCAGCGTAATCTCATGGAGCTTTTGGAGGAACAAAAGGCTGAACTCGATAGTTTGCGGGAGAAGGGTATCGAGTTGGAGTCTGCGACAGCAACCTCTGCAGCTGCAGCAGCTGCAACTGCTGCAGCAGCCAAAGAAAATGAGGAGCGTAGCAAGCAAATGTTTGCAAGCACTGAAGAGCTATTGAAATTCCAGTTCATGAGTATGTCCCTATCGTACTTTAGCTCTATCAATATGCTCAAGAACCTTCGTGATATTAATTCAGATACTACGCAACAAGCAATATCTTCTTCAGCAGACACTGCTGCGGCTGCAGCTGCAGCTGCACAAGCAGCAAATATTGATAGTGTTGGTAATATTCAGTTGGGTTCTTCAGGGGCAGCCCAAGCAAAGCTCAAGGAGAAGCAGGCTCAAATCCGTAGACAAAAGGAGGTCGAGGATGCAGCAAAGCTTCTTAAGGAGCCCTTTCCAGACGACGTCAGGCTTTGGACAGTTCAAGATGTTGGACGTTGGCTTGACACGCTGTCCCTGGGGTACTACAAAAATGCATTTGCAGAGGCTTGTATTGACGGTGAATTCCTCATGGAGCTTCGTGTGGAAGATATGCGTGACATTCTAGGCATGCGCCATGCACTCCATGTGCAAAAGTTGGACTTTGCTAGGAATAAACTCAGGCCTCTCAATGAGCGAGAGGAAAGACAAAAACGGTCTGTTGAATGGGAAAACAAAGTCGCAGAAAGTCGGCAGGGCGGAGGCGGCGCCATGGAGGCATCTAGTGAAGACGTACCTGAGGTCGACACCGTGTTCTCACAAATTCGTAACGGACGTTATAACCGTGTGGAGAAGGCGTTAGACATGGGTTTTGATCCAAATGAGACAGATTCGCATGGAAATACCTCTCTCATTATAGCCTGTCAGAACTTGAATAAGAGGATTGCAGAACTCCTCTTACGGCGTGGCGCAAATGTCAATCATCAAAACAGCCAAGGAAACACTGCAATGCATTTTGCATTCAGCTACGATGTATCTCAAGAATCAGGATTGGGCGAGCTTCTTATTGGTCATGGTGCAGATGATTCTATCGAGAATCGGCTTGGACTATCATGCTATGATGGTATTGAATAAAGTGATAAAATGTATATTGGCCTTTCATACGATTTTATACAGGTTACTGTTTTTGTCCCTTGCTTACCAATCACTCTATTCATAATGGTTCCGACACTATTTCGGCCACAAATACCAGCGGCAATAGTGGATTTGCTTAGGTTCAAGAAATTTGATAGAATAGGGCAATTTGTTGATAGCCACCCAGATCCTGGTCAGTTTAAGGCTAATTTGTAGCCTCATCACCTTCAACTCATGCTGACAGAAGGCAACGACAAGAAGCTTTCTCTCGCTGCAAAAGCTGTCCTCGAAATGGCTGTTCTCATCCAATCGTCTCTTCAAATTCGAGCTGTGGTAACACTTGACCGGATAAACCATTTTGTATCCGGTGTGCATTTGTGTGGTAGTTAGTCCCTCTTGCCTAAACGATTGATAAATAATCAAAATCACTGCGAGTCTATCAACCCATCTCAGCAGAATTCAAACCAAGGTGCTGACGCGCGTTGCTCGCACTTCGAAGTACGTACACAACGACAGTGGGCTGCTAAAGAATAGTGAAAAGGAATCAAGACCAAGGCCGAGATAAGGGACAAGTCGGAGGTTCCTCAGATTCGTGAAGACACATCGGTCATGGTGGCAACAGTCAAGAGGAAGTCGGCAAGGACTAGTGTCGCGCGAGTGAAGACAAAGTCGAAAGGCGTTGCAAAGAAGAGTACTGAGGACAAGGTAGTCAAGTATGAGGAAGAGGCTTCGACAAACTCTGATACCACTGATCAATTGGAAAAGCAGAAGGCTGTAGAAGAACCTGTGCAGGAGCCCAAAGATGAGGATCTTGACGAGAAACCAGCGAATATGAGCGAGTACGAATGGAAACGTCTTCAGAACATTCGCCAAAACGAGGCCCAGTTGGATGAACTTTTTAAAGAAACCCGCCAGGAAACCCGCAAGTTCAAAGAGGCGGCTGCCGAGAAAGCAGCCAATCTGAAAGCCGCAAAGCAAGCTCGGGAAGATTGGATCAAGGTATCTGGAGCAAACGAAGATGAATCATCGAAACAAGACAGCAAAACACCGCGAAAACGCCGAAAGCGTGGAGAGCCTCTCGATGAGACACTTTTGCGCAGGTCTTCTCGCGTGCGTGGAACTAAACCGGAAAGCTCTGGAATTGAAGGAGACCTCCGGGTGGATGAGAAGGAGTACGAAGAAGCCGTCGTGATTGAGCGTGCGGCGCCAAGTCGCCCAGATCCCAATGAGATGCAAGCACGTCTTAATGCGGTTTTTGCAGAGTCTTTGAACGCAAAAGACGGTGCAACTACTGGGGATGAAGCTCGCGACGAGGCTGTTCGTCTTTGGGGAGAGAAAGTTCTCCATGCCGAGAAAGACAACAAAGTTGACTGGAAGCGTTATCTTCTGAGTCGCAAACCCGTAAAAGCGCCATACCCAATTGAATCACCCTTAGCATTGATGCAGGAGCGGTATGCAGATGATACGTGGAAGTTGCTGATTGCGTGTTGTCTTATGAGTCGTGTGTCATCTGTCAAAGTCAAAGAGACTGCCATTGAGGGTTTTTTCCATCTGTGTCCTCATCCCAGCGCTGCCCTGGATGCAAATGCTGAAGACGTAAATGCAGTTCTTGCGCCTCTTGGCCTTTTTCACAATCGTTTTCGGAGTGTTCTTGAGCTGTCCAGTCAGTTCTTGCTTGCCCCTGAGTTTCAGCTCGACCTTGGTGAAAACAAGGTTTATGGATTCGGAGCTTTCGCTTTTGATAGTTACTTAATGTTTACGCGAGGCATGGCTGCAGACATGATCCCGCAAGACAAGAACCTTCGTGCTTATTGCGCGTGGGCTAAAAAGCAAGCGCAAAGTAGTAGCTAAAGAAAAGGTTGGTATCATGCAATTGCCATTATTCAAATTTTCTGAACGTGAAGGAACCTTGTAATGATTTTTAATATCTTTTTTAGTATCTTATCTTCAGACTTTTCATTATAATAGGCTCTAGAAGAGTTAATAGGTAGGTGTCCACTTCTACAATATAGTATCTCAAAACGCAACGAAAGTGCCGGAGCAGGTGCAGTGGTGTTGGGATGTACTTTTGCTAATGGGGCAGGTTTGGCTTCCTTCAGGAGCTAAAGAGAAGGAGTGAATCCCATACATTCGCAATACAAATCTCAACACCACTACTCTCTCCAAACGAGGCATTTGCTACCCGCAAATTTGCATGCATTATTGCGCTACTAAAAAAACAAATAAGGACCGTCGGCCATCTAGCATTTACGGCTTTGGCTTGGGCCCAACGCGGTTCGATTTGTTGCTCTTTGTCTTGAGCTTTGAGTTCTTATACTTCCGACTGTCCTTTCCGGACATGAGCTTCTGGTTACGCTGTCCCTTGCCACCTTCCCAATGGGATGATGCCTTGGTAATATTGATGTACTTTCCACAATTTGTGCATGGCTTGTCTTTTGTAATGGGCTGCTCTGTGCCACAGAAGCCACAAATGTGACGTGTTGCCCACTTTGTCTCGGCACATTGACCCTCAACCTCATGGCAAATGTCACACGGATAAGCAAGACCACAGCAGGGGAAGCGCAACCAGCGAAAGCTCTTGCTGTAGTGTCGGCAAATGCCCAAATTAGGCAGTGGCTTTCCAGGTGTAATTTGGCGCGCTTGTTCTTGGGCTGCTTGAGAAATCTTGATAATGTTCTTTGCACGCTTTGATCCACTCGCAGAGGCACCTGCGCCTTGTTTCTCAATGATTTCAAGCTCCCAATTCTGATATTCAAGACGAAGCTTTGTGTGGCATGCTCGACAAGCTTGTTCCTGGGGGCGCACGCGCTGGAGGTCCGTGAATGTTGCTAACTTACTACAATTAGAACAACTTGCGCGCAAGTCGCATGATGCTACATCTTGCACAATTGCATGTTCAGTATCAAAAAATGCACATTTCGGAGAATCTCCACCATGAACAAGCGCTGGGTTAAGCCGCACAACTAGACGGGCAGAGCACCCCTCGCACCAAATCTTTACAGCTTGTTTATCGCCAATTCGCGTGATTGAATCTTTTCCGCATGCGCTGCACGAGATCACACATTTAAGGGACGTGAGAAAAAGAACATCAACATTGGACATATGTAAAGACGTCACAGTAAGCTTTGTGCCAACTTCATCTGGGTGCAAGTCAGGCAACGCTTCAGGGCCCTCCGATTCAGCAGGCATATCTGCAGGTTTTGCGTGCTCCTCGGTTTGAGTCGCAGGCTGCTGAGCCTTTTGGTCGAGAAGCTTCTGGCGAAGTTCCTTAAACCTCTCTACACATTCTCGTTTCGATTTACCGGGCACTGCCTTTGCGATGCTCTTCCAACGCTCATTCTTGTCCATGGTAGCCGGGAACTCTGCGAGAGCAGCATCCAATGCAGCCTGCTGTTCATCCGACCATTCAATAGCCTCAACCTCAGATTCGCGCTGTGCTACAAGTTCTGCTTCTTGCTTTTCAAACTCTGCGCGGGCAGCACTCTGGGCTTCGCGTAGAGCCTTTCGGAGTGACGCAAAACGTTCAATGACTTGACGCTTCGATTTGCCCTCGACACGAGATGCAATTGCCCTCCAACGAGCATGCTTCTCCATAGACTTTGGAAATTCCATGAGTGCATCTTCAAGCATGAGTTGTTGTGCAAGAGTCCATGCGTTCTCAGGGTCAATCTCGGCTGCCTTATTCTTAGCCTTATTTTTCTCGTCATCTGAATCTTGGGGAGGTCGCCACACGCCGATCTTGCGGTCAACCCACTTTGCCAGCGCTCTGAGAACGTAGTGTCCAGTCTGGGACACAAGGTAGGCGTCGATTTCGTCCTGCAAGTACGTTTGGATTGGGTGTTTCGAGAGAACCGTGACTTTAGGTGGCTTCGTAGGGTAGTCTTCTGGGAGGTTGATTCGGAGTCTCACGCCTCTAATCGCCTTGTTCTCGTGTTCTTCAGAAAGATGATCTTCCGGGAGCCAGTTAGTATCGAAATCCGGGTCCGTGGTGCTCACACCTTTCAGCTCACAAGCCTTGTTCTCATCAATTTCCTCAAACTGAGGCCCATAGCGCCGCTTGAGTTGCGCCCATTCGGTCTGGACTGGATCCGAGGCCTCCGACATGGCTGACCTCAAATATCCCAAACAATCTCAGGTGGGTCCTAGCCTAAATAATAAGTCCCTCAACTCCGCTTCAATGCAAAACCTCGCAAGGTCTCTAATCGTCAGCGCTTTGGGGTTCTGTCGCGACGTTTTCACCTCGCTTCTGCAAGGAGAGCTATTTCCAAAGCAGCCAACATTCCGCTGTGCTTCCGAGGCTCTCTGCCCTAAATGAGGAATGAGCACCGCTTATTATACAGAATCCTTTCTTCAAAGTGAGTTATACCCTCCATTATCCACTTCGGCATCCTTTACTTCACTTCCTTATCCCGTACTATACAGTATCTCATTTGCTCTATTGACCTCGCGATACTCTACTGTATCCAACCACAATCTCTACTGTGCTCCTTCTCTATAACCTACTTACATCTGCGCGCCGTTTGGCCATTTGGGCATACACTCTCATCTTGAGCTTACTACACCGCCCTAGCAGTCCCTAGCTGCTGGCTAGGTCAGTAGGCACCTGCTACCACTCCCTTAGATCACTAAAGCAACAAGAGAATCGCCAATGCGAAGACCGTCGCAAAGCCGCCGTGGACTCAGCGAAGGCGCCGTCAAATGGTGCTCTCACATCCGTCACGTGTCTTTGGGAGGACCCCTCCATGCTTGGCCAGTTTTATCGTCCCTCTCTGAGCCTGTACTTCTGCAATCGCAAGGTCCTGAGTAGCTTCTTTCTCACTCCCCAAAGCAGGCAGGACCTACTCCTAAGGTTTTCCCTATACGCTCTAGCGGCTCTCGGCCAAAGCAATGATGATAAACGAGATGGGTAACAATAAGAAGAGGTGAGTAACGTAGCGTTGTTTCGACTGTTCTCCATCGATCCATCCAGGCACAACCTGGCTCCAGACGGACTTCGATGCTGGCCCAAGCTGCAAACCGTGATCTTCATGAGCCAGGCAAGATCATCCTCTTCAGGATTGCTGACTTCTTCGTACGCATTGATTCATTCATTGATTCATCGATCGTTTCCATAGTACGGTAGTTCATTCCTTCACGCTATGCGCGTAGGGACCTACTTAGCAGAATGACTAGGAGTGCCTAGCCCGCTTGGCACTGATTGTATGTATGATTGTATGTATGTATTATATGTGTTATATGTGTTATATGTGTTGTATGTTTTGTATGTGTTGTATGTGTTATATGTGTTATGTGGAATAATATGGGCAAAAGAGAAGGAGCGTAAACAGCCAAGCCAAAGAGGTATCGACAGCGCCGGCGTGGCGCTCTCTCTTTGGTGGTCTCGGCAGCTGCGCGGGATCAAAGGCTCTGGCGGGCGCGTTGATCTGCGTGAACTAGTTGCACCTGCGGCGTGCGTCTTGTGTGCTGGTGGCGGCGGAAAAAGACCTCTTGCGAAGATCGTACGCTGACGGCCTGGGTTTATTTTCCCTCGCGGACACTCTTAGACACTATTAGGTGGTCAGCTACGCGCGTATCTTTGGGCTCTGAGAAACTCGTGAAAGCGGCCAGCGCTGCTGGAATAAACGCAGGAAATCTGCAGTTTGGCAAAAGAAGGGCTACGGACAGCTAGTCAAGCTGATATATTCTCTGCGTGGACTTAAATTAGGATTGAGGATTCAATTACCCAGCTCTCAAAGTGGAAAAACCGAGTTTTAACGAGCAATCTAGCTACAGCTCACAACTTATACGAACGACTCTGTCTTGTCTAAGTGAGACTCTCGGAATCAAGAGGCCCAATAATAAAGG
This sequence comes from Schizochytrium sp. TIO01, assembly GCA_004764695.1. Classification (NCBI taxonomy): domain Eukaryota; class Bigyra; order Thraustochytrida; family Thraustochytriidae; genus Schizochytrium; species Schizochytrium sp. TIO01. Next base: position 2,693,189 of record SMSO01000025.1, on the reverse strand, counting down.
TATCTGGCCTGGTATTTAGCTTACGATCCTGCGTTGAACCGTTGTCTCGTTTTGGGGCGAGACAGGTGTGTGTGTGCTTAGACTTGCTGTTGTACGTAGTCCAAGAAAAAACACAAACGTGGGACCATGTCTCGTATGTCGCAGCCGTGTTCAGGATGCGGGTACCAGATTGCCCGTAACCAGGTAAGCAGCATGCAGCGCTGGGGCGCCGCATGCCGATTCTGTGCCCGCAAGGGTTGGACTGTACAAGAGCACAAAGACTACTTGGCTAAACTGGAAGAGGAAAACTCCGAGAAAGCTACTGCGCCAAAGCTTGGTCCTGCAGCCAAAGCCGCCATGGAGATTGTAATGCGTGGCGAGGAGCTTGGCGAGGAAGATCTTCGAAAGCTAGCGTTGGAACGGGTAGAGTCTGCAGCACCGACAGTCAAGGTTGATGGACCTGGGACAGTGGACCAGGTGGAGAAACTACAATGTCCATTTCCATCATGTAAACGTGTCTTTATCTTGCGGGGTAAACTGGGGACTCACGTCATGCGCGTGCATCGGGACCTGCTTGTCAACGAGCTCATGGCACATGCAAACAAAATGCAACGCGGAGCCTCCGACTCGGATAGCACACGCGGCCGCAAGCGTCGGGGAGCGTCAAATAATGAAACTCGCACTGCAGCACAACCCAAGCGTGAGAAGAATAAGGATGATAAACTACAGGGCTTCCGTAAGAACTCATACGACGCAAAGGTTCCTATGCAAAGCCACGAACACCACCTTGGCTATACTTTGGATAACCTTGTTCGTTGGAACGACTCTTCGCGAACACGGCTCGGTTTGATGCCCTTGCAACCACCACAAGGCTCCAGGAGCTTCGAAACGGGCCCTCATCGTATCTTTCGCCTGGCAATATCTGAGGGAAAGCTCTCGCGCAAGTGGAATGCAGTCCTTGATGACGATGAAGAAACGGTTTTTGGCGTGACTAACGCAGAGCTTTGTGCACAGCATGCTCCGCAGCTTGGAATGGGTAGGCGGCAGCGAGCGAAGCGTGGCCAATCTCGCCGCAAACGCTCTAAGCACCAGGGCAATGATGATACGGATGGTGGCCAGGCAGACGAGGCCCCTGATACCGACGACGAGCCTGGAGATGCCTTCACTACAGGACTGGAAGACATTCGACTTTTGCGACCACCTCCGCGCCAGGCTTTCTGCTGTAAGCTCAGCATGGCTGGCAGGAATCAACTGATAAGGGCAGGACCAAGGCGGGACTGTTTGTTCTCGTTTACAGACGAGAAGCTGGAGCGTCTTGCGCCACGTAGGTTGCTGCCAGAGCCAGAGGATCCTCCACAGCCGCCAAGCAGAGCCGACCTTGACGAAACTGCATGGGTGAGTGAGGCAGCTCGACTCGTTGATGCAGCAGTTGCTCTGGCTCGGCGTCGCGAGGGCCTTAGTGAGGATCAAGATCCATTTGAGAAGATGGGCCTCAAACCCTTGTCAGCATCCGCAAAGGAAGAGGATCGCGGTCAGGATTCAAAGAAGCGCAAGACCACCAAAACAGAAACATCAGCAAGTACTGCTGGTGAAGAATCTGTGTCCCAAGCAGGGGACGAAAAGTTGCTTGCTATGGAGCCTAAGACCTCTTTGCTTGACGCCGCACGGATTGTGGCTCTGGAGCGACAACAGGAGGAGGCAGCAAAGCACTAGAGATATAATAGAAGGATACCGATGTCTGAAACAGGCGCACGCTTTGGAGAGTGGCTAGGGATCAGAGGTTTTTTGCACACTGCTTTTTTTCTTTTTCTATTATCGATGGTATCCTATGCTCACCTTTTTCTTCTTTTTCTCCTTCGTGTAATAGCCTTGGATTGATCAGTAGGAGTTGATACCCAACAGACAGACATTCGGCTATCATTTGACACCCTTCTTAGTGGTGGTCTAGTGGCATGGTATGTATTGATCCTGTTTTCACATGTTGCTAATGATTATGGTGTTGTTATAATACCTTCGCCATCATTGCAAAACACAATTTTCATACCCTTGCTCATCTATTCACTTACTCACTTATCACTCACTCATTCGTTTCGTTTTGGCCCTTGGCCAAAAGAAGGGGGAGAATGGCTCGAGTCATGGGCAATGGCTCGGGCGTATTATAGCATGAACAGACGCCCTGCTCACATGAGCTGGCAAACACGCAAACAACACACACATACAAGCATAAGCTTTCATTTTTAACCTTTTCACATAGAATCTACACATAAATGAAAATTTCAAAACTTTCAAGATGTTCTGATGTGATGAACTATTTCAATCTTAGCTTTTGGATCTGTTATTATGTTGTGACCAGGGTCTAGCCAGCAAGCTTCCGTCTGCAACTGAATTTACTTAGGCTAAAGAGAAAGTTGTGTCAAAGACTTGCACCAGACTTTCGAAAATATTGTCGCGAAGCAGCAGCAATGATATTATTTCCGGAGATGTACTGCTGCTAAATATAGTGAAGTGTAATAGTACTTCTCTTTCAAATAAAAGAAATGTGAAATTATTTACTACGTTTACAAAAGGTCATCGATCTCGTCCTCAACATTTGGTACAACAGACGATTTTTTCTTGTTGGAGATATTGTCATGTTTCGTTTGATTCGCAGATACGTTTTTAGTCCACGTCTGAGAAGAAAAGGACGACTGAGCCATGGGTGTGAGCTTTTGGGTCACGGGCTTTTTCTGCGAGCCGGACCTCTTCTTTCCAAAGATCGGCTCAACGTTATGATCAGAGTCCAGCACAAGAGTTGACGGTGCGAAAAACAATCCCGAGGGTTTATTGACTTCATCTTCTTCATCATCAGAATCCATGAGCGCAGCAAACGCATTCCCAGCTGTCTTACGTCTCTGTCCCGTCCCAAGACGCTTAATCTCACGCTGGCGTCTTGCCTGCGCTATTTCTGCCTCCCTGATGACGTGCGCCTCTTCTAGCGACTCAAGCAGATCCTTGCTAAGTTTTCCAATCTGCGCAGGCTGTTGCATAGCGCTTCCAGGACCCTGTTGACCCTGGTCCTGCATAACAAAGGTCGGCGCTGAAAAGCCTGTGAGTGTGACCTCCTTCTGACGCCTCTTCCATGAGCTCTCATCCAGGACGTCGTCGTCCACCTCTACCCGGGATCTCTTTTTCTTCTGAGAGCTCAGTGTCTGGAGGCCCCTTGCGTTGGCAGAGTTTGAATTCGAGCTTGAGTTCCGATGGCCTCCATCACTCAACTCCGCATCCATGGTGTCGCGGCCGGCAGAGTTCCGAGCGGCAGCAGCACGTTTGGCGGCAGCCGATCCGAGTAGAGAGCCGGAAGCCGCTGCATTAGACCCCGAGGAGGAGGCGAGGAGCGCTTTGGCGGCAGCGGCGTCACTGTGATGCACAATGTCCGAGGCCACCGCACGAGCGACTCTCTCAGCGCGGGCGTTGCGCACCGGTGTCTTAGCATTCAGATTCTGACGCGCCACGCGAGAGGCACGCTTCTGCCTGCGTGCTTTGTTGCCAGCCATTTTGTCCACTCCGCAGACCTGAAGCTGCCTCGCTGAAGCTGCTCCGGCCCTTGCGTTTGAGCTCTTCGTACATAAGAGACCCCAAACCAACAAGGAGAAAGACCTTCCTCGCGCTCTCAACCAACAAAGCAGGCTGGTCCCCAGTGTCCCGGAATTCCGAAACACATCACCGGACTTCCGCTCATTTTAATTTCCCGGCTTTCCTGGATCTACTTCGGATTTCCGTACTGACCGCACTGTGTATGTATGTATGTATGTATGTATGTATGTATGTATGTATGTACCTAGGGTAGCCTCTGCTAATCTATTTGCTAGCTGGAATGCTAGCCATGAGGAGTGGCTGAGGTTAAGTGAGGCGATTACAGGGTGGACAAGATGGCTTTCAGAAAAGGCTGAGCAGCGTAATAGGCAGTGCTGGAAACACAAGATAATCTATGCCAAGCTTTCTGTTTGTTTAGTTTCACGCCTAGAATTCATGGTGGCTGGCTGCATTAGTTGGACTACTGCGATGGTGACCGAAGAATGCTGAAGAAGTGTCCTGGCTCTTGAGAACTCCGAGTGCTGAGGTGTCAGTCAGTAAACGTGAGGGTTAAATGTAAAATCAGCCAGCTCTCCTGAAAGTCTTCTCACAGCCAAGAGGAATTGTCTGCATTGCAAGTGCAATGCGCTTTTTAGTTGATTGAATGATTTTTAGGTAGGTAGGTAGGTGGTATATGATATACCTAGTTCGGTACTTCCCTTCTCGCTCTTGAGAATCATGTTCGTTGTCCTTACAGACAAACTCCATCTACTTACATACCACCTATTAATTAATTTACCACAGAGGCTTGTTTGTGCAAGCTCCGCTGCACTGTCAAAATATCATTATCAAACCATTCATGAGGATAGGATTCTTCAGAAAGAATCCTTTGCATTACCCTTGTTTTAGTTCGGTTGGTCCTGCGTGCGTTTAATCTGCGACGCTGACACCGAACGACACCAGCTTGAGACGTTTCGCTCTTCATTGCGCTGGCTTTGGTCGATTCTACAGGAGCCCATGACAAACCTACTGCGTGAGTGACCTTGAAAGCAAAGCCTTCCACAGACTGCCTTAGCGCTTCCGACTTGACACAATCAATCCACGACTCATCGGTCGGCCACGCTTGCAATTTGTACTGCCAGAGAATTGTAAAATTAACTGTAATTCATGATGGCCATCCTACCGAAGCTGAAGCACGACTAAAACCGATGAGATTCGATTCATCCGTTCTCGGCATGAGCTACGAATCACCTCACGACGCCGGGTTCTTGGATCATAAGGGCTCCGACTGACTTCTTCTTCTTCTTCTTCTTCTTCTTCTTCTTCTTCTTCTTCACGAGTCGATGACAATGCCAGAGCTTTATTTTCATAGAACTACACGAGTTTGAGTGCCGCAGCCATCCGTTTGCGAGTTGAGTTTGTAGGTCATACTGGCTACCTAGCTTGATCTCCTTCTGCGTCGCGTGTGCAAATTAGCGATGGGCTTTCACGCGAGAGGTGATTCTTTGCAGGAGACGAACAACTTGAAACGTGATGGACGTGGCCACCATCTTCTAATCATTCACTCGCTCAATCAACTTGAAGGAAGCAATCCTCGGCTGTACGCGGGTCCTGTAGAGCGATCCTAACCGCCACCCCTCTCACAAAAGCAGTGAGTGGCACCAGACACGGTGTACACATTTCGCGGATCTTCTTTGGCTTCCAAAAGCGATGATGCGATCAACCACAACTTCAGAGGGCAGTGCCGTCGTTGCACTTCTAGGCTCCTTTTAGTCACAGCGTACCCCAGTGACGCTCAATTTCGGGACCGTTGATTTTCATCGAAAAAGAGCTGATGAGGAAACAAAATATGTCCTAGTACCTGAGCAGGTGGGGCGTTCTTAGATTCGATCCTCGAGCTGTTGAATGAATCGAAGGCCTCGAATCCATAAAAACGTTATGAAAATGAAAACGGGAAAGAATACTTTTTAGCAGCATGATGAGGCTGATATCTCTACTACTTAGTGCTAGTACTAATAAGTATAAGAATCTCGTCAGAAGAAATAGTATGATTTTAAAGAAGGATGATAAAAAATAATGACAAATAGGTTCTTAATTACCAAAAACAAAAAACAACTGGGAAAAGTAGTGGTACCTATTTAAGGTAGGTTATGGGCAAGTCATTCTTCCAGTAATCATGAGATGATTTACGAAGAAATATATTGATAAATTTATGCTTCATGATCAAAAGCCGAAATGAAAATGATGACTGATCTCTTATTATGAACTTATACACCTTTAAGCGAAATCCACCCCCTTAAAATTAACAAGACCAAAGGCTGTTTGCATTTCATACTTGACCATGCTACAAAATGTAAGACCAAGGAAAGTCAAGGATCATAGATTTCAATGATTTGAAAATTTGACTATCGACCTTTAATTTATGAATTTCACAAATCATTTAGATAAATTTACGGCTAGCTTAGAATCATGTTCTCAATGTACATTTGGTAAAGCTATTCCATTGCCAAAGCAAACTATACATTCGTGCACGCAATATAAAGTTTCTAATATACTA